>CM038675.1:85329588-85929588 GCA_021605145.1 Aegilops bicornis
TTTATTTTTTGCTAGCAAAGGATTGTGAGCTAGGATGCTATTTTTACATTGCAGTATGTTGGTGTTTGAGTACTTACTGGTTTAGCAGGTCTCGTCCGGTCATGCTTAGGAAGTAGCTTCCATCTTCATTTTCAGATAGCATGGACATGATTGTTGTGTGCTTGACATCATGGTACTGCAAGAGCTTTACGTACTCCAAAATAGTGGGGTCATAATTCTTGTGTGAGTGCAAAAACACCAGCATGTCATCAGTTTGCATGAGCTGGTGATTATGATTGTACTCAATGTCCACTGCCACGCATGTGCCATCCTCCTGCACCTTCACCTCATTCTTGCATTGCAGCCCGTCCTCTGCGATGTTTTGTTTCGCTTCCTGCTGGCCTCTGAAACTGAAGATGTGTGTATCCCTTGGAAGGCGCAAACAAAATACTTGTGGTTGTCATTTCCACCCGTCTTCCTGATTCCAAAACCAGCGTGTCTGGCATATCTGTTATAAAATTCCCTTGCTTTCTCTACATCTTTGAATCGCATCTTTAGTATTGGTATTAGATAATCTGGTAGATCTGGCGTCTGCAGAAAAAAATCCAAACAACACCTTAAAATGCAGTTTATGAACTTGTTATCCTGGAGGGAGCAGAAAACTTGCAGATAATACAAGATGCGTATATAAATATTTTTTGTTTCACTTACGTGCGTGTATGATCGCAACTCCGCCGGTGTCGGCTGCTGTCCCTCTGGGATGGGGCATGGAGGAGTAATCATAGCAGGATGCAGCAGTGGATCACGAGGAGGAAGGAGGGCTCAAGATGGCCTTTCTCTTGTTTGCTTTCTTTTTGCTTGAGGTGGTTGTGGAGGTATTGGGATCCTGGTCTTGGTTTGCTCTTTTGTTCTGTGAAGCAATCCATCCACCTTATGCCCCGTACAATTCTGACTTGTAGCAGCAGCAGCATGATCAAACGATGGTAGTGTGCAGATCACTCTCCTCCGTGTGTGTGTGCTGCTGTTGGATTTGTCCTGGGATCCGGTTTAGTTGCTTCGCTTTGGCATTGATGAGGCACACCAGGATAACCTCCAGAGTTAGATGCAGGACTTGAGCTAACCCCCTCCTCCCTCGGCGTGCTTGGGAGTCTGCTGGTGGATACAAAGAATCCGCGTGGGATTTCCGGCGTCACCCAATTAGGTGGAGGCGCAAACTTGTGCGGATAGGGCTGTGACCCAGCTTCTCGGGAGTATCCGTGTGTTTCGGGTGTCGTCCATTTTTGGTCTGGAGCAGGTTGGTAATGCTGTTGGTGCGTTTGAGGTGTGACCCATTGAGAGGGTGGTGCAACGCGTACAGGCTTTGGATTGTGTACTTGCTGCTGGGAACTTCTAAGCTTCTTCATGCGTCTCTCGTCTTGCTGACATAAAAGGAAAAAATGTCTGTTAGCACACAAGTTATATCTGCATATACCTTCATAACTGAACTTAGCATTATTCACAGCCTGAACTTCTCATATAAAAGTGGTGAGAGACATCACACTATGCACTGAAGTGAGCATCTGCCAATGCCTTTGTACCTGAACTGAGCACCATTCACAGAATGAACTTCACATCCTGTTTTTGAATTCTACAATATTAGATTACTTATATGTACCTGAACTGAGCACTCTCCACAACCTGAACTTCTTGTCTTGCAAAGGGGAAATACTGTCTACAGTTAGGAAACCTGAACCTTCATGAGTTTTTTGAATGGTTGGACTGCTATTGCATACCAACCTGACCTTCAAGTCATATCACATGCATGTTCTATTTTCCTTTTTTATTTTATTGAATGTGAATGTGAATGTGAATGCAAGCAGATTTTATATTGTTTGTAGCCTGGACTGAGGCTCACATACTACCTGAACTTCACATGCGTGTAAGCAGGCAGACATAGTAAGCAGGCATGCATATTTTACAATGCTGTTTTTGTAGCCTGGACTGATGCTCACACACCACCTGAACTTCACATAGCTGTAAGCAGGCAGATTTTACAAAAAGCTTTTGTAGCCTGGACTGATGCTCACACACCACCTGAACTTCACATAGCTGTAAGCAAATAACAAACCAAAGGAAGGAAGAAGTCCAACCATACCCTGGCTAGAAGTTCGGCCAACCTTTTTCCAGCAGCTGATAGGCCACCTTGAGTACAATTCGTCGTGGAAGTATGAGAGGAATTCCATGGCAATCCATGTCTTGCAGGGGGCGCGAAGTTCATCTGCACGAAGCAAGAAGGTCAGAGAAGGCAAGATTGAAGAAGAATGCAAGATCAGGGAGGAAGTTCATGTACAGTTCTTAGATTTGAAGGCGCCGCCGAGATGCTTCCTTGGGTTTGCTGTTCGTCGTAGGTTGCTCCTTGGACGTCATGAGCACTGCCAAGACGTCTGGCGGTGACGATGGACCGAGGGTGAGGCTTCCGGAAGTCCATGGCGGCCGTTCGTCGCAGAAATCCGGCGGCTTTGCCGGCTCACCGGCCCAGCGACGCTGGCTCCCTCAAGGCTGGCGTCGCCGTCGCCACCCACGCCGTGGCGGCCAGAGCTGGAGACGGAGGGGGGCGGCGGATCTGGTCGGCCAGGAGCTGTAGACGGGGGGAGGGGGCGGATCCGGCGAAGATCGGCGGCGACCATGGGGGAAGGTCGGGGGATCGAGGGAAGGAGGTGGGCTGGGGCGGCTCGGGATCGGGATCAGGTGGATCCTGTCGGGAGGCCTCGGATCCAGTGGATCCTGTCGATCCAGGGGCAGTCCAGAAGTCCGGGAGGGCCCTGTCGGGCCCTATATAGGGGCTGCTGTGATCCAAATAACTATTCTAATCCTGGGATTAGAATAGTGCTACTCTATATATATATATATATCAGTTAGGCTTCAAGTGCGTACTTGTTAGTTAAACCTATGTATAAATTGTGACAATAAAAACGACTAGTAAGTAGTACAAGAGCGATACTAGTATACGTCGGTCAAATTATTCATCATGTCCACACATTGAATTGGCGTGACAACACGCTGCGGCGTGAGGTGACACAAGAATCCCGGTGGCGTGTTGGGTATTCTGGACTTCAGATTTGGAGTACCACTTATCCGTAAAATCTTTCATCATTCACTTAAAACAATCGATTGATCATACATTGAGTACCATATAACTAGAATTACCGATGCAAGTCGAAGAAGGATTGGCCGGTGCCGGGTCAAGGCGTCAAGTTCGATCCCACGGATCAGGAGCTGATCGAGCAACTTGAGGCCAAAGTGAGTGCTGACAGCGCGAGATTTTAGTCTCTCATCAATTTGTTCATACCAACCATCGACAGCGAGCACAGCATATGCTACACCCAACCTGAGAAACTTCCAGGTAAGACACCGATCGGCCGTCTACTTGCACAAACATATTCCTTTGTTTATAGCTCTATTTTTCTTTTTAGACGCAGAGCTGGTGAAGCAATTACAATTTGACAGTTAATAAAAAGTGAAACAAGTGATCGCAACATGCCAAAGATGTTATGAAAATGCCAACTACGTAGACTAAAACCTGTATTCCACAATACTACTGTATCACACCGAGTGGCCTAAGGAAGCAATTCTTCCAAATAATTCCAGGGGTGTTCAAAAGGGCACGTGGACGCGTCGCAAGATACAATGGAGTCACGGCATGCACGCGATGTGGCACAAGACCGGCAATACCTTGCCGGTGATGGTCAATGGCCGTGACGGGCAGCAAAAAGGTTACAGTGCTGCACACCAACAAGAACTTCACCAGCAGAGGACCAATTGGGTGATGCACCAGTACCACCTCGGGACCTGGAGCAAGAGAAGGAGCGGAACTGGTCCTCTCGCAAGATTTTCTACCGCATTTAACACTAGGGCCAGTAGTAAAAAGATTATAAGTTAGTTAGGTATTGGTAGTTGTACTACCTTGTCATCCGCAAGTTGGTATTGTTGTTAACGATGTTTAGGTATGAACTTGCATTTGCTTCCAACCATCATGCCGAGGGTCGGCGTGGATATAAAGCTGAATCATTTGTTTCGAAATGAATTTTCAGGCACCTGATTTTTATTTGATGGGTAGCATAAGCACCCGCCGTTCGAATTCCCTGTTCTCCAATTTTTTTGAAACAAGTGCATGCACTTATTATCACGATAAAAAAACAATATCAATGTTGCATCCCAGTTATCAGTCTGTACTTGCAGAATTCTCTCGTTTATTGAGCACGTATATTATTTTTTCAGGTCAAGCAAGTTTGAACTGGGCTGCAGACTGCCCAGGGTTGGTTTTGTTTTTAACAGGCCCAACCCATGATGACAACGGGACACAAAGATCCAGCAGGTATCTACTAGCCTCTAGCCCGCCAGCGTTAGTTATATTTTGTCTTACAACATCCGCAGGCAGTTTTTTTACTGAATCAAACACACAGCCCAGTTCTATTTTCCTCTTGAAACGCATGTCCTACATCCGTTTTCTAATCTCTACCTATAGTTTTACTAATTCATATACACATATCATTATATTAAAAACACATGAAATTCCCCTTTCATATTTACATCCTTATTTTTGTTGTTTTTTCCCACCCAGCGCTGATTTTATTACCACTGGTTTTCCCTTAAACCAACTCAATTGTCCCACATCTTATTTGCTCACAAAAACAAAACATTTTTTTTGCCAAATCAATAAGTTCTTAAAAAAATGTTTAACATTTTGGGATTACAACAGTTCGGACTCCACCGAAATATGCAAAATAAGGTTGAACTTTTTGACCGTGGTCCTGGGCAGAAAATAGGTTGTAATAAATTACTTAAAAATTAGCAAATGGGCTGTAAATTATAAATAATAGCAAATGGGCTTTATGTTGTCTGCCACAGATTTGGAGGCTGGCTTGTGGGCCTACCAAGTTCATGCGTACACAAGGTTTCGCAAAAAAGAAACTTAGTCAACAATCGACTCTACCAGCGTTAGACCGTTAGATGTCAATCTAACGGCAATCATGCTTCTTCAGTCTCTGATCTTCCTGCCCCAGCCGCCCAAACCAGCGCCGCCGAATCACCGCTTCCCGCCTCCGTGGCGGGTCTTTGTCGGGCAGGCCTCACGGCCCCATCATACTCGCATCCCTGGTCTGTCTATCCCTCTACTCACTCACATCTCCTGTTATTTTTCGGCGACGGCAGCCAAACCAGTCAACCCTCGTACTCTCCACCGCGTGGGCAGCCACTGCCGTGTCTTCCCCGGCTCCGTGTCGTTCCCTTCGTAGGCCTCGCCGTCGTCCATCGCCCTAGTGCTCTCGGCGCGGCGTGGTCAACGATGTCCATTCAACGGCCGTAGTGCTTCTTCAACCTCTGGTCTTCTTGCCCCAGCCGCTCAAAGCAGTGCCGGTCGTGCCGCATGCTCCTGCCTCCCGTGGCCGTCTGTGCTGCCGCAGAGGCCTCACCGTCCCCATACTACTCCCACCGCTGGCAAGGCCATCCCTCCACTCACCCACTCCCCCTGTTATTTTGCGGAGACGGCAGCCTCACACTACAGTCGAACCAGTGAACCCTCGTGCTCCTCTCGCCATGGGCATCCACTGTCGCGTCTTTCCCGGCTCCGCGTCGTCCCCTTCCTAGGCCTCGCCGTCGTCCACCGCCGTGGTGCTCTCGGCGCGGCGTGGTCAATGTGGTCAACGACCGATTTCCATCAGAAGAGTACTGTACATGGAGAGGCTGACAGCTGGGTCCACGGCAGCCGCAAGGAAGTGCCTCCTTATTACGCGCAAAATAATTATTCCTCCACGACAGCGAGGGACCACCGACGGGCCACCAGTATTTTGCGGAAAAAACGTTTCCCCCCTGACTGCTGGGATCCACCGGACGAGCCACCGTATTTCACGAAAAAAAATGTTTGCCCCTGACTGCTTGGACCCACCAGACGGACCACCGTATTTCGCAAAAAAAAGTTCTCCCCGCTGTCAGCTCGGACGCACTGGAAGTGCCTCCTTATTACGCACAGAAAAATGAATACTCCCCCTGCTAGCTGGGACCCACCATGGTGGGAGGCTAACTTGTGGGCATACTAAGTTGACGGGGACGGATGGCGTTGTCAACTTAGTCAATATGAACGATTCTAGATCCAGTGACCGTACGATGTCCATCCAACGGCCGTCGTGCTTCTTCAATCTCTGCTCTTCCTGCTCCAGCCGCTCAAACAAGCGCCGGCGGGACTGCCTGCTCCCTCCTCCCCGCGGCCGCCTGTGCTGCCACGCAGCCCTCACCGCCCCACCGTACTACCGTCGCTGGCCTAGCCATCCCTCTACTCACCCACACCTGCTGTTATTCTCCGGCGACGGCAGCATTTAACTAGTAAACCCTCAGTCAACAGATTCCCTCCGCGTGGGAAACAACTGCCGAGTCTTCCCTGCCTCCGCGTCATCCCCTTCCTAGGTCTCGCCGTCGTCCACCGCCCTGGTGCTCTAGGCGTGGCCTGGTCAACGTGATCAACAACCAACATGCATCTGAAGTGGTTGTACGTGGAGAGGCTGACAGCTGGGTCCATGGCCGCACGCAAGGAAATACCTCCTTATTACACGCAAAATAATGATTCCTCCACCTGACATCGGGGACCCACCGAAAGGGCCTCTGTATTTCGCGAAAAAAACATTACCGCCGCTGACAGCTTGGACCCACCAGCTATATCTTTGCAGGCAAGGAAGTGCCTCCTTATTACACACAAAAAACGAATACTCCCCCTGTTAGCTGGGACCCAGTATAGTGGCAGGCTGACTTGTGGGCCTACTAAGTTGACGGGGATGGAGGGCTTTGTCAACTTAGTCAATATGCACGATTCTAGCTCCAGTGACCGTACGATGTCCATCCAACGGCTGTAGTGCTTCTTCAACCTCTGGTCTTCTTGCTCCGGCCGCCCAAACCAGCGCCGGTCATGCCTCATGCTCCTGCCTCCCGTGGCCGTCTGCAATGCGGCGGAGGCGTCACCGCCCCCTACTACTCCCACCGCTGGCAGTCCATCCCTCTACTCACCCACACCCCCTGTTATTCTGCAGCGACGGCAGCCTCACACCGCAGCGAACCAGTGAACCCTCGTACTCCTCTACGTGTGGGCATCCACTGCCGCGTCTTCCCCGGCTCCGTGTCGTCCCCTTCCTAGGCCTCGCTGTTGTCCACCGCCCTGGTGCTCTCGGCGCGGCGTGGTCAACGTGGTCACAGAACGACTTTCATCAGACGTGGATCGACGTGGAGAGGCTGACAGCTGGGTGCACGGCTGCAGCAAGGAAGTGCCTCCTTATTACGTGCAAAATAATTATTCCTCCACCTAACAGCGAGGACCCACCGGACGGGCCATCGTATTTCGCGAAAAAAAAGTTTCCCCCTGACTGCTGGGACCCACCAGCTACATCTTTGCACGCAAGGAAGTGCGTCTGGGCAAAGAAAAATGATTCGCCCCCCTGACTGCTGGGACCCACCAGCTACATCTTCGCACGCAAGGAAGTGCGTCCTGGCAAAAAAAACAAAACGATTCGCCCCCCTGACTGCTGGGACCCTCCAGCTACATCTTCGTAGGCAAGGAACTGCCTGACAATCGGGACCCACCTGGTCGAAGCGTATGTAGCATTGTCATTCTGGTCGACGTGTAAGTACATACTGGTCGATGTAGAGGCGCGCACGTGTCGTAGTAGAGGCGCGCACATAGCATGTACACGTACGTACAACGGCGAGGGTGCAAGAAATAAAATACGGTCACGTACATACATACGGGCAGGGTCTCGAACGCCTACTCGCGCATACGTACATGGCTGGGTCGGAACGGAGAAACATCGTCGTCGTCGTGTTCATGGGGAGCTAACCGGCTGGGTCGGAACGGAATGCGTGGTCGTGTTCATCGGGTGGGCTTGGACGAAACAGGCGATGGAAACGAGGCCTGGCGTACCGCACAAAGGAGGAAACGGACCTCCTTTGTTCGGAACGGGGTCATGTTGATCGGGAGGGGTGTGGCGTACCACAAAACAGAGGAAACGGACCTCCTACGGTCGAAATGGGGGTCCTGTTGATCGGGAGGGGTGTGGCGTACCGCAAAACGGACGAAACGGACCTCCTCCGGTCGAAACGGGTGTCCTGTTGATCGGGAGGGGTGTGGCGTCTGACAAAAGCGGACGAAAACGGACTTGTGTTGGAGCGCCACGGTCAAAGCGGGGTCCTGTTCGCCGGGAGGTGTGGCGTGCCGCAAAACGGACTCCACGGGATACTGTTCATCTCCACCGTCGACCTCCTCCAGCCTCCACGGGCTACCGTCGACCTCCTCCAGCCTCCACGGGCTCATGTTCATCCAGCCTCCACCGCACGCTACTCCACCGGCTACTGTTCAACCACCCCTCCACGGGCACCCCTCCACCGTCTACTGTTCATCCAGCACTCCACACCACGGGGTCCTGTTCAACCACCCCTCCACGGCCACCCCTCCACCGTCTACTGTTCATCCAGCCCTCCACACCACGGGGTCCTGTTCATCCAGAGGCAACGCCACCGCTCACTGTTCATCCAAACCCCCCGCAACGCTCACTGTTCATCCAATCGATCGGCTTCAGTTAGCAGCAGTAGCGAAGGAATCGCTCGATCGGGTTCAGTTAACAGCCATCGATCGATCGCTCGGGTTCGATGTGCGTAGCCTGCGATTATGTCGCTCGGGTTCGATTAGAGCCCAACGCCTCGCTCGGGTTCGGTAGGAGCTAACGCCGCGCCTACGCACGCACGTCGTGTATGTGAAAGCCGCATCGCTCGACCCCCGACCTCCCACCGTAACCGGCAACTCCCTGAAATTTTCCTCCCCCTCGCTTCTATCACGGTTTTTTCCATCATGGATGGCCCAAAGAATGTCACGCAGCTGCGTCTCCGGCCCGCCCAAGACGAAAAGCCCATTTTCTGTCATGATTTTTTGTCATAGAAGTAGGAGCCCACCACGTCTATGATGATACCGGGTTTTCTCACAATTATCGTCATAGAAGTGTCATATGTATGACAGGAAAAAATTTCATTCAGCCCAAAATGTCACGGATGTGTCTTTTTTTTTGTAGTGAGGTGTCGCGCCGGTGACGATGGTGATCATGACGGTGCTTCGGAGATGGAGATCACAAGCACAAGATGATGATGGCCATATCATCATCACTTATATTGATTGCATGTGATGTTTATCTTTTATGCATCTTATTTTTCTTAGATCGACGGTAGCATTATAAGATGATCTCTCACTAAATTTCAAGGTATAAGTGTTCTCCACGAGTATGCACCGTTGAAAGTTCTTCGTCTTTGAGACACCACGTGATGATCGGGTGTGATAAGCTCTACGTTCAAATACAACGGGTGCAAAACAGTTTCACACGCGGAATACACAGTTTAAACTTGACGAGCCTAGCATATGCAGATATGTCCTCGGAACACTGGAGACCGAAAGGTCAAGCGTGAATCATATAGAAGATATGATCGACATAATGATGGTCACCATTGAAAACTACTCCATCTCACGTGATGATCGGACATGGTTTAGTTGATTTGGATCACGTGATCACTTAGATGATTAGAGGAATGTCTCTCTAAGTGGGAGTTCTTAAGTAATATGATTAAATTGAACTTTAATTTATCATGAACTTAGTCCTGATAGTATTTGCATAACTATGTTCCGATAACCCCCGATCACTTAGACGAAGGAACTATTCTCCTCCATTTTGCAGCTGTAGAACTTATTGGAGATTTCATATCTCGCAATTCGGGCATGTGCTTGAAATATTAACTTCAACTCCTGGAACATCCCATATGCTCCATGACATTCAAAACGTCGTTGAAGTCCCGGTTCTAAGGCGTAAAGCATGGCACACTGAACTATCGAGTAGTCACCAGCTTTGCTCTGCCAGGTATTCATAACATCTGGCGTTGCTCCTGCAGCGGGTTTCGCACCCAGAGGTGCTTCCAAGACGTAGTTCTTCTGTGCGGCAATGAGGATAACCCTCAAGTTATGGACCCAATCCGTGTAATTGCTACCATCATCTTTCAACTTAGCTTTCTCTAGGAACCCATTAAAATTCAACGGAATAATAGCACGGGCCATTTATTTACAAGAACATAGACATGCAAAATACTATCAGGTACTAAGTTCATGATAAATTAAAGTTCAATTAATCATATTACTTAAGAACTCCGACTTACATAGGCATCCCTCTAATCATCTAAGTGATCACGTGATCCAAATCAACTAAACCATGTCCGATCATCACGTGAGATGTGTTGGGGAACGTAGTAATTTCAAAAAAATTCATACGCACACGCAAGATCATGGTGATGCATAGCAACGAGAGGGGGAGAGTGTTGTCCACGTACCCTCGTAGACCGAAATCGGAAGCGTAGCACAACGCGGTTGATGTAGTCGTACGTCTTCACGATCCGACCGATCAAGTACCGAACGCATGGCACCTCCGAGGTCAGCACACGTTCAGCTCGATGACGTCCCTCAAACTCTGATCCAGCCGAGCTTTGAGGGAGAGTTCCGTCAGCACGACGGCTTGGTGACAACGATGATGATCTACCGACACAGGGCTTCGCCTAAGTACCGCTACGATATTATCGAGGTGGATTATGGTGGAGGGGGGCACCGCACACGGCTAAGAGATCCAAGGGATCAATTGTTGTGTCTATGGGGTGCCCCCCTCCTCCGTATATAAAGGGAGGGAGGAGGAGAGGGCCGGCTAAGGAGGAGGCGCGCCCAAGGGGGGCAATCCTACTCCAAGTAGGATTACCCCCTCTTTCCTAGTCCAAGTAGGAGAGGGGAAGGAAGGGAAGGAGAAGGAGAAGGAAGGAGAGGGAGGAAAAGGAGGAAAGAGGGGCCGGCCCCCTAGTCCAATTCGGTTTGGGCTAGGGGGGCCGCGCGCCCTGCCTCCTCTCTTCCACCACTTGGCCCATGAGGCCCATTGATTCTTCCTCTCGTATTCCCGTAACTCCCCGGTACCCCCGAAAATACCCGAATCACTCGGAACCCTTCCAATGTCCGAATATAGTCGTCCAATATATCGATCTTTACGTCTTGACCATTTAGAGACTCCTCGTCATGTCCCCGATCTCATACAGGACTCCGAACTCCTTCGGTACATCAAAACACATAACTCGTAATATAACCGTCATCAAACTTTAAGCGTGCGGACCCTACGGGTTCGAGAAATATGTAGACATGACCGAGACACGTCTCCGGTCAATAATCAATAACGGAACCTGGATGCTCATATTGGCTCTCACATATTCCACGAAGATCTTTATCGGTCAAACCGCATAACAACATACGTTGTTCCTTTTGTCATCGGTATGTTACTTGCCCGAGATTCGATCGTAGGTATGTCAATACCTAGTTCAATCTCGTTACCGGCAAGTCTCTTTACTCGTTATATAATGCATCATCCCGCAACTAACTCATCATCTACATTGCTTGCAAGGCTTTTAGTGATGTGCATTACCGAGAGGGCCCAGAGATACCTCTCCGACAATCGGAGTGACAAATCCTAATCTCAAAATACGCCAACTCAACATGTACCTTCGGAGACACCTGTAGAGCTTCTTTATAATCACCCAGTTATGTTGTGACGTTTGGTAGCACACAAAGTGTTCCTTCGGTAAACGGGAGTTGCATAATCTCATAGTCATAGGAACATGTATAAGTCATGAAGAAAGCAATAGCAACATATTAAATGATCAAGTGCTAAGCTAACGAAATGGGTCAAGTAAATCACATCATTCTCCTAATTAATGATGTGATCCTGTTAATCAAATGACAACTCATGTCTATGGCTAGGAAACACAACCATCTTTGATCAACGAGCTAGTCAAGTAGAGGCATACTAGTGACACTGTTTGTCTATGTATTCACACATGTATTATGTTTCCGGTTAATACAATTCTAGCATGAATAATAAACATTTATCATGAAATAAGGAAATAAATAATAACTTTATTATTGCCTCTAGGGCATATTTCCTTCAGTCTCCCACTTGCACTAGAGTCAATAATCTAGTTCACATCGCCATGTGATTTAACACCAATATTCACATATGTATGTGATTAATACCCATAGTTCACATCGTCATGTGATCAACACCCAAAGGGTTACTAGAGTCAATAATCTAGTTCACATTGTTATGTGATTAACAACCAAAGAGTACTAAGGTATGATCTCGTGAGAGAAGTTTAGTCAACGGGTCAGTCACATTCAGAGCCGTATGTATTTTGCAAATATTCTATGTCTACAATGCTCTGCACGGAGCTACTTTATCTAATTGCTCCCACTTTCAATATGTATCCAGATTGAGACTTAGAGTCATCTGGATCGGTGTGAAAGCTGGCACCGATGTAACTCTTTACGACGGGCTCTTTTATCACCTCCATAATCAAGAAATATTTCCTTAGTCCTCACTAAGGATATTCTTGACAAATGTCCAGCGATCTACTCCTAGATCACTATTGTACTCCCTTGCCAAATTCAGAGCCAGGTATACAATAGGTCTGGTACATAGCATAGCATACTTTATAGAACCTATAACTGAGGCATAGGGAATGACTTTCATTCTCTTTTCTATTTTCTGCGTGGTCGGGATTTGAGTCTTACTCAATTTCACACCTTTGCAACATAGGCAATAACTCTTTCTTTGACTGTTCCATTTTGAACTATTTCAGAATCTTGACAAGGCATGTACTTATTGAAAAACTTATCAAGCATCTTGATCTATATCAATAGATCTTGATGCTCAATATGTAAGTAGCTTTACTGAGGTCTTTCTTTTAAAGAACTCCTTTCAAATAATCCTTTATGCTTTCCAGAAAAATTCTACATCATTTACGATCAACAATATGTTACTCACATATATTTATCGGAAAGGCGGTAGTGCTCCTAATCACTTTATTGTAAATACAGGCTTCACCGCAAATCAGATAAAACTATATGCTTTGATCAACTTATCAAAGCATATATTCCAACTTCTGAGATGCTTGCACCAGTCCATAGATGGATCATTTGGAGCTTGCACATTTTGTTAGCACCTTTAGGATTGACAAAACCTTACGGTTGCATCATATACAACTTTTCTTTAGGAAAACCATTAAGGAATGCAGTTTTGACATCCATTTGCCAGATTTCATAAAATGTGGCAATTGCTAACATGATTCGGACAGACTTAAGCATCGCTACAGTTGAGAAAATTTCATTGTAGTGAACACTTTGAACTTGTCGAAAACCTTTTTGCGACAAGTCGAGCTTTGTAGATAGTAACACTACTATCAGCGTCTATCTTCCTCTTGAAGATCCATTTATACAATATGGCTTGCCGATCATCGGGCAACTCCACCAAAGTCCACACTTTGTTCTCATACATGGATCCCATCTCATATTTCATGGCCTCAAGCCATTTCGCGGAATCTGGGCTCATCATCGCTTCCTCATAGTTCGTAGGTTCATCATGGTCTAGTAACATGACTTCCAGAATAGGATCGTACCACTCTGGTGCGGACTGTACTTTGGAAGACCTACGAGGTTTTGTAGTAACGTAATCTGAAGTTTCATGATCATCATCATTAGCTTCCTCACTAATTGGTGTAGGAATCACTGGAACTGATTTCTGTGATGAACTAATTTCCAATTCGGGAGAAGGTACAAATTACCTTATCAAGCTCTACTTTCCTCCCACTCACTTCTTTCGAGAGAAACTCCTTCTCTAGAAAGGGATCCATTCTTAGCAACGAATGGTTTGCCTTTGGATCTGTGATAGAAGGTGTACCCAACAGTTTCCTTTGGGTATTCTATGAAGACGCACTTCTCCGATTTGGGTTCGAGCTTATCAGGTTGAAACCTTTTTCACATAAGCATTGCAACTCCAAACTTTAAGAAAGCGACATCTTAGGTTTCTTTGCTAAACCATAGTTCATACGGTGTCGTCTCAACGGATTTAGATGGTGCCCTATTTAAAGTGAATGCAACTATCTCTAATGCATAACCCCAAAACGATAGTGGTAAATCGGTAAGATACATCATAGATCGCACCATATCCAATAAAGTGCGGTTACGACATTCGGACACACCATTACGCTGTGGTGTTCCATGTGGCATGAGTTGTAAAGCTATTCCACATTATTTAAAATGAAGGACAAACTCGTAACTCAAATATTCTTCTCTACGATCAGATTGTAGAAACTTTTATTTTCTTGTTACGATGATTCTCAACTTCACTCTGAAATTCTTGGAACTTTTCAAATGTTTCAGACTTGTGCTTCATTAAGTAGATATACGCATATCTGCTCAAATCATCTGTGAAGGTCAGAAAATAACGATACCCTGCCATCAACACTCATTGGACCGCATACATCGGTATGTATTATTTCCAACAAGTTAGTAGCTCGTTCCATTGTTCCGGAGGATGGATTTTAGTCATCTTGCCCAAAAGGCACGGTTCGCAAGCATCAAATGATTCATAACCAAGTGATTCCGGAAATCCATCTTTATGGAGTTCCTTCATGCGCTTTACACCGATATGACCCAAACGGCAGTGCCACAAATAAGTTGCACTATCATTATTAACTTTGCATCTTTTGGCATCAACATTATGAATATGTGTATCACTATGATCAAGATTCAATAAACCATCACCATTGGGTGTATGACCATAGAAGGTTTTATTCATGTAAACAGAATAACAATTTATTCTCTATCTTAGATGAATAATTGTATCGCAGTAAACATGATCTTATCATATTTATGCTCAACGCAAACACCAAATAACATTTATTTAGGTTTAACACTAATCTTGAAAATATAGGGAGTGTGTGATGATGATCATATCAATCTTGGAACTACTTCCAACACTCATCGTCACTTCCCCTTCAACTAGTCTCTGTTTATTCTGTAACTCCTGTTTTGAGTTACTAATCTTAGCAACCGAACAAGTATCAAGTACTCAGGGGCTACTATAAACACTAGTAAGGCACACATCAATAACATGTATATCAAATATACCCTTGTTCAATTTGCCATCCTTCTTATCCACCAAATATTCAGGGCATTTCCGCTTCCAGTGATCATTTACTTTGCAGTGTAAGCACTCAGTTTCAGGCTTTGGTCCAGCTTTGGGCTTCTTTGCGGGAGTGACAACTTGCTTGCCATTCTACATGAAGTTCCCTTTCTTTCCCTTTGCCCTTCTCTTGAAACTAGTGGTCTTGTCAATCATCAACAGTTGATGCTCTTTCTTGATTTCTACCTTCGTCGATTTCAACATCACGAAGATCTCGGGAATCTTTTTCGTCATCCCTTGCATACTATAGCTCATCACGAAGTTCTAGTAACTTGGTGATGGTGACTAGAGAACTCTATCAATCACTATCTTATCTGGAAGATTAACTCCCACTTGATTCAAGCGATTGTAGTACCCACACAATCTGAGCACATGCTCACTAGTTGAGTGATTCTCCTCCATCTTTTAGCTATAGAACTTGGTGGAGACTTCATATCTCTCAACTCGGGTATTTGCTTGAAATATTAACTTCACTTCTGGAACATCTCATATGGTCCATGACGTTCAAAACGTCTTTGAAGTCCCGATTCTAAGCCGTTAAGCATGGTGCACTAAACTATCAAGTAGTCATCATATTGAGCTAGCCAAAACATTCATAACGTCTGCATCTGCTCCTGCAATAGGTCTGTCACGTAGCGGTGCATTAAGGACATAATTCTTCTGTGCAGCAATGAGGATAAACCTCAGATCACGGATCCAATCCGCATCATTGCTACTAAAATCTTTCAACATAATTTTCTCTAGGAACATATCAAAATAAACATATGAAAGTAACAACGCGAGCTATTGATCTACAACATAATTTGCAAAATACTACCAAGACTAAGTTAATGATAAATTTAAGTTCAATTAATCATATTACTTAAGAACTCCCACTTAGATAGACATCTCTCTAGTCATCTAAGTGATCACGTGATCCAAATCAACTAAACCATGTCCGATCATCACGTGAGATGGAGTAGTTTTCAATGGTGAACATCACTATGTTGATCATATCTGCTATATGATTCACGTTCGACCTTTCGGTCTCCGTGTTCCGAGGCCATATCTGTATATGCTAGGCTCATCAAGTTTAACCTGAATATTCCGCGTGTGCAACTGTTTTGCACCCGTTGTATTTGAACGTAGAGCCTATCACACCCGATCATAACGTGGTGTCTCAGCACGAAGAACTTTTGCAACAGTGCATACTCAGGGAGAACACTTCTTGATAATTAGTGAGAGATCATCTTATAATGCTACCGTCAATCAAACCAAAATAAGATGCATAAAGGATAAACATCACATGCAATCAATATAAGTGATATGATATGGCCATCATCATCTTGTGCTTGTGATCTCCATCTCCGAAGTACCGTCGTGATCACCATCGTCACCGGCGTGACACCTTGATCTCCATCGTAGCATCGTTGTCGTTTCGCCACCTATTGCTTCTACGACTATCGCTACCGCTTAGTGATAAAGTAAAGCAATTACAGGGCGCTTGCATTTCATACAATAAAGCGACAACCATATGGATCCAGCCAGTTGCCGATAACTCGGTTACAAAACATGATCATCTCATACAATAAAATATAGCATCACGTCTTGACCATATCACATCACAACATGCCCTGCAAAAACAAGTTAGACGTCCTCTACTTTGTTGTTGCAAATTTTACGTGGCTGCTACGGGCTGAGCAAGAACCGTTCTTACCTACGCATCAAAACCACAATGATAGTTTGTCAAGTTAGTGTTGTTTTAACCATCGCAAGGACCGGGCGTAGCCACACTCGGTTCGACTAAAGTTGGAGAAACTGACACCCGCCAGCCACCTGTGTGCAAAGCACGTCGGTAGAACCAGTCTTGCGTAAGCGTATGCGTAATGTCGGTCTGGGCCGCTTCATCCAACAATACCGCTGAACCAAAGTATGACATGCTGGTAAGCAGTATGACTTGTATCGCCCACACCTCACTTGTGTTCTACTCATGCATATAACATCTACGCATAAAACCTAGGCTCGGATGCCACTGTTGGGGAACGTAGTAATTTCAAAAAAATTCCTACGCACACGCAAGATCATGGTGATGCATAGCAACGAGAGGGGAGAAGGTTGTCCACGTACCCTCGTAGACCGAAAGCGGAAGCGTTAGTACAACACGGTTGATATAGTCGTACGTCTTCACGATCCGACCGATCAAGTACCGAACGCACGGCACCTCCGAGTTCAGCACACGTTCAACTCGATGACGTCCCTCGAACTCTGATCTAGCCGAGCTTTGAGGGAGAGTTCCGTCAGCACGACGGCTTGGTGACGACGATGATGATCTACCGACGCAGGGCTTTGCCTAAGCACCGCTACAATATTATCGAGGTGGATTATGATGGAGGGGGACAACGCACACGGCTAAGAGATCCAAGGGATCAATTGTTGTGTCTATGGGGTGCCCCCCTCCTCCGTATATAAAGGGGGGAGGAGGAGAGGGCTGGCCAAGGAGGAGGTGCGCCCAAGGGGGGCAATCCTACTCCAAGTAGGATTCCCCCCTCTTTCCTAGTCCAAGTAGGAGAGGGGAAGGAAGGGAAGGAGAAGGAGAAGGAAGGAGAGGGAGGAAAAGGAGGAAAGAGGGGCCGGCCCCCTAGTCCAATTCGGTTTGGGCTAGGGGGGCCGCGCGCCCTGCGTCCTCTCTTCCACCACTTGGCCATGAGGCCCATTGATTCTTCCTCGTATTCCCGTAACTCCCCGGTACCCCCGAAAATACCCGAATCACTCGGAACCCTTCCGATGTCCGGATATAGTCGTCCAATATATCGATCTTTTTGTCTCGACCATTTCGAGACTCCTCGTCATGTCCCCGATCTTATCCGGGACTCCGAACTCCTTCGGTACATCAAAACACATAACTCATAATATAACTGTCATCGAACTTTAAGCGTGCGGACCTTGCGGGTTCGAGAACTATGTAGACATGACCGAGACACGTCTCCGGTAAATAACCAATAGCAGAACCTGGATGCTCATATTGGCTCCCACATATTCTACGAAGATCTTTATCGGTCAAACCGCATAACAACATGCGTTGTTCCTTTTGTCATCGGTATGTTACTTGCCCGAGATTCAATCATTGGTATCTCAATACCTAGTTCAATCTCGTTACCAGCAAATCTCTTTACTAATTATGTAATGCATCATCCCGCAACTAACTCATTAGCTACATTGCTTGCAAGGCTTATAGTGATGTGCATTACCAAGAGGGCCTAGAGATACCTCTCCGACAATCGGAGTGACAAATCCTAATCTCGAAATACGCCAACTCAATATGTACCTTCTGAGACATCTGTAGAGCTTCTTTATAATCACCCAGTTACGTTGTGACGTTTGGTAGCACACAAAGTGTTCCTTCGGTAAACGGAAGTTACATAATCTCATAGTCATAGCAACATGTAGAAGTCATGAAGAAAGCAATAGCAACATACTAAACGATCAAGTGCTAAGTTAACGAAATGGGTCAAGTCAATCACATCATTCTCCTAATGATGTGATCCCGTTAATCAAATGACAACTCATGTCTATGGCTAGGAAACACAACCATCTTTGATCAACGAGCTAGTCAAGTAGAGGCATACTAGTGACACTATGTTTGTCTATGTATTCACACATGTATTATGTTTCCGGTTAATACAATTCTAGCATGAATAATAAACATTTATCATGAAATAAGGAAATAAATAATAACTTTATTGTTGCCTCTAGGGCATATTTCCTTCAAGATGGAGTAGTTTTCAATGGTGAACATCACTATGTTGATCATATTTATTTTATGATTCATGCTCGACCTTTCGGTCTCAGTGTTTCAATGCCATATCTACATACGCTAGGCTCGTCAAGTTTAACCTGAGTATTCTGCGTGTGCAAAACTGGCTTGCACCCGTTGTATGTGAACGTAGAGCTTATCACACCCGATCATCACGTGGTGTCTCGGCACGATGAACTGTCGCAACGGTGCATACTCAGGGAGAACACTTGTACCTTGAAATTTAGTGAGAGATCATCTTATAATGCTACCACCGAATTAAGCAAATTAAGATGCATAAAGGATAAACATCACATGCAATCAATATAAGTGATATGATATGGCCATCATCATCTTGTGCCTTTGATCTCCATCTCTAAAGCACCGTCATGATCACCATCGTCACCGGCTTGACACGTTGATCTCCATCGTAGCATCATTGTCGTCTCGCCAAATATTGCTTCTACGACTATCGCTGCCGCTTAGTCATAAAGTAAAGCAATTACATGGCGATTGCATTTCATACAATAAAGCGACAACCATATGGCTCCTGCCAGTTGCCGATAATTGTGTTACAAAACATGATCATCTCATACAACAATTTATATAATCACATCTTGACCATATCACATCACAACATGCCCTGCAAAAATAAGTTAGACGTCCTCTACTTTTTTGTTGCAAGTTTTACGTGGCTGCTACGGGCTTAGCAAAAACCGTTCTTACCTACGCATCAAAAACCACAACGATTTTTTGTCAAGTGTGTTGTTTTAACCTTCAACAAGGACCGGACGTAGCCACACTCGATTCAACTAAAGCTGAAGAAACAGACTCCCACTAGCCAACTTTGTGCGAAGCACGTCGATAGAACCAGTCTCTGTAAGCGTACGCATAATGTCGGTCTGGGCCGCTTCATCCAACAATACCGCCGAATCAAAGTATGACATGCTGGTAAGCAGTATGACTATCATCACCCACAACTCTTTGTGTTCTACTCGTGCATATAACATCTATGCATAGACCTGGCTCTGATACCACTGTTGGGGAATGCAGTAATTTCAAAAAAATTCCTACGCACACGCAAGATCCATCTAGGTGATGCATAGCAACGAGAGGGGAGAGTGTTATCTACGTACCCTCGTAGACCGAAAGTGGAAGCGTTATGACAACGCAGTTGATGTATCGTACGTCTTCACGATCCGACCGATCTCAGCACGGAACGTACGGCACCCCTGTGTTCAGCACACGTTCAGCTCGATGACGTCCCTCATACTCTTGATCCAGTTGAGGCCGAGGGAGAGTTTCGTCGGCACGACGGCGTGGTGACGGTGATGATGAAGTTTATCGGCGCAGGACTTCGCCTAAGCACTATGATGATATGACCGAGGTGGAATATGGTGGAGGGGGCACCGCCCACGGCTAAAACAACTGTCAATTTGTGTTTCTATGGGGTGCCCCCCTTCACATATATAAAGGAGTGGAGGAGGGGAGGGCCGACCCTCATAGGGTGCGCCCAAGGGGGGAGTCCTACTCCCAGTAGGAGTAGGTTTCCCCCTTTCCTGGTAGGAGTAGGAGAAGAAGGAAGAGGGAGAGAGAGGGAAGGAAAGGGGGCCCGCCCCCCCACCCAATTCGGATTGGGCTTGGGGGGCCTCCACCTGGCCGCCTCCTCTTCTCTCCCACTAAGGCCCAATAAGGCCCATTGACTCCCCGGTGTGTTCCGGTAACCCCCTGGTACTCCGGTAAATACTCGAACTCATCCGGAGCCATTCCGATGTCCAAACAAAGCCTTCCAATATATCGATCTTTATTTCTCGACCATTTCGAGACTCCTCGTCATGTCCGTGATCACATCCGGGACTATGAACTACCTTCGGTACATCAAAACACATAAACTCATAATACCGATCGTCATCGAACGTTAAGCGTGCAGACCCTACGGGTTCGAGAACTATGTAGACATGACCGAGACTCATCTCCGGTCAATAACCAATAGCGGAGTCTAGATGCTCATATTGGTTCCTACATATTCTACAAAGATCTTTATCGGTCAAACCGCATAACAATATACGTTGTTCCTTTTGTCATCGGTATGTTACTAGCCCGAGATTCGATCGTCGGTATGTCAATACCTAGTTCAATCTCGTTACCGGCAAGTCTCTTTACTCGTTCTGTAATGCATCATCCCGTGACTAACTCATTAGTCACATTGCTTGCAAGGCTTATAGTGATGTGCATTACCAAGAGGGCCCAGAGATACCTCTCCGAAACACGGAGTGACAAATCCTAATCTCGATCTATGCCAACCCAACAAACACCATCGGAGACACCTGTAGAGCATCTTTATAATTACCCAGTTACGTTGTGACGTTTGATAGCACACTAAGTGTTCCTTCGGTATTCGGGAGTTGCAGAATCTCATAGTCATAGGAACATGTATAAGTTATGAAGAACGCAATAGCAACAAACTAAACGATCATAGTGCTAAGCTAACGGATGGGTCAAGTCAATCACGTCATTCTCTAATGATGTGATCTCGTTCATCAAATGGCAACTCTTTGTCCATGGCTAGGAAACATAACCATCTTTGATTAACGAGCTAGTCATGTAGACGCATACTAGTGACACTCTGTTTGTCTATGTATTCACACATGTACTAAGTTTCCGGTTAATACAATTCTAGCTTGAATAATAAACATTTATCATGATATAAGGAAATATAAATAACAACATTATTATTGCCTCTAGGGCATATTTCCTTCACAGAAGGGTCTGGCAAGATCAGTGCATTGATTGCTCCTGAAGATGGGACTACGGAAGCGGTGACGGGTGATACGTCTCCAACGTATCTATACTTTTGATTGTTCCATGTTATTATAGCATCAATCTTGGATATTTTATATGCATTTACAAGCAATTACATATTATTTTTTTGGAAATAACCTATTAACTTAGTTCCTAGTGTCAGTTACTGTTTTTTTGCCTGTTTTTTGTTTTTCAAAATATCAGTACCAAACGAAGTCCAAATGCCACGAATCTTTTTGGAGACTTTTTTCTAGACAAAAGAGACACTAGAAGCTCCGGGAGAAGGCCAGAAGACGAAGGAGGTGGCCACGAGCCACTAGGGCGCGCCCTGATGCCTCGTGGCCCACCTTCGCTCCGTTTGACCTAATTCCGCCTCTATAAACTCTCTAAAATCGGGGAACCAAGGGAGAACCACCCAAAATACTTTTTCCGCCGCCGCAAGTTCCTGTACCACGAGATCCCATTTGAAGGCCTTTTCCGGCACTCTGCAGGAGCGGGAATCAATCACGGAGGGGCTCTACATCAACCTTGCCGCCCTTTCGATAATGAGTGAGTAGTTTACCACAGACCTACGGGTCCATAGCTAGTACCTAGATGGCTTCTTCTCTCTCTTTGATCTTCAATACAAGGTTCTCCTCGATGTTCTTCGAGTTCTATTCGATGTAATCACTTTTTACGGTGTGTTTGTTGGGATTGGATGAATTGTGAGTTTATGATCAAATTATCCATGAATATTACTTTAGTTTTCTCTGAACTCTTTTATGCATGATTGTTATAACTTTGTATTTCTCTCCGATCTATTGATTTGGTTTGGCCAACTAGATTGAATTTTCTTGCAATGGGAGAGGTGCTTTGTGATGGGTTCGATCTTGTGGTGCTTAATCCCACTGACAGAAAGGGACATGCCACGTATTTGTATCATTGCCATTAAGGATAAAAAGATGGGGTTTATTCATGCGTGAGTTTACTTTGTCTACATCATGTCATCTTGCTTATGGCGTTACTCCGTTCTGTATGAACTTAATACTCTAGATGCATGCTGGATAGCGGTCGATGTGTGGAGTAATAGTAGTAGACGCAGACAGGATTCGGTCTACTTGTCTCGGATGTGATGCCTATATACATGATCATTGCCTTGGATATCGTCATGATTACTCGATTTTCGATCAATTGTCCAACAGTAATTTGTGTACCCACCATATGCTATTTTCAAGAGAGAAGCCTCTAGTGAAAACTATGGCCCCCGGGTCTACTTTTATCATATATTAAAATCCTAAAAATACCTTGCTGCAATTTTTCTTACTTTATTTTATTTTGTATTTTTGTTCTATCTATCTATCACTACAAAATTTAATCTTGCAATTAACCGACGTGGGATTGACAACCCCTTGTTCGCATTGGGTGCAAAGACTTGTCATTTTGTGTGCAGGTGCTGCTAATGTGGTGTTGCATGGTTCTCCTACTGGATTGATAACCTTGGTTATTAACTGAGGGAAATACTTATCTCTAGTGTACAACATCATCCCCTCCTTTTTGGGAAAACCCCAATGCAGCTCACAAGTAGCAACGGGTTCTACAGTGTGCACATACGGTGCATGATGAGGGTCTGCTAGACCGGTTGGTGCTCCCGGCTAGCTGGCGGGCGGCTTGGTGAGGCCACCAAATTTCTTGGTGTGCATGACGCAAGGTCAGGGTACATCATCAATCTTGTAGTTAGGGTGACAGTTTTTGTCGGGAAGGTGTCTTTGGGTTGATCTATGTATTTATTTTGTAAGGTCTGATTGTGCATCACACGATGCAGAAGCTGGAGGTAACCCTCCTTTTTGGAAAAAATATAAAACATCAAATTCAAAACTAATTCAAACAAGTAAGCCCAGAGCCTTCGGGCTGGCCTGAAACATCCAGGATCAAATTGTAAAGTACATTGTTTTGGCTTTGGATGTTGCATAGGACTTTTTTCCGGGTGAAATACTATATTACTCAACTCGCAAGATGCTTACAATCAATCGTAGCTAGCTCGATAGCAACCGAAGGAATTGAACCAAACCAAGTCATGGTTCTTCCTTATGAATGACCAAAATTAGCTATGATATCGCTAACCTTATTCTGGCTACGATTTACATGAGTAATACAATAATCATGGAGGGACATAAGATATTTAATCTCTCTAATAAGCAACAAGTAGACTGAACGATCATCTCTATGGCCTGGATCATCTGCATTGCAACAATCGAGTCCATCTCTATCTCAACCAGTAGATCATTTCTCTGCATTGCAAAACGACAAACCCTCCATGCAAGCACTCAATTCCGCTTCTAGTGCATCCCGACATGAAAATAACTGCCCGCATGAAGAGAAGATAACCGCACCCTTGAAATCTCTCAGTACCATTCCTGCGCCTGCTGAGCCATCTTCTCCAAATGAGCCATCAGTAGATAGCTTAACCCAACCAGCTTTAGGTGCAGTCCACTTCGTCCCAACTGCTTCCATTATTGCATGTGACAAAACATCCTCATCATCATATGTAATGAATGATTTCCCTTTGCTTGCATCTGATGAAAGATCAACCCCGATTCCTATGAGCGAATCAAGATAGCTCACCAAGTAGCGCTTAGAAGCATCCATGGGTGGTGCAGGTTTGTGATGTACCACTTCGTTACAAACATGCCAAGCTCGCCAAAGTATCATAAGCAGCATTGAACGTTCAATATCAGGGAGAGGCTCTAAGGCCTGTAGTTGTTGGTTCTTAGGCCGGATCACACAACGCATTTATTTATTTAACACATGCACGCATCGCCGAGAGAGGCACACACGAACACCGGTGTGAAGAGCAGTTTCTGGCGCCGCTTAACCTGCGTCCTTTTCGTTCTTTCCTTTATTCCATCGGGAAACAGACTAACAAACTTGGAACGAATGCTAAGCCACGATCCACTTCCATCGTGCCATCCCACGATTGAGATCACGGCCTGGTCCTTCTACTAGATGCACCCCACGTGAACGCAGCACATGTCAGGTTCTTTTATTCTGCTACGTACAAGATGAAAATACAGACTAATGGGCACGTACAGGTACAGAACATGTTTACGTGCACCAGACTTAAGTTGAAACAGAAAACCTACATGATAAAACTGAACAAACTTGACAGCAACAACATTCTCTCCCTCAAGTTTGCTTCATGTTGCTCACTGCCGTGACCCCAGCCTTCTTCCTCATCTCCTGAAACTTCACTCGCCCCAATGACTTAGTCAAGATGTCGGCCAGCTGATCATCAGTTCGCACATGCTCAATATCAATGTCACCAGTCTCCACCTTCTCTCTCACAAAATGATATCTCAAATCAATGTGTTTGCTTCTATCGTGAAAGACCGGATTTTTGCTGAGTGAGATCGCTGACTTATTATCAACCTTCAGCAGCACCTTATCTATCTCTCTTGCCAATAGGTTCGCGAGCAGCCTCGCCAACCAAATACCTTGACATGTCGCTGCTGTAGCAGCAACATACTCAGCCTCACATGAAGAAAGGGTCACAATCTTTTGCTTCTGTGAGGACCAGCTGACCGGGTTTTCACCAAGATAGAACAACACACCAGAAGTACTTTTCCTAGTATCCAAGTCTCCGGCATGATCACTATCGCTGTACCCAATCAGTTTTCCATTTCCACCCTTCTTGTACATACAGCCCAAGTCCAAAGTACCTCGCACATACCTGAGAATGTGCCTCACCGCTGCCATGTGCTCCGACGTGGGTCTCTCCATGAAACGGCTTACTATGCCAACTGCATAACATATATCTGGCCGTGTATGCACAAGGTATCGCAGACTGCCAACAATGCTGCGATAATATGTGGAATCAACGAGTGGAGCATCACTTACTTTTCTTATCTTCAGTCGTTGTTCCATCGGTGTCGGAGAGGGGTTGCAATTTTCCATTTGGCACTTCTCCAAAATTTTCCGAGCATAAGCAGATTGAGAGAGAGTTGTACCATTAGGGCCTTGTTTCACTTCAATCCCAAGGTAAAAACTCAACAAACCGAGGTCACTCATCTTGAATTCTTTCTTCATTTGTGACTTGAATGCTTCTATCTCAGTCTTGCTGCCTCCGGTAATGATCAAATCATCAACATAAACACCAACAAGAAGACCTGAATTACCTTCTGACTTCTTGTAAACAGCATGCTCGGTTGGACATTTATCAAAACCCAAAGCTTGGAGAGTAGCATCCAACTTTGCATTCCAAGCATGAGGGGCTTGGTGCAGACCATAGAGGGCTTTGTGCAGCTTGTAGACCTTATTCTCTTCTCCCTTGATAGCAAAACCAGGAGGTTGTGACACATAAACCTCCTCTTTAAGTTCTCCATTCAAGAAAGCGGATTTCACATCCATGTGATGGATTTCCCAATCCATATGAGCTGCCAATGCGATTAGGAGACGCACGGTTTCTATCCGTGCAACAGGAGCAAATACTTCATCAAAGTCTATGCCTTGCCTTTGCACATATCCCTTTGCTACTAACCTTGCTTTGTGCTTTACCACATTTCCTTCGGTGTCTTTCTTCAACTTGAACACCCCAATTTCTGTCTGACCTCGTGGAAGCTTCACAAGTTGCCAAGTCTGATTACTCTGAATGGACTCGAGCTCCTCTTTCATAGCTTGCTGCCAACATGCCTTTTTCTCAGCTTCCTGGAATGTCGCCGGCTCCTCCATACCCATCAAACACAGCCCGGAGTACTCAAGCTGCATCTCCTTGGTTTCATCATATATTTCTTCCAAAAAGCGCTTCCCTTGGGGTCCCACGGACGAGCTTGAGGTGCTGGTAGTGCCCTGAGACCCAATGGAATCAAGTCCAGGAAGTGTTGGCGAAGGAGTCTCAAAAACAGGAGATTTCACTGTCGTGGCAGGGGTTCTTGCTGGAGTTTTTGCTACCACGGCAGTGGTTCTGACTGGAGTTCCTGCTGCCACGGCAATGTTTTTCCCTGATGATTCTGTTGCCACGGCAGGAGTTTCACTGTCCAGTCCAATTGCGAAGGTGCTCCGCGCGGCTTCATTACTTTCTTTGCTCTGCCCCTCTGCTCGACCAATCCCACTGCCTTTGCTCATCAAACACGACGTCTCTTGACACATGTAGCTTCTGAGTTTGTGGATCATACATGCGGTACGCCTTGGATTTTGCTTCATAACCAATGAACACCATGGGAGAGCTCCTATCAGCCAACTTGGGGAGATGCCCACCTACTTTCTTCACATGTCCAACACACACGAAAGTGCGTAGGTGCTCAACACTTGGCTTCTTCCTGTACCATGCTTCGTATGGAGTCACACCACTAACACTCTTTGTGGTAGCACGGTTTAACAAATACACCGCTGTTGTAGCCGCTTCACCCCAAAATTTGGCCGGTACCTTCATACTTTTCAATAAGCTCCTGGTCATACCTACAACTGTTTGATTTCGACGCTCCACTACACCGTTTTGCTGCGGGGAATATGGCGCTGTCAAGTGGTGGTTTACACCCAATTCCTCACAGTATTCAACGAACTGATTTGAGGTGAACTTCGCCCCCACGATCAGTCCTCAAAACCTTCAGCTTGCAACCTGATTCCAACTCGGATGCGGCCTGAAACTTCTGAACCGCAGCAAAAGCTTCATCCTTTGACCTCAACAATACAATCCACATGAAACGAGACATGTCGTCTACAAGTAACAGAAAATACTTCTTTCCTCCCGGTGTTGCTGGAGTGATTGGGCCTCACAAGTCACCATGCACCAGCTGCAATTTATCCTCTGCACGAAAACGAGCTTGACGGGGAAAAGGGTTTCGGTGTTGCTTCCCTAGCATACAACCATCACATACTTGATGAACCTCATCGAGCATTGGTCGGCCCTTTACCATACCTTCTCTTCCCATCTTTTTCAGTGCATGAAAATTTACATGACCATATCGAGCGTACATCGCCATGCCTCATCATCTTGATTTAGAGAGCAAACAACCCGGTGGTGCCGGCTGTATGCCAAGAATGTATAATCTGTTATTTGTACGTTTAACTCTTGCAAACAATTTTCTCTGCTGATCCAGTACCACCATGACTCCATCTTCAGCTGAGTACTTGCAGCCTATCTCATCTAGCTGACCCAAACTAATGATGTTGCTTTTCAGCCGAGGAATGTAATAAACCTCGGTTAGGACATGGTGCCCTCCGCTCTGAGTTTCCATTAGTACTGAACCTCTCCCACAAATTTCAACTTTGGAACCATCACCAAAATGTACAGTACCTTTCACAGATTCATCCAACTCCGGAAACTTGCTGATGGACCCAGTCATATGGTTAGTAGCTCCAGTATCCAAGTACCAACTCAGATTTTGTTCACCGGTCAGCTTCGGGATCACCCTCTCTTCATTCAACAGGACCTGCTCGCCACCCTTATCAGAGGTGATGACCAAGTCGCACACTTCAGCCATCAGCAGCCCGGGCTCATCCTCTTCATCATTAGCAGCAAGGTGAGCTCGCTCTCTCTTGGGCTCAGGACAATCTGAAGAAAAATGCCCCATCTTCTCACAGTTCCAACACTTCACCTTGGTGATGTCGAACTTACGGTGTTTCTTTTGCTTGCCACCGTTGTTGTTGCCCTTCTTGCCGCCATCACTACCGCTACCGCCGGCGGCACTATTTCCAGGACATTGACCCTGGTTCGGCTTCCCCTTACTGCCGCTTCCGCCGGCGCCGGGACTGCCTTTCTTCTTTTGGAAAAAGGACTCAAGGGCCTTGGTCATAAGCAACAGCTGATCATCCTTGCCGCCGCGACCATCATAGCGGTCAGACTCATTTTCCTCAAACGTACGCAGACGACCCACAGCCTCAGCTACCGTCATCTTGCTCATGTCCGCCCACTGCTCAATAGTGCCGATGATCTGCGAGAAACGCCTCGGCATCGCTGCGAACAACCTCTGAACAACTGTCCTCTCTGTTACCTTCTCTCCCAGAGACCTGATCTCGCCCACCAGGGTGGTAAGGCGTCGAGAGGACGACGACACGTCCTCCCCATCGGCCATAGTCAACCGATCAAGTCGCCGCAGCAGCGACTGGATCCGCGCTTGCACCACGCGGTCTTCTCCGACCCGCATCGTGCGGATTGCAGCCCACGCCTCACGCGCGGTCTCGTACTCAGCAAGGATCACCATGACGTTGTCAGGGACAGATTGTGAGATCGCCGCCATCGCACCTTGATCCTTCTCCTCGTCGAACTCGGCGTCACCCTCGACCGCCGACCACACGCCCATCAGGCGCATGATGATCTTCATCTTCGTCGCCCACAACTGATAGTTGGACTCCGTCAGCTGCGGGTACTGGACGGGAACGTTTGTGGCCCTCTGCACCGGACGCACCACGATGGAACCGCCCTCCTCTGAGCTGCCATCGCCGCCGGCGCGCTTCTTGGGCGGCTGATACTTTGCGCCGCCCGAGAGATCCTTTGCCGCGTCCTTCTCCGCCATCTGCTTCACGCCGCCGCCACTGCTGCGCCTCCAATCACCGCCGCCGTATCGCCACCAAACCTCGCGACCAAGCTCTGTATACCAATTGTTGGTTCTCAGGCCGGATCACACAACGACGACGACGAACACACGCACGCACGCGAGAGAGGCACACACGAACACCCGGTGTGAAGAGCAGTTTTGCGACGCGCTTAACCTGCGTCCTTTTCGTTCTTTCCTTTATTCCATCAGGAAACAGACTAACAAACTTGGAACGAATCCTAAGCCACGGTCCACTTCCATCGTGCCATCCCACGATTGAGATCACGGCCTGGTCCTTCTACTAGACGCACCCCACGTGAACGCAACACATGTCAGGTTCTTTTATTCTGCTACGTACAAGATGAAAATACAGACTAATGGGCACGTACAGGTACAGAACATGTTTACGTGCACCAAACTTAAGTTGAAACAGAAAACCTACATGATAAAACTGAACAAACTTGACAGCAACAACAGTAGTAACCATTCCTTACCAGTGTTTTGCATGGTTCTAATGCACGGCAATGACCAAACTTCTGCCATTGTATCCCAAAGAATCCTTGACAAAGTACAGTGACAAACAACATGGAAACTGTCCTCAGATTCATTTGAACACACTAGACAAAGATCATTAATTTCCAGGCCCCAGATATGTTTATTTCTCCAAGTCGGCAGAGAATAGTAGCCACCCTCCACACAAAATTGCGTACTGTTGGGGGTACCCTGTAGACCATATAAGACTCCAGCAGGACCGGCGTCCATCCGGTCACAAATTCGATCCAGTCGCAGTATCTCTATTAGCTTCATCAAAACCAAACGGGTATGCACTCTTAATTGAGAAGACGCCATACTTCCCTGGACCCCAAGCCAGTGTATTCTCATACAAATGCGGTGACGCCCTAGTTTTCAGTATCTCCATAATGTCCGCTGGAAGAAAATATTCTTGAAGCAACGTCAAATTCCAGGAGCCATTCTCATTGAGCAATTCGGACACAAATCTGATTCTACATAAGCCTTGAACTGTTATGGGTTTATAAGAATAAGGCCTCGGAATCCAATTGTCATGCCATACCCGCGGTGGCGATTACTTTTGATTGAGATAATCGAAAAAGACAAGTTAACTTTCACGTTGAAGACTTTTTCGTTGGAGGTCATGTTGCGGACATTTTTGTGCATGCCAAATTACACAAATTATGCAACGTTTCTGGACAACCCGAAGGTAGCCCCGGAGCCTTCGGGCCTATTTTTTGCTCGAACCTTTGGCATGATACTGGAGAACACAGAGGTACCCACAAACCTTCAGGCCCAATTTTGTGAAGGGCACTTTTTTGGCTTTGAAGGTTGCATATGATCTTAGATTGAGATGATCCAGAAAGAAAAGTTGTTTGTTTTGATGAGACTCACAACTTTCATGCTGGACACTTTTTGTTTGAGGTCATATGGGGATGCTTTTGTGCAAGACAAGATTGTCCTCATAGGGTTCTCCTTATATCCATTTTGACCATCTTGAGAGGGTATATCCAATGGTGAACTTCATTTTCAATTTGAGTGGTTTTCGATAGGTTCAACCATTCTTTTGCCCTTCTTCCTATTTTGTTCCTTCGGCCACTTCTGAGTGACAACATAGGTCCCCTTATTGTTTTCGGCAAAGTTGGTGTGTCAAAAAAATAACTTGCACTGTTCTTGTTCTAAGAATGATGTCAACACCCCATCAGCCATTTCCACACATATGCTTAGAGCGATAAGGGCATCTCCAACACCGACCCACAAACATCCGGACCGCGTTGTCCGGCCTGCGGAAGCCATCCAATGTGGTCCTGTATCGGTCCTCGGCGCGGTCCGGACGCGATTTCTCCCGCAAACCTGAGACAAACATGGGGGTGGCTTTGTGGGAGTCCGGACACGCTAAACGTCGCTCTCTGGCCCCTAGACCACCAAAAAGGAAGGCAGAGCCCGCGCTTTTGTAGCATCCCGCACTATTTCCACGCCAAAATCCCCCACTATCTTCTTCCATTCCCCGCCGCTCTTCGCCCAATTCCCGCTCCTTTCTCCCACCCTCTCCTTCCTTCCGCCGCCAAAGCATGGAACCATCAGAGAACCCGTCAAAGATGGAGCCGGCGGAGGTGCCAGAGGATCCGAGCATCACGCTCGCCCGAAAGATCAGCTCGAAGACGTGACAAAATCGCCGCGTCAAAGCGAATGACACAAAGGAAGAGAAGCTCAAGAAGGGGTTAGCCGCTGGTGGGCCTGATAGTGGCGATGGATGTGGAGGTCGTGGCAGACAAGGCGGTCGGCGCGGCCATGGCGGCCGCCGCCAGATGGGCACGTCGATAGTACAGACGGCACCGTGAACGGGGCCTTAAAAGCCTATGTACTACTACGGCGCCAAGCAGCTCGGAACCCCCGCCGGTATGGTGCCTTGCATCGTCGACGTTAACCCGACTCCACTCTTCTCCGAGTATTCTCCGCTGCAGCTCGTCCAGGCGCGGACGGCGGCGGGTAGCAGATGGGTGCCCGCACGCTATTCACTACAATGTCGAGAGCGAGGGAGATGTTCGACATCATCCATGACGGAGGCAAGGGAGAAGGAGGGGGACTATGAGGACAGGCGGGTGGAAGACTCGGATCCCATCTAGTCCGGCAACTACCAGCAGTTGCAATCCTACACCCCAACGGCCACGCAATAGTCCTACACCAAGACCGGCGATGGCACACAGCAACAGCGGCATTGGGCCGCCGGAGAGCAGCATTCAGAGGGGGAGGAGGACGACGACGACGACGGCGACGACGATGATCCGGATGATACAGCCGGCGATCCAAAGAAGAAGGATAGAGGAGAAAGCTTCAACATGCGGGAGGACGAGCTGTTGTGCGATGCATGGTTGGCCACTAGCATTGATCCGATCCATGGCACAGAACAAACGGGCACAACCTTTTGGACGAACACTCACATATGGTTCCATGAACACAAGCATTTCGCGCCCTACTCCGACGCGGTCATCCGCAATCATGAGTGGAAGTCCCTCATCCATCGATGGTACACCATCGCCGTGTCCAGGTATTGCGGTCACTTGAAGCATCTCATCGCACGGTGCCTAGCGGTGCACAAATCACCGAGCAAGTAAGTTGATCACTAGCCAAATATGCTTTAATTTTGTTGATTACTAGGCGGATATTGGTTGTTATGTTTCTCACTAGACGGATATGTATTGTCGACATTGTTTCACTTTGTAGCCTACTCATGCTTGTGTGGTGTACAAGAAGTTGGAGAAGAAGTCCTTCACCATCATGCATTGTTGGTTGAAGTTGGATGGGCAACCAAAGAGGAACTTTTTCATTGCCAAGACCGCCTCCCAAGCCAACGAGGAAGAAACCGGTGACCCTACCGACCCAACCCAAGAACCGCCGAAGAAGGATAGAAGGAATTTACGGGGGAAGAAGTGGGAGGAGGAGAGGGCGAAGTGAGAAGGTGCGGCGGCCAAGCGGACGGAAAGGTTCGGAGACATCTTAGCAAAGAAGGAGGAGGCATGCGTGAGGCGCTCAGACATCAAGGAGGAGAGGAAGGCAGAGAGGTTCAAATAGTTGATGGAGACGACGGAAAAGAAGATCAAGCTCGAAGAGAGGAGGACATGATTGAAGAGAGGAAGGCCGTGCTCGAGAAAAATAGGGTGAAGATCGCCGTCAATGCAGAGGACGCCAAGATGTTAATTGGGCTCCCACCTTTTTCGCCCATTTGTTAGCACTCGCTAACAGTTTATTGGGCCAATTGAGACGCTTCTTTTGGTTTGGTTTTGCTGCTGTATCCTAGGCGCTCTGGACTACCCGTAACAAATGAACATGTGTTTTCAAGCAAGGCATCTGACGTTATTTTCAAACCATTTGTTTTTATGCAGCAGTGGAAGCCTCTGGTCAAGAGCGAAGACGTGGATGCTACTGACGAACTGATCTCTCATGTCAAAGCAACGGCGATTTCCTTATCCCCGAGGCTTAGGCCCTGTTTGAATCGTCGTGTTCTTTTGAAATACACGTGTAAAGAATACAGGTCTCATCTCGTCGTTTTATTTTCATTCGAGATTTGCTAAGCAGCCGGTAAGATACAGGTGTAAAATATACACCTCTGTATTTAAATACAATCAATTCAAGCGCGGCCTTAGTCAGCGGTGCAGTAGATCCTTGATGTTTTCCTTTTGTTCATGTTCGGCTTTGAGTGGTGGCCTGCGTGCCTGAACTTGTTTCCTGAACTCCATTTCTGTCGTGGTTGCCTTCGTGCCTGTTCTCTACTTGGTTGTATCTTGTATGAGGTCTTTCTGAAGTCGTGGTTTTATCTATAAAGTCAGGTTGTCGTCTTTTTTCTAAAAGGTATTTTTTGGTTGAAACAAACATAGATTTCTCAAATCGTTCCTATACATGCGACCGGATGGCCTGGTCACATAAATGCCATCCAACCGAACCTCACATAGTCAGTCTAAACATCCGGGCTGACCAGCACTCCTCAAACCCATCCCATATCTGGGGCGGACTGGATGCGACCGGTCGCGTCCGCCACATCGGACCGGCCCACTCCATTCCCACCTTGTTTCCACAAATACCTCACCCGGATCAAACCCTTGTCAAACCTCAACCCCTCTCGACCGCTCCGCTCCACTGCCCGTCTCCTCCCCTCCAGCATGGCTGGCAACGGATCCGGCAGCGAATTGGACTCCATCGACTGGGCAGCGCTTGTCAAGGAGGACTTCAGCTCGTCCGCTCCGGATGTGCTGGAGCTGACGCTCCGCATTGCCCTCTGCCTGTCGTGGATGGACAAGGGCGGGAGCTTCTCCTCCGTGCCAGCCCACGACTTCCCGGTCAAGCGGCAGGGCGACCGATGGTGCGTGGCACCTCCAACCCTTGCTCCTCCCGCACCACCAAGCCTGCGGTGGTGATCATGTTGCTTTGTTGATCTACATAGTGTTCATTATTTTGCATGCGTTATATCGATTTGAGGGCAGACATTTGAGGAACACGGTTGCAGACGCAAAGAAATGAGGTGTGACATGTCCGTGGACGCGTCTTCGGGACGTATAGGGTGCCAAATTAGACAATCGTGGTTCTATATGCTCCTGCTATCTCTGTTTTTGTGTTCGATACAACCGGTGAAGAATGTGGCTGCACGAATATGAGGACACCTTCGAGGCCAAGGTATCATGTATCTTTCCCTAGTGCAATGATGATGATGCCAGTAGTGAAACTCGACCGCCAGGCTAAAGGTCGTAGGATTTCAAAGCACGACCAGCCTTGACGAAAAGCGGAAGTTGACCCTGGCGGGGATGAATGCCAAGATCTGGAGTTGCAGGATCCACCGGCGATCGTTGTGGGGCCCTTTAATAATGCCAAGTGATCTATAAGTACGTAGAAAAGATTCGGCTTTGGGCGCGTATATGCATGCATGCATGCATATGGATGCTTGTTCAGGTTCAGCGTACCACGGAAAAACATGGTGCCTGACGTGCGTACTAGTACAACGGTGCTAGCTGGAGGCTGGTGCTTAGCTGCGCGCCGACCGCTGCACCTCATTGGTTTGGTTTCGTCATTCGCGTACGACTGGCTGCAAACGGATCGGAATCAATCGACGACTCGAGGAGGTGCTGGTCGTGCAAGACTCCTATCCTCTCGAAACAGGCTTTCACCCTGCTTTATAAATAAATCAATAACCGAACAAAATACACGGCTGAACGATACAAGATGAAAAGACAACCCTGTTACAAAGCCGATCCCAAGATGCTGTCAAAATAAAAAGACGATCCCAAGATAATCGGACCATGCAAAACACACGCAACTATGCAACCGAAAGATAGCAAAAGAAGAAAGGAGTACAACGCCACGCTCCTCTCCTAGTCCTAGCTACTGCGCACGGCGGGAGCGGCCATGTCCATGTCCATGTATCGAGCAGGCTGCGCGTCATACGTGAGCGTGACCAGACCAGCTTGTCCCACCCCCAGTGAGTCCTCAGTCACCTGTACCACTTACTTAGCTCACAAGTCCCTGCCATTTCCCATTCCCACTCCTTTTGTTTTGGAATCACATTTCATTTATACTCAGCTCCTCTCAACTTTCATTACCAGAAAAAAAAAACATTTTCAGATTGATCCTCATAGACGAAAACCCGTCAGCAAGATCACCTACCGCTAGTGAAGACTAACAAACGGTGCATTTTTTAGCGAAAAAGTTATCTAGACTTCGACGTCTTCGATGCCTTCCACGCAGCACCGCCCAAAATTAGTCTGTGCGCTCTTGTTGCCCCCCTCTACATGGCCGGTGCGGTGGCTAATGCTGTTAGGTATAGATACCCAACCTTTTCATCGCCGCACGGGCCGCGATGGTATGAGTCGGTGCGCTTGTGTTGCCTCGTCTACATGGGCTGACATAGACTAAAGACGACGCATATGGGATCCTAGGACATGCCAGATTCCACCTCCATGGGTGGCGGGCTACGCTTTGATGACGATCATGACACATGCCGTCTCCTGTGTGCCACGGTGTCGAGCAGCTGCGGAGGAGGAACGGTGGTAAGGACAAGCTTGGCACAATGGTGAAGTACTCACAATTTACACTAAAGAGGTACTGGGTTCGCGCAACCTCTTAGCATTGCATTGTGCATAGGTAAGACTTGCCTCAAATAATCATTCCCCGTACACCATCTGATGTTGGAGCTTCTAGAACTAGGTCTGTTATACCATCTTTTTGGATTTACGAATTCCAGCCCTCATTGGCACTTACACCCCTCTGGTTGCGCACACCAACACACGCGCGCGCGCACACACACACATACACACATGCGCGCGCACGCCCCCACACACACACACACAAAAACCATAACGCGTCGATTGGGACTTAACCAGATCTCAGTCAGTGCTATATTCATGGGATCATACCTGGAGATTCGTGTAAAAAAATTTAATTTTTTCCTTACATGTTATGTCACTTGACTTAAACTTGGTTAAGTCTCAATCGACTAAGACCGAGCCACACCCTAAACATAATTAAACATTGAACGAGAGTTGCGAATTCGACATTTTTAGAAAGAACAGCTTGCATGTGGCCTTCTCTCGTGGAGAAGAGACGAGCAACAACATATGTAAACGTAGAACAGCTGCAACATCTACTACTACCAATCACAGAGAGAAACATAAGAGAACATGACATGAGCAACAACATATGTAAACACGTGAAATAAGCGCACTTCTACGATTACATTTCTCAACATCCTCAGGACCCATTTGCGTAACTGATGATTCCCAAATTTAGAGCAGCTACTACGTCCTCCAGAAACCACATGAAATCACGGTACGCAACGCACCATCAGCACCTGACGCGGCACATGGGGCAGCTCCTGTTCGCCTGCAGCCACGTCTCCAGGCACCGCCCGTGGAAGCTGTGTCCACAGGGCGTCTCTTTCCACACCCCGGCGACCGTGTCATCGTCCAGACAGATCGGGCAATCGCTGCCGTCGGACGGCGCCTCCACCGTCTCCAGCGCTGCCAGTTGTGCCGCGAAGTGGTAGCGGAGAAGTTCGCGCAGGCGCAGCACGGATTCTTCTTGGTCCTCGTTATCCTCCTCTTCTTCGTCCTCTTCATCACTCCCCTCTTCCTCCTCGGCATCATAGTCTTCTGAGTCCTCCTCCTCTTCTACCTCTTCATCATCCTCCATTTCGTCACCGACGGCCATGCTCAAGATGATGTCGGCTGTGTTGGCCACAATGGCAGTGCCGAACTGTTGTATCGCCACAATGCCGCAGAGGAGAACCTCGCGCAGCAGTGCAACCGTGAAGGCTTCTTCTTCGTCGTTGTCGTCGTCGTCTTCTTCCTCTTCTTGTGCCGCCACAAACTCTGGGTCGTCTCCGCCACCAGCAAACTCCAACTCGTCCGGAGCATCTGTGCCGGTGGTGGACGGGACGATGTCAGCCATGGCGGCGCCAAGCTGTTGTATGCCCTCGAAGCTGTAGCGGAGAACCTGGCGCAGCAGCCCAACGGCAAAGATTTCTTCACCACCACTGCCACCACCACCACCACCACCTCCTACTCTCCCTCCTCCTCCTCCTCCTTCGTCCTCAGGTAGTAGGTGCAGGTAGTCATGGTCATTGCTGATGTCCATGGGAAGCAACACAGTTTGTGGTGAAGGGAATGCACGATCACGCATGGGTGTTTATATAGACCCGATCGTCAGGTATATACGTACATATCTGTTGTCTGTGTCGGAGACTCGGAATAACATTACGACAGTACGTACGTAGCGCGGCTGCGATTCATGGGGATGGCAGAGCATGCATGCGGGGCTCTTCTCCATTGGCTCGGCATACAGTGCTATTTGCTGTGTTGGCTCTGGCGTGGGACCACTGAAAGCGCCGCTATCTTTGAAGATCAAGACCATCTTTTTTGGCAGCTTCTGCGCGTGGCGCGCCCGCGATTGTCTCCCATTAGACCATCTTCAGCCGTTGACCCCTCAGGAGGCATAAAAATCGTCGCCTGGCAGCGAGCCGGCGGTATTATCGGCTCTGGGGGCGGTTGGATACCCACTCGTCGCCCCCAGGTCGCCCCCAGGCGCCGATATTGGCCCATTTTTGGCGCAAATGAGCCCGCTATTCGGCCCACTTTCGACAAAAAATGGCCCGATATCGGCGCCAATCGGCCCATATTGGCCGTTGTTCGGCGTTAATTCAATATGAATAATTTTTTAGCACATAGTTCATCACAGGAAATCAATAGAAATCAAGTAGTTCAGCAATAAATAGTTCAATACAAATTATAGAGTTCAACAAGTAATAAAAACTCATATTTCATCACACGTCGAGCTAGGCGTTGCCCTTGAGCCTCCATTGGTGCTCCACTAGATCGTGTTACAGTTGTTGAGGCACCTGTGGGTCTCAGATCTCTTGACGCATATTGAGGTAGGCAGTCCAGGTTGTCGGTAGCTGGTGGTCAACTTGGGCAAGAGGACCCTGCCTGTAGTATGGTTCAGTGTCAAACACTGGCTCTTCCTGCTCGCTCTCAATGATCATGTTGTGCAAGATGACACAGCAAGTCATGATCTCCCACATTTGATCTTTCGACAAGGTCTAAGCTGGGTACCGGACAACTGCAAATCGAGATTGGAGCACACCAAATACCCGCTCGGCATCCTTCCTGCAAGCCTCCTGAACCTTCGCAAAGTGGGACTTCTTGCCTCCTGGCACAGTGTTTGAGATAATCTTCACAAATGTAGAACATCTCGGATAGATGCCATCGTACCCCTTGTTGTACTGCCGCCCATTGACCTCGAAGTTCACCGAAGGAGAATGACCTTCAACAAGCTTGGCAAAGACAGGGGAGCACTGCATCATGTTGATGTCATTGTGAGTTCCTGGCATACCAAAGAAGGAGTGCCAAATCCAGAGGTCATGTGTGGCCACCGCCTCAAGTACCACACTGCAACCGCCTTTGGTGCCTTTGTATATCCCCTGCCAAACAAATGGGCAGTTCTTCTATTTCCAATGCATGCAGTCGATGCTTCCAAGCATCCCAGGAAATCCTCTTGCTGCATTATGTGCTAGAATCCGAGCGGTGTCTTCCGCGTTGGGTGTTCGCAAGTATTATGGTCCAAACACTGCCACCACTGCCCTGCAGAACTTGTAGAAACACTCAATGGTCGTGGACTACGCCATGCGCCCATAGTCGTCGAGTGAATCACCAGGAGCTCCGTATGCAAGCATCCTCATAGTTGTCGTGCACTTCTGGATTGAGGTGAATCCAAGTGTGCCGGTGCAATCCTTGTTGCACTTGAAGTAGCTGTCGAACTCCCGGATGGAATTCACAATCCTGAGAAAAAGCTTTCGGCTCATCCACTAACGGCACCGAAATACTTTGTCGCTGTGCAGTGGAGCGTCAGTGAAGTAGTCGGAGTAGAGCATGCAATAGCCTTCCAGACGATGCCGGTTCTTTGCTTTTAGCTGCCCCGACGCAGAGCCACCTCGCCGCGGCTTTTCATTGCTCGCGAGCAGGCCGGCGAGGGCGGCGAGGACCATGACATGTTCCTCGTCCTGGACGTCGGCATCGGCTTCCTCCTGCAGCAGCGCCGCGAGCGCCTCCTCCTCGTCCGAGTCCATTGCCGAGCAGACAAAACACCGAACACCTGGCGGGTGTGGTGGGCGCACACCCGCTGGTATACCGCCCTGCACGGACGGAGCGACAGAAAACTCGCCTAGACGGTGGTGGAGAGGTTGCCGTGGCGAAACACTTCTCTCTTTTCCGGCGGGGAATGGCCTATCTAGCGGTGCTGGGCGGTGGTCGGCGCCTGGATCGGCAGGGTGGTGGCTGAGCGTGCGGGGGTCGGACGCGAATCCGGACGATTCGCTTGACTTTTCGCCTGACAGTGTGGCCCAGGCGTGTTTTCCCCTTGCGCCGGAGCCCCCGTGCGCCGCCCGGTGCGCTGGGTTCGGCATGCGATCCCTTGGCCCAAACACGGGCCGAGCCGGCGGATTTCGGCGTCTTGGGGGCGCGAGTGGGGGGGGGGGGGGGCGGGGGGGGGGTTGGCTCCGACGCGTAAAAAAGGGCCTGAGGGGGCTTATTGAGGGCGCGGCTGGAGATGCTCTTAGGGACAGTCGGACAGATATGGCGAAGAGGCCCACATTTTTGTTTCATGTCATGCTGCTCATTTTCGCTAATTTTTTTAAAATAATATTTTTTTTATTAATTTGCACAAATATTACGCGTAAAAAATTATTTTCAAAAATAATACACCGTCGGCCCACAAAGAGGTCGGGTTGGTCCCGATCGCCCACAAAGAGGTCGACTAGGTTCCTATCTGCTTGCTGCAGGCCGATTGGGCTGTCAGCCACCAGATCAAGTCCAGTCAGCCAACTGCCGGCCGATAAGGTCCAGTCGGCCTGCTGTGGGCCGACAGGAACTAATTGGCCTGCTGTGGGCCGACAGGGACTTATTGGCCTGCTGTAGGCCGACTGGTGCATGCATGTTTTTTTTTGCCCCGTACGATTTTTTTTTTCAAAACTATGACATATTTTCCCGCCACCCGTTTCTCATCCACCCGTTTCCCGCCATATGTTCCCGCCAACTCTTTCCCGCCACTTGTTTCCCGCCATATGTTCCCGCCAACTCTTTCCCGCCACTCGTTTCCCGCCATATGTTCCCGCCAACTCTTTCCCGCCACTCGTTTCCCGCCATATGTTCCCGCCAACTCTTTCCCGCCACTCGTTTCCCGCCAACTGCTGTCGTTCTTTCCCGCCATTTTCTCCTCTCTACCTATAAAACCCCCTTCAGACGGAGGTGGATAAGCATTCCAGTGTAGTTTAATTGAGATGTCCCATTATCCTTTAGATCGTAGTTTTCACCCTGGGATGAGCAGGACTCTTCTGAGCCTAGCTACCGATTTCAGGATGGACAATAGGGTAGTTCCATGGGACGAACTCACCGGTAGTGACACCATAATGAATGAGTTGGCTCACCAAATACGTAGGTCTGGGTGGCCTGAAAGGACCTATGAGGAGGTACGTAAAGAACTTCTTGGGTTGCATGAAAGGTGGGAGAAGGTAGTAGTGCCGAAGAGTGAAACTTTCAGAAGGATTGCAGCAAATAATCCATGTTTATGGACTGAGGAGACCAAGGACGAAGATGATATCTTCATGCCGCCGCTTCCGGGTTGTGCATACTCGAAGGGAAAGAGTTCTTCATCATCGAAGGGCAAGGTTTCTGCATCATCGAAGGGCAAGGTTTCTGCATCGTCGAAGGGTAAGATTTCTTCATCGTTGAAGGGCAAGAGTTCTTCATCATCGAAGGGCAAGAGTTCCGCATCGATCGAGGATGACGATGATGACTTCATGTAATTTTTATGCTGTATTTTGTGAGTTCTGTCGTACGTACCGTTTAATTTAGATGTAGTTCTATCTAGTTGTTTGTAATGTCTTGTTGTATGAGCATTATGTTCTATCAAAATATGATCTTGTAGTTTGGATAACATAGTACTAAAATAGAGTAGGCATATGTCTCACACATAAGTACATAGTCATTTGTCGATACATAGAAAAGACATAAGTCTCACACACAAATAGATGGTAATGTCTCTACTGATAGATGGAAGCGTCAGTGACGACGTCTGGCCTGGCGGGGAGGCGGATCTGGAAGCGGCGACCATCCCCACCTGTCTGGTGCCCTAATGTGACGAGGAGGAATCTCAGACTCTTCCTGGTCATGCTGTGTATCCTGTGTGGGGCCTGGTGGAGGAGTCGAAAATATGTTCATCCACTGGGTGTGCTGCGACATCTGAGCCTGTATGTTCTCCTCGGGATGTTGATCACTCCCCCACGTATCATGTGATGCCGACATAGACGCCTGATATCCGTAGGCTCCTGCGCGATGGAACGTTTCATCATGAAGAATGAGGTCGCGTCAATTAATATAGAAAACAATAAATATGAAGACGCATACCTGCTGGCTGTGACGGCTGCTCTGGCTCAAACACGAAGATGGACGAGGGACCGTGCTGCTGTGGCTGTGGAGAAAACATGAAGCTCGACGAGGGACCGTGCTGTTGTGGCTGTGGAGCAAACACGAAGCTCGACGTGGGACCATACTGCTGTGGTTGCTGCCACGTTGAACTGCCAGGTTGGTCAGGACGGGGTGGCCTGGTTGATGTCGGTGCTAGACGTGCACGTGGTTGATGTCGGTGCATGGAGTGACGCGGCTGCTGCTGCTGATGATGAACAACGTCGGTTCTCCGGGTGCACGTGATAGCCTCATACACAGTCCGTATCTTGTTCTGAATTCGTTCCAAGAAGGGTTGTAGCACTGGACGGTGCTGAAGGAGAGGTCCAGATGATGTTGATCGTCCAAAGGTGGTCACGTCGTTGTAGAGGTCGTGTGTCAAGGTAGCCTGCAAATTTCCATGACAATGAATAATGTCTGTCTCTTGCACGTCAAAGTATATGACAACATTACTTAAAGAAAATATATCTTACCGTGTACTGCCTAGAGCCCGAAGTGTCATAGCTCGGTACATATCCCACGGAGTAGGATCCGGTATCTCCTCTGGGTGGGAGTGCTCAACGATGCGTAACCGTGTTCCGGTCATGTAAGCGCCGCAAATAGAGATTGAATGCATTGAGATCAAAATTTTCATTCACGTGCCATAGATGCGTGTTTGCTGTCTCCCATTCTATAACATACGGCTCTAGTCTAACTAGCTACCGCCAGTTGTCCTGTTCATGCCCTTCCTTGTCGTCCTAAAATTGTGGTGTGTGTTCAACAATTACCTAAAGTTTCGAATGGAGTACTATGAAAGATAATGCAACACTGAAAAACTTGTTAATACCTGTGGATGTGTGCTGGCAGCGGGTTCTCTATAGGGGGAGGCACCTCCAACTGCAGAAGACCAAATTGCCTCATAACCCTCTGTTGTGCCATCTCCTCGACGAAGACATCGAAGATGATCTTTGATTTTGTCATCCAAGAATCTCGGTCCCTTGTGCATAGCATGTACATACCACCAGGGTATCTCCCTTGTATGGCTGCTTCCGTGTAGGGCTGCCAGATAACCCCGGTGTATGAATCAAACTGCTCGTTCAATGCTGTGTATGCCTTCCTGGTCTGATTACTAGCAAAGCGTCTCTACAGAAAACAAAAGTTAGTGGCCGCTAGCATCGAAATATCTCTTGTGCAGAAAAAAGTTGCATTAAACTATAACACGGTGCATACCTCGCGACGTGTCCAACACAGACCGAAAGTAGGCATGTCGATGCCGTCAACATCAAACATGGCGTCTATAGGCTCACGAACACGGACATCTGGTCGCCCTATAGAGAACCTCTGCCAGGACCAAAGCTGTAGGAACAGAGGGCATCCAAGAAGGGCTGGCTTTGTCGATGTAAGCTGGCAACCGTTGCACATACCTCGGTATGTAGCCGCTAAGACCGCTGAACCCCAACTCCTCTGTCTGATCTGATCCGCCGTCTGAGCGCTCGCTATCTCGAGTGCCATAGGGATGTAGTGCGCACTAATAGTGGTGACATGGTTCTCCATGAACATCACCTTGCTGAAAAGCCACATTAAGTAGGCCTCGAGGCTCCGAGTGATCTGTTCCGCATTCAACGGCGCCTGGAAGTTCTTGATCTGCATTAAGTAAAGTGAAAGTTTTAGTACGCCGCAATTATTTTCTCAGAAACCGTATGAACGATAACTTGAAGATAAGAGGTAGGGGAAATTACCCGAAAATTGAGCAACCACTCATACTTAGGTCCATGATGCTCCCATACCGGATCCGGAGCATCCGGAAAAACACCATGAAAACGTTGTGTAAGAGCTTGCTCCCAACCAGCCGGTGCATCCAACGGTCCTATGGCATGACCTGCCAATGGTAGTCCGAGCAAAAGTGACACATCCTCCAGAGTAGGAGGCATCTCTCCCCATCGGAAGTGAAACGTGTGGGTCTCTGGCCTCCAACGGTCCACTAAGAAGCTCAGCAAGGACCCGTCGATGGCGAGACGTTTCTCACCCGGGATAGACTCAACCAGACGCTGAAAGGTAAAAGACCGCCCATTTCAACCTTCATCGAGAACATTTCAGTTAGTGTCTCCCATTAATATGCATGTCGGTGTGCAAATTAACAAAGCACGCATCATTGAAGCCATCCCGGTGTATCATCCAGTTTTCCTTAGGAGTGCGAGTGACCAAAGGCTCAAGCTTGCGCTTATACCATATCGCAGCACGATGACCCCTATCAATGTCCCCATTCAGCAACCACATTCCCGACATTCCTGCACATAAAAAAATCAGAACATAGTGCCACACTTAATAAAAAATTCAGAACATAGTGCCACACTTAATAAAAATTCAGAACATAGTGCCACACTTAATAAAAAATTCAGAACATAGTGCCACACTTAATAAAAAATCAGAACATAGTGCCACACTTAATACAAATTCAGAATATAGTGCCACACTTAATACAAATTCAGAACATAGTGCCACACCACACTTAATACAAATTTAGAATATAGTACCACACTTAATACAAATTCAGAACATAGTGCCACACCACACTTAATACAAATTCAGAACATACTACTGCTAGCTTAGCTTCTTCCTCTCACCCTTACTCCTCTACTGCCTCTACCTCCTCTTCTTCCCCGGTTGCCTCGTCCACGACCAGTGACGAAAGTGGGACAATTAGTGTCCCTATGGCCAAATTCATTGCATAGAATGCATTGCCTAGTCGGACCCCACAGCTTCAGATTCGTCCATATCATTCCGGATCTACCGACACTGCCGTCTGCCTCTACTTGTACGCATATGCTCTGGGTTTGAATGTAACGCCTTTCAAGGGTTGACGCTGTTGAAATTACCCATTGATCGAAAACCCATTAGCTCACTTGTCCGTATTGAGAACAGACTCTTTCAGAAAAAATGGAGACACAAACGATATTACGTCCATTCCAAGCTGCCCGCAAGCAGCAAGTACATGTGAGCAAGGTAGGTGAAGCAATTTGGGTCTGCTGCATCTGCACTCACACGTTGGCCAGGCTTCATTGCCAATTTTCACCTCATGCGTCCTCAACTCATTTGCACATCCGAATTTGTTGTTGGCTAAGCGGACCCCAAACCTTCTTTCTTGATTACCGATGGCGACTACAGTATGTGACCTAGCTTTTTGCATCTTGTTGTCCATATACTTCGTGACTCTTTCACAGTACCATGTATTTGGGTTGTTGAAGATATGCTGCTCTGCTTTTTGACGTCTATCTCTGAAATACTTGACGGTGCCATAGAAAATACCCTCAACAATGGTTGTAAGTGGCAATGCCCGGTTTCCTCTTAGGACAAAGTTGTATGTTTCCGCGAGGATCGTTGTCATGACACTGCATACCTTGCTCCATGTGTGTCATGTAGCAAAGACCACCTCTCCGAGGCTCATGCTCTATCCACTTTGCTCGAAGGTTTTAATCGACCTCCCGAGCCTTCTCCTAGTACCAGGTGGATCAAAGCCCGGCAGGTCACATAGCCCAACAGGCTCCTCCTCCACGGCTGTTCTGTTGCCAACTGTGCAGCTCTTGCTTCAACATGTGCCCTCACCGCTGCATCTCTTGCAGCTTTCACATCCCTCACGTGTCTCTGCGTGCACACATTAAGTCTGTTGCGTATCAAATTGTACTTCCATAACTGATTACGCTTGCGAGTTTTTTGAACAGATTCATCAGGTTCTTATTTCTAAACTGTTAGAAGAAATTAGCCCCCAGATGGCGCATGCACCAACGGCTCTGTAAGTCCTGCCATGGAGCTTGTTCCTCAGGGCGTCGGTCTGTCAGTGTCCTTATCGCACTGAGTATACTTGCATGCCTGTCATGAAGGATGCACACATTGGGCTTCTCCTTCACAACTGATATTTTCAACTGCCTGAAGAACCATGTCCAACTTTCAATGTTCTCACTCTCCACAAAAGCAAATGCGAGTGGGACGACTTGATTTTGACCGTCTTGACCTATGGCTGTCGGGATCTGGCCCTTGTACTTGCCTGTGAGAAAAGTACCGTCAACACATATCACCGGTCGGCAATGCCTGAAAGCTTCGATGCATACACCGAAAGAGAAGAAGAGACGATGCAGCACCCACAGTTGGGAACTCTGGCATGAACATGTCTTTGATATCGATATAGGTGCACGGATTCCGCTGCTGCAGGGTGTGGAGGAGATGGACAACAGAGTCATATGCATCAAAATAAGAACCAAATCTCCTCTCAAGCGCCGCATGCTTAGCCCTCCAAGCCTTGCCATAAGAAATTCTGTACTTGAACCTGGCGAAGACTTTTGTCTGGACTGCCTTCACTTCCATAGCTTTGCCCTGCACTATCTCATCGTAAAACAACCGAGCAATAAGCGTGGATGAAAGGTTGGCATGATCTTGAGGGATGCAGGGAATAAGACAAGTGTGATTAACTAAGTAACTTATCACCCAATTTGTGCCATACTTAGGGAGAAAGCCGGGCACCCTGGCGGGACAATCTGCGTTCTTGCATACCATTGTCAGGAATTTCTTACTGGACACCTGAGCTGTGAAAGCCCTTTGCGTGGACATTGCCCAATTAATTATTGCATCCTTCAGGGCTTGCTTGGTCGGATACATAGCACTCGTCGCAATATTGTTCTGGTGATATTGCCAGCCTGAATCATGTCCATCATTCACGGTCATTGCAGATGAGAAGTCATGATTCCACGATGCAGGATTCGGGACCTCCTCTGTATTTTCTTCTTCATCTGACTCGTCAGAATCATCGGCATGACCCCTTTCAACATCGGTGTCTTCTTCTTCCATCTGGTCCTGCATGTGCCCATCTACCTCGTCAGCGTCCACCTCGCCATTGTAATCACCATCGGCATTTCCTCCTTCTACCTGACTGCTCTGTCCTTTTTCGTAACCATAAGCATTTCCTCCTTCGACCTGACTGCTCTGTCCTTGTTCTTAACCATCATCTTCAGCATTTGACATAGATAACTGCCTCCCTACACTGCTATGACCAGGATCGTAGCCACCCTCGCCTTCATGTGCAGTGACCTCCTTCACAACGGGAAGCACTAAAGCAATAGGATTGCATCTCCTTCGTTCACAACCTTGTAACCACCGCACCCAATCGGAGTCTTGCTCTATCGGCCTCAAATAAAAGTAAATTATTGTACTTGACCGTGTCCATAATGCATGAACACCGACGGTGTATGTTTCAATATAAAGACCTAAACTTGCCGCAATCCATTCTTTCAACTGACTGACTGACCATGTTTGAGGTGCGCTCATTGGCAGCTCTATGTGAGTAAATTCACTCAGATCTGCTCCCATCTCAGTTGTTTGGAACGTACCAGGACCGTAGTAAAATCCGAACTTCACTACATCAGACATCTCGGCTCACCTATTTTTTTTCAACAACGAAATACAATTCACTAACAAATATTAGACATGTTTATATACATATTACAGAATATTTACGGAGCAACTAATACAATTCACACACCTACAAGTATATTACAAATATTTGCCGGAGCAACTACAAATATTTACAGATTTTAATATTTGACTTCCTAAAACTACAACTATATTACGGATTTTACCGGAGCTACTCCAAATATATTACGGATTTTACCGGAGCTACTCCAAATACTGACACTCATAAATACGGATTTTACCGGAGCTACTCCAAATACTGACACTCCAAAATACTGACACACAAATAATTAGTTGACATCTAAATATATTTACGTATACTACGGGGCAAATAACAATAATCGCACACCTAATTTATTTCACATCAAAACATATTAACAAATACTACCGGAGCACCTACGAAAAATAAAATGTTTGCTGAAATATACCCTTGAAGCGTGCGAATGAAGAATGACGAACGGCGGCCAACAAACTGCCGGTGCTCCGCCTCCAACGACGAACGACGAACGACGAACGACAAGCTTCAGCACCACCACCTCCACCACACTGCCCCAACTTCAGCACCACCACCTCCACCACACTGCCCCAACTTCACCACCACCACCTCCACCAAAATGCTCACCACAACCACCACGAGCTACCCCATTAGTAGATCGACACCTCTTTTGGCTGCCCTAACTAAGTTGAATCCATTCACGGTGCCAAAACCGCAAAAAACTGGCTCATTTAGGTGTAGAAATTGGTGCCTTTTTTTTACAGAGAGAGGAGAAAGTAAGAAAGAAGAAGAACAGAAGAAGAGCAGCAGGGCGTGGAGCGGGAGGATAAGGCCGCCGCAGGGAGCCGGGCCAGCGCGCGCGAGGTGGGGCCGCACCCTGTCGGCCAGCAGCAAGCCGATCGGCCCGCGGCAGGCTGACAGGGGCGCGCCCGCGCCGACAGCTCCCTCTCTCTCCCTCGCGACATGGCCAGCCCAATCCGAGGCCGACACGTGCCACGCGTTCCAGCTGTCGGCTTGCTAGCAGCCGACTGCAGCCACTCGGCTTGCTGCGGGCCGACTAGAGACAGTCGGCCAGCTGCGGGCCGACGGTGTAATATTTTTGAAAATAATTTTTTACGTGTAATATTTGTGCAAATTAATAAAAAATGTATTATTTAAAAAAATTAGCCCCATTTTTAATGGAGCTTTTGTCCATGAGACTCTGGGCCTGAGAAGGGTCCTGGATCTCGGACAGTTTTTCGAAGCCCATGCCAACCATATCGGTGGAAGGAGATGCCTCATAGGTTAGTGTTCATGACGATGATGTAAACCTTGTGAATAACCTGTAACAAGATGGTGATCCAGTGAGTCTTTGCGGCGTGACAGTGACTCCACGTTTAAATTTATGGCCCTTTTGTAGCTTTGGCACCCGCTCTCTAGGCAACAAGATAAGGATCAGTTAGGGCATGTACAATGGTGGCATATGGATACGTATGCCTCATGATAAAAAGTAATTTGAGGCATATGTGTTGATTTTTTCTTTCCAATAAGCTATCACTAGTGGACCTCATTAAAAAATAGAAAGTGACTCTCACTACACATGCATCTCTCCTCTCCATTTCAACTTTTCCAACTTTATGCATCGGATCACATTTTTTCCCTCTAAACACCCGCCTCTTGAGAGGATTCTGCTTCCCCATCCGAACCTACTTTTTCTGTTATCCGATCCTACATGGCAGATGAGGCATCACCCTGGGGTTATGCATTGGCCATGCCCTTAGGCAGTATGACTGATGTGTTGTGTGCACATGACGTCGTCTTGTTTCGCCGCCCAGCTAGTTCTCCAGCGGCTCCACAGAGCCTTGTATCACCTTTTTCTTTTATCTTTGTGGACATGTTTGTATTGTTGCTCCAGCAAACTTGTTTTCATTTCTTTCCGTCACTTCATCTTGATGTATGTGGTAGTTTGCTTTATACTCTCTTCGTTTCTAAATATAAGTTTTTTTAATGATTTTAAATAAACTATAACATATGGATGTATATAGACATATTTTAGAGTGTAGATTCATTCATTTTGCTTCGTATGTAGTCTCTTGTTTAAATCTCTAAAAAGACTTATATTTAGGAACGGAACGGGTATACAGCAAATTGGGGGCGAAAGGGGCAAGTAGGGGCGGCGCATAATGGGTGGAATTTACGGGAGTGCCTATTAGTCAGGTATCTGAAAAAAGATACGCCAGTCAATTTCTCGAGGTAAATCCCATCTGTCCGATCAAAATCCAATGAACCACCATACATCTCCTCCCTCCAGCCAATTGTGTCCTTCCCCCACGTACCACCGATAGGGCCGCCTACTGCCGTCACTCGTGGCCAACAGCGCTCCCATGACCTCCTCGTCGCACCGCCCTCCCCTGGCCTCCCCCGGTCATCCTCTAACACTCCCCGGTGAACAGATTTTTCGGCGACCCAACACCTCAACCTGCACTCGTCAAATTTTGGACTCGCTCTCAGTCGTTCACCGCTCGGTATCGCCAGGGCCGGCACCCGTCGCCATCGCTCCTGCCTTCAGGCTCGTCTAGATTGACTGGCGCCACAAATAATTCCAGGTACCTATTGATTAGCAAACGTGAGAACTTGTAGTTTCTTCCGGCGCTTGCTAGACATCAGGCGCCTGAAATTTTCGTTGGTGTCAGTCAAGTTCAGACGATGGCTAAGGTGGGGCCCGACATGAGGAGCGCAACAACGAGCATGGACCTTGACGAGGCCGAGCAAGGACCTTGCTAAAGACGGTAACGACACTGCAAGTTGCAACGAGCTACGACGTCCCAAGTAGAGACAAGGAAGTAGGTTAAAAGGTGCAGATGCGGGGTTGCCGATGTCGGAACAAGAGGTGGGGGGTTAAGAGGGATGGCCTTGGGCGGCGGCAAGCATGACGATTGGGGAAGGTTGAGGGGATGGCGGGGTGGCGAGGCAATTATGCGCGTGTGATCTGTTCATGGGGAGCAGGAAACGACTAAGGTTGCAGACTATCGTCCAGCCATCCATTCTGCATCTAATGGATGAGTTGTTTGACCAATGCTAAAAAATCACTAGTAGAAAACATGGCTTTCGTTCAGGCAGAGTAAGCCCATTAATCCCAGTTCAGTCACGAACCGGGATCCATGGGGGCATAGGTCCCGGGTCGTGAGGCCAGGGGGCCGGCCGGGCCTAGTGAGGCATTGGTCCCGGTTCGTCTGGCCCCTTTAGTCCCGGTTTCAGACATAAGCCAGGGCCAATGGGCCTCGCTCCTGGCCCACAACCATTGGTCCCGGTTCGTGGCTGGAACCGGGACCAAAGGGGGTACTTTAGTCCCGGTTCTATCCACGAACCGGGACCAATGAGATGCCTATATATACTTCCTCGCCCGTGAGCAGAGCAGTGGAGTGCTCTGTTTTTTTGGCCGGCCGTGCGTGGGAGAGCTTTGTGGTGCTCTACCTCACCTCCTATGCACATGAGGTGTTCGATGAAATGCCCGAGCCACAGTTAAGCTTTCTTCTCTCGAAGCTCCTTGTCCAAGATCCATTTTCCTTAAGATTTCTCTAGGTTTGGCGGTCTGTCCTGTCCCGTCCTCTCCGCCGTCGATCGCCCGCGCCGATCTCATCACCGGCACCACCGTGGTGAGCCTCTTGATCTTATCTTCTTTCTAAAAGACAAAAGTTCTTACTTGTATGATTTAGATAGATACTTGTGTAATTTTCATACTTTTATTATTGTTTGTTATTATATATGTGATGGTTTTGGTATCCGCCTTCGTCGGCCCTTGTCCTGTCTATGATTCGGATGTGGTATATATTATCTTTTATAACTATTTGGTTCATTTAGTGTTTATGACAATTATGCCGACCAACGTGACACAGATTTTTTTTATCTAGGATGTATGTGAACCGGAAATTCCAACCGACCCTATTGTCGAGAGGTTTAATTTAGTTGAAGAAGAAAAAAATTACTTGAAGGAAAAATTGAAAAAATTGAGGAGGAGAAGATGATATTGGAGTTGCATGTTGCGGATGTCGTCGATGATCACAAGATCAAGATGGATGCAATGCGCTTGAAGATTAGAAAGATTAGAAAATATGTCATTCATACTGAGGCTTGGTATCATTATGCCGTTGGATCAATTGTTACCTTAGTTGCGATTATGATCGCATTTGTTGTTGCATTGAAATGTTTTACATAGTTTCAATGTATAGTTTAATTAGATGCTCTGGAGAACTATATATATGTTGTTCAATGAGAACTATGTATGTACTTTGGTTTTAATGTGATGATGAACTTCTATTAATTTGGTCACTTATCTATTCATGATGTTCTGTAATGGTTTTTGACACACTTAATTATATATAATGCACGCAGATGAACCGGCAATGGATGTACAGTAACAGACGCACCTCCGAGTACATTGAGGGCGTGCATAATTTTCTCGTAGTGGTTGAGGCAAACAAGCAGAATGGTTCTATATGTTGTCCATGCCCTATATGTGGGAATACGAGGTCTTACTCTGACTCAAAAACCCTTCACACCCACATGTTTTATAAGGGTTTCATGCCATACTATAATGTTTGGACCAAGCACGAAGAAACAGGGGTTATGATGGAAGACAGCGAAGAAAAAGAGGATGATAACAACTATGTGCCCCCTAAGTACGACGATCCTGCAACGAGGGAAGCTGAAGATCAAGAGGAACCAGACGATGTGCCCGATGATGATTGTCGGTGTCAAAACCGGCGGATCTCGGGTAGGGGGTCCCGAACTATGCGTCTAGGCGGTTGGCAACAGGAGACAAGGGACACGATGTTTTTACCCAGGTTTGGGCCCTCTCGATGGAGGTAATACCCTACTCATGCTTGATTAATATTGATGATATGGATAGTACAAGAGTAGATCTACCACGAGATCAGAGAGGCTAAACCCTAGAAGCTAGCCTATGGTATGATTGTTGTATATCTATCGACTAGCCTGGCCTCGGTTTATATAATGCACCGAGGCCTAGGATAACAAGAGTCCTAACCCGAATCGCCCGGTGGGGAGGAGTCCTTGTCTTGATCGCCAAGTCTTGTGGAATCTTCCTTGTACGCTGCAACCGTCCGGACTGGCCCATGAGTATCTGACCATGGGGATCCTCGGCCCAATCCAACTGATCGGGAGACGGCGTGGTGAGTACCCCTAGTCCGGGACACCGTCGATAGCCCCTGAACCGGTCTTCAAGTTGGGGACGCTCCTTGATTCTTCCGAACTGTTCTTCATCTTCGGTCGTCGGTCTTGAAAACTGGTTCAACAAATCTTCTTATCTTCGATCTTGAGGATCGCCGAAATGCATTCGACGAGTTTACACGTCTGGTATCCGAGGAGCCCCTTTATGTTTCCGGCCTTTATCAATGCCTTGTTATTTTTATGCCGCACCTCAGGTTTGAAGTTGTTCCCGGGCGGCAGCGTCCTCTTGCGTCCGAGCTCCAACGCCGGACTGCATTCGAGGTATCTTTTGCAGCCAAGCACCAATGCCGGACTGCTTCCCAGCTCTAACGCCGGACTATGTATCCGAGCTCCAACGCCGGACTGTATCCGAGCTCCAACGCCGGACTATGTATCCGAGCTCCAACGCCGGATTGTATCCGAGGTGTCGTAAATCACCTTGGTTCAAAGAAGTTTGAAGGAGTTTAGCCGAGCTTAATGCCGGAAATGCCCTCTATGGAGCCAGCCACTAGCGCCCGAGCTTTATGCCGGACTGCTCCCGAGGTGGTGCACCACCCCGAATATGGGCCGATTTTTGTCAATATTTTTGATTGGCGCAATTTATTCTCTGCCGAGATACATAGCCATTAGCCCTTAAGGTGGATATCGGTCTAAAACCCGAGATGCACATGAAGGATGACATAAGACCGCTGATCCCCGTAGCCGCTGAGACTCAGGTTGATTTGCAAAATCGGTCTGAGGATCAAGTCAACTTCAGCGAGAATACTTCGGGACACAAAAAACGGCGTGCTCAGTCCTCAAGACTCAGGTTGGGTGCGGCCGACCAACCTGAGGATCAAAATCTCCTCGGAAACTGTATTGCACTTAAAATTTTCTGTATAGAACAGGCAATGCAGTAGCCTCCGAGACACTGGTCGGGTGGCAACACCAGATCAGGGGATTGATGTTCCCCTTTTTAAGCCCGAAGCCCAGTAGCCCCCGAGCCTTAATGCGGGCACGGGTGGCCGAATTAAGGATCGATATCCATAGTAAAATCACAAATTATGTGTAATGACTCAATGTATCCAAGTACTTTATGACATTAATGCTCGGATCCGCATTGTACAAAACTTTGTTGACCGACCATCGGCTTCAACCTCCTCGGCCAGTAGCCGAGGAGTGTTTGTCCTACTTTATAAAGTCTTTATGAGGGCAAAGATTTACAACAAACAAGGCAATCTGGCCATACGGTTTTATAAACAAAGGTACGCAGAGAGATATGTTATATTACTGTTTAACAGAAGAAATGTCTTTCAAAGAAAATAGTCCCGCTATCGGTTCCTTTCTTTGGGTTGTCATGCTAAGCATGATCATGAAACCTCAGCTCCAATGTAAGAGCAAAATATTGAGGATTTAGTTTGGGAGGCCAGTTACTAGCCCCCGGTAGTGTTCGGCGACAGTCGAGGTCAAGCCGAAAACACTTCGGCCAATGTTATGAATGGCCCGTCATTTAATATAGTCATCGGATCGCTGACCAGTTTACACCTATTGTGACAGTCAGTTTTCGGCTTTCTCCACTGAGGTGCTTGACCATGCGAGCTGGAAGCACAATCGCAGTGGTTCTCCCTTTGCACACCTAGCCAAACAAAGCGGAACGTAGGAGGCAAGCTCGGGAGCCGGACAACCCAACTATTGACCGAAGACACAATTCGAAACTGATGCATATATAGCAATATCCGAGAATGTTTTTGCCGAATCTCTAAAGGTGTCCGGCGTTGCACTGCGAGACTTGTGCTGAAAACACACAAATAGTTTAAAAGTGCCAAAAGCTTGGAAAACCAAAAAACGTCAGTAAAAACATGACGTCCGAACAAGATCAAGTGTTCGGTGCCAATCCGAAAATTGGACTTTAGAAAAAAAAGGTGCTTCTGCCGTGCTTTAACATGACACATCCTATCTCAAGACTTCAAGCGGGTCAGCCTACGGCTTCAGTCTCCCATCCCGAAGGCGGAGTACTTCTCATTAGGCCAGTTTAGAAAACTAAACTCTAGCGGTTTTGAGAGAGAAATTAGGCTCCTCGGCTAGTGACCGCACACTCGTGTCGAAAAAAGGAGCGATAAATAATAATAAAAACTCTGCAACGACTAAGAAGAAAAACACTTATTATAAAACGGCTCAAATAAACATAATAGCCCCCAAGTGACTTGGGTAAAAGAATGATTGTATGTACCGAAGTACTTATATCATATCTATGTTCAACCGAACTTTAAACGCGTCTTAACCGACTGTCGGCTTCTCCCTCTTCGGTCAAGGACCGAAAAGTGTTATGTACTCCATCTGTCGAGAATATCGACGGTGTTTCCAATAACCAGGCAATCAGGTCATAAGGCTGTAACGGACAAAGCGCGTTCAGGGAACTTATGCTATATTACTGATAAAGTGTAAGAATCATCTTTGAAGAAAATAGTACCCCACCGATACCTTTCGTGGGTGCTCATTGTTAATATGAGACTTGTGCAATAGATTTTTGTACTCATGAGTTCCGTTGTGTGCCGACCATTATTGAAAACAGTAAGAGCGCTTAGCTTTCGGCTTCACCAGTCGAGGTCCGGCTCGGGTGACCCGATCGTGACAATCGCAGAGGTGCTCCCTTTACTCCCTAGCCGAACAATCGGGAACGTAGGGTAAGCACAGGAGCGAGGCAACCCAGCTTGCAAATCGCTTAAGTCAATATGGTGCATATTGTGGCATAATACACGAACAAGGAACGAAGCCGTACAAGTATAATCATATGCAAGAGGAAAAGCTTCACGAAGGAAGCCCCAAATGAATTGGGTATTTGAATTTATGCGTCACAAACAAAGTTTGGACAAGGAAATTTTTTACAAGCAATTTTTTTCCAAAAAGGTATAATGCTTGGTCGAACCGAACACAAGTTAGAAATTAAAGCTTTGAGCATGAAAGCGACTTAGCTGGTTAATGTGTTCGGTATTGATGACGCGGTCCGAGCTTGATACGGGACAAGGTTCCATCCCCCAAGCCGGTCCCGAGGTGGCGGAGCAGAGAGCTCGACACGCCGAAGTGGTGACATAGCACGGTCAATGCAGACCGGCAGAGTGACGCCGAAGTCCCCGGATCATTTTCCTGTGCACAAAAAATGGTGCAAACCGGAGATAATAGTAATAATGATAATTAAAAAAATCGTTGCATAATAAATAATTTATGCAAAGTGAGTAATAAAAGAAATATGGCCTGGCGCCGAAGTCAATGTCGATGCAGGTCGTCGGCGTAATGCAATAAAGGCATGGCAAGGCCTGAATTCACAGGTCGGTTCGAGTTCCGGATGCGGCGTTCGCCGGACTATGTACGGAAACTGACCGAACCATCATGCGACCGTCGATAATGCGGCCACCACTTGATAGACCTGTGTACATATGATGGACAAACCAGAGTAATAATTCCTTGGGAAAAATGAGCCCAAACAAGCAAAAAATACTAGGATTAATAGCACCTGGTTTATTTGTTGTAGTAATCCGAAGGAAGGTGATTCCCAAAATTCGGACTCGATCCGCGCACCCATTGCCTAATGGGCGTTAAAACGACGGCATGGCAATGCTGGCAAAGGTTGGCTTGCCGAGGCAAAGCCCTCGGACCCAGCTAACGTGTGGAGCTGGTCGGGTAGTGACGCCGAAGTGTCCAGAGTAGGTTGATGAAGAGATGGCGAAGCCCCCGGTCCAGCCGAGATGTCGAAGTAGGTCGGCGTGATGAACACCAGCTTGAAGAAGGAATAGTACGGCCCTGCCGATGCAGGTCGTGACGTGGTTGATGCCGGCTTGATGAAGCGACCGTGCGGCGACGCCGATATGCCCGCTCCGTGTAATCCGTGGGGCGGCGATGTTGGTGATGATTTATCCTTCGCGATGCCGGACTCTTGTTCGGCTTGCCGAGATGATGATCCGAAGAAGTTGAGCTCGGCTCAACAAAGTGACGACGATGTCTAAGCGCAGGTCGGCAGCCGTGGAGCAATATTGCCGTACTGGTTTGACACTAGCATGATGTTGAAGATCATGTTCAAAAGATTTTAAAGTTAGTGGGATGTGTTCGGGAACAAAACACAACACCCCATACAAAACTTCCTTCAAAAAGGATGTCCGAAATCCCGTTCATAAAAAAGACGAACACTGGTCGGATTCGTTTTCGTGCAGAAAACAGATCTGAAAAGTGATGCACTAATCGGAAGGTTCCCGGAGTTTGGATGGTCGGATCGAGCTGAAATTTTGAGGGGTGGTAGATATAGGAATTCCGCAGCCGATAAACGGTTGGATCTTCCAAAGGAAGTCCGAGCTAGAATCTGGACACCACGCCCTAAACTCGTCCGGATTCTTGTCCAGATTCAATACGGCTCCGGTATATCGGAGATTGCCAGAGATTCCTCCATCGGAACTCGACGAAATTTTCCAGGGTTGTTGTAGACTCAATTCTGCACAATTCCACCGAAGCAATCGTTAAAATGACGCTTGAGGAGGCGGTGGCGGCAGACACAAGTTCGATGTCCAGAAAAACAGTACGGTCGCCCGAGGGCAATGTTGACGTTGAGCCTCCGGGCTCCCTGGATGATTTCTCCATGATCTTGATAGAGATCGGAGTTGATGTTGATGAAGGCCCTCATCCGAACATGACGATCGGAGGTAGGGTGCAACCCTTGGTCGAACCAAGGTCACCAGTTGAGCTGGTGATGAAGATGCCGAAGTCGCAGTTGATCTGCAGCCGAGCCATCGACCTTTTGCCGAACACACAGCGGAACTCTCAATGAAAGCACCAATGTCGGTGTCAAAACCAGCGGATCTCGGGTAGGGGGTCCCGAACTGTGCGTCTAGGCGGATGGCAACAAGAGACAAGGGACACGATGTTTTTACCCAATTTCGGGCCCTCTCGATGGAGGTAATACCCTACTCCTGCTTGATTAATATTGATGATATGGGTAGTACAAGAGTAGATCTACCATGAGATCGTAGAGGCTAAACCCTAGAAGCTAGCCTATGGTATGATTGTTGTATATCTATCGACTAGCCTGGTCTCGGGTTATATAATGCACCAGAGGCCTAGGATAACAAGAGTCCTAGCCGAATACGCGGGTGGGGAGGAGTCCTTGTCTTGATCGCCAAGTCTTGTGGAATCTTCCATGTATGCGGCAGCTGTCCGGACTGGCCCATGAGTATACGGCCATGGGGATCCTTGGCCCAATTCAACTGATCGGGAGACGACGTGGTGAGTACCCCCTAGTCCAGGACACCGTCAATGATCTTCTCTGGGTCATTGTTGATGCAAAGAGATAGTGTGAAAGTGAAAAGGAGAAGCTGAAGTTCGATCGCATGTTAGAGGATCACAAAAAAGGGTTGTACCCCAATGGCGAAGATAGCAACACAAAGCTCGGTACCACACTAGAATTGCTGCAGTGGAAGGTAGAGAATGGTGTACCTAAGAAAGGATTTAAGAAGCTACTAAAAATATTGAAGAAGAAGCTTCCAAAGGATAACGAATTGCCCGATAGTACGTACGCAGCAAAGAAGATACATGCATGCCCTAATGACTGCATATTGTACCGCGGTGCGTACGTGGATTTGAACGCATGCCCGGTATGCGGTGCATTGAGGTATAAGATCTGATGTGATGACCCTGGTGATGTTGACGGCGAGCGCCCTAGGAAGTGGGTTCCTGCCAAGGTGATGTGGTATGCTCCTATAATACCATGGTTGAAACGTCTGTTCAGAAACAAAGAGCATGCCAAGTTGATGCGATGGCACAGAGAGGACCGTAAGAAAGATGGGAAGTTGAGAGCACCCACTGACAAGTCGCAGTGGAGAAAAATCGAGAGAAAGTACTGGGAGGACTTTGCAGGTGACGCAAGGAACGTATGGATTTGTTTAAGCGCAGAAGGCATTAATCCTTTTGGGAGCAGAGCAGCAATCACGGCACCTGGCCTATGACTCTATATATCTATAACCTTCCTCCTTGGCTGTGCATGAAGCGGAAGTTCATTATGATGCCAGTTCTCATCCAAGCCCTAAGCAACCCGGTGACATTGATGTGTACCTAAGGCCATTACTTGAAGAACTTTTAGAGTTGTGGAATGGAAACGGTACGTGTGTGGGATGAGCACAAACAGCAGGAATTTGACCTACATGCGTTGTTGTTTGTAACCATCAATGATTGGCCTGCTCTCAGTAACCTTTCAAGACAGACAAACAAGGGATACCACGCATGCACGCACTGTTTAGATGACACCGAAAGTATATACCTGGACAAATGCAGGAAGAATGTGTACCTGGGGCATCGTCGATTTCTTCCGACCAAACCATCAATGTCGAAAGAATGGCAAGCATTTCAAAGGCGAGGCAGATCACCGGAAGAAGCCCGCCATCCATACCGGTGATCACATACTTGCTATAGTCAATGATTTACAAGTAATCTTTGGAAAGGTTCCCGGCGGACTATCTGTTCCGAATGACGCTGAGGGACGCGCACCAATGTGGAAGAAGAAATCTATATTTTGGGACCTACCCTACTGGAAAGACCTAGAGGTCCGCTCTTCAATCGACGTGATGCACGTGACGAAGAATCTTTGCGTGAACCTGCTAGGCTTCTTAGGTGTGTATGGGAAGAAAAAAGATACACCGGAAGCACGGGAGGATCAGCAACATGTGCACAAAAAAGACGGCATGCCTCCAAAGCAGTATGAAGGTCCTACCAGCTACGCTCTTACCAAAGAAGAGAAGGAAATCTTCCTTGATTGCCTACTCAGTATGAAGGCCCCGTCTGGCTTCTCGTTGAATATAAATGGAATAATAAATAAGCCAGAGAAAAAGTTCCAGAACCTAAAGTCTCATGACTAACACGTGATTATGATGCAACTGCTTCTGGTTGCATTGAGGGGGCTTCTACCGGAAAACGTTCGATTAGCCATTGTGAAGCTATGTTCATTACTTAATGCGATCTCTCAGAACGTGATCGATCCAGAAATCCTACCAAGGTTAAGGAGTGATGTGGCGCAATGTCTTGTTAGTTTCGAGCTGGTGTTCCCACCATCCTTCTTCAATATCATGGCGCATGTCCTAGTTCATCTAGTCGACGAGATTGTCATTCTGTGCCCTGTATGTCTACACAATATGTTCCCCTTTGAGAGATTCATGGGAGTCTTAAAGAAATATGTTCGTAACCATGCTAGGCCAGAAGGAAGCATCTCCACGGGCCATCAAACAGAGGAGGTCACTGGATTTTGTGTTGACTTCATTCCTGAACTTAAGAAGATTGGTCTCCCTCAATCGCGGTATGAGGGGAGACTGACTGGAAAAGGCACGCTAGGAGGGGACTCAATAATATGTAGGGACGGGCATTCTTGGTCTCAAGCACACTACACAGTTGTACAGAATTCTACCTTGGTGACCCCGTATGTCGATGAACACAAGAACATTGTGTGCTCCAAACACCCGAAGCAGTGTCACGACTGGATTACATGTGAACACATCAGGACTTTCGGCAGTTGGTTGCAAACACATCTCAGGGGTGACAAAACTGTTTCTGATGAGCTGTACTCGTTGGCCAGGGGACCATCTTCGACTGTATTGACTTCCAAAGGGTACAAGATAAATGGGAATACATTTTACACGATCGCCCAAGATCAAAAGAGCACCAACCAAAACAGCGGTGTCCTCTTTGATGTAGCAACCAAGAGGGGAAAGGACACATATTATGGTTACATAGTGGACATATGGGAACTTGACTATGGACAAGATTTTAAGGTCCCTTTGTTTCAGTGCAAATGGGTCAGTCTGTCAGGAGGCGGGGTACAGGTAGACCCATAGTACGGAATGACAACAATGGATCTGAACAATCTTGGGTACATAGACGAACCGTTCGTCCTAGCCAATGATGTGGCGCAGGTTTTCTATGTGAAGGACATGTCTACCAAATCGAGAAAAAGAAAAGATAAGGAAGGGAATACATCATACGATGAGCCAAAGCGCCACATAGTTCTTTTAGGAAAAAGAGACATCATGGGATTGGAGGGCAAGACAGACATGTCTGAAGATTATAAAAAGTTTCATAAAATTCCTCCCTTCAAAGTCAGGGCTGACCCAAGCACCTTTTTAAACGATGAAGATTATCCATGGTTACAACACAATAAGCAAAGGACACGAGCGAAGAAAAAGTGAAGACTTTCTCTCCACAACTATTATGATGATGCCTTTGATCTAGAATATCACTGCAGTTACATGTGAAGAAATGAAATGCCTTTTGTAACAGATGAGTTTCTGTATGAAGCCCTGATACTTCGAAAGAGATTGTCCATTTTGTACATGAAGTGCATCCAGTTTTTGCCGTAACCCACTCAACTTTTTAGCACATGCTATGTGGGTGAAATGATGATACCATGCCAACTTTCAACCTTTTCACAGTTCATTTGTAGTGCTTTTCAATTTCAGGGTAATTTAGCTTAAAAAATCAGTAAATGCATTGAAAAATACCATATGAAGTCAGAAAGGGTTGAAAATTGATAATGTGGCTTTGAATGGTTCATTTTGAACACACAAAAAGTCTGGAGTTCAAATAAGTTCAAAAAAATGAAATCCCTTTGTAATGTATGAGTTTTTAAATCCAAACCACGATACTTCGAAAGAGATTGTCCATTTTGTACACAAAGTGCATCCAGTTCTTGCCATAACCCTCTCAACTTTTTAGCACATGCTATGTGGGTGAAATGATGATACCATGCCAACTTTCACCCTTTTAAGAGTTTATTTGTAGTGCTTCTCAATTTCAGGGTCATTTAGCTTAAAAATCAGTAAATGCATGAAAAATACTAGATGAAGTCAGAAAGGGTTGAAAATTAATGATGTGGCTTTGACAGGTTCATTTTGAACACACAAAAAGTCTGGAGTTCAAATAAGTTCAAAAAAATGAAATCCCTTTGTAACAGATGAGTTTTCGTCCGGAACCCTAATACTTCGAAAGAGATTGTCCATTTTGTACACGAAATGCATCCAGTTTTTGCCGTAACCCTCTCAACTTTTTAGCACTTGCTATGTGGGTGAAATGATGATACCATGCCAACTTTCAACCTTTTCAGAGTTCATTTGTAGTGCTTTTCAATTTCAGGGTCATTTAGCTCAAAGAATGAACTAACAGCAAAAAGAATGAACTAATAGCAAAAATAATGAATTAAAAATAATCAATTAAACTATTCTATTATGATTCAACTAAAACAAAACTATAATATTCTTCAGTAGAAAAAAGAATCAACTAAAAAGCTTTTATAAAACTCTAATAACAAAAGGAATCAACTAAAAAGCTTTTATAAACCTCTAGTTTTTTGAAACTAAAATTATATCAAATTTATGCAACTAAAATTATCAAAGTATTTTCTGTTCAAAACATTAAAACCAAAACGAATTTTCAGAAATTTTTTGTTAGAAAATTTAATAGCAAACTAAAATAACAAAATCTGTTTTTGATTAAAATAGATATTTAAAATAACCTAAAAATTACTGAATTGAATATAATGATAAAACACAGTAATATTAAATAGCAGGAAAAAGAATCACTCACAAATCTATTTTTATAGTAAAGTTATTCACAAACTAGTGATTCACACAAATTTCAAAAAATTCAAATTTAAACTATTCAAATTTGAAAAGTAATTGCACTAAGAGAAAGTTTATAATTTTTGTGACCTAAAAGCAAAAAGAATCACTGAAAAATTGTAAGTAGAAACAAAAGGAAATAAATAAAGAAAAAAAACTGGAAAATTAATAATAATAATAATAATAATGCCACCTACTGGGCCACCACGACCTGATACGACTAGAACCCAACCATGGGCCAGGATTCAGGCCCGCAGAAGGCCCAGTAGGCCGACATGCAGATACAATGAGTTTAGGCCCGTAAGCCTGCATTTGAGAGGAGCTCGAGAGGGCAGTGGCAGTGGGGCTTATAAACCACTTCGAGCCCCTCTCAACTAGCGAGGTGGGACTAAACTTTTTGGTCGCGAGATCACAAGGCCTTTGATCCCTGTTTCACGCCCTTTGGGCTGCTGAAAACTGACCTTTGGTCCCGGTTGGTCGCACCAACCGGGACTAAAGGGGGGCATTGGTCCCAGTTGATGCCACGAACCGGGACCAAAGGCTTTCCTATATAACCAACACTTAGGAATTTTTCACGTCCATCTCGCAGTTTCCCCCGACCACAGCGACGACATCGACGCTGCCAGGCTACCCCGACGCCCTCCGCCGCCCCCGCCCCATCGCCGACGCCGTCCGCTGCCCCCGCCCCGTCGCCGTCCCCGATCCTGCTAACCATCGCCGGCCTCCTCCTTGTCGCCGCGTGCACCCCCGAGCCTGTTCCTCATCGACGCCGGCCTCCCCGTAGCCGCGTGCTCCCCGAGCCCGTTCCCCTCGTCATCGCCGGCCTCCAGCTCCATTGCCGCCCCCTCCTCCCCGTGGCCGCGTGCGCCCTCGAGCCCGTTTCTCGTCGTCGCGCCCCTAGTGAGCTGCCTCCTTTCCCATCGCTGTCGCTGACCGTCGCCGACGCCCATGGCCGCCCCCGCTTCCTCTATTTTTTATGGATGTTCATAGCATTTTTTTGTATGGATGTGGCTATATGTATGTATGGATGTGGCTACGTATGTATGGATGTTCATAGCACTTTTTTGTTCATATATGTATTAATTTTTTAATTTAGGTTGTTAGTAGATATCGATTTTAGGTTAGTCCATTTTAGGTTAGTTGATTTAGTGCATTTTAGGTTAGTTGTCGAAGGATCGGAAGAAGGAAGAAGGAAGAAGGAAGAAGGAAGAAGAAGAAAAAGAAAAAGAACAAGAAAAAGAAAAGGAGAAGGAGAGGAAAAGAGGAGAAAAAGAAAAAGAAGAAAAGAGGAAGAAGTAAGAAGGAAGAAGAAGAAAAAGAAGGAGAGGAAAAAGAAAATAAGAAGAGGAAGAAGGAGAAGAAGAAGAGGAGAAAAAAATAAGAAGAGGAAAAAGAAGGAAAAAAATAGGAGAAGAAGAAGGAATAGAGGAGAAGAAGATCTATTTTTTCTTCTTCTCCTGTATTCCTTCTTCTTCTCTATTTTTTCTTCTTCTCCTCTATTCCTTCTTCTTCTCCTCTTTTTTTATTCTTCTTCCTCTTCATATTTTTTATCGGGAACAAGGGTGTCGAGGATCGCCGGGCGGTCGAGGGTCGGGAACTAGGGTAGAGGGTTGAGGGTCGCTTAGGGGTCGAGGTTCGGGGATCGCCGAGGGGTCGAGGGTCGAGGTTCGAGGTTCGAGGATCGCCGAGGGGTCGAGGATCGAGGTTCAAGGATCACCGAGGGGTCGGGGGTCGAGGGTCGAGGGTCGAGATTTATCAAGAATGCCCCCATTATGGATGTGCACAAGTTGATCCAATTTTTTTCTGATCTTGTCTATATATATATTCTTCTATATGCCACGTTGTCTGTCAAAGTACTGAAGAAATCCATGGCTACATCATTAGCCGGAAGTAACAGGCGTATGATGTTACGAAGCTCTTCAAAGTTGTTTTGGAACGGAGTTCCGGATAGAATAATTCGCTTTTTTGTATGAATTTTAGCAAAGGCCTTCCAAATAGCGATATTCGGAAGGCTCTTGCCGAACTTCATACCAAAAAGCTAATTATCCTATCCGGGACTCCGTTCGAAAACAATTTTGGAGAGCTTCTACCATTATGCGCCTGTTACTTCCGGCTAATGATGAAGCCATGGTTTTCTTGAATTCTTTGATACTAGACAACGTGACATATAGAAGAGTAGATGAGATCAGGGAAAATATGGACCATTTTCTGCACATCCATAATGGCGTCATTTTGTTAAATCCCTTGTTTGACATTCATGAGAGAGGCGTTCCGGACGTTGGACATTCAAGAGAGAACTCCGGTAACTCTTCAACATGAGGGGGGACGTCGATCAACCCACTCTTGCCCGACTAAACCCTAGAAGCCTTGAGGCCACCCCAAACCCTAGAAGCGTTGCCGAGGCCACCCCAAACACTAGAAGCGTCAAGGCCACTAATTAATATTCCTTGTTGTGATTAGCTAGCTAGGTCTATATTTGCCACTAATATAACCATCTCTCGTGTTTGTATATTAATTGCCATGTTGTAATATTTGCAGAAACTATGGAGCAAAGAGACTTGGAAAAAGAACAATTGTTGGGGGACATAATCCTCGGCCTAGGTGATGTCTTGTCATTTCTCAACGACACCGAGGAAGGAGAGGGTGAAGGCTCCGGTGATCAAACAATGGAGCGGGAAGGACATGATCATGATGGCTCCGGTGACTGAATGCCGGTGGAAGAAGGAGACCGTGATGACGGCTCCGATGACCGAACGGAGGAGGGAGCTATTGCAAGGTCCAGTGAGGTATATATATTAATTAAGCCTATGTTGACTAGCTAATTGATGCATTAATTGTTTTGCTATGTACATATATTAACTCTTATTTCTTCTTTTATAGCCCTTCGGATCGAGCCAAACTTCGGTAACGAGACGAGGCCTGAAGAAAAGTTGCGCCAGAATGAAAGGTTCACGATCGCAGTAATCTCGGACGATGGCCAACGGATTGAACCCAGGCGGACCAAGGAAGCATTTTCTGCTCAGTGCTACCTCTTGAGCATGCGTTGGTTTTCCCTTGAAGAGGAAAGGGTGATCCAGCAAAGTAGCGTAAGTATTTCCCTCAGTTTTGAGAACCAAGGTATCAATCCAGTAGGAGACAACGCACAAGTCACCTAGTACCTGCACAAACAATCAAGAACCTTGCAACCAACGCAATAAAGGGGTTGTCAATCCCTTCACGTTCACTCGCAAAAGTGAGATCTAATAGAGATAGTAAAGTAAATATTTTTGGTATTTTTGTTGTCTAGATTGCAAAGTAAAGATTGCAAAATAGTAAACAAGATGCGACGTAAATAAAAGAGATGCAATATAATAGGAAAGAGACCCGGGGGCCATAGGTTACACTAGTGGCTTCTCTCAAGATAGCATGTATTACGGTGGGTGAACAAATTACTGCCGAGCAATTGATAGAAAAGCGCATAGTTATGAAGATCCCTAAGGCAATGATTATGAATATAGGCATCACGTCCGTGTCAAGTAGACCGAAATGATTCTGCATCTACTACTATTACTCCACACATCGACCGCTATCCAGCATGCATCTAGAGTATTAAGTTCATAAGAACGGAGTAACGCATTAAGCAAGATGACATGATGTAGAGGGATAAACTCAAGCAATATGATATAAACCCCATCTTGTTATCCTCGATGGCAAAAATATAATACGTGCCTTGCTGCCCTTACTGTCACTGGGAAAGGACACCGCAAGATTGAACCCAAAGAGAAGCACTTCTCCTATTGCAAGAAAGATCAATCTAGTAGGCCAAACTAAACCGATAATTCGAAGAGACTTGCAAAGATATCAAATCATGCATATAAGAATTCAGAGAAGAACCAAATAATAGTCATAGATAATCTTGTTCATAAATCCACAATTCATCGGATCTCGGCAAACACACCGCAAAAGAAAATTACATCGAATAGATCTCTGAGGGAGTCCTGTACTAAGGGGTCCTCGGGTGTCCGACCTATTATACGTGGGCCGGACTGATGGGTTGTGAAGATACGAAGGCCGAAGACTCTCACCCGTGTCCAGATGGGACTCTCCTTGGCGTGGAAGGCAAGCTTGGCGGCCAAATATGAAGATTTCCTTATCTGTAACCGACTTGATGTAACCCTAGATCCCTCCGGTGTCTATATAAACCGGAGGGCATAGTCCGGATCGATATACTCATAACCATAGTCATGCAGGCTAGACTTCTAGGGTTTAGCCATTACGATCTCGTGGTAGATTAACTCTTGTAACACTCATATTCATCAAGATCAATCAAGCAGGAAGTAGGGTATTACCTCCATAGAGAGGGCCCGAACCTGGGTAAACATTGTGTCCCCCGTCTCCTGTTACCATCAATCCTAGACGCACAGTTCGGGACCCCCTACCCGAGATCCGCCAGTTTTGACACGGACATTGATGCTTTCATTGAGAGTTCAACTGTGCCTTCATCGAGAGGTTTGATGGCTCCTTCGATCATCTACAACAATGCTCTCCAAGGGGTAGTCTTCCTTCCCGGACAGATCTTCGTATTCGGCGGCTTCGCACTGCGGGCCAACTCGCTTGGCCACCTGGAGCAGACCGAAACCTACGCCCCTGGCCATCAGGTCAGATTTGGGAGCTTGAATTACGTCACGGACATCCGCGGAGACTTGATCTCCGACGGATTCGAGACTGCGGTAGCCGCTCCCCACCACCACGATGAACACGACGTAAATCTTTCATCGGACCATGCCCAGGAGATAGCGCATGTAGCTGCTCTGGCCTTACATCCGGAGCAGATCGTGCCGTCCAACGACGGGAAGCTCAACCCCGCCTCGGATGTTGCAGTCCCAGCGGCGTTGGAGCCACACACAGACCCAACCTCGACTGGAGTCTGAGTCATCAGAGCCCCGGACTCGTCTCCGCTACAGATTCCGAACTATACGTGTCCACATGCGTCGAGCTCGATCGGTCATCGATCGTCGAATTCAGTTCCACAGACGTCTTCTGGCACTCGCCCTTGGGCGATGTGCTAAACTCATTAAAAAATCTATCCTTAGTGGGGACTCACAGCCGAATTATATCCGGTTCGAGCTGGAGGCTAATGACGGAGAATTTTGTTTCCCACCCACCGCCCACTTCATAGCCACCGTCGAGGACTTAACCGACACGCTCGATTACGACTCCGAAGACATCGACGACATGGATGACGATGCACGAGAAGAAGAGGCCCAAAATCCCTCGTTTACCGAACATTGGACGGCCACTTCCACGTATGACGTATACATGGTGGATACACCAAAAGGGAACAATGGCGATGACAAGGAAAACCCAGTGGAGGATGAGCCCCCCCCCCCTAAGACACAACCAAAGAGCCGGCGTTAGCGGCGCCACTCTAAATCATGCCGCAGAGACAGCAATACCGGCACAGGAGACGACAACACTTCGGACGGTGCCGAAGACATAGAAGACCCCGACGAACAAACTACCGAAAAGGACAATCAGGAAGATGGGCAAGTCAGCCCTGATGAACAGGCCATAGACGAAAACTTGGAGGACGGTAGTTATCATCCACTCTCCGAGGAGGAGGTGAGCCTCGGCAACGAGGACTTTATCGTACCTGAGGAACCCCTTGAGCAGGAGCGCTTTAAGCGCCAGCTAATAGCCACTGCAAGGAGCCTGAAAAAGAAGTAGCAGCAGCTTCAAGCTGATCAAGATCTGCTAAACGATAGATGGACTGATGTCCTGGCAGCTGAGGAATACGGCCTCAAGCGCCGAGCCAAAAGTTACCCGCAGCATAAATTGCTACCTCAGTTCGATGATGAGGCGTTGGAGCCCATACCATCATCATGCAATGCGGCTGACCGACAACCACGTGGTCAGGACAAGGCGGCAACTCAAGCCGAACACCAGCCTGCTCCACCTCACCACAAACGCAAAGATAAAACAGCTCGGGGACACACCTATGACCTGCGGCAAAAACTAGACAATAATGCAGGACATACTAGATCGATCTATGGATCATGAGGACGTGCCCCGACGCGTGATGTCGGCTACCTATTCGGGCGTAACAAGCCTAGTCACGCCCGGGCCGAACTCCGGAGACGAACTCCATCGGATCTATGTCACAATGTGGCCCGATATAGAGGCGCCGCACACCCTCTTTGCTTCACCGACGAAGTAATGGACCATGAATTCCTAGAAGGGTTTAAACCCGTAAAACTCGAATCATATGATGGGACAACAAACCCTGCGGTATGGATCGAGGATTTTCTCCTCCATATTCATATGGACCATGGTGATGATATACACGCCATCAAATATCTCCCACTAAAACTCAAAGGACCAGCTTGGTACTGGTTGAATAGTCTGCCCGAAAACTCCATCGGCAGCTGGGAAGACTTGGAAGAAGCCTTCCTTGACAACTTACAAGGAACATACGTCCGGCCTCCGGATGCAGATGACTTAAGTCATATAGTCCAACAGCTCGGAGAGTCAGCCAGGAAATTCTGGACTAGGTTCCTAACTAAAAAGAACCAGATCGTCGACTGTCCGGACGCTGAAGCCCTAGCGGCCTTTAAGCACAGCATCCGCGACGAATGGCTCGCCCGACATCTCGGGCAGGAAAAGCCGAAGTCCATGGCGGCCCTTACGGCACTTATGACCCGCCTTTGCGCGGGCGAAGATAGTTGGCTAGCCCGTTGCAATAATAATCCAAGCAAACCTGGCACCTGTGAAACCAAGGATAGCCATGGCAAGCTCCGATGCAACAGACACAAGCGTCGAAACAATGGCAACCATACCGATGACACGACGGTCAACGCCAGATTCAGTGGCTCCAAGTTCGGTCAGCGGAAGAAGCCGTACAATAAGAACACTTCGGGCTCATCCAGCCTGGACCACATACTCGATCGTCCGTGCCAGATACATGGCACCCCAGAAAAACCAGCCAACCACACCAACAGAGAATGTTGGGTCTTCAAACAGGCCGGCAAGTTAAATGCCTAGAACAAGGAGAAGGGGTCGCAAAGCAAGGACGATGATGAGGATACCCGGCCACCGAACATAGGGGGACAGAAGAAGTTTCCCCCTCGGGTCAAAACGGTCAACATGATATACGGTTTTCTACTACACAACCTTCTTCTTGTAGACGTTGTTGGGCCTCCAAGTGCAGAGGTTTGTAGGACAGTAGCAAATTTCCCTCAAGTGGATGGCCTAAGGTTTATCAATCCGTGGGAGGCGTACGATAAACATGGTCTCTCTCAAACAACCCTGCAACCAAATAAAAAAGAGTCTCTTGTGTCCCCAACACACCCAATACAATGGTAAATTGTATAGGTGCACTAGTTCGGCGAAGAGATGGTGATACAAGTGCAATATGGATAGTAGATATAGGTTTTTGTAATCTGAAAATATAAAAACAGCAAGGTAACTAATGATAAAAGTGAGCGAGAACGGTATTGAAATGCTAGGAAACAAGGCCTAGGGTTCATACTTTCACTAGTGCAAGTTCTCTCAACAATAATAACATAACTGGATCATATAACTATCCCTCAACATGCAACAAAGAGTCACTCCAAAGTCACTAATAGTGCAGAACAAACAAAGAGATTATTGTAGGGTACGAACCCACCTCAAAGTTATCCTTTCTGATCAATCTATTCAAGAGTCCGTAGTAAAATAGCACGAAGCTATTCTTTCCGTTCGATCTATCATAGAGTTCGTACTAGAACAACACCTTAAGACACAAATCGACCAAAACCCTAATGTCACCTAGATACTGCAATGTCACCTCAAGTATCCGTGGGTATGATTATACGATATGCATCAGACAATCTCAGATTCATCTATTCAACCAACACAAAGAACTTCAAAGTTCCCCAAAGTTTCTACCGGAGAGTCAAGACGAAAACGTGTGCCAACCCCTATGCATAAGTTCACAAGGTCACAGAACCCGCAAGTTGATCACCAAGACATACATCAAGTAGATCACGTGAATATCCCATTGTCACCACAGATAAGCACATGCAAGACATACATCAAGTGTTCTCAAATCCTTAAAGACTCAATCCAATAAGATAACTTCAAACGGAAAACTCAATCCATTACAAGAGAGTAGAGGGGGAGAAACATCATAAGATCCAACTATAATAGCAAAGCTCGCGATACATCAAGATCGTGCCGAATCAATAACACGAGAGAGAGAGAGAGAGAGAGAGAGAGAGAGAGAGAGAGAGAGATCAAACACATAGCTACTGGTACATACCCTCAGCCCGAGGGTGAACTACTCCCTCCTCGTCATGGAGAGCGCCGGGATGATGAAGATGGCCACCGGTGATGATTCCCCCCTCCGGCAGGGTGCCGAAACAGGGTCCCGATTAGTTTTTGGTGGATACAGAGGCTTGCGGCGGCGGAACTCCCGATCTAGGTTATGTTCTGGAAGTTTCTATATATATAATAGGTTTTGGCATCGAGAACAAGTCAGGGGGGTCTCCGGGCTGTCCACGAGGTAGGGAGGCGCGCCCAGGGGGTGGGCGAGCCCCACACCCTCGTGGGCAGCCCGGGACTCTTCTCGCCCAACTCTTTTACTCCATGGCCTTCTTCTGGTCCAAAAATAAGCTCCGTGAAATTTCAGGTCAATTGGACTCCGTTTGATTTTCCTTTTCTGCGATACTCAAAAACAAGGAAAAAACAGAAACTGGCACTGGGCTCTAGGTTAATAGGTTAGTCCCAAAAATCATATAAAAGAGTATATTAAAGCCCATTAAACATCCAAAGCAGATAATATAATAGCATGGAACAATCAAAAATTATAGATACGTTGGAGACGTATCAAGCATCCCCAAGCTTAATTCATGCTCCTCCTCGAGTAGGTAAATGCTAAAAACAAAATTTTTGATGTGGAATGCTACCTAACATATTTTAAATGTAATTCTATTTATTGTGGCATGAATGTTCAGATCCGAAAGATTCAAGACAAAAGTTCAATATTGACATAAATATAATAATACTTCAAGCATACTAACAAAGCAATTATGTCTTCTCAAAATAACATGGCCAAAGAAGGTTCATCCCTACAAAATCCTATAGTTTGGCTATGCTCCATCTTCGTAACACAAAATACCCAAATCATGCACAACCCCGGTTTCAGCCAAGTAATTTCTTCATACTTTAATTTCTTTCAAACTTTTTCAACTTTCACGCAATACATGAGCGTGAGCCATGGACATAGCACTATGGATGGAATATTATATAATGATGGGGGTTGTGTGGAAAAGACAAAAAAGGAGAAAGTCTCACATTGACGCGGCTAATCAACGGGCTAGGGAGATGCCCATCAATTGATGTCAATGCAAGGAGTAGGGATTGCCATTCAACGGATGCACTAGAGCTATAAATGTATGAAAGCTCAACAAACGAAACTAAGTGGGTGTGCATCCAACTTGGTTGCTCACGAAGACCTAGGGCATTTGAGGAAGCCCATCGTTGGAATATACAAGCCAAGTTCTATAATGAAAAATTCCCATTAGTATATGAAAGTGACAAAATAAGAGACTCTCTATCATAAAGATCATGGTTCTACATTGAAGCACAAGTGTGGAAAAAGGATAGTAGCATTGTCCCTTTTTATTTCTTTTCTCTTTTTTTGGGCCTTTTTTTTGCCTTTCTCTTTTTTTGGGCCTTTCTTTTTTTATTTGGCCTTTCTCTTTTTTTATTTGGGACAATGCTCTATGAATGATGATCATCACACTTCTATTTATTTACAAATCAATGATTACAACTCGATACTAGAACAAAATATGACTCTATATGAGTACCTCCGGCAGTGTACCGGGATGGGCAATGAATCAAGAGTGACATGTATGAAAAAATTATGAATGGTGGCTTTGCCACAAATACGATGTCAACTACATGATCATGCAAGGCAATATGACAATGATGAAGCGTGTCATAATAAATGAAACGATGGAAAGTTGCATGGCAGGAATTGCTATGGAAATGCCATAATATGTAGGTATGGTGGCTGTTTTGAGGAAGATATAAGGAGGTTTATGTGTGATAGAGCGTATCGTATCATGGGGTTGGATGCACCGGCGAAGTTTGCACCAACTTCTCGAGTTGAGAAGGGGCAATGCATGGTACCGAAGAGGCTAGCAATGATGGAAGGGTGAGAGTGCGTATAATCCATGGACTCAACATTAGTCATAATGAACTCACATACTTATTGCAAAAATCTACAAGTCATCAAAACCAAGCACTACATGCATGCTCCTAGGGGGGAGGTTGGTAGGAGTTAACCATCGCGCACCCCCGACTTCCACACAAAGGAAGACAATCAAAGAAATACCTCATGCTTCAAAATTTCACACAACGGTTACCATACGTGCATGCTACGGGACTTGCAAACTTCAACACAAGTAATTCTAAAATTCATAATTACCCTACTAGCACGACTCTAATATCACCATCTTCATATCTCAAAACAATCATCAAGTGTCAAACTTCTCATAGTATTCAATGCACTCTATATGAAAGTTTTTATTATATCCCTCTTGGATGCCTGTCATATTAGGACTAAATTCATAACCAAAGCAAATTACCATGTTGTTTAAGACTCTCAAAATAATATAAGTGAAGCATGAGAGTTCATCTATTTCTTCAAAATAAAACCACAGTCATGCTCTAAAATGATATAAGTGAAGCACTAGAGCAAATGACAAACTACTCCAAAAGATATAAGTGAAGATCAATGAGTAGTCGAATAATTGTGCAACTATGTGAAGACTCTCTAACATTTAAGAATTTCAGATCTTGGCATTTTATTCAAAAAGCAAGAAAAACAAAAGAAAATAATATGACGCTCCAAGCAAAAGACATATCATGTGGTGAATAAAAATATAGCCCCAAGTAAAGTTACCGATGAACGAAGACGAAAGAGGGGATGCCATCCGGGGCATCCCCAAGCTTAGGCTCTTGTTTGTCCTTGAATATTACCTTGGGGTGCCTTGGGCATCCCCAAGCTTAGGTTCTTGCCACTCCTTATTCCATAGTCTATCGAATGTTTACTCAAAACTTGAAAACTTCACAACACAAAACTCAACAGAAAATCTTATGAGCTCCGTTAGGATAAAAAAACCACCACTTAGGTACTGTTGTGAACTCATTCTAAATTCATATTGGTGTAATATCTACTGTATTTCAACTTCTCTATGGTTCACACCCTCCGATACTACTCATACATTCATCAAAATATGCAAACAACACATAGAAAACAGAATCTGTCAAAAACAGAATAGTCTGTAGTAATCTGTATCAAACGTATACTTATGGAACTCCAAAAATTCTTCCAAATTAGGAAGTCCTAAGAAATTTGTTTATTAATCTTCTGCAAAAATAATCAACTGAAAAGCACGTTCCTGTGTTTTATGAAAACTAAACTCGTGCGCACAAAAGTTTCTGTTTTTCAGCAAGATCAAATTAACTATCACCGTAGGTTATCCTAAAGGTCTTACTTGGCACTTTATTGAAACAAAAGCTATAAAACATGATTAGTATAGTAGCATAATCATGTGAACACACAAAAATAGTAAAGGTAAATATTGGGTTGTATCCCAACAAGTGCTTTTCTTTATTGCCTTTTTAGCTAGGCATGATGATGACAATGATGCTCACATAAAAGATAAGAATTGAAACATAACGGGAGCATCATGAAGCATATGACTTGCAAATTTAAGCCTAACCCACTTCCTATGCATAGGGATTTTGTGAGCAAACAACTTATGGGAACAATAATCAACTAGCACAGGAAAGCAAAACAAGCATAACTTCAAGATTTTAAGCACATAGAGAGGAAACTTGATATTATTGCAATTCCTACGAGCATATGTTCCTCCCTCATAATAATTTTCAGTAGCATCATGAATGAATTCAACAATCTAACCATCACATAAAGCATTCTTTTCATGATCTACAAGCATACAAAATTTACTACTCTCCACATAAGCAAAATTCTTCTCATTCGGAATAGTGGGAGCAAACTCAACAAAATAACTATCATGTGAAGCATAATCCAATTGGAAATTAAAATCATGATGACAAGTTTCATGGTTATCTTTATTCTTCATAGAATACGTGTCATCACAATAATCATCGTATATAGGAGGCATGCTTTCATCATAATAAATTTGCTCATCAAAACTTGGGCGACTAAACATATCATCTTCATCAAACATAGCATCCCCAAGCTTGTGGCTTTGCATATCATTATCATCATGGGTATTCAAAGAATTCATACTAACAACGTTGCAATCATGCTCATCATTCAAAGATGTAGTGCCAAACATTTTAATGCATTCTTCCTCTAGCAATTGAGCACAGTTATCGGAATCCTTATTTTCACGGAAGATATTAAAAAGATGAAGCATATGAGGCACCCTCAATTCCATTTTTTTGTAGTTTTCTTTTATATACGAAACTAGTGATAAAGCAAGAAACAAAAAGATTCAATTGCAAGATCTAAAGATATACCTTCAAGCACTCACCTCCCCGGCAACGGCGCCAGAAAAGAGCTTGATGTCTACTACAAAACCTTCTTCTTGTAGACGTTGTTGCCTCCAAGTGCAGAGGTTTGTAGGACAGTAGCAAATTTCCCTCAAGTGCATGACCTAAGGTTTATCAATCCGTGGGAGGCGTAGGATGAAGATGGTCTCTCTCAAACAACCCTACAACCAAATAACAAAGAGTCTCTTGTGTCCCCAACAAACCCAATACAATGGTAAATTGTATAGGTGCACACTAGTTCGGCGAAGAGATGGTGATACAAGTGCAATATGGGTAGTAGATATAGGTCTTTGTAATATGAAAATATAAAAATAGCAAGGTAACAAATGATAAAAGTGAGCGAAAACGGTATTGCAATGCTAGGAAGTAAGGCCTAGGGTTCATACTTTCACTAGTGCAAGTTATCTCAATAATAATAACATAACTAGATCATATAACTATCCCTCAACATGCAACAAAGAGTCACTCCAAAGTCACTAATAGTGGAGAACAAACGAAGAGATTATTGTAGGGTACGAAACAACCTGAAAGTTATCCTTTCTGATCGATCTATTCAAGAGTCCGTAGTAAAATAGCATGAAGCTATTCTTTCCGTTCAATCTATCATAGAGTTCGTACTAGAATAACACCATAAGACACAAATCAACCAAAACCCTAGTGTCACCTAGATACTCCAATGTCACCTCAAGTATCCGTGGGTATGATTATACGATATGCATCACACAATCTCAGATTCATCTATTCAACCAACACAAAGAACTTCAAAGTGCCCCAAAGTTTCTACCGGAGAGTCAAGACGAAAACGTGTGCCAACCCCAATGCATAAGTTCACAAGGTCACAGAACCCGCAAGTTGATCACCAAAACATACATCAAGTATATCACGTGCCATTGTCACCACAGATAAGAACATGCAAGACATACATCAAGTGTTCTCAAATCCTTAAAGACTCAATCCGATAATATAACTTCAAAGGGAAAACTCAATCCATTACAAGTAGAGGGGGAGAAACATCATAAGATCCAACTATAATAGCAAAGCTCGCGATACATCCAGATCATGCTGAATCAAGAACACGAGAGAGAGAAATCAAACACATAGCTACTGGTACATACCCTCACCCCCGAGGGTGAACTACTCCCTCCTCGTCATGGAGAGCGCCAGGATGATGAAGATGGCCACCAGTGATGATTCTCCCCTCCGGCAGGGTGCCGGAACAGGGTCCCGATTAGTTTTTGGTGGCTACAGAGGCTTGCGGCACCGAAACTCCCGATCTCGGTTATCTTCAGGAAGTTTCTGTATATATAAGAGGTTTTGGCGTCGAGAACAGGTCAGGGGGGTCTCCGGGCTGTCCAGAAGGTAGGGAGGCGCGCCCCCCCCACCCTCGTGGGCAGCCCGGGACTCTTCTGGCCCAACTCTTTTACTCCATGGCCTTCTTCTGGTCCAAAAATAAGCTCCATGAAATTTCAGGTCAATTGGACTCCGTTTGATTTTCCTTTTCTGCGATACTCAAAAACAAGGAAAAATGTAAACTGCATCGGGCTCTAGGTTAATAGGTTAGTCCCAAAAATCATATAAAAGAGTATATTAGAGCCCATTAAACATCCAAAACAGATAATATAATAGCATGGAATAATCAAAAATTATAGATACGTTGGAGACGTATCATATACGCTACCCACATCCCCAAGAGGGAACGCAAGCGTGCACTCAGGAACGTCTATGTGATGGAGCCAGTCGCCCCAAAGTTCAACACATGGTCCTCCTGGCCGATCACATTTGATCGCCGAGACCATCCGACCAGTATCCGTCATGGCGGGTTGGCCGCACTGGTCCTCGATCCAATCATCGATGGATTCCACCTCGCTCGGGTCCGTATGAACGGTGGCAGCAGCCTCAACCTGCTTTATCAGGACATAGTGCGCAAAATGGGCAATAATCCATCATGAATCAAGCCCACAAATACTACCTTTAAACGAGTCATACCAGGCGTAGAGGCCCGCTGCACGGCTCTATCACACTAGAGGTTGTCTTCGGATCTCTGGACAACTCCCGAAGCGAAGAGTTAATCTTTGATAGCATCCCCTTTCGCAGAGGCTATCACACACTGCTTGGACGAAATGCATTTGCTCGATTCAACGCGGTGCCACACTATGCTTATCTCAAGCTCAAGATGCCCGGACAACGCGGCGTCATAACAAAAACACAGAACGCTCCCTCTGTACAGAGGAGGACACTGCTGCCTTAGCAGCAAAAGTACAGAGCGGCCTTTTCAAGCAGAACCTTAATTCAGCGGCCGAGCTCCCGGACACTGTCAAGAAGAGTCCGGACAATTCTGCAGCAGGACAGCTCGGCTCGTCAAGAGCTCGACTAGCAATTCGGCCTCCGTCCCAGCCCCAATCAAGTTGCGACATTTGTACCGCGCGTACATAACTACGCACTCAAAATACCATGGGCATAGACGGAGGCATACCTACTTTGTGATCCATAGTATGGCTCGACCGCTCCCGGACACATATACTTTCACTATCTCCTTTTTTCTCCTTTTCAGGTTTCTTTTCCACAGGCCCTCCCTGACGGTATGATCACTGATCCTGTAAAAGGATAAATACAACAAGATGGCAAGAAGCACAGACGCAGGGGGGAATCTCAAGGTGGTTTCTTTCACGATCACTCTACCCGTTTTCAGGACCCACACGCTGCTCTCCCTTGGTTTTGGCATGTTAAATAGCCCGTTGCTTATCGCACCATTTGTATCAATGCGCCTTGACGTATTAATCAGATTTTAATGGAAACAGTTTTGCGGCCCAAATTTTAGGGCCCCAGCTTATTACCTTTGCTCCCTTCTTGTTTTCCTTTTTCTGTTGATAACCTTATCAGATAGCACCCATACACTCTGGTACGTTTCACATTTGCCAGGGGTTTATAGCATCCCACAATACAGCAACAAAGTCCGAACACTTTTTATAGTATTGTTCAGCACCCCGAATATAGCACTATATGCATTGGCTCCGAATCATGTCTTTGGTCAATAATTGGCTTGCCCGACTCCTGTGCTTACTACATTACTTTCCTCTATATCGGCTAGGGTAGTAAAGGGAGAACTACTGTGATTGTACCTTGGTTCATCCGGATGAGCACCTCAGTAGAGAAAGCCGAAAACTGATTGTCATGATGCGGCGAGAGCCGGTCAGCTCTTCGGAGGTTTAAAATCGCTAGAGGTTTTTGTGGATTACGCGATGAATCGGTTTTATCCGACCAGGTGATTACAATACCCCCCAGTTCGGAGTTCCGAATACCAGGGGCTGCACCTAAAATTTTATTGTCAAACTCCTATGGCTAAGTGAGGGTGATAAAGCCATATAGTCCGATTGCCTTGTTCGTTGCGCTAAACACCTCCTTCAAGGACCAAACAATTGGATCAAGAGTGTTTAGATTCCATCCCGAACACCCCCGTATTACCTACATGGGGGCTGAAGCCGACGACTGACCAACTCTCAGATTTAATAAAAACGGCCGCACAGGAGGTAAAAATTTAACACAACGCATTATATTACATAAGTTGTCTTTGTTTCATAACACAGGGCGAGACAAATATGAATGTATTCATTCAAAGATCACGTGTTTCGCACACTGCTCCGCAACAATGCGGGATCCCTCCAGTACACTATCAAAATACAGCTCGGGCTTGCGGTCCTCCTTGACCTCTGGCGGCCCCTCGGTCACAAGCTTGACGGCGTCCATCTTCGCCCACCGGAGCTTGACATGGTCGAAGGCCATGCGCGCGCCCTCAATGCAGACTGACCGCTTGACGACGTCCAGCCGAGGACAGGCATTCACCAGCCGCTTCACAAGGCCGAAGTAGCTGCTGGGTACAGCTTCAGCAGGCCACAACCGGATTATCAAATCCTTCATGGCCAGTTTGGCCATCCTATGCAGCTCGACCAGCTGTTTAGCTGATTGCTAAAGGGCACTGGATGTTCTGGCGCAAGGTATCGCAACCAGAATAGCTTCTCCATCGAGCTCCCTTCTTCGGCTCGGAAGAACTCCGCAGCGTCGGACGCGCTGCGTTGCAGATCCGCAAACGCCCCTGGAGAGCTTTGAATCCGGGTTAGTAAGAAATATTTCTTCTTCACATACTTGCTTTGCATACTAAACGCCTTACCCGCCGCGATCTTCTTGGCCTCCTGGATCTCCTGGAGGGCGCCCTGGGCTTCAACCCGGGCCTCTTCTGCACCTTGGTGAGCCTTGGCGAGTTCGGTGTTTCGAGCCGAAACATCACCCTCCAAGGTCTCGCATTTTTTAACAGCATCCTGGAGCTCTTGCTGAACTTCGTTAAGCCTGGCCTTGAGCTTCTTGCAGGCAGCTTGCTCCTTGACAGCTTTCCCCTCGGCTTTGGCCAGGGCCTTTTTCAGGGCCTCGACCTCGGTCGTCGCAACTACACATATCATGACACTACGGTCAATACAAAATCATTTATTCTTTCCAAACATATAGCGAGTCATCACATACCTTGCTGATCTTCCAGCTGCTTCCTCGCTTGGCTAAGCTCCTCCTCGGCCCGCTCCAGTTTCTGCTTTAGTTCGGAGACTTCGGCAGAGTGTGAGGTCGCGGCCAGCAATGACGCCTGCTTAGTCACATAAGACATATTTAGTTAGTTTCCTGTGAGGTTTAATTGATCCTCTGTCCGGCTTTTTCTTTCCGAACACCGGACAGTGTCTCAGGGGCTACTGTCTATATTGGGACTTTTTCTTTTGCGTCGCTTACCTCAAAGCCGGTCAGCAGATTGCTGCAGGCTTCGGTCAGTCCGCTCTTGACGGACTGAACCTTCTCGATCACTGTACCCATAAGGATATGGTGTTCATCCACAATGGAAGCGCCTCGTAGCACTTCCAGCAGATTATCCGGTGCCTCTGGTTGGACAGAGGTCACAAGCGGGATAGGCACACCTCCTTCTCTCGAAGGAGGCTGCTCACCGGATTCCGGAGCCGTATAGGTCTCCGGAACCGTCTCCGGCTGGGGGTCGAACTAAACATGGCCCCCATCGCCAGTTTTCCATGGGGATTTGCTTCCCCATGTGTCCGGCGGCCGAGGTTTCGCCCTCTGGCGCCACCCGGACAGCCTCCTGAACCTCTCCCTGGTCGGAGAAGGTCCTTTGGTACATCACCTTGTTGTCGCCCTTGGCCTTGGGAGAGTGAGCGGCTGGCGGTGACTCGTTGGCCATCGCCTTTGAATCCAACGAACCTCCTGATGAGGATCGCTGGAGGCTGTCGTGGGCCAGACTGCAATAGCATAACTAAACATGTTAATACCATAAACAGGAGAGGCCGAATACATGGACGTATACGGGTCTTCGGTGCTTACGATGCGGCCAGGGGCTTGCTTTGGGGGGTCGCTCTGGGCTGCTGTCTACGTCCCATGCGGAGTTATCCGCAAGGGGGCCCTTCCCCCTCTTGGGCACCCCCGCCTCTAGATTTGTGGAGGCCACCCTCTTCTTCCTTCCCCCATCAGGGGGAGAGTGGCTTTCTTCCTCCTCCTCGTCGTGGTCTTCGGCGGCGGAGGAGATATCCTCGTCATCTTCGGACGTCACGTCCGGAGTACCCTTGCGGCGAGGGCCGCCTTTGGTCCCCTTGGCCTTCTTCTCCGGCGCCTTGTAGGCGCCGGAACCAGCATCTTCACCAGGAGCGGGATGACTGGCTCTTCGGGCAGCGGAGCCGAACTCTGAATCCGCTCTACTTTCTCCGTCCATACCTGAAAAAGTGAAAATAGTAAAGTTTTGGTATCCTCCTTGAACAAGCAAGTAGAGGATGCGCCTGGAGACGTGAAGGTCTTACCGCACTGGTGGGGTGGGCAAGATCATGCCCGCGGTCTGAGTCTATGACCGGCGGCTTCTCATTGCCCTTAAAGAGCAACTTCCAGGCATCTTCGTGAGTACTTCCGAAGAGCCTTTCCAGGGTTTGGTGCTTCGCCAGATCGAATTCCCATAAAGGCAGGCTCGGCTTTGGCAGGGGAGGATCCAGCAAACCAGCATCACCTCGATCACGTCGACGAGCTTGATGTTTTTGTCCACCATGCTTTGGATGCGCGTTTGCAGCGCTAACAACTCGTCTAACGAAGACCAATTTGGGCCCTTCTCCATCCAAGAGGTAAGCCGCATTGGAGCCACGGACTTCAAATTGGGGGCCGCACCCAGGAGGCGTCGCGGGGCTCTGTGATATAGAACCACAGCTTCTGCCACTCCTTGGCAGTCTCCTCAAACGTACCTTTGGGCCATGTGACATTGGGCAGCTTGCTCACCATGGCGGCCCCGCACACCGCGTGCTAGCCATCCACCACCTTCGGCTTCACGTTGAAGATCTTGAGACATAGTCCGAAGTGGGGTTGGATGCGGAGGAAGGCCTCACACACGACAATGAATGCCGAGACGTTGAGGAAAGAGTTCGGGGCTAGATCGTGGAAATCTAGCCCGTAATAGAACATAAGTTCACGGACGAAAGGGTGGAGAGGAAACCCTAACCCGCGGAGTAAATGAGGGGGGAACACCACCCTCTTGTTGGGCTTCGGTGTAGGGACGACCTTCCCCTTGGCTGGAAGCCGGTGGGTGATTTCCTTCGCCAGGTACCCGGCCGCCCGAAGCTTGGTGATGTCCTTCTCCTTGACGGAGGAGGCCATCCATTTGCCTTGCCCTCCAGATCCCGACATGGTTGAGTGCTTTCTTGGGGAGGAAAAGGCAAGAACTGGGGCGCTGGAGCTCGAGAGTGGAATGGCAGAGAAGGAGAGAAGGTGTGGGTGAAAAAAGGGAATCCTTATCCCCTTATAAAGACAATGAATATCAAGCGCCTCCCCACTCGCCATAAAACTCACCTATTCCCAAGGGATGTGTAAATGGCACGATTGGATTACTCACGCCCGTATTGATGAGAATCCTGCAATAAGGGGACACGATCTCTGCTTCGACAAGACGTGCCAATGAAAACCGTGTCTCGAAACATGGAACGGCAGACGAAAACGGTTCGAAATAAATGACCGGGCAGATGTGATGTCATATTACGAAAAGTTGTCAGCGGATAGGACTCGTGTAATATTATACTCTCTGCGGTTGTGTGTGGTGCTTGTGTTGCAGATCCGGACATATTCGTTTCATCCGGGGACTATCTTGGAGTTCAGAAAAATGGAACCCGCCCTGCAATGCCGAAGACAATCTGCGCGTCGGACACCTCGTCATTGAAGCCTGGTTCAGGGGCTACTGAGGGAGTCCTGTACTAAGGGGTCCTCGGGTGTCTGACCTGTTATATGTGGGCTGGACTGATGGGCTGTGAAGATACGAAGGCCTAAGACTCTCACCCGTGTCCGAATGGGACTCTCCTTGGCGTGGAAGGCAAGCTTGGCGGCCAAATATGAAGATTTCCTTATCTGTAACCGACTTGATGTAACCCTAGATCCCTCTGGTGTCTATATAAACCGGAGGGCATAGTCCGGATCGATATACTCATAACCATAGTCATACAGGCTAGACTTCTAGGGTTTATCCATTACGATATCGTGGTAGATCAACTCTTGTAACACTCATACTCATCAAGATCAATCAAGCAGGAAGTAGGGTATTACCTCCATAGAGAGGGCCCGAACCTGGGTAAACATTGTGTCCCCCGTCTCCTGTTACCATCAATCCTAAACGCATAGTTCGGGACCACCTACCCGAGATCCACCGGTTTTGACACCGACAATCTCCAAGAACATCGAGGAGAACTTTGTATTGAGAATCAAAGAGATATAAGAAGCCATCTAGCTAATAACTATGGACCCGAAGATCTGTGGTAAACTACTCACGCTTCATCGGAGAGGCAATGGTGTTGAGGTAGAAGCCCTTCGTGATCGATTCCCCCTCCAGCAGATCGCCGAAAAAGGCCCCAAGATGGATCTCACTGGGTACAGAAGGTTGCGGCGGTGGAAAAGTGGTTTCATGGCTTTCCCTAATATTTCTATGGTATAAGAGTATATATAGGCAAAAGAAGTACGTCGGTGGAGCTACGAGGGGCCCACGAGGGTGGGGGCGCGCCTACCCCCCTGGGTGCGCCCTCCTGCCTCGTGGTCTCCTCGTGGAGTTCCAGACTTCAAATCCAAGTCTTCTGGATTGTTTTCGGTCCACGAAAGATCCTCGCGAAGGTTTCATTCCGTTTGGACTCTGTTTGGTATTCCTTTTCTGAACAACTCTAAAATAGGCAAAAAAACAGAAACTGGCACTGGGCCTCCGGTTAATATGTTAGTCCCAAAATAATATAAAATAGCATATTAAAGCCCATTAAACATCCAAAACAGATAATATAATAGCATGGAACAATCAAAAATTATAGATACGTTGGAGACGTATCAAGCATCCCCAAGCTTAATTCCTGCTCGTCCTCGAGTAGGTAAATGATAAAAACGGAATTTTTGATGTGGAATGCTACCTAACATAATTATCAATGTAATTTTATTTATTGTGGCATGAATGTTCAGATCCAAGGATTCAAGACAAAAGTTTAATATTGACATAAAAATAATAATACTTCAAGCATACTAACAAAGTAATCATGTCTTCTCAAAATAACATGGCCAAAGAAAGTTCATCCCTACAAAATCATATAGTTTGGCTATGCTCCATCTTCGTCACACGAAATATTCAAATCATGCACAACCCCCGTTTCAGCCAAGCAATTGTTTCATACTTTAGTATTCTCAAACTTTTTCAACTTTCTCGCAATACATGAGCGTGAGCCATGGACATAGCACTATAGGTGGAATAGAATGGTGGTTGTGGAGAAGACAAAAAGGAGGAAGATGGTCTCACATCAACTAGGCATATTAATAGGCTATGGAGATGCCCATCAATAGATATCAATGTGAGTGAGTAGGGATTGCCATGCAACGGATGCACCAGAGCTATGAATGTATGAAAGCTCAACAAAATAAACTAAGTGGGTGTGCATCCAACTTGCTTGCTCACGAAGACCTAGAGCATTTTGGAGAAGCCCATCATTGGAATATACAAGCCAAGTTCTATAACGAAAATTCCCACAAGTATATGAAAGTGACAAAATAAGAGACTCTCTATCATGAAGATCATGGTGCTACTTTGAAGCACAAGTGTGGAAAAAGTATAGTAGCATTGTCCCTTCTCTCTTTTTCTCTCTTTTTTATTTTTATTTGGGCCTTTTCTCCTTTTTTATGGCCTCTTTTTTTCTTTTTTTTTCTTTTTCTCTGGAGCCTCATCCCGACTTGTGGGGGAATCATAGTCTCCATCATCCTTTCCTCACTGGGACAATGCTCTAAAAATGAAGATCATCACACTTTTATTTAGTTACAACTCAAGAATTACAACTCGATGCTTAGAACAAAATATTACTCTATATGAGTGCCTCCGTCGGTGTACCAGGATGTGCAATGAATCAAGAGTGACATGTATGAAAAAATTATGAATGGTGGCTTTGCCACAAATACGATGTCCACTACATGATCATGCAAGGCAATATGACAATGATGGAGCGTGTCATAATAAACGGAATGGTGGAAAGTTGCATGGCAATATATCTAGGAATGGCTATGGAAATGCCATAATAGGTAGGTATGGTGGCTGTTTTGAGGAAGGTAAATGGTGGGTTTATGGTACCAGCGAAAGTTGTGCGGTACTAGAGAGGCTAGCAATGGTGGAAGGGTGAGAGCGCGTATAATCCATGGACTCAACATTAGTCATAAAGAACTCACATACTTATTGCAAAAATCTACAAGTCATCAAAACAAAGTACTACACGCATGCTCCTAGGGGAAGGGTTGGTAGGAGTTAACCATCGCGCGATCCCGACCTCCACACATAAGGAAGACAATCAAAGAAATAAATCATGCTCCGACTTCATCACATAATGGTTACCATACATGCATGCTACGGGACTTGCAAACCTCAACACAAGTATTTCTCAAATTCACAATTACTCTACTAGCATGACTCTAATATCACCATCCTCATATCTCAAAACAATCATCAAGCATCAAACTTCTAATAGTATTCAACGCACTTTATATGAAAGTTTGGATGCCCATCACATTAGGACTAGTTTTATAGCCAAAGAAAATTATCATGTTGTTCTAAAATACTCTCAAAATAATATAAGTGAAGCATGAGAGATCAATAATTTCTATAAAATAAAACCACCACCGTGCTCTAAAAAGATATAAGTGAAACACTAGAGCAAAATTATCTAGCTCAAAAGATATAAGTGAAGCACATAGAGTATTCTAGTAAACTCCGATTCATGCGTGTCTGTCCCAAAAGGTGTGTACATCAAGGATGATTGTGGTAAACTACAAAGAAATTACTCAAATCATACAAGACGCTCCAAGCAAAACACATATCATGAGGTGAATAAAAATATAGCCTCAAGTAAACTTACCGATAGACGAAGACGAAAGAGGGGATGCCCGGGGCATCCCCAAGCTTAGGCTTTTGGTTGTCCTTGAAATTTACCTTGGGTTGACTTGCGCTTCCCCAAGCTTAGGCTCTTTCCACTCCTTATTCCAAAATCCATCAAATCTTTACCCAAAAACTTGAAAACTTCACAACACAAAACTTCAACAGAAAATCTCATGAGCTCCGTTAGTATAAGAAAATAAACCACCACTTTAAGGTACTGTAATGAACTCATTATTTATTTATATTGGTGTTAAACCTACTGTATTCCAACTTTTCAATGGTTCATACCCCCCGATACTACTCATAGATTAATCAAAATAAGCAAACAACACACGATAAATAGAATCTGTCAAAAACAGAACAGTCTGTAGCAATCTGTAACTTTCGAATACTTCTGTAACTCCAAAAATTCTGATAAATTAGGGAGCCCTAAGAAATTTGTTTATTAATCTTCTGCAAAACGAATCAACTAAAAAGCACGTTCCTGTGATTTCTGAAAATTATTTTTGTGCGCGCAAAAGTTTCTGTTTTTCAGCAAGATCAAATTAACTATCACCGTAGGCTATCCTAAAGGTATTACTTGGCACAAACACTAATTAAAACACAAAACCACATCTAACCAGAGTCTAGATGAATTATTTATTACTAAACAAGAGCTAAAAGCAAAGAACAAAAATAAATTTGGTTTGCCTCCCAACAAGCGCTATCGTTTAATGCCCCTAGCTAGGCATTGAGATTTCGATGATGCTCACATGAAGGACAAGAATTGAAGCGCAAAGAGAGAATCATGAAACACATGAAAAACACATCTAAGTCTAACCTATTCATAGGCATCTTATATGCGAACAAATTATCATAGCAAGCAAAAACTAGCATATGCAAGGAAGCGGAAAGAAACAATAGCAATCTCAACATAACGAGAGGTAATTTATTATCATCAAAATTTCTACAACCATATTTCCCTCTCTCATAATAATTACATGTGGGATCATAAGCAGATTCAACAAAATAGCTATCACATAAAATATTTTCAACACGGTCCACATGCACGCAAAGTTGACACTCTTCCAAAATAGTGGGATTATCATAAAATAAAGTCATGACCTCTCCGAACCCACTTTTATCAAAAACATCATAAGATTGAACATTATCCAAATATGTGGGATCTAAAGTTGACACTCTTACAAACACACTTTCAATATTATTGCATTATTATCAATCTCATATTCATCATGGGGCTTAAATAAATTTTCAAAATCATAAGAAGAATCACCCCAATCATGATCATTGCAACAAGTAGTGTACATAGCGAAACTAGCATTCCCAAGCTTAGGGTTTTGCATATCATTAACACAATTGACATTAATAGAATTAATAATAAAATCATTGCAATCATGATCTTGATTTAAGGGACTATCAAGTATGGGTGCAATAGCAATAATCTCATGTTTAACATAAGGAACTATAGCAAATTCATCTCCATAAATATTGGCATCATGGCCATAAGAATAGCAAGCCTCATGTTCATCAAGGGATATTTCAATCAAATCATCGGAATCATAATCATCTATAGATTCATGCATATCATTATTTTCTTCCAAAGCAACGGTAATTCTCTCAATAAATTCCTTAACATAGGCATTTGTGAGTATAGTTTTCATAGCAATATTTAAGTATGTCAGAATTTTCAGATTTGTAGAGAGTAATATCATACTTTTAAATCAAAGAAGTAACTTCATGAGCACCCTTAAAAACAACAAATTCTTCAATTTGTTCGATATCATAGTAACTATAAACACCCTTTTCATAAGAAGATAAGATTTCATTATCATTAAACTCACATAGGCAGGGAAGGTGTTTTTTAGGGTTCTTAGAGAAACAAGTAAAATCGTAAATTTCACAAAGATTCCAAGCATAACATAGCAAAGAGTTTATTTGATACCATAAGAGTCTCCCTTTTTCAGACAAACAGTGACGCACAAAATGAGCATGCTCATCTAAAGATTTTCCCTCAACTAAACTGGTTTGGGTTTCAGAACGAGCACATAAAGATCGAAGATGATCCAAGTAGAACACTTTAAGTGGATCCATATCAACAGATTTTTAGCAAACAAAGATGCAAGCAAATAGAAGGCACATGGTAACGGAAGCAAACAAAAGATCGAACAGAAGAAGGGCGAAGATAAGGCAAAGTTTTTCGAAAATCGTTTTAGAAGTGGGGAAGAGGAAAATGAGAGGCGAATGGCAAATAAAATGCGAGGGAGAAGAGTTTATGATGGCTACTTGGTATGTCTTGACTTGGCGTAGATCTCCCTGGCAGCGGCGCCAGAAATCCTTCTTGCTACCTCTTGAGCATGCGTTGGTTTTCCCTTGAAGAGGAAAGGGTGATGCAGCAAAGTAGGTAAGTATTTCCCTCAGTTTTGAGAACCAAGGTATCAATCCAGTAGGAGATAACGCACAATGCAAGTCACCTAGTACCTGCACAAACAGTCAAGAACCTTGCAACCAACGCGATAAAGGGGTTGTCAATCCCTTCACGGTCACCCGCAAAAGTGAGATCTAATAGATATAGTAAAGTAAATATTTTTTGTATTTTTGTTGTATAGAATGGAAAGTAAAGATTGCAAAAAAAGTAAACGAGATGCGATGTAAATAAAAGAGATGCAATATAATAGGAAAGAGACCCGGGGGCCATAGGTTTCACTAGTGGCTTCTCTCAAGATAGCATGTATTACGATGAGTGAACAAATTCCTGCCGAGCAATTGATAGAAAAGCGCATAGTTATGAAGATATTTAAGAAAATGATCATGAATATAGGCATCACGTCCGTTGTGGCACCCCGATCCGCATGGAGCAGGGGGCCTTCGCACGTTAGCCCAGGATAACACCTGACGCACGACAGGTCCATGATACAACATTCTAGGTAAAATAATATTCATCAAATACATGTGTATAGGATTACATCATTGATGAATACAATTATCTGGCATATCCCTAAGGCTATTTAAATGGCGGCGGAAGTCTATTTAAATGGCGGCAGAAGTCTTGGTTTGACAGCATAACGACTCTAGCTGGGCTCCATAACTCACAGGACTAGCAAGGTTACAGCCTAGCGCGACCAATCAAACAATCCAGGTACGACCTACAAAATTGGCATGACACGCTAGGTCAGTACATTGAATGTACTTGCAAGACAACCAAATACATAGCATCCAAACAAACAGAAGACAAAGCAAGAACCAAGCGCATGCAACAAACTATCTAATATCAATTACTAAACATGGCATGATATAGATCAACTAAGCATGAACAACATCATAGCATCTACTAACATGGTAATACCATGGCATATCAAAACATGCTTCTAACATGGCAACAGTAAAACATAGCATATCATCTCCCTCATGTCATAATCTAGCATATCAATCATGCATGGCATGGCATCATGAAACTATGCTTAATATAAACAACCAATCATATCCCATGTAGACATAACATGTTAACTTTATGCAACTATCTCCTGTTCTACCATGGTTCTTTAAATGCAAACATATTACTCATGCAATTCAACCAAACTTGTGCACCGAGTCCATTGGACTCTCTTACCAACGGGTTGCCTCGCAACCGAACGGTGATCACTCACGCATCACAAACGGAACCATGCTCGGTTCAACGGGTTACCTTGTAACCAAACGGTGCACACTCACGGATCACAAACGGAACCACACTTGGTTCAACACTCACCGAGACCTCGTCTTGTGATCATATCAAAACATTACCATGACTTCTCACGACTATCTCATAGTCCAAGTCACCACATTATGTGTTTCACATTAATCAACTTAATTATTTTAGGTTTATCTTCCATTTCGACCAAGACCCGATAGTGTGACCTACTACGAACGGTGTTGCTATAGATAGACTTAATAAACACTCTACAGAGGTAGCGCACTGTACCAACACCACGGAACCCATGGCCTCGCACACCCATTCAGGTGGACCAACGTCGTTCCGACAAAACCGACCTACTGTCATGACACTCTCCCGGCCACTCCAACCAACACCCCTTTTGGGTTCAGTCCTGGGTGGCCCCGTACCTACCAAAGGCACCAACGGCCACCATCGTGGCAAAACAAAACGGTCCCAAACGGGGACATGAGCTCAAAACCAAACCCGGGCACACAAGGCTTATGTCCGCCTACCTGATCAGGGTACCGCGCGCCCATAACCTTCCCTCATTGGAGGCATCGGCGAGAGGCACGATAATAGATCGCATTAGGGCCTTCCCACAAAGGCAAATGTGGCTGCACTGAAAAAGTTCGATTTGGTGGCACTATGACGCGATCCCATCGATGACGGAGGAGGTTTATCATTATTAAGTCATTTTATTACCTTCTCCATCATCATGAACATGAATACAACAATGAGTATGCTTCATACAAATGCGTTAATAAAATACCGAGCTTCTCAAGTGAACAACTATAGCATAAAGAACATGACAATACCAAGTACTAGCATATCAACGGTGCATTACAATCCTCACAGTATTTTATAACGATGACTTGAAAATAAAGTAGAGTAGTGGCATGGCAGTATCAATAACAACATTCTAATTAGCATGGCAAAAGATATCATGAAACACAAGCATGCATGATAAGCACAACAGAATGACTGCAAACGAAAACGATAAGCAACAATTGCAACTACACACACACAAGGTGCAAGCAAAGTCAACATGCAAGTTCGGAGCTCATGATAAGAGGTTGGCTTGCCTGGGGGTTGATAAATACTCCGGGAAGAAGTGTGAAACGATCGCGGAAAGATTTGCCGAAAACCGTTCTCTCTCGGAGGGGGCTGTTTACGGGCAAGGGCAAAATAGGCATTTTCAGAATGTGCAAACATTATGAAAATGGTACCAAGGGAAAGAGCTCGACGAACAGAGAACGTGACCGTTGGAATCACCTCAATCGGAGTTACGAGCGCAAAGTTGTGGCCGTTCACTTTTTAGTCAGAAAAGAGGCTTAAACAGTGAACGTTCAAAAAATAAGTACTTCGGCGGGCAGGCTGAAAAAGAGAAAGCGCATTCTCAGAAAGATGCCTTCGGATAAGTGAAAACGCATTTTGGTCTTAAAGAAGCACGAGAATACGCTTTCGGACAACTGAAGACGTAATACAGTGGATTACGCCTCCACTTATCCACGTCAGCGTACCTGGTCAACGCCGTTGTTAGACTGGCGGGTGGGGTCCGTGCAAGGTGGGGTTCTCCTGGCCTGGCTTCTTCTTTCTCCCGCTCGGGATCGAGCGTGGACGAGGGAGGAGATTGCCCCGATGGTGATCACCGGCGAAACCTCGCGACGGCCGACCTACCCAAATGCTTAGGAAGGAGAGACACATCTTGGGGTGGTAGTCGCTGCCACCGACGAGCGCCATAGCGGGAGCAGCAAGGCACGTGGCGGAGGGAGGCTTCGGCCGCCGGTGAAGAGGGTGCTCCGGTGGGGGGAAACGGACGGGCGGCGAGCCAGGGAGGGTCGCCGGGGTGTGGCGCGCTCGGTGGAGGGCTCGGACGGAGAAGGGGAATGTCGGAGAGAGGGGTTGGGTGCAGGGCAGAGCGATGGGCTTGACGGAAATCTGAGCGCTCCAGCACGGGATTCGGCCGGGCACGGGTGTGAGAGGGCTCTAGAGGGAGAGGGGAGGGGGCTGGCTTGCTCGGAGAGGGCTCGGGCTGGCTATTTATAGCCGAGACAGGGGCACCCGAGCCGGGCACCGCTGAGCGCATCCGGCCACGGCTCTGCCGGTCGGAGCGGTCACGGGGAGGAGGGGGAAGACGAGGGGGAGGGTGCGGACGAGCGCCAGGGTGTCACCGAGACGAGCGACACTCACGGACGAGAGGGGGAAGAGGACAGGAGCGAGGAAGAAGACGATGGGCACAGTAGCGCACTGTTCGGTCCTTGGCACGGCTCGTCGGAGAAGAAAACGGAGGGGGAGAGGGATCCAGCGAGAAGACGACGTCGAGGGGGGAACTGTAGGACATTAATGGCGAGGCCAGAGCCGGTCGGAGCAGCGATGCCAACGAGAACAGTGGGTAGACCACCGTTTTGGCTGACTTCCCTCGTGATCACTACGGACAAGGCGCACTCTAGAGTTTTTACTGATGCCAACTTATGTCTACCGCGTAGTCCATCGAAGATAGAGTAATACTGCGATAGAAAAACGGGCAAAGACAAATGGAGCTGAGTAAACCAAGCTCCACAAGTTTGTTGTTGCAAACTTGGCCACACACTAGAGATAAAACCAGAGAGGTTAACAGGTAAATTTGATGTCTGGTAGGATTAGGGTAGCAAGGACTATGGTCCTAGGAGTTATGAAGTCATTAGGACAATGATTTAGCATAGTTATGCCAAATCTGGTCCAGAAATCAAATGATGAAGAAGCACTCACTAGGAGTGATGGATTGAGCTAAAACTTGGCAAAGCTTTATGATTTGGTCATATGTAGATGCTGCAAAAAGATCATACCAAATGGACTTGTCAATTTGGTACTTGTTTCACAAGCATCTCTTCTGTCCAGAAACTTTAGAAAAATCCTCAGGTCAAATGGCTAACTCAAATGAGCCAAAATTTGTTGGAGCTAGGTTATAGGAGTAGGAGAAGCTCCAGGAAAATTTTCAGCCATAATGCAGCAACATAAAATACACTTCCTTCACAAACTGAAAAATTGGACAGAAACCAAGAATTGCTCTTGTGCTCACATAGTTCAATGAAATGAATTTAATTTAGGTGGAGGCTAACTATTTAAAATATATGAGGAGATGGCAAAGTTTCATCCCATTTGGAAACTCTATGAAGGTACTTCCTTCACAAAGTTGCATTCTAGTTAGAAACTTTGAAAAATTGCACAGGGAGCTAGGATGAATGGATTGAGCTTATCTTTGGTATCCATGGGTGATTTATCAATGTTAATCACCCTGCCAAATTGCAGCTCGATAGGAATTAGCAATAAATCACTTCCTTTGCAAAATTACAGAGAAGGCAGAAACTTGCATTGGATCATGTGCCAAATTTTTGAACTTAGTAACATTAGGTAAGGATGGAACTAGTGATTATATAGCAAGGACAAGCTCCACAATTTACGTGGGAATTTTCCCTGCTATAAAAATAGTAGTTCCTTTAGAAAATGGCAGAAATGAAATACTGGCATTAAATAGGAAAAGGCAATTTTCCTTATTTAATTATGGCTAAAATCTTTACCAGAGCTTGGATTAGGCATAAATATCAAATCCACCAATTCACATGAATTTAGGATATGGCTAGCTATGCCTTTGGATTTTATTCCTCAGAAAGGCAAGAAAAGGAATAAATCATAATTCAAAAATATTGCATGGGACTTAGCAATATTTTTGCATATCCAAGATATGAAAGGGTAGGAGGATCTCTGAGAATCATTGGAATGATCAACAGATCAAGAGAAATTGTCAGGACCCCGATTCCAAGTCACATCGATCTAGCCGGTAACACCTCATATCACTTCGCGGCCTCACGCACGGTATTCCCACTGGTGTCGCCTTACCATGGCCCGGGACCTTTTAGCCTTTTGGCTCACGTATATGATAGTGTCGCTAGCATCCATATGACAGAGAACCCGGGCCGACATGGCTAGTCGTGAACCCAAAGCGGCGCTAACCCATGGGGACAGGCATACATGAATCACATCGAACATGTCGGTCATCAACGTATGAATCCGGGCTGTAGCACTGGGCTAACAGGACTCCGGTAAACCGGGCTGTAGCAGGCTAGGCAGGACTCCGAATATCACCGCGTGACATTTCCCCGAAGGGACAGACATAGGAACGAGGTGAAACACATGCCGGCCAGTCAAGTGTCCAAGCAGTAGTGCTGGGCTAGCAGGACTCCGGTGAACTGGCTGTAGCGGACTACTATCGCTCAGAAGCACAAGACTACATTTCCCCATATGAGAGGCTGCCAAGGATAAACAACTAGTTTGTCGGATCCCACTCATACCGGGCATTTCAAACATACACACAATATGCTCAATATGTGTAAATACAACATGGCATCACAACATAACTCTACGACTCAAATATTTATTCATTAGGCTCCGAGGAGCGAGATATTACAAACATGGGTCTCATGACCCAACAATCAAAACATACAAGTCAAACACATGTGGAAGCTTAACATGTCTGAGTACAGACAACTATAAATGGAAAAGGCTGAGAAGCCTGACTATCTACCAGATCCTGCCGAGGGCACAAGATCGTGGCTGAGGTAACAAGCTAAACGTCGAAGTCCAAGCGGAACTACTAGCGAGACTGACGTTTCTCTGCAAAAACATAAAATAAGCAAACGTGAGTACAAACGTACTTAGCAAGACTTACATCAGAGCTAACTACATATGCATCATTATCAACAAAGGGGGTGGTGGAGTTTGACTGCAGCAAGCCAGCTTTGACTCGGTGGCTATCCTGAACTACGACTGCAAGTAACTCTTTTGAGGTGGCGCACACGAGTCCACATATTCACCATATCAATACACCACTATGGATCCGATCCCGTCTTCCTACGAGAACGCCATCCATAGCACTCACGCTTATCTTGCGCATTTTAGAGTATCCACTTTCACTTGTCTATGAACTGTTATAGGCAACCCAGAACTTTCATATTAACCCTGCAGGGGTGTACTTCTTCACACACGCTCTCGCCACTTACCGCCATGTACACCTCGTGTATCTCGGCAACCTTCAAGCGGAAACCTGGCGAGGGAGTCGGCCACGACCTGACTAACCACACAAGTATCTAGTTCAGGTTTATCGCCTATTCGGGTTCCATCCGCGAGGAGATCCGGCCGGGGTGTCGCTCACGGCCCCAAACGATGAGAGCAGGGTTCCCGAGGCACCAAACGGGCGTCTCGGTACACCGTGCCTCGTGTCTCTACCGCAACATAGCCCACCCCTAGGGTCAGCGCTACGCATGGCCCCCAACACATATCCTACAAACACCGTAAAACTAGTTGCAACTCCCGGAAAGAGATCGAGGCGATTAATAAGCCGAGAGGGGTCGAAAGCATCGGAACCCAATGTGTGGTAGTAGCTGTTCATGGATCACAAACACAGAACTCAGTTCCCGAGGACGGCTGCAATGAGACAACCCACCATGTACTCCTACATGGCCTCTCACCGCTACCTTTACCAAATCGTGTTCACACACTTAGCTCTCAACAAGTGGGACATGTTTACACACCTCCGATTCATTCCCGATGAATCGGACTGACTCAACTCTAAGCAGTAGCAGGCATGACAAACAAGCATGAATGAGTAGGCACAACAGGGCTCAAACAACTCCTACTCATGCTAGTGGGTTCCATCTATTTACTGTGGAATGACAGGTCATGTAGAGGATAAAGGGGTTCAGCTACCGCAGCAAGTAACAGATAAATCGTTGTTGTCCTAATGCAGTAAAAGAGAGCAGGAGCGAGAGAGTGGGATTGTATCGGAATGAACAAGGGGGTTTTGCTTGCCTGGCACTTCAAGATAATATAGTTCTTCATCGGTGTCATCGAACTCATCGTCGGGATACGCCTACCGAGAGGGGGGACAAACACCGGCAACAGAGAAAGAACACAATCAATGCAATGCCACAATACGATGCATGATCATGACATGGCAATATGCTGTGATTTGAGCTAATGCATCTAGCTATGATTTAAATGAAGTTGGTTTGAATACATGATTCAAATTCCAACTCCATATATGATTATTTAAATGCCCTTTATTTGTTTTGTCCAAAACAAAGGACAAACATTGTTCAAACATGCATGAAAATGGTACAGATGGATACCTTGAATTTTTCTGATAATTTTTCATATATAAATTATTTGATTTGGAGCTACGGTTGAATTACTATCATTTTTAGAAGTTTAGGCAATTTTCTGGAATTTCCTGAATAAAAATAAATCCAGAAAAGGCATTATCACGTCGACTGGCGTCGCAGTGACGTCAGCAGGTCAAAGGCGCCAGCCCAGGTCAAACCTGACGGCTGGGACCCACATGCCGGTGAAACCACTAACTAACAGAGTTAGTTTAGTGTTAGGTTAGCACTAACCTAGGTTAATTAGGCACAGGCCCACACGCTGCTGGCTTGATTAGTTAACTAGATTAATTTAACACTAATTTAAACCTACGCTAATTAAGCAGGGGCCTGGGCCCACCTCTCGTTGACCCAGGGGGAGTCAAACCCCAGGTCAACTCGCCGGCGGCTCGACGCCGGCGAGGACAGACGCGGCGGAGGGCCTCGGGTTTTGACTTCCGGCGACCAAATCGACGGTGAGCCCATCTACGAGGAGCCGGGCTCACGCGCATCGGCCAGTGGGGTTAGCTTGGGCCGGGGTGGTCTAAGACGACGGCGGTGACAACGGCAGCGGCGGCCGGAGTTCGGCCGAGCTCGGGGATGAGGCTATGGAGGCCGTGGGGTTGCGTGCTTGGCTCCCACGGCAACTACACGACACAGCGAGCACGTGGGTGATATCGGTTGGAGGCTACGATGACCGTGGCCACGGCGGTGAGGAGCTCGGCGGTGGCGTGAGTCGATCATCGTCGAAACGACGGCAGCGGCGAGAAGCTGAGCACGGGAGCAAGGGGAGGAGGTGGAGAAGCTCACAGCGAGTCCAATGAGCGCGAGAGCAAGGTCGAGGACGCCCGGTAGCTCCCGAATCGATGGCGAGGATCCACGGTGGCTGGCGAGGGAAACGGCGATGCTGGCGACGTTGTGGTGCATCCGACGTTCCATGGCTTGGTGGAGAGGATGAGGACGACGAGGCGGGGCTTTTGGATACACTGAATGGGAGAGGGAGGGTCGGTGGCCATGGCTACGGTGAACGGCGGCGACGGGCTCCGTTCGGTCGCTGGAGGGAGAGAGAGCAGAGGGGGATAGGGACGGAGGGAGAAGTGGACGTGGCGCCAGGGAGGTGCGTGGCATCTCCAGGGGGGTCGGGGAAGCGAGCAGAGAGGCAGGAGGTGGCGCTCGGAGGGCGCGCGTGCGGCGAGCACACGCTCGGCGTCCTACTGGCGCAAGGTTGAAGACAACCTTGCCCCTGGTGGGTTGGGCTGGCTTTGCCCAGCCGGGCTGCTACAGAGGTGGGCCGGTTGGGGCGCCAGGTAAGTGGCCAGGTACTATCTCTCTCTCTCTCTCTTCTATTTCTTTTTCTATTCTGTTTTTTCTTTGTTCTGATTTAGTTTAGGAACTAAATCATTTTAGATAATTCTGGAAATTATTTTGGTGGTTAACTGAATTATTTCAGGCTCCACAAATAACTTCAGAATATTTGGACCATTTAAAATATATATAGAATTTAAATGGCTCCAATTCAAATACTTTTGTGTTAATTCAAAATCCAAAGATGACCTAAAAATATGTCCACCATTGTTGGCGAGGTTTTCACCATTATCAAAAATCATGAACATTTTCAAAGGCATTTTGGATTCACTGAAAATGATTTTTATTTGAACCTAGTTGAATTCTTTCTGATGCTAGGGTTTGATCAATCCCTATTTCAATTTAAATAGAATTTAAACATGATGCAACACTCTAATGCAAGCACTAAGCATTACCAGAACTAGGGATGTGACAACTCACCCCCACTAAACAAGAATCTCGTCCCGAGATTCAAGACGTGAGGTAAGAAGACATAGGGGCACAAGACCAACACAATCTTCACGATCCAAGTTGCACCTCATAAGGTTGTTGATTCGTTGCATATGTTGATCTTGACATCCCTGCTTTGAGAACTTCATCTAATATGACAAGAGAGGAAAGGGAGAATTTTAGAAGAATCAATCTTCTTGGGGATCGAACAACTCAGAATTAACTCAGGGAATGAGACATAGCAACATCCCTCAAGCTGAGACATGAAACATACATCCGGAGGGATGGAGTGTCACAGATGACGAAGGTTCACTAGGTAGACAACAATTTCACACTTAAGGAGGTGGTGAACGGTTGTCCACGTAGCGAGGAGTTGAGTTGCCATGATACTATAACGAGACATCTTAAGGAAGGTGACCCGTAGAAAAATTCCCTTAAGTGGCAAAAAGAATTACTTTTGATATAGAGATCATTGAGACTCTTTATACCAGCCTAAGGCAATCACAATCGATCATTTGAAAGAGTTCGAAAGAATGACATACTCAGACTAGAATGGATGATGTGGACTACCTTGTTGAAGACAACGCAATGGATGATTTTGCTTATCATCGAAAATGGATGGGACCCATGGTAGGACCACTTTTGAAGATGATCCTAAACAACAATTACTGAGAGGGCAGCCCATGGGAATTGGCACAATGGCGGTGCAAGCTGGGAACAAAATGCAACTGTTGGGAATGTTCCAACCATCATATCTTCCACGAGATTCAGATCCGATTGGTGATAGGATACTTCAGACTCGGCATGTCCGAAAAGAAAGGTTGCAACACAAACCGACGAGATGACGCTATGCGAGATTCTCGGGGTGTGAACTATGATAGCAAGCTCCAAGACATGAGCTGGTTCTGCTACAAACCCGTGGACACGCTGTCCAAGGCAAGCATGACCACGTAGTAGTCTTATAATAAAACACTACCGGGTTCTTGTTGGGAACCATCATCGAGGATAACGGAATGTTGTGCATGATCTAGAATTAGCACAACACGCTCCTTTTCCTTGAGCAAATCAATCAGTGGCTTGGTGTGCTAGGAAACACATATGGAGTGGAGGCGGCCAACCTATCAAACCATAGGGCACTTCGCACGTGCATGACTAACTTGGGACGATTCTAGAGGAAACAAAACAAACCTTTCTCAAATTCATGGCGGCAACTTACACCTAAAGCACATGAATTCGAGGAAGTCACTTCTTCCATCCAAGCATAGGCTTCATGAACGGAACACGAAGGCATTGCTTACAAAGTTTTCAACACTAGGTTGATGTTCAACATGAATCATGGGGGAGACAAAATGCTGCTGATGGGCTCAACGGCAACTCATCGGAATTTCCATATCACTGGACTTCCACCATCATGTGAACACGGTGATAGCATTGATCAGACAAAAAGATGTAATGGGGTATGCTCGAGGGATCAACCACGAGTAAGACAACATTACGAACATCGTTGGTTCTGATTTGACTTAATAATAGCCCATACTCAAGTCAAAGTTTTGACAAGACAATATATCCGACAACTGATCACGAGGACCCATCGATGAAGATCATCTTTCTTCAACACACACTCAAAAGGATATCCCTTAAGATGAACTAAGTCGGACAAGCTTTTATCTTCCAACTCTCCAAGTTGTTGTTTAGCTCAACTAACTAGCTCAGGGTATCCAACACAGATTCTTGGAGAAAAGGGTGGTTCACAAGAAACCAACTTGATCACGAGCTCAACATAACGGTCAGGGGACAACCTGGTAATACTTCCGAGAAGATATTCGGAAATCACGAACCACCATATGTCTCTAAGCTCGAGAACAATCTTGCTTTTCAAGGCAAGACGACATGATTAGAAGAGTGAGGGATTGACACAATCCTAACTCAATGATCGAAGGGTGCACCAGAAATAAGGACTAGGTAGCACGATTAATCTTAGGATGATGATTCAATAACCAACACGCTAAGAATGAGAATATTGTTCATTTACTACCAAGCAAGGGGGTTGCTAGGCGTATCGATTTCACATACCACAATTCACTTGTCGGCATTCCGGTTACAACAACATGGGACCGAGGAACGAATAATGATGGTGAGAAGTATCACTGCGTTAATAATTCATAAGAGGTGGTGCAATTCTCATGACATTCTTGACATAAAGATGGTAACACTCCAGGTGGAACAGACTCAAAAGCTGGGTTGGCATTTTGATCTACGGAATACAACTACTTTGACCCAATCCTAGATATGGATGAGGTACTGGAGTTTGTTTCTTCTAGTCATTCCAGAATAGAATGGCTTGACAGACCACAGGGATAATAGGCATCGATGAACAAGATCGCACACATACCCTTGACTGTCAATTGATAGACGGGGGTCAGAATACAACTAAAGAGGAACAACTCGAGGAACATATAGCTTTCTTGGTTGTGGATGCATAGGTTAGTAAGTCGAATCAAGTTCAACAGGTTTCTTCCGGTTAACCCATACAGAAAAGGAAGGGCTGGCAGAGTCACAATATGAATGGAGTACTCCTCAAGAGTACTCTGATTGTGAGCTTTTGGTTCAAAGAACTTCTGCCTTAATGGTTCATGGTATTTGGAAGAAGGAAATACCACGGACCTCGAGGACTATTGCAAGGTTACTAATAACCTAAGGGAGCTAGCAATTACTATCAACATGAAGTAAGTAGGGTGAATCTCGGGTTCAAGAACCCAGGAATAGAATGCCTACTAACTAATAACATCGCGGGATGCTTTCGAGAATGATGGCCAGAATCATCACACAGGGGACACAAAGCATGGCTGGATTACTAAGTGATACTCTAGACACCTAGGGTCATAATAATAACTCCAACATATATGTCGAGGCAATAGGGTACCTCAACTCACCGATTAGTGTGCTTAATCTGGCCCAAAAAGACATTAGGAGCAGGAGGAAGGGATTTGCAAATGCATCGAGATAGTTTAGAAACACAGGATGACTCGGACAGCATAACGGCTGTAAATGCTCAAAAGATTTGAGACATCATGCAAAATGGTGGCATAACCACTCTACAACATCATAACAAGATTCTAAGATCAACAGTTAACATACAGAAATAGTAGGAACTGAACTGGGGCTTAAATCCAACAATCTTAAAGGTCTAGGGATTAGTAACACGTCATCCTAATAGATAGATGAGAAGCCTAGTTCTTAATCACTGTAGAAGAGAAGAGGATGACTCAGATCAGAAGGCCATGAGGTATAAGGAGTAAAAAGAATCTTACGTTCCCTTCCACAATCAATTCCCTTACATAACTAAAGCATTTCTAGACACAACTTCGACCAGTTTGGCTTGGTAATCCTCTGACAGGTCGGGGCTCGATACCAACGCTGTCGGGACCCGATTCCAAGTCACATCGATCTAGCCGGTAACACCTCATATCACTTTGCGGCCTCACGCACGGTATTCCCAATCGGTGTCGCCTTACCATGGCCCGGGACCGCTTAGCCTTTTGGCTCACGTATATGATAGTGTCGCTAGCATCCATATGACAGAGAACCCGGGCCGACATGGCTAGTCGTGAACCCAAAGCGGCTGACCCATGGGGACAGGCATACATGAATCACATCGAACATGTCGGTCATCAACGTATGAATCCGGGCTGTAGCAGGCTAACAGGACTCGATAAACCGGGCTGTAGCGAGCTAAGGCAGGACTCGAATATCACCGCGTGACATTTCCTCGAAGGGACGGACATAGGAACGAGGTGAAACACATGCCGGCGATCAAGTGTCCAAGCAGTAGTCTTTGGGCTAGCGTGACTCAGTGAACCGGTCAGAAGCGGACTGCTATCGCTCAGGAAGCACTAGACTACATTTCCCCATATGAGAGGCTGCCAAGGATAAACAACTAGATTGTCGGATCCCACACATACCAGGCATTTCAAACATACACACAATATGCTCAATATGTGTAAATACAACATGGCATCACAACATAACTCTACGACTCAAATATTTATTCATTAGGCTCCGAGGAGCGAGATATTACAAACATGGGTCTCATGACCCAACAATCAAAACATACAAGTCAAACACATGCGGAAGCTTAACATGTCTGAGTACAGACAACTATAAATGGAAAAGGCTGAGACGCCTGACTATCTACCAGATCCTGCCGAGGGCACAAGATCGTAGATGAGGTAACAAGCTAAACGTCGAAGTCCAAGCGGAACTACTAGCGAGACTGACGTCTCTCTGCAAAAACATAAAATAAGCAAACGTGAGTACAAACGTACTCAGCAAGACTTACATCAGAGCTAACTACATATGCATCATTATCAACAAAGGGGGTGGTGGAGTTTGACTGCAGCAAGCCAGCTTTGACTCGGTGGCTATCCTGAACTACATTTGCAAGTAACTCTTTTGAGGTGGCGCACACAAGTCCACATATTCACCATATCAATACACCACTATGGATCCGATCCCGTCTTCCTACGAGAACGCCTTCCATAGCACTCACGCTTATCTTGCGCATTTTAGAGTATCCACTTTCACTTGTCTATGAACTGTTATAGGCAACCCAGAAGTCCTTTTCCGTGGACACGGCTATTCGAATAGATCATATTAACCCTGCAGGGGTGTACTTCTTCACACACGCTCTCGCCACATACCGCCATGTACACCTCGTGTATCTCGGCAACCTTCAAGCGGAAACCTGGCGAGGGAGTCGGCCACGACCTGACTAACCACACAAGTCTCTAGTTCAGGTTTATCGCCTATTCGGGTTCCATCCGCGAGGAGATCCGGCCGGGGTGTCGCTCACGGCCCCAAACGATGAGAGCAGGGTTCCCGAGGCACCAAACAGGCGTCTCGGTACACCGTGCCTTGTGTCTCTACCGCAACATAGCCCCCCCTAGGGTCAGCGCTACGCACGGCCCCCAACACATATCCTACAAACATCAGAAACTAGTTGCAACTCCTGGACAGAGATCGAGGCGATTAATAATCCGAGAGGGGTCGAGTTACCGGAACCCAATGTGTGGTAGTAGCTGTTCATGGATCACAAACACAGAACTCAGTTCACGAGGGACGGCTGCAATGAGACAACCCACCATGTACTCCTACATGGCCTCTCACCGCTACCTTTACCAAATCGTGTTCACACACTTAGCTCTCAACAAGAGGGACATGTTTACACACCTCCGATTCATTCCCGATGAATCAGACTGACTCAACTCTAAGCAGTAGCATGCATGACAAACAAGCATGAATGAGTAGGCACAACAGGGCTCAAACAACTCCTACTCATGGTAGTGGGTTTCATCTATTTACTGTGGAATGACAGGTCATGTAGAGGATAAAGGGTTTCAGCTACCGCAGAAAGTAATGAGATAAATCGTTGTTGTCCTAATGCAGTAAAAGAGAGCAGGAGCGAGAGAGTGGGATTGTATCGGAATGAATAAGGGGGTTTTGCTTGCCTGACACTTCTGAAGATAATATAGTTCTTCATCGGTGTCATCGAACTCATCGTCGGGATACGCCTACCGAGAGGGGGGACAAACACCGGCAACAGAGAAAGAACACAATCAATGCAATGCCACAATATGATGCATGATCATGACATGGCAATATGCTGTGATTTGAGCTAATGCATCTAGCTATGATTTAAATGAAGTTGGTTTGAATACATGATTCAAATTCCAACTCCATATATGATTATTTAAATGCCCTTTATTTGTTTTGTCCAAAATAAAGGACAAACATTGTTCAAACATGCATGAAAATGGTACAGATGGATTCCTTGAATTTTTCTGATAATTTTTCATATATAAATTATTTGATTTGGAGCTACGGTTGAATTACTATGATTTTTAGAAGTTTAGGCAATTTTCTGGAATTTCCTGAATAAAAATAAATCCAGAAAAGGCATTACTGCGTCAGCCTGGCGTCAGTGTGACGTCAGCAGGTCAAAGGCGCCAGCCCAGGTCAAACCTGACGGCTGGGACCCACATGTCGGTGAAACCACTAACTAACAGAGTTAGTTTAGTGTTAGGTTAGCACTAACCTAGGTTAATTAGGCCTGGGCCCACACGTCAGTGGCTTGATTAGTTAACTAGATTAATTTAACGCTAATTTAAACCTACGCTAATTAAGCAGGGGCCTGGGCCCACCTCTCGTTGACCCAGGGGGAGTCAAACCCCAGGTCAACAAGGTCAACTCGCCGGCGGCTCGACGCCGGCGAGGACAGACGCGGCGGAGGGCCTCGGGTTTTGACTTCCGGCAACCAAATCGTCGGCTGAGCCCATCTACGAGGAGCTGGGGCTCACGCGCATCGACTGGTGGGGTTAGCTTGGGCCGGGGTGGTCTAAGACGACGGCGGTGGCAACGGCAGCGGCGGCCGGAGTTCGGCCGAGCTCGGGGATGAGGCTATGGAGGCCGTGGGGTTGCGTGCTTGGCTCCCACGGCACCTACACGGCACAGCGAGCACGTGGGTGAGCTCGGTTGGAGGCTACGGTGACCGTGGCCACAGCGGTGAGGAGCTCGGCGGTGACGTGAGTCGGTCATCGTCGAAACGACGGCAGCGGCGAGAAGCTGAGCACGGGAGCAAGGGGAGGAGGTGGAGAAGCTCACAGCGAGTCCAATGAGCGCGAGAGCGAGGTCGGGGACGCCCGGTAGCTCCCGAATCGACGGTGAGGATCCACGGTGGCCGGCAAGGGAAACAGCGATGCTGGCGACGTTGTGGTGCATCCGACGTTCCATGGCTTGGTGGAGAGGATGAGGACGACGAGGCGGGGCTTTTGGATACACTGAATGGGAGAGGGAGGGTCGGTGGCCATGGCTACGGTGAACGGCGGCGAAGGGGCTCCGTTGATCGCGAGGGAGAGAGAGCAGAGGGGATAGGGACGGAGGGAGAAGTGGACGTGGCGCCAGGGAGGTGCGTGGCATCTCCAGGGGGGTCGGGGAAGCGAGCAGAGAGGCAGGAGGTGGCGCTCGGAGGGCGCGCGTGCGGCGAGCACACGCTCGGCGTCCCCATCGGGCGCAAGGTTGAAGACAACCTTGCCCCTGGTGGGTTGGGCTGGCTTTGCCCAGCCGGGCTGCTACAGAGGTGGGCCGGTTGGGGCGCCAGGTAAGTGGCCAGGTACTATCTCTCTCTCTCTCTCTCTTCTATTTCTTTTTCTATTCTGTTTTTCTTTGTTCTGATTTAGTTTAGGAACTAAATCATTTTAGATAATTCTGGAAATTATTTTGGTGGTTAACTGAATTATTTCAGGCTCCACAAATAACTTCAGAATATTTGGACCATTTAAAATATATATAGAATTTAAACGGCTCCAATTCAAATACTTTTGTGTTAATTCAAAAATCCAAAGATGACCTAAAAATATGTCCACCATTGTTGGCAGAGGTTTTCACCTTTATCAAAAATCATGAACATTTTCAAAGGCATTTTGGATTCATTGAAAATGATTTTATTTGAACCTAGTTGAATTCTTTCTGATGCTAGGGTTTGATCAATCCCTATTTCAATTTAAATAGAATTTAAACATGATGCAACACTCTAATGCAAGCACTAAGCATTACCAGAACTAGGGATGTGACAGAAATGAGGACTCCTTTGTAATCACAAAGACCACATTCAAATTCCAATAATTGGGAATTAGGGTTGGAGAGGGTTTGAGAGGATGCAAATGAGGTCTTGCCCACTGACAAAGACATGAGCAAGATTTTGAAAGGTTGGAAAAAGGCAAGAATCCTCAGAGTCATCCAGCAAACTTAGGAGAAAAAATTGAAAAATGAGTGCCAGGAGAGAATAACAGCACAAATATTGATAACCCAATTTTGGGCTGTTACAAACCTTCCCCCCTTAAAAAGAATCTCGTCCACGAGATTCCTAGGGTTACAGCACAAATGAAAGGATAACCACTCTCGGGGAAAACCTCTGGGTTAATTTTAACCCATTGGTCGGATTCAGACGAGTTGGGGCACCGATAATTGGTACACCCGGGGAGGGATATGGCAAACCTGGATATATCCACGGCTAGGGGCACTCGAGATCAAACTCCCGAAAATGCTGGATGTACCCCAATGAACAGTGGTTTCACCTGCTGACACGTGGGTCCAGGGCCCACTAGCAGCCTCCTTCTTCTACCTCCAGCTTGCTGCTTCTACTTCGTCGCTACTCCGCATGCGGCTTGGCGCAGCGCGCATCTAGCTCCTAGGGCGATGAGGACCCTAGTGCCATAGTGCGCGGCGTGCACGACACCGATGCAGCGAGCACTCATGTTGTGAGCCAGTACCTTGTCGGCACTACTCGCGGATTCGCCTCCTGGACGTTGGTGATCAAGCGACGAGCGGTTTTCATGGACCTCGCTCACCGTACACCGGGGTTGGGCTATAAAAGACGGCAGTGCGGCGTTCCTCCAACACACAAACACGATGCCACTCTACTACCTCTTCGGTTTGGGCGAGATCGAGCCGAGCTCCTTCGGCGAGGAGGTGTTCTTGGTGGCGCTGCAGTTGTTCCTTGTGGCACTGCTAGGCACGCTGATCGGCTCGTCGATCCTCCTGTTGATTCTCATCAGGAATGATCGGGTTCGAGACAACGCGCGGCCAGGTGTGGTGGCTCGAGATACGGAAGAAGATGGTGCACGAGGTGGTCCTCCGCCACGCTTGATTCTCCGTCGCTTTGCGCCGGCGGAATAATCACGTGCTGCGGTGGAGCGGGTGGCGACTTGCCTGCCCTACGCAAGGTAGAGACGATGGTGGTGATGGGGTCCAGATGCAGGTGAGGTGGTTGTACCAGCCCAGGAAGCACACTAGGGTATGGGGAAAATTTCACGAATAACTCCACGAAATGTAGGCGTCGATGTAGAATCGATGGTGAAACCTGTATCTGGGTAGATGTACTGGATCGAGTGAAATAAAGTTGGCAGTGTTCCTCCGGAAATGAGATCGGGGAAAAGAATTAGAGACGAGGAATTTCCAGACGGAAATGCCTCTGCGAGGCTCTGGGTTTAGAAATCCGGCACACGGAGTATGCACAGATAGGGAGGGATATGTGACTTTGCATTCCCCCGAGTATTGCCCTAAATGTACTCGTGGGTGAACCGGGTATGCGTGCAGTATGCAGTATAATCTAAACTAGCAAACGGAAAGATGCAATAAACATGCAATGCAAAACACATCAGACAACTCATTTTAAGGTGTTTTAATGCTAGTGGGTATATGTAATCCTGGCACACATATACCTACACCAGCGCGCATTTTATTATAGACTCGAGACGAGTCAATGTTATTTAGTGTATGTGATCTACTAATTAAAATCTTGTTAGCAACACAGTGTCAACCCTGTCAAACATTTTTGATTGACAGAGAGACAAGCAAAACAACAAAACAAAAGCACGAAACATACATAACATACGTGTTACAACAGTGCAAGCATACATTAAAGCACAAACGTGCTACGCGCTAAAGGAAACAACTCGCTCTGGGATACATGGTTCTATCCTCATATCGGGAATGAACCGACAGACTGATAATATCACTGCGTGACTGAGGTCATGCAGGGGACTTGCCTTGCTGGGGCTCTCCGGGAGGACGAAGACTGAGCCAATCTCCATCTTCATCGTCCAACACTACTATGGGTTGGGGTTCGGCTGCTGGGGGTGTGGCTGAAATTGATCCGAGAAAATGCTGCTGGTGGATTCGTAAAAGAGCCTTGTCGAGGGTGATGATGTTTGGCTTGGGCCACAACACAGGCTGAGAGGATAGCACTGGTTCGGATGGCGTTGGGAAAACGACTTGAGATGCGAATTTACGAGCCTCGCGGTAAGCTTCCTTGACGACTCGTACCGCATCATTGTCCAGGGTTCTAAACTCGGCAAGCATCTTTAAAATCATCATCCCCTGGGTAGTGATATATTGCACCAGGCGAGCGATTGTGGGGTCATCTCCCGGAATAGTGATAGGAGGCTGAATTCCTGCTTCTGTCACCACAGGGAAAAAGCAGAACTCCCGCCTCTCTGCCACTTGCAGGAACTTGGTTCGGAGGTATAGGATAGCCTCCACAGCAGCGGCCTGAATGGCCAAATCAGTAGTAGGCATGGCTCTACCCTGAAAAACCAAAGGCTGGCCATCTACTGCGGGACCTGGGCTGATGTGCACTCTTGCATCATAGCGGTGAAGGTGAGGGACGGGTGTCGATTGGAACACCAGGTAATCAGGGCTAGCATTATAGCCAAAGGCTTTGGTGAGCATCCCGGCAAGAAGGGGTGGAAATCCTGTATGGTTGATGGCACAGGTACGGGTGTAAAACTTGGGAGCTTTGAGGGTGCTAGCCATGGCTGGGGTGTTACTAGCTAGGCTTCTCTGCAGGGACATGGCTGACTGAGGGGTGAGCGATACAGCGAGCGGAAAGGGGGCTTTTATAGGCAGCTATGCGGCACATGCCCGCATGGTGTGGCCCCTTTCCCTTAATGGTGAAGGGCAAGCGGTGCGGCCGACCAGAAAGGATAGGGTTGCTATTCGATCCATGGATAACTAGGCGGGGACAGCGGGGTGAGGACGTGTCGGTCCCGACTGCGCCACCTGTTGGTTAATAATGGCCATGCCGGATGCCAGGGATGGGTCAAATGCCTTAGGGCTATTACGGGTTAATGGTAGTGGTGATCTAATGCTAGGATAACCTATGCCAGCCTGGCTACTCTGATACCATGTCCTGTGGCACCCCAATCCGCATGGAGCAGGGGCCCTTCGCATGTCAGCCCAGGATAACACGTGACGCACGACAGGTCCATGATACAGCATTTCAGGTACAGTAATATTCATCAAATACATGTGTATAGGATTACATCATTGATGAATACAATTATCTGGCATAGCCCTAAGGCTATTTAAATGGCGGCGGAAGTCTTGGTTTGACAACATAACAACTCTGGCTGGGCTCCTAACTCACAGGACTGGCAAGGTTACGGCCTAGCGCGACCAATCAAACAATCCAGGTACGACCTACAAAACTGGCATGACACGCTAGGTCAGTACATTGAATGTACTTGCAAGACAACCAAATAAATAGCATCCAAAAAAATAGAAGACAAAGCAAGAACCAAGCGCATGCAACAACCTATCTCATATCAATTACTAAACATGGCATGATATAGATCAACTAAGCATGAACAACATCATAGCATCTACTAACATGGTAATACCATGGCATATCAAAACATGCTTCTAACATGGCAACAGTAAAACATAGCATATCATCTCCCTCATGGCATAATCTAGCATATCAATCAAGCATGGCATGGCATCATGAAACTATTCTTAATATAAACTACCGATCAGATCCCATGCAGACATAACATGTTAACTTTATGCAACTATCTCCTGTTCTTCCATGGTTCTTTAAATGTAAACATATTACTCATGCAATACAACCAAACTTGTGCACCGAGTCCCTCGGACTCTCTTACCAACGGGTTGCCTCGCAACCGAACGGTGATCACTCAAGGATCACAAACAGAACCATACTCGGTTCAACGGGTTACCTTGTAACCAAACGGTGATCACTCACGGATCACAAACGGAACCACACTTGGTTCAACACTCACCGAGACCTCGTCTCGTTATCATATCAAAACATTACTGTGACTTCTCACGACTATCTCATAGTCCAAGTCACCACATTATGTGTTTCACATTAATCAACTTAATTATTTCAGGTTTATCCTCCATTTCGACCAAGACCCGATAGTGTGACCTACTATGAACTGTGTTGCTATCGATAGACTAAATAAACACTCTGCAGAGGTAGCGCACTGTACCCACACCACGGAACCCATAGCCTCGCACTCCCATTCGGGTGGACCAACGGCGTTCCGACAAAACCGACCTACTGTCATGACACTCTCTCGGCCACACCGACCAACACCCCGTTTGGGTTCAGTCCTGGGTGGCCCCGTACCTACCAAAGGCACCAACGGCCATCGTCGTGGCAAAACAAAATGGCCCCAAATGGGGACATGAGCTCAAAACCAAACCCGGGCACATAAGGCTTATGTCCGCCTACCTGATCAGGCTACCGCGCACCCATAACCTTCCCTCGTTGGAGGAACCAGCGAGAGGCACGACAATAGATCGCATTAGGGCCTTCCCACAAAGGCAAATGTGGCTGCACTGAAAAAGTTCGATTTGGTGGCACTAGGACGTGATCCCATCGATGATGGAGGAGGTTTGTTATTATTAATTCATTTTATTACCTTCTCCATCATCATGAACATGAATACAACAATGAGTATGCTTCATACAAATGCGTTAATAAAGTACCGAGCTTCTCAAGTGAACAACTATAGCATAAAGAACATGACAATACCAAGTACTAGCATATCAACGGTGCATTACAATCCTCATAGTATTTTATAACGATGACATGAAAATAAAGTAGAGTAGTGGCATGGCAGTATCAATAACAACATTCTAATTAGCATGGCAAAAGATATCATGAATACACAAGCATGCATGATAAGCATAACGGAATGACTACAAACGAAAACGATAAGGAACAACTGCAACTACACACACACAAGGTGCAAGCAAAGTCAACATGCAAGTTCGGAGCTCATGATAAGAGGTTGGCTTGCCTGGGGTTGACAAATACTCCGGGAAGAAGTGTGAAACGATCGCCGAAAGATTTGCCGGAAACAGTTCTCTCTCGGAGGGGGCTGTTTACGGGCAAGGGCAAAATAGGCATTTTTAGAATGTGCAAACATTATGAAAATGGTACCAACTGAAAGTGCTCGACGAACAGAGAACGTGAGCGTTGGAATCATCTCAATCGGAGTTACGAGCGCAAAGTTATGGCCGTTCACTTTTTAGGCAGAAAAGAGGCTTAAACAGTGAACGTTCACAAAATAAGTACTTCGGTGGGCGGGCTGAAAAAGAGAAAGCGCATTCTCACAAATATGCCTTCGAATAAGTGAAAACGCATTTTAATCTTAAAGAAGCACGAGAATACGCTTTCGGACAACTGAAGACGTAATCCAGTGGATTATGATGACCCACAAGTATAGGGGATCTATCGTAGTCCTTCCGATAAGTAAGAGTGTAGAACCCAACGAGGAGCAGAAGGAAATGACAAGCGGTTTTCAGTAAGGTATTCTCTGCAAGCACTGAAATTGTAGGTAACATATAGTTTTGCTATAAGATAATTTGTAACGGGTAACAAGCAATGAAAGTAAATAAGGTGCAGCAAGGTGGCCCAATCCTTTTTGTAGCAAAGGACAAGCCTGGACGAATTCTTATAATGAGAAAAGCGCTCCCGAGGACACATGGGAATTATCGTCAAGCTAGTTTTCATCACGATCGTATGATTCGCATTCGGTACTTTGATAATTTGATATGTGGGTGGACCGGTGCCTGGGTACTGCCCTTACTTGGACAAGCATCCCACTTATGGTTAACCCCTATTGAAAGCATCCGCAACTACAAAAGAAGTATTAAGGTAAACCTAACCATAGCATGAAACTAATGCATCCAAAACAGCCCCTTACGAAGCAACGCATAACTAGGGTTTAAGCTTCTATCACTCTAGCAACCCATCATCTACTTATTACTTCCCAATGCCTTCCTCTAGGCCCAAATAATGGTGAAGTGTCATGTAGTTGACGTTCACATAACACCACTAGAGGACAGACAACATACATCTCATCAAAATATCGAACGAATACCAAATTCATATGACTACTAATAGCAAGACTTCACCCATGTCCTCAGGAACAAACGTAACTACTCACAAAGCATATTCATGTTCATGATCAGAGGAGTATTAATATGCATTAAGGATCTGAACATATGATCTTCCACCAAGTAAACCAACTAGCATCAACTACAAGGAGTAATCAACACTACTAGCAACCCATAGGTACCAATTTGTGGTTTTGATACAAGATTGGATACAAGAGATGAACTAGGGTTTTGAGAGGAGATGGTGCTGGTGAATATGTTGATGGAGATTGACCCCCGCCCGATGAGAGGATCATTGGTGATGACGATGGTGATGATTTCCCCCTCCCAGGGGAAAGTTTCCCCGGCAGGACAGCTCCGTCGGAGCTCTAGATTGGTTCCGCCAAGCTTCCGCCTCGTGGCGGCGGAGTTTCGTCCCGTAAGCTTGCTTATGATTTTTTTCCAGGGTAAAAGCCTTCATATAGCAGAAGATGGGCACTTGAGGGCCACCAGGGGGCCCAGGAGAGAGGGCGCGCGCCCAGTAGGGGTGGGCGCGCCCCCCAACCTTCTGGCCAGGGTGTGGGGCCCCTCTGGTACTTCTTTCGCTCAATAATTCTAATAAATTCAAAAAATGACTTTCGTAGAGTTTCAGGACTTTTGGAGCTGTGCAGAATAGGTTTTCAATATTTGCTCCTTTTCCAGCCAGAATCCCAGCTGCCGGCATTCTCCCTCTTCATGGTAAACCTTGTAAAATAAGAGAGAATAGCCATAAGTATTGTAACATAACATGTAATAACAGCCCATAATGCAATAAATATCAATATAAAAGCATGATGCGAAATGGGCGTATCAACTCCCCCAAGCTTAGACCTCGCTTGTCCTCAAGCGGAAGCTAAGATCGAAAAATATGTCCACATGTTTAGAGATAGAGGTGTCGATAAAAATAAAATACGAACATGAGGGCACCATGCTCATTCTTATAATAGCAACATATAAAGATTTTGTCATATGATTTCTCATGCTCAAGTAACAATCGATTTACAATGTCAAGTGTGGTTCATAAACTTCATTGGGTACTAACAAATATAATCTCAGTCATTGAAGCAATTGCAATTTATCATAACATAAGAAAGAGTCAAAAATAGAGCTTTTTAGCAAGTCCACATACTCAACTATCATATAGTCTTCTACAATTGCTAACACTCTCGCAATACTTGTGGTTATGGAGTTCTAATCTGACACTAAGAAAGATAGGGGCTTATTGTGTTGCCTCCCAACGTATTCACCTTTGGGTGATGTCAACAATAATAGCTCATGCTAACTTACATCCAATTGGATATATATATATATATATATATATATATATATATATATATATATATATATATATATATATATATATATTAGGATTCCAACACGAGGCGCTTGCCAAAGGATAAAATGAAAAAGGGAAAGGTGAGGATCACCTTGACACTTGCATAATGTAAAGACATAAATTAAAAGATAGGCCCTTCGCAGAGGGAAGCGGAGGTTGTCATGCGCTTTCAAGGTTGGATGCACAAAATCTTAATGCAAGATAACGTCACTTTATATTGCCACTTGTGATATGAACCTTTATTATACAGTCCGTCGCTTTTATTTTCCATATCACATGATCCTATAAAGTTTATTTTCTCCCACATTAATAAGTCATACATATTTAGAGAGCAATTTTTATTGCGTGCACTGATGACAACTTACTTGAAGGATCTTACTCAATCCATAGGTAGGTGTGGTGGACTCTCATGGCAAGACTGGTTTAAAGATATTTGGAAGCACAAGAAGTATCTCTACTTGGTGCACGGAATTTTTGGCTAGCATGAGGGGGAAAGGCAAGCTCAACATATTAGGAAGATCCATGACAATATACTTTAACTGAGATGTGAGAAAACATAAACCATTAAGTTGTCTTCCTTGTCCAACATCAACTCTTTAGCATGTCATACTTAATGAGCGCTCACAATCATAAAAGATGTCCAAGATAGTATATTTATATGTGAAGCTTCTCTTTCTTTATTACTTCCTGTTAATTGCAACGATGACCAAAACTATGTTTGTCAACTCTCAACAACTTTTATGCCTCATACTCTTTCTTGTGAAGTCATTACTATCCATCAGAGCAATATGAACTCTTTATTTTTAATTTTTTATTCTTTCTATTTTCTCAAGATCATAGAAAAGTAGCAAAGCCCTTGACTCAACACTAATCTTTATTATAGATAGCTCACAGACTCGATTACATAAAGAGATCACAAAGCAAAACTCAAAACTACTTCATACCAAAACTTTATTCTACTAGATCAAGATATTACTAAAAGTATCGAACTAAGTAAAACTGTAAAGATAGGAGTGTGATGGTGATACGATACTGGGGCACCTCTCCCAAGCTTGGCAGTTGCCAAGGGGAGTGCCCATACCCATGTGATTATGTCCTCGAAGGTGATGAAGGTGGAGTTATTGATGATGTAGGCTTGTCGTCCATGTTCCAAGGCATAGGCTCACCATCATAGAAGGATGATCGAGTCTCCGGGATCCTCAAACCTGCAGCCAAACTCATCCTCTTGAATCTATATTCATACTCACAGTTTTGGTTGCAGGTCATAGATCTGGGCTTGGAGGTGCTCGATTTTCTCTTGAATCTTAAAGATGGTTTCCCCAATGATCTTGGCATCCAACTTGTGGTTGTTGGTGAACTCTGTGATCATCATCTGGTTGGCGTTGAGTCCACGCTCACCATCCCTTGGCACTTGAAAACTTGTTGCTCCATGGCTTCGAGCTTTGTCTCCACGCTTCCGGTACGCCTTGGTCCCTCCACATCGCGGATGTGCAGCACCCCCTCATGCATATCAATGGTTTGAGGGTGTTGCAGCACCTCCGTGAGGTAGGGGTTGATAACCGTCTCGAAAAACTTGTCCTTGGGAGCACTTGGAGATGTCATGGTGCTCTAGATCTGTCTGAAAAACAGCTCGAAACGAAAACAGAGGATATTTGCGTGATACGGTGGTCAAAACCTTCGGGAGATTATATAATGAATTTTTACCGACCAAAATATGTAACTTGCAAGAAAACAGAGTCCATGAGGCACACGAGGTGCCCACGAGACAGGGGGCGCGCCCAGTAAGGGTGGGTGTGCCCTCCACCCTCGTGGAGGCCTCGTGTCCTTCCCGGATTACTTCTTGCTTTTCAACATTCTTAAATATTCCAAAACGGATAGAAATTGCCATTAGAATTGTTCTGGAGTCGGTTTACTTACCATACCACATACCTATTCCTTTTCGGGGTCTGAAACGTTCTGGAAAGTGTCCCTTATGTATTTCTCCGGGGTTACGGTATCAATAATATTAGTTTCAACATTGATAGGATTACCTGAGATATAATGTTTGATTCTTTGACCGTTCACCACCCTCGGACTTGTGCCTTCGAAATTGTTGATTTTTATGGCACCGGAACGATAGACCTCCTCGATAACGTAAGGACCTTCCCACTTAGGGAGAAGTTTTCCTGCAAAAAATCCTAAACAAGAGTTGAATAGCAAAACAGAATCACCTATGTTAAATTCTCGCTTTTGTATTCTTTTGTTATGACATCTTTTAACTTTTTCTTTAAACAGCTTGGCATTCTCATAGGCTTGAGTTCTCCATTCATCAAGAGAGCTAATATCAAATAACCTCTTCTCATCGGCAAGTTTGAAGTCATAGTTGAGCTCTTTAATAGCCCAATACGCTTTATGTTCAAGTTCAAGAGGTAAGTGACATGTTTTTCCATAAACCATTTTATAAGGAGACATACCCATAGGATTTTTATATGCAGTTCTATAGGCCCATAATGTATCATCAAGTTTCTTGGACCAATTCTTCCTAGATCTATTAACAGTCTTTTGCAAAATTAATTTGAGCTCTATATTGCTCAATTCTACTTGACCACTAGACTGCGAGTGATAAGGAGATGCAATTCTATGATTAACATCATACTTAGCAAGCATTTTATGAAAAGCGCCATGAATAAAATGTGAACCACCATCAGTCATAAGATATCTAGAGACTCCAAACCTCGGAAAAATAACTTCTTTAAGCATCTTAATAGAGGTGTTATGATCAGCATTACTAGTTGGAATAGCTTCTACCCACTTAGTAATGTAATCAACAGCAACTAAAATATGTGTATAACCATTAGAGGCAGGAAAAGGTCCCATATAATCAAAGCCTCAAACATCAAATGGTTCAACAAGAGAATAATTCATAGGCATTTCATGACGTCTACTAATATTACCAATTCTTTCACATTCATCACAAGACAAGACAAACTTACGAGCATCTTTGAAGAGAGTAGGCCAATAAAAACCGGATTGCAATACCTTGTGTGCAGTTCTATCTCCAGCGTGGTGTCCTCCATATGGTTCAGAGTGACAGTTCCTGTTCATGCTCAGGTACACAACGTCTAATAACACCATCTACTCCTTCTTTATAAAGGTGTGGGTCATCCCAGAAGTAATGTCTTAAATCATAAAAGAAGTTTTTCTTTTGCTGGTATGTGAAACTAGGTGGTATAAATTTAGCAACAATGTAATTAGCATAATCAGCATACCATGGAGCAGTACGAGAAGCATTAATGATCGCTAATTTTTCATCAGGAAAGCTATCATCAATAGGTAGTGGGTCATCAAGAACATTCTCTAACCTAGACAAGTTGTCTGCGACAGGGTTCTCAGCTCCCTTTCTATCAATAATATGCAATTCTTGTAGAAAGAGGACCCATCTAATAAGTCTAGGCTTAGCATCTTTCTTTTCCATAAGATATTTAATAGCAGCATGATCAGTGTGAATAGTAACTTTAGAATCAACTATGTAAGGTCTGAACTTATCACATGCAAATACTACTGCTAAGAATTCTTTTTCAGTGGTAGCATAATTTCACTGCGCAGTATCAAGAGTTTTACTAGCATACTGGATAACATTTAATTTCTTATCAACTCTTTGCCCTAGAACAACACCTACAGCATAATCACTAGCATCACACATAATTTCAAAGGGTAAATTCCAATCAGGTGGCTAAACAATAGGTGCAGTGATCAAAGCTTTCTTAAGTATTTCAAATGCTTCTACACAATCATCATCAAAGACAAAAGGAATATCTTTTTGCAATAAATTAGTCGAGGCCTAGAGATTTTAGAAAAGTCCTTAATGAACCTCCTATAAAAACCGGCATGACCAAGGAAACTTCTTATACCTTTTATGTCCTTGGGACATGGCATCTTTCAATAGCATCAACTTTAGCTTTATCAACTTCAATACCTCTTTCAGAAATTTTATGCCTCAAGACAATGCCTTCATTAACCATAAAGTGGCACTTTTCCCAATTCAAGACGAGACTAGTGTCTTCACATCTCTGCAAAACTCGATCAAGGTTGCTCAAGCAATCATCAAAAGAGGATCCATAAACGGAGAAATCATCCATGAATACCTCACAAATCTTTTCACAAAAGTCAGAGAATATAGCCATCATGCATCTTTGAAAGGTAGCAGGTGCATTACATAAACCAAAAGGCATACGTCTATAAGAAAAAGTACCAAAAGGGCAAGTAAAAGTAGTTTTTGATTGATCCTCCGCTGACACAGGTATTTGAGAGAAACCAGAATAACCATCTAGAAAGCAGAAATGTGTGTGCTTGGATAGTCCTTCTAGCATTTGATCAATAAAAGGTAAAGGGTAATGATCTTTCTTAGTAGCTTTATTTAATTTACGGAAATCAATTACCATCCTATAACCTGTAATAATTCTTTGCATGATCAATTCATCTTTATCATTAGGAACAACAGTAATACCTCCCTTCTTAGGAACGCAATGGACAGGACTTACCCATTCACTATCAGCAACGGGATAAATTATACCTGCCTCTAGGAGCTTTAGTATCTCCTTTCTTACCACTTCTTTCATCTTAGGATTTAACTGTTGTTGAGGATCTCTGACTGGTTTGGCGCCTTTCTCCAATTTTATTTTGTGTTGGCATAGAGTGGGACTAATGCCCTTAAGATCATCCAGAGTATATCCAATAGCAGCACGGTGCTTCTTCGGAGTTTTCAATAACCTTTCTTCTTCTTGCTATGAAAGGTTAGCACTAATAATAACAGGATATATCTTCTTTTCATCAAGATAAGCATATTTAAGATTATCAGGTAAAGGTTTGAGCTCAAACACGTGATCACCCTTGGGTGGAGGAGGATCCCCTAGGATTTCAACAGGTAAGTTGTGTTTCAGAATAGGACCCTGTTTAAGAAATACTTCATCTATTTCCCTTCTTTCATTCATAAACATATCATTTTCATGGTCTAGCAAAAATTGTTCTGAAGGATCAGTAGGAGGCACAGCAATAGAAGAAAGACCGATAATTTCATCTTTACTAGGCAAATCTTTATCCCGGGGTTGTCTATGAAACTTAGCAAAATTAAACTCATGTTTCATATCCCCCAAGCCAATTTGTAACAACATCCTTTTCGCAATCAATCTTAGTATTAACAGTATTCAAGAAGGGTTTACCAAATATAATGGGACAAAAGTCATCTTGTGGGGAACCAAGAATAAGAAAATCACCAGGATATTTAAGTTTTCCACACAAGACATCAACATCTCTAACAATCCCAAATGGCTTAATAGTATCCCTATCGGCAAGCTTAATAGTAACATCAATATCTTCCATTTCACCGGGTGCAATATCATGCATAATTTCTTTATATAAGTCAAAAGGTATTGCACTAGCACTAGCACCCATATCACATAAGCCATGATAACAATGATCTCCTATTTTAACGGAAATAAGAGGCATGCCTACAACAGGTCTATGAATCTTAGCATCGGGTCTAGCAATATTAGCAGTTTCACCACAGAAGTAAATAACATGCCCATCTATATTATCATCCAAGATATCTTTAACCATAGCAATACTAGGTTCAACTTTGATTTGCTCAGGAGGTGTATATGTTCCAGTATTACTCTTACAAACAACAGTTGAAGCTCTAGCATGATCCTTTATCTTAACAGGAAAAGGTGGTTTATCAACATAAGTAGTAGGAACAATAGGATCATTATAAGTGATAGTCTTTTCTTCAACTGTTATAGGTGCAACTACTTTTACTTCAGTGGGAGGATTATATATAAACCACTTCTCCTTAGGGAGATTAATGTGAGTAGCAAAAGATTCACAGAAAGCATCTACTATCTCAGAGTCAAGTCCATATTTAACGCTAAATCCATGAAAAGCATCGGTATCCATAAAAGAATTAACACAATCAAACTTAGGTGTCATACCTGACTCCTTACCATCGTCGGAACCCCAATCTTCAGAGTTGCGTTTAATTCTTTCCAATAAATCCCACTTGAATTCAGTAGTCTTCAGCATATAAGAACCAGCACAGGAAGTATCGAGCATGGTGCGATTGTTGTCAGAAAGCCGAGCATAAATTTTTTGAATAATCATAACTTTTGAGAGCTCATGATTGGGGCATGAATATAACATTGACTTAAGCCTCCCCCAAGCTTGAGCGATGCTTTCTCCTTCGCGAGGCTAGAAATTATATATGTAATTACGATCACGATGAACAAGATGCATAGGATAGAAAGTCTGGTGAAATTCCAACTTCAATCTTTTATATTTCCAAGATCCAGTATCATCACATAGCCTATACCATGTCAATGCATCTCCCTTCAAAGATAAAGGGAAGACCTTCCTCTTAACAACATCATCAGGAATACCTGCAAGCTTAAATAATCCAAAAACTTCATCCACAAAGATAAGGTGTAAATCGGGATGCAAAGTTCCATCTCCTGCAAAGGGATTAGCTAGCGAAGATACCCCTAACAAGCCCCTCAAAGGATTAGTTTCCATAGTAACAAGTGACAGAAAATTTCAGCACACTATATAAATGTTTCCTTACCAAGTTCCACTCACCAAAGGCGCTTCACTCCCCGGCAACGGCGCCAGAAAAGAGTCTTGATGACCCACAAGTATAGGGGATCTATCATAGTCCATTCGATAAGTAAGAGTGTCGAACCCAACGAGGAGCAGAAGGAAATGACAAGCGGTTTTCATTAAGGTATTCTCCGCAAGCACTGAAATTGTAGGTAACAGATAGTTTTGTGATAAGATAATTTGTAACGGGTAACAAGCAATGAAAGTAAATAAGGTGCAGCAAGGTGGCCAATCCTTTTTGTAGAAAAGCACAAGCCTGGACGAATTCATATAATGAGAAAAGCGCTCCCGAGGACACATGGGAATTATCGTCAAGCTAGTTTTCATCACGCTCGTATGATTCGCGTTCGGTACTTTGATAATTTGATATGTGGGTGGACCGGTGCTTGGGTACTGCCCTTACTTGGACAAGCATCCCACTTATGATTAACCCCTATTGCAAGCATCCGCAACTACAAAAGAAGTATTAAGGTAAACCTAACCATAGCATGAAACTAATGGATCCAAATTAGCCCCTTACGAAGCAACGCATAAACTAGGGTTTAAGCTTATGTCACTCTAGCAACCCATCATCTACTTATTAGTTCCCAATGCCTTCCTTTAGGCCCAAATAATGGTGAAGTGTCATGTAGTCGACGTTCACATAACACCACTAGAGGAAAGACAACATACATCTCATCAAATATCGAACGAATACCAAATTCACACGACTACTAATAGCAAGACTTCACCCATGTCCTCAGGAACAAACGTAACTACTCACAAAGCATATTCATGTTCATGATCAGAGGAGTATTAATATGCATTAAGGATCTGAACATATGATCTTCCACCAAGTAAACCAACTAGCATCAACTACAAGGAGTAATCAACACTACTAGCAACCCATAGGTACCAATTTGTGGTTTTGATACAAGATTGGATACAAGAGATGAACTAGGGGTTTGAGAGGAGATGGTGCTGGTGAAGATGTTGATGCAGATTGACCCCTCCCGATGAGAGGATCATTGGTGATGATGATGGTGATGATTTCCCCCTCCCGAAGGGAAGTTTCCCCGGCAGAATAGCTCCACCGAAGCTCTAGATTGGTTCCGCCAAGGTTCCGCCTTGTGGCGGCGGAGTTTCGTCCCGTAAGCTTGCTTATGATTTTTTTCCAGGGTAAAAGCCTTCATATAGCAGAAGATGGGCACCGGAGGGCCACCAGGGGGCCCAGGAGACAGGGGCGCGCCTAGTAGGGGTGGGCGCGCCCCCCACCCTCCTGGCCAGGGTGTGGGCCCCCTTTGGTACTTCTTTTGCTCAATAATTCCTATAAATTCCAAAAATGACTTTCGTAGAGTTTCAGGACTTTTGGAGCTGTGCAGAATAGGTTTCCAATATTTGCTCCTTTTCCAACCAGAATCCCAGCTGCCGGCATTCTCCCTCTTCATGATAAACCTTGTAAAATAAGAGAGAATATCCATAAGTATTGTACCATAACGTGTAATAACAGCCCATAATGCAATAAATATCGATATAAAAGCATGATGCAAAAAGGACGTATCAGATTACGCCTCCACTTATCCACGTCAGTGTACCTCGTCAACGCCGCTGTTAGACTGGCGGGAGGGGTCCGTGCGAGGTGGGGCCTGCCTGGCCTGGCTTCTTCTTCCTCCCGCTCGGGATCGAGCATGGCCGAGGGAGGAGATTGCCCCGATGGTGATCGTCGGCGACTCCGGCCACCGCTCGCGGCGGCCGACCTACCCAGATGCTCAGGAAGGAGAGACGCATCTCGGGGTGGTAGTCGTTGTCACCGACGAGCGCCGTAGCGGGAGCAGCAAGGCACGCGGCGGAGAGAGGCTTCGGCCGCGGGTGAAGATGGTGCTCCGGTGGGGGAAACGGACGAGCGGCGAGCCAGGGAGGGACGCCGGGGTGTGGCGCGCTCGATGGAGGGCCCGGACGGAGCAGGGGACGGTCGGAGAGAGGGGTTGGGCGTGGGGCAGAGTGATGGGCTTGATGGAAATCTGAGTGCTCCGGCGAGGGATTCGGCCGGGCACGGGTGTGAGAGGGCTCCAGAGGGAGAGGGGAGGGGCTGGCTTGCTCGGAGAGGGCTCGCGCTGGCTATCTATGGCCGAGGCAAGGGCACCCGAGCCGGGCACCGCCGAGCGTGTCCGGCCACAGCTCTACCGGTCGCAGCGGTCGCGAGGAGGAGGGGGAACACGACGGGGAGGGTGCGGACGAGCGCCAGGGTGTCATGGAGATGAGCGATGCTCGCGGATGAGAGGGGGAAGAGGTCAGGAGTGAGGAAGAAGACGATGGCCACAGTAGCGCACTGTTCGGTCGTTGGCACGGCTCGCCGGAGTAGAAAACGGAGGGGGAGAGGGATCCAGCGAGAAGACGACGTCAAGGGCGGAACTGTAGGACATTAATGGCGAAGCCAGAGCCGGTCGGAGCAGCGATGCCGATGAGAACAGTGGCTAGACCACCGTTTTGGCTGACTTCCCTCGTGATCACCACGGACAAGGCGCGCTCTGGAGCTTTTACTGATGCCAGATCATGTCTACCGCGTAGTCCGTCGAAGATAGAGTAATACTGCGGTAGAAAAACGGGCAGAGACAAATGGAGCTGAGTAAACCAGGCTCCACAAGTTTGTTGTTGCAAACTTGGCCACACTCTAGAGATAAAACCACAGAGGTTAAAAGGTAAATTTGATGTATGGTATTATTAGGGTAGCAAGGACTACGGTCTTGGGAGTTATGAAGTCATTAGGACAATGATTTAGCATAGTTGCAGTACAAATGCCAAATCTCGTCCAGAAATCAAATGATGAAGAAGCACTCACTAGGAGTGATGGATTGAGCTAAAACTTGGCAAAGCTTTATGATTTGGTCATATGTAGATGCTGCAAAAAGATCATACCAAATGAACTTGCCAATTTGGTACTTGTTTCACAAGCATTTGTTCTGTCTAGAAACTTGAGAAAAATCCTCAGGTCAAATGGCTAACTCAAATGAGCCAAAATTTGTTGGAGCTAGGTTATACGAGTAGGAGAAGCTCCAGGAAACTTTTCAGCCATAATGGAGCAACATAAAATACACTTGCTTCACAAACTGAAAAATTGGACAAAAACCAAGAATTGCTCCTGTGCTCACATAGTTCAATGAAATGAATTTAATTTAGGTGGAGGCTAATGATTTAGAATATATGAGGAGATGGCAAAGTTTCATCCCATTTGGAAACTCTATGAAGGTACTTCCTTCACAAAGTTGCATTCTGGTTAGAAACTTTGAAAAATTGCACAGGGAGCTAGGATGAATGGATTGAGCTTATCTTTGGTATCCATGGTGATTTATCAATGTTAATCACCCTGCCAAATTGCAGCTCAATAGGAATTAGGAATAAAGCACTTCCTTTGCAAAATTTCAGACAATGCAGAAACTTGCATTGGATCATGTGCCAAATTTTTTAACTAAGTGACATGAGGTAAGGATGGAACTAGTGATTATATAGCAAGGACAAGCTCCACAATTTATGTGGGAATTTTCCCTACTATAAAAATAGTAGTTCCTTTAGAAAATGGCAGAAATGAAATATTGGCATTAAATAGGAAAAGGCAATTTTCCTTATTTAATTATGGCCAAAATCTTTGCCAGATCTTGGATTAGACATAAATATCAACTCCACCAATTCAACATGAATTTAGGAGATGGCTAGCTATGCCTTTGGATTTTATTCCTCAGAAAGGCAAGAAAAGGAATAAATCATAATTCAAAAATATTGCATGGGACTTAGCAATATTTTTGCATATCCAAGATATGAAAGGGTAGGAGGATCTCTAAGAATCATTGGGATGATCAATAGATCAAGAGAAATGAGGACTCCTTTGTAATCACAAAGACCACATTCAAATTCCAATAATTGGGAATTAGGGTTGGAGAAGGTTTGAGAGGATGCAAATGAGGTCTTGCCCACTAACAAAGACATGAGCAAGATTTTGAAAGGTTGGAAAAGGGCAAGAATCCTCATAGTCATCCAGCAAACTCAGGAGAAAAAATTGAAAAATGAGTGACAGGTAGACTGAAAAAAATGAGTGCACAAATATTTATAACCCAATTTTGGGTTGTTACATCCGTGTCAAGTAGACTGAAACGATACTGCATCCACTACTATTACTCCACACGTTGACCGCTATCCACCATGCATCTGGAGTATTAAGTTCATAAGAACGGAGTAACGCATTAAGCAAGATGACATGATGTAGAGGGATAAACTCAAGAAATATGACATAAACCCCATCTTTTTATCCTCGATGGAAACAATACAATACGTGCCTTGCTGCCCCTGCTGTCACTGGGAAAGGACACCGCAAGATTGAACCCAAAGCTAAGCACTTCTCCTATTGCAAGAAAGATCAATCTAGTAGGCCAAACTAAACCGATAATTTGAAGAGACTTGCAAAGATATCAAATCATGCATATAAAAATTCAGAGAAGAACCAAATAATATTCATATATAATCTTGTTCATAAATCCACAATTCATTGGATGTCGGAAAAGACACCGCAAAAGAGTATTACATCGAATAGATCTCCAAGAACATCGAGGAGAACTTTGTATTGAGAATCAAAGAGAGAGCATAAGCCATCTAGCTAATAACTATGGACCCCGAAGGTCTGTGGTAAACTACTCACGCTTCATCGGAGAGGCAATGGTGTTGATGTAGAAGCCCTCCGTGATTGATTCCCCCTCTGGCAAATTACCAGAAAAGGTCCCAAGATGGGATCTCATGGGTACAGAAGGTTGCGGCGGTGGAAAAGTGGTTTCGTGGCTCTCCCTGATGTTTCTAGGGTATAAGAGTATATATATAGGCGAAAGAAGTACGTCGGTGGAGCTACGAGGGGCCCATGAGGGTGGGGGCACACCTACCCCCTGGGCGCGCCCTCCTGCCTCGTGGCCTCCTCGTGGAGTTCCAGACTTCAACTCCAAGTCTTCTGGATTGCTTTTGGTCCAAGAAAGATCCTCGCGAAGGTTTCATTCCGTTTGGACCCCGTTTGGTATTCCTTTTCTGAAAAGCTCTAAAATAGGCAAAAAAACAGAAACTGGCACTAGGCCTCCGGTTAATAGGTTAGTCCCAAAAATAATATAAAAGAGCATATTAAAGCCCATTAAACATCCAAAATAGATAATATAATAGCATGGAACAATCAAAAATTATAGATACGTTGGAGACGTATCACTCAATGCGGAGCTAGCTATTGTTAGGGACATCATCCCGATCAGCATCCAGCTATGGAATAAGCCTAAGAATGAAGACCCTCAAGTTTCTTATGTCACTGATAGATAGAAAGATGCTCTTTCGACCTCACTGAAGGAAAAATTTCACCCTATCGCCAAAGGAGGATCCGAATAAGCCAGAGCCACTGGTCAAGGCGTGTGCTCTTAAGAAGATGGCAGATCTATTCAGGAGGTGGAAGAATGAGTTGAAATCAACGTTTGTCGACAAAGGGAAGACTCCAGAATTCACCGGCCGATTAGAGAAGATAAGAGATCACTGGCCCGCATTTGTGGCCTACAAGACATCGGAAAAGAGTTAGAAGATGTCAGAGACAAACAAGATAAATGCTGCAAAGAAGTTGTATCACCATCGCACGGGGTCAGGCGGCTACCTCAAAGCCCGGCCGTTGTGGGACAAAGCTGAGAATGACCTGATTGCTAAAGGGGTCGAACCAGAGACATTGAACTGGCCAGACCGTTCAAGGACTTGGTTCTTCGGGGTTGGGGGAACTTTGGACCCTGAAACAGGGAAGTGCGTTTGGACGGATGAGCAACTTGCAATACCCGTCAAGAAGTTTCAGAAGTATATCGCCGCAGTGCAGGACGGGACGTTCATTCCCGACAGAGAGAAGGACAAGCTGACTGAGGCCCTCGGGAATCCTGAGCACCCTAGGCGAACATGAGGCACGCCAGGCTCCGTTGTGTGGAAGGCTGGGTTTCCCGGCGTAGACGGTTACAAAACCCGGGAGAGGAAGAGGAAACGGGAGCTGAGGAAAATGCAGAAGCTCAATGCAAGAGTACTAAAGCTAGAGGAACAAGTTGAGAGCCAGCGAGCTGCCAGCCAACCATCTCAGCGGCACGAAGCTACCCTGCCATCTCAGCAGCACGAAGCTACCCTAGAAGCTACCCTGCCATCTCAGCGGAGAAACAGCATGGCTTCCACGGAGTGCTACGTCTTGACCTTGCGTTGGTTTTCCCCGAAGAGGAGAGGATGATGCAGCACAGTAGCGTAAGTATTTCCCTTAGTTTTTGAGAACCAAGCTATTAATCCAGTAGGAGGCCACGCGCAAGTCCCTCGTACCTGCACAAAACGATAGCTACTCGCAACCAACGCGATTAGGGGTTGTCAATCCCTTCACGGTCACTTACGAGAGTGAGATCTGATAGAGATAATATTTTTGGTATCTTTGGTATAAAGATGCAAAGTGAAAAGTAAAAGGCAAAGTAAAACAAAGCAAGTATAGAAGTGATGGAGATTGATATGATGATAATAGACCCGGGGGCCATAGGTTTCACTAGTGGCTTCTCTCAAGAGCATAAGTATTCTACGGCGGGTGAACAAATTACTGTTGAGCAATTGACAGAATTGAGCATAGTTATGAGGTTATCTAGGTATGATCATGTATATAGCCATCACGTCCGTGACAAGTAGATTGAAACGATTCTGCATCTACTACTATTACTCCACTCATCGACCGCTATCCAGCATGCATCTAGAGTATTAAGTTAAAAACAGAGTAATGCCTTAAGCATGATGAGACGATGTAGACGAATAAATTCATGCAATATGATAAATACCCCATCTTGTTATCCTCGATGGCAACAATACAATACGTGCCTTGCAACCCTTTCTGTCACTGGGTAACGACACCGCAAGATTGAACCCAAATCCAAGCACTTCTCCCATTGCAAGAACTACCAATCTAGTTGGCCAAACCAAACGGATAATTCGAAGAGACTTGAAAATATAACTCAATCATACATAAAAGAATTCAGAGAAGATTCAAATATTATTCATAGATAAGTTGGATCATAAACCCACAATTCATCGGTCTCAACAAACACACCGCAAAAAGAAGATTACATCGAATAGATCTCCACGAGAGAGGGGGAGAACATTGTATTGAGATCCAAAAGAGAGAAGAAGCCATCTAGCTACTAACTATGGACCAAGGTCTGAAGTAAACTACTCACACTTCATCGGAGAGGCTTTGATGATGATGTAGAATCCCTCCGTGGTGGATGTCCTCCCATGAGCTCCTAACAGGCCCCAAGATGGGATCTCGTGGATACAGGAAGTTGCGGCGGTGGAATTAGGTTTTTGTCTCCTGTTTTGATCGTTTGGGGGTACGTAGGTATATATAGGAGGAAGGAGTACGTCGGTGGAGCTTCGAGGGGCCCACGAGGTAGGGGGGCGCGCCCTAGGGGGGGGGCCTCCACCCTCGTGACCGCCTTGTGGATTTCTTGATGGAGGGTCCAAGTCTCCTGGGTCTTATCTAATGAAAAAATCACGTTTCCAAATATTTCATTCCGTTTGGACTCCGTTTGATATTCTGTTTCTTCGAAATACTGAAAAAGGCAAAAACAGCAATTCTGGGCTGGGCCTCCGGTTAATAGGTTAGTCCCAAAAATAATATAAAAGTGGAAAATAAATCCCATTATAGTCCAAAACAATAGATAAAGTAGCATGGAGCAATCAAAAATTATAGATACGTTGGAGACGTATCAGGCATCCCCAAGCTTAATTTCTGCTCGTCCTCGAGTAGGTAAATGATTATAAGAGAATTTTTGATGCGGAGTGATACTTTGGCATAATTTCAATGTAAATCTTCTTAATCATGGTATGAATATTCAGATCCGAAAGATTCAAGAAAAAAGTTCATATTGACATAAAAATAATAATACTTCAAGCATACTAATCAAAGTAATTATGTATTCTCAAAATAGCATGGCAAAAGAAAGTTCATCCCTACAAAATCATATAGTTAGGCTATGCTTCATTTTCTTCACACAAAGATGTTCCCAACTTCTATACCCCCGATGACAAGCCAAGCAATTGTTTCATACTTAAATAATCTCAAACTTTTTCAACGTTCACGCAATACATGAACGTGAGCCATGGATATAGCACTATGGGTGGAATAGAATATGATGATGGGGATTGTGTGGAGAAGACAAAAAAGGAGAAAGTCTCACATTGACGAGGATAATCAACGGGCTATGGAGATGCCCATCAATTGATGTCAACATGAGGAGTAGGGATTGCCATGCAACAGATGCACTAGAGCTATGAATGCTCAACAAAAGAAAACTAGTGGGTGTGCATCCAACTTGCTTGCTCATGAAGACCTAGGGCATTTTGAGGAAGCCCATCGTAGGAATATACAAGCCATGTTCTATAATGAAAAATTCCCACTAGTATGAAAAAGACAACTTATGAGACTCACTATATGAAAAACATGGTGCTACTTTGAAACACAATATATGAGACTCACTACATGAGGAATAAGGTGCTACTTTGAAGCACAAGTGTGGAAAAAGAGCTAGTAGCATTGTCCTTTTTATTTATTTTCTTGTTTTTTGGGCCTTTCTTTTTTTCTTTTTGGCCTTTCTCTTTTTTTGGGCAATGCTCTAATAATGATGATCATCACACTTCTATTGATTACAACATAAGGATTACAACTCGAAACTAGAACAAGATATGACTCTATATGAATGCCTCCGGTGGTGTATCTATGGTGCGATGAATCAAGAGTGACATGTATGAAAAATAATGCATGGTGGCTTTGCCACAAATACGATGTCAACTACATGATCATGCAATGGCAATATGAAAAAAGTAAGGTATGTCATGATGATGATGATGAACGGAACGGTGGAAAGTTGCATGGCAATATATCTCGGAATGGCTATGGAAATGCCATAATAGGTAGGTATGGTGGCTGTTTTGAGGAAGATATAAGGAGGTTTATGTGTGAAAGAGCATATCATATCACGTGGTTTGGATGCACCGGCGAAGTTTGCACCAACTCTCAAGGTGAGAAAGGGCAATGCACGGTGCCGAAGAGGCTAGCAAAGGCGGAAAGGTAAAAGTGCGTATAATCCATGGACTCAACATTAGTCAAAAGAACTCATATACTTATTGCAAAAATTTAGAAGTCATCAAAATCAAGTACTACGCGCATGCTCCTAGGGGATAGATTGGTAGGAAAAGACCATCGCTCGTCCCCGACCGCCACTCATAAGGATGCACAAGCCAAGTACACTTCATGTTTCAAATTTGTTACACAACTTTAACCATACGTGCATGCTACAGGATTTGCTAACTTCAACACAAGCATTTCTCAAATTCACAACTACTCAACTAGCACGACTTTGATATTATCACCTCCATATCTCAAAACAATTATCAAGCATCAAACTTATCTTAGTATTCAACGCACTCAAAAGAAAGTTCCACATATCTTAAATACCAAGTATATTAACTTTAAGCAAATTACCATGCTATTAACGACTCTCAAAATAATCTAAGTGAAGCATGAGAGATTAATAGTTTCTTTAAAACAAATCCACCAATTGCATTTCTAAAAGATCTAAGTGAAGCACTAGAGCAAAAATTATCACGCTCAAAAGATATAAGTTAAGCACTATGAGCATAACTATCAAACTCAAAAAATATAAGTGAAGCACTATGAGCATTCTATCAAATTCCAATTCATGTATGGATCTCTCAAAAGGTGTGTACATCAAGGATGATTGTGGTAAACTAACAAGCAAAGACGCAAATAATACAAGACGCTCCAAGCAAAACACTTATCATGTGGTGAATAAAAATATAGCTCCAAGTAAATTACCGATGGAAGTGGATTTAAAGAGGGATGCCTTCCGGCATCCCCAAGCTTTGACTTTTGGTGTCCTTGGATTATCTTGGGGTGCCATGTGCATCCCCAATCTTAGGCTCTTGCCACTCCTTGTTCCATAATCCATCAAAAGAATTCACCCAAAACTTGAAAACTTCACAACACAAAACTCAATAGAAATCTCGTGAGCTCCGTTAGAGAAAGAAAACAAAAGACTACTTTAAGGTACTGTAATGAACTCATTATTTATTTATATTGGTGTTAAACCTACTGTATTCCAACTTCTTTATGGATTATAAACTATTTTACTAGCCATAGATTCATCAAAATAAGCAAACAACACACGCAAAACAGAATCTGTCAAAAACAGAACAGTCTGTAGTAATCTGTAACTAACGCAAACTTAGGGAACTCAAACAATTATACCAAAATTAGATGACCTGGAAAATTTGTTTATTGATCAGCAGCAATTGGAATCAGTATTTTATCACGTTCTGGTGATTTTTAACAATTCGGGCACTGAGCGCAAAGTTTCTGGAAATTACAGCAAGATCAAATAACTATCATCCAAGAAGATCCAATAGGTCTAGCTTGGCACAAACACTAACTAAAAGATAAAACCACATCTAAACAGAGTCTAGATGGATTATTTATTCCTAAACAGGAGCAAAAACAAAAAAACAAAAAATAAAATTGGGTTGCCTCCCAACAAGCGCTATCGTGTAACGCCCCTAGCTAGGCATAAAAGCAAGGATGGATCTAGGTATTGCCATCTTTGGTAGGCAATTATTCAATGAGGCATCTACCTCCTTTAGAATTTTATTTATTTCTAGTAATTATCAAACTTTGAGGCAAAAGATCGAAAAATTCATTCGTAGCAAATGGTTCCTTAATGATAGTAAAAAGATCGGGATGAATACTTATAGATTTAAGATCCGCAGTTTCCTTACTAGATGATTCACCCTTATTTGTAGGAACATACATAAGCTTGGCAATTTTAGTGGAAGGACTAGGAGTATTCTTTACGGAAGAAAAAGATGTTCCCAAGTTGGTAATGATACCCTCAAGTTTATCGATTCGAGTGGAATCTAGATTTATTTTTTCATTAACCAGAGGTTCTTTCTCCTTAATATTTTTCAAAGTCATTCCTACCTTAGATCCATATTGAGTAATTTTATTATGGATCTTTTTGTCTAGATTTTGAATGGATTCAATGGTAGCAACTTTGTTTTCAATAATTTCAAGCCTTTGCATAACATGCTCCAAAGTTAACATAGTTCCATTAACCAAAAGAGGTGGTGAGCCAAATAAATCTATTAAAGTATTATAAGAACCAAAGGTATGGCTACCCAAGAAATTCCCTCGGGTAATGGTATCAAGGATATATCTATACCAAGGATTAGCACCTACATAAAAATTACGAAGAAGAACTGAAGTAGATTGCTTCCTGGTAGCTTTTGTAGGAAATTCTTCAATGAGGCATCTACCTCCTTTAGAATTTTATTTATTTCTAGTAATTATCCAACTTTGAGGCAAAAGATCGAAAAATTCATTCGTAGCAAATGGTTCCTTAATGATAGTAAAAAGATCGGGATGAATACTTATAGATTTAAGATCCGCAGTTTCCTTACTAGATGATTCACCCTTATTTTTAGGAACATACATAAGCTTGGCAATTTTAGTGGAAGGACTAGGAGTATTCTTTACGGAAGAAAAAGCGGTTCCCAAGTTGGTAATGATACCCTCAAGTTTATCGATTCAGTGGAATCTAGATTTATTTTTTCATTAACCATAGGTTCTTTCTCCTTAATATTTTTCAAAGTCATTCCTACCTTAGATCCATATTGAGTAATTTGATTATGGATCTTTTTGTCTAGATTTTCAATGGATTCAATGGTAGCAACTTTGTTTTCAATAATTTCAAGCCTTTGCATAACATGATCCAAAGTTAACATAGTTCCATTAACCAAAAGAGGTGGTGAGCCAAATAAATCTATTAAAGCATTATAAGAATCAAAGGTATGGCTACCCAAGAAATTCCCTCCGGTAATGGTATCAAGGATATATCTATACCAAGGATTAGCACCTACGTAAAAATTACGAAGAAGAACTGAAGTACATTGCTTCCTGGTAGATCTATTTTGAGCATTGCGAATTCTATACCAAGCGTATTTTAGATTTTCTCCCTCCCTTTGCTTAAAATTTAGAACTTCATTCTCGGGAAATAACGGAGAAGATATGAGACTAGTCATGACGGCAAGAAAACAAACTAACACACGAGCAAACAAACGGACGAGGAAAAGGCAACGGAAAGAGAGGAGGAGATTGGGAAAGAGAGGGCGAATAAAACGTCAAGGGTGAAGTGGGGGAGAGGAAAACGAGAGGCAAATGGCAAATAATGTAATGCGAGGGATAGGGTTTTGATGGGTACTTGGTATGTTGACTTTTGCGTAGACTCCCCGACAACGGCGCCAGAAGTCCTTCTTGCTACGTCTTGAGCTTGCGTTGGTTTTCCCCGAAGAGGAGAGGATGATGCAGCACAGTAGTGTAAGTATTTCCCTCAGTTTTTGAGAACCAAGGTATCAATCCAGTAGGAGGCCACGTGCAAGTCCCTCGCACTGCACAAAACGATAGCTACTCGCAACCAACACGATTAGGGGTTGTCAATCCCTTCACGGTCACTTACGAGAGTGAGATCTGATAGAGATAATATTTTTGGTATTTTTGGTATAAAGATGCAAAGTGAAAATTAAAAGGCAAAGTAAAACAAAGCAAGTATAAAAGTGATGGAGATTGATATGATGAGAATAGACCCGGGGGCCATAGGTTTCACTAGTGGCTTCTCTCAAGAGCATAAGTATTCTACGGTGGGTGAACAAATTATTGTTGAGCAATTGACATAATTGAGCATAGTTATGATGTTATCTAGGTATGATCATGTATATAGGCATCACGTCCGTGGCAAGTAGATCGAAACGATTCTGCATCTACTACTATTACTCCACTCATCAACCGCTATCCATCATGCATCTAGAGTATTAAGTTAAAAACAGAGTAACGCCTTAAGCAAGATGACATGATGTAGAGGAATAAATTCATGCAATATGATAAATACCCCATCTTGTTATCCTCGATGGCAACAATACAATACGTGCCTTGCAACCCTTTACATCCTTTGGGTAAGGACACCGCAAGATTGAACCCAAAGCCAAGCACTTCTCCCATTGCAAGAACTACCAATCTAGTTGGCCAAACCAAACGGATAATTCAAGAGACTTGCAAAGATAACTCAATCATACATAAAAGAATTCAGAGAAGATTCAAATATTATTCATAGATAAGTTGGATCATAAACCCACAATTCATCGGTCTCAACAAACACATCGCAAAAAGAAGATTACATCGAATAGATCTCCACGAGAGAGGGGAGAACATTGTATTGAGATCCAAAAAGAGAGAAGAAGCCATCTAGCTACTAACTATGGACCCGAAGGTCTGAAGTAAACTACTCACACTTCATCGGAGAGGCTTTGATGATGATGTAGAAGCCCTCCGTGGTGGATGCCCCCTCCGGCGGAGCTCCGGAACAGGCCCCAAGATGGGATCTCGTGGATACAGGAAGTTGCGGCGGTGGAATTAGGTTTTTGGCTCTGTTACGATCGTTTGGGAATGCGTGAGGTATATATAGGAGGAAGGAGTACGTCGGTGGAGCTTGAGGGGCCCACGAGGCAGGCGCACCCTAGGGGCGCGCTGGCCCACCTCGTGACCGCCTCGTGGCTTTCTTGACGGAGGGTCCAAGTCTCCTGGGTCTTATCTCTTGAGAAAATCACGTTTCTGAAGATTTCATTCCGTTTGGACTCCGTTTGATATTCTGTTTCTTCGAAATACTGAAAAAGGCAAAAAACAACAATTCTGGGCTGGGCCTCCGGTTAATAGGTTAGTCCCAAAAATAATATAAAAGTGGAAAATAAAGCCCATTATAGTCCAAAACAATAGATAAAGTAGCATGGAGCAATCAAAAATTATAGATACGTTGGAGACGTATCACGAAGCTCATTCAGCAGCCTGACTTCATGGCTCCTAGCTACCCCGTGGATGCTATCACGGAGACTCAACATTGCCAGCTTATGACGAAATGCCAGAACCTCACCTTGAAGGCGGTTGTCGGCTCTATTGCACCTCCTCAACCTGACGGAACATTTCACTGCCGTCCGATTCCACATGGCTATGCTGTTGTGATGGTGGATGAAGTAATGGAGGGATTTGAGGAGCTCGAGCTTGACCACCCTACAGGTGAAGGGGAGATTCAGCTGGGTCTTGCTCTGAAGACTCCATGTCTATGGCGGAAGGAGTACATCAAGCTTCCAAACTGGACGCCTCTGCCTCCTCCTCCTCCGGCGAGTCAGGGCACTCCGCCTCCTCCTCCTCCTCCTCCTCCTCCCGCGAGTAATCAGGGCACTCAGCCTCCTTCTCCGGCTGCTCCGGCGCGTGAGGCCACTCCGCCTCCTCCGGCGTGTCCGAGCAGTCCGTCTCATCAGCAACGGCGGAAGACAGACGCCACCGACCCGGCTCCTCTGGCGTGTCGGAGCACTCCGCCTCCTTCTCCGCTTCGTAAGCAACAACGAAAGAGAGACGGCTCAGTACAGCCAGAGGCGGGAGGCAATACAGATACGGTCCATCTCTCAAGACTCCGGAAAAGTTACCATACGAGAGGACCGAGAAGGAAAATGCGGAGATCTGTGAAGCCCAAATGAGGGAATTTTTTGCAAAGAAACCTCCACCTCCGAAGGAGATGATAGATCCGGTGAAACTGAAGCGCACTATCGATGCCCTGAAGCGACCACCATCGCCTCCGCTGGATTCCAACTATGTCCGTTGTCTTAAAGAGACATATTAAGATGCACGGAACTCAGGAACTACTTCCAGTGATAAAAGGTTAGCAGAATGAACAAGTGGGAAAAAATTCCCCAGCTCGGCGAACAGGCAAACCAATCGTGCCCCCCGCTCAAGGTGTCTAGCGATATCGTCGCTAATCTGCTGGGGATGGTGCCCGGTACCAATCCTGCTGATTACCTGAGCGATGATATAGTGTTTGAAACAATGGAGGTGGACGAATTCAGATACTAGTACGGGAAGCCTCTCGTCAAAGATGGAAGTCCTCCTCTAACCACGATGATGCGAAGATTCCGTGAATGGTACTTGGAAACCTACAGCGAGTCTGGGAAGGATGTTTTGACGATGAGAATTGAAGAGGAGCACGACCTCGTTGGAAATGGTCTGTTCTCTGTTGAATTTGACGAGTTATTCCGGTTATACAATCAAAAGGCCCTCGACAAAACACTCGTGACTTGCTACTATCTGTAAGTACTACTTCTGTAATTAAGTCTCTATATATAGCTCAGTTCTTTCATTGCATTTGTATATATAATTATCCTCACTATATTATGCAGATTGAAGATCGTCGAATGCAGAAAAGCATAAATCTATGACATTGGGTTCATTAACCCAAATATCATACATGAATGGATGGTTAAACACAATGTCAAAGAAACCGAGGACAACTTGCTACAATCGTTGCTAAAAAATCAAAACAAAGATATAGTACTCTTTCCTTACAACTTCAAGTGAGTGTTACTGTCTTGTGCATATTCGGTTTCCCTTATTACTCGAGGTTATAGTAATGTAACTGATGAGTTATGCATACGTGCGCAGCTTCCACTTTATTCTCCTAGAGATTAAGCTTGAGCTCGGAGTAGTAACCGTCTTAGACTCGAGACGAAAAGATCCCCAGGACTATGCGGACATGACTCAAATGCTCCAGAAGTAAGTTCAATCAATCATTATCGCACCATATCGGCAACTTTGTTCATTTCCTGATATCAAGTAATTATTTTCTTTGCCTGGCAGGGTTTGGAAAGAGTTCAACCGGAAGTAAGTACTACTACCTAGTTCCGCACATCTCCCATTGATTCTAGCTAGTTTCATCAATACCATTTAGCATGCTTGCTTATCATTTTGATTGACCTCTATTTCTTGTAAAGTGCTTGTGGCAGGAATGCGGGAATGACTTTTGTGGATACTACATTTGCGAGTTCATCCGCCACTGGACCTGTGAGCGGGGTTACTCTGAAAAACAATACGAAGTGCGTAAGCAAAAATATTCACAATTTTATTTTATTACCATCATTTGTGTTGAGTTTCATTCATATACATGTATTGACCCTCTTCTTCAATTTAGATCTGGCAGATGCGGGATGAACTCGTACCACAAGATCGCATACGATCAATTCAAGAGGAATTGGCGGGATTCTTTCTTAACCACGTCATCAATAAAGCCGGAGAATACCATGTGGAAATTGATATAGAGATAGTGTCAAGTTCTCTCTATACGTATGGTAGCTAGCATGGACCAAGCACGGAGATAAGAGAGGTCGCTTCTCTCTATTAGCTAGCTAACACAATATATGAAACCCCTAAATTAACCCTCCAAAACCCCCTAAACCCCCCCCCCCCCCCTTAAAAAAACCAAAAACCCCAGCTCCTGAGCTGCTGAAGCGTGGATGCCTTTTGGTCTCGGTTGGTGTTACCAACCGGGACTAAAGGCCCTCCTGCCTAGGCTTGCCGCAGCGGCCACGTGGAGCATCAACTGTCCTGGTTCGTAAGCGAACCGGGACTAAAGGTGTTGGGCTTTAGTCCCAGTTCCAGAACCGGGCTAATGGGCCTCTGGAACCGGGACAAATTGGTTGTTTTCTACTAGTGAATTAGGCACATGAGGTATAGGTAGTCCCTTCTTCCGGTGCTTAATTACCACGGGAACATGCCAACGAGTAGAACTGTAGGAGTATCAATGACACCTGAGTGCAAAAAAGACAAAATGGTTAAAAATCTGACATCGGATTTTTGGACCTCCAACACGAATGCCTCGATAGTCGTCTGATGACGAACACTAATCTTCAAGCGGGACTGGTTGCCATGTCAATTTTCTCAAGTGTTCGTGATGACTTGCAAGCCACACAGGGTGGTGTAGCACTTTCGTGTAAGTATCCAAATAGTTATCGTCCCAACAAAGAGCGGAGGAGAATATTTATGAGCAATGTTTCTGTCGCACAAAAGTTGTCACAACTCTTATGTGAAGTAACTGCTTGTGATTCAGCAGAAGCTATTAGTGTTCCAAGAGTCAAATAAACCAAAGTAGTGAATATGATGAGTTTGTTGCAGCAATAATAATAGTGACTTGGAAGTAAAGAGCATAAAGTAAAGACTAAAAGTATAAATATGTTCCTGCAGTAGAGAGATTATGCACGGAGAAACTTTGGATCATGGTATACCTCAAGTGTGCTAGTTCAGTGATAATCCAAGTTACCTTGTATTATGAGTTTAGTATATGATTTGCTTGTTCTGTAGGTGGATCGCCCTAAAGTTATGGAACTCCTCCTCGCGGGATTCTATTCCACACTATGGTCATACTTTGACATTGCCACAGTGTGGTCGTCTCCACAATTAAGGTACTTAAACAGGAACCATGCACTAAGTTTGATGGATCGCCATTATATCATATTTCCTTCGGTCCTCGTAAATGTCTCTACATGTCACGTTAGAGGTCACGGATTCTCTAGACAATGTGTGTTACCTGTGTAGATCTTTAGATCATGTTCCCTGGGCCCTTAAGTTGGACAACACGCATAGCGTTCACCATGATATAATAACTTCTAGACAAATCAGAAGACTACAAACACGAATGACGACATATAGGTAGGCAAAAATGAATCTTACCATTCACCTATCTCCCGCGCCTAGGGGAATTACTCACACATCGGAAGAGAATAACCAACCATTATAGAGCATAAATCCGTGATAACCATATCAATAATACCGTGAAGATCCACAATAAGATGAATGATTCAACAAGTCCCGATGTCTAGATGAGTACGAATAGAGTTATACACCCTAATCTTACAACTTGGAATTCCTCTTATAATGGTGATGATGAAATGAAATGAGTATGATGGTGGAAGAACAAAACTAGAGGGATCTCCGGTGGTTCTTCTTCTCCGGATCTATTCTCTTTCTGTTCTGGATGGTGTGGTGGCGACTAGGTCTCTCTGGTGATGTGTTGCCCTTTTTGAAAGTTGTTCTTGTAGATGAGGAGGAGCTCCAGGCGCCTCATACGAGATACGACCGCCCATACGAGCAAAAGCGCTTGTATGGTTGGTCGTCTTGCACTTTGGTGTGTCTGATGGTGGTCTCTCTACATGGAAATTGCTCCATTTGGCTCAATTTGGAGTAATGCTCCTTGATTTCCTTCCATATATGCTTTTCCCTGCCAAACAATGGAATAAATGAGTTTTCTTCTCTCTCAAAGGATTAGTGTTAGAAATAACCGAGAAATAACAAAAACCACATTAAACCAAGTCCAAACTCTTCATAAAAAGTCACAAACTCTAGAGCCATCAGTTCCCTACGATCGGGAATGTTGTTGAACGATTTTCCTTTTTCCATAGCCATAGCCCATGAATTAAATTTGCCATGTCCCACGAAATACATTTGCCATATGGTTAAGAAAAAGATAATTTTTTCCATGGTCCACCAGGTAAATTTGCCATGGCCCAAAAGAAAGAAATTTGCCATGGTCCAAAATAATTGTTTGCCATGGTCCAAAGTAATTTTGCCATCATAATATTTTTGGGCAGTTTTGTAAATAGTCACATGGCAAACAGTCACAGATTTTCCATAATGTTTTTAGGGAGTTTTGTGATTAGTCGTAAGGCAAATTTAAAAGAACTAAAGTGTTTAAATGTATCTTTTTTACTTTTTTTGTACATCTTTAAGTTATGGTAAGTTTCAGTTTCTCATGCATGTCAATTTGTAAAATTTCTTGTATCACTGTTTAAGTTACACAAACATCGTGTCTACTTTTGTTTGTGTCCCTGTACTAATAGGTGTTCTCCCTATGGCAATTTCTGCACATCCTTTGTTGTGTCATAGGGGGAGGTAGGGGGTGGTTAAAACCATGTTTCTTCAACTATGTAGAATGGCAATTTTCCCCTTTTGCATCATGAATTTTTTTTCGTGTAATCAAAATGGCAAATTAAATAGGAATTTGTGTACCTACTTCACATGGCAAATAGTAAAAAAAATCTACAATCATGGCAAATTAAAAGTATGTTATGTTCTTTTTTACAGAAATATGGCAAATTCATGGTATATATAATGTCAAATTTGTGTGCTAATTTTCTATCCTTTAATATGTTTTGTGTTTTTCCTGACACTACTGTTACATGGCAATTTAGTGCCTTTTTTTTCTCCCAATTTTTCTTGGTGGCTCCTATGTCTCGCTTATAGCGAGAAGTAGGGTGCACTCGCGTCAGGCGCAACCCTAAATGGGCCGGCCCAGTGCACGAGAGGCCACAGGCGACTGCCATGTTTTTTTTTCACCTTTTTGTTTTCAGTTTTTTCCTTTATTTTTATCTTTCTTTATACATCCAAATATTCTATTTGGGCGACGCAACGTGTCCGCCGGCGGATAATATAAAAAGATCCGCCGCCTGCGTGACCATTGGATGGAGCTGCGGATGGCGTCCGATCTACCTACGTGACAAGTCATCTTTGCAACAAGTGTGTTGTTGCGGTATTTTCTGCAGATGAGATCTTGTTACATTTTTTTTTGCAACAAAGATCTTGTTGTAAAAAAAATTCGTAACAAAGGTCTTGTTGCAGAATCATTTTTATGAGTTTTTCTACAACAGAGGTCTCATTGTAGAAATTTTTCGCAACAAAGATCTTGCTATAGAATCATTTTAACGAGTTTTTCTGCAACAGAGGGCTCGTTGTAATAGATAATGTTGCAGAAACCTTTGCGATAGAGGATATGTTGTAGATATTTTTTGCAACAAAGACCATGTAGTGGATATATTTTTTGCAACAAAGACCATGTTGCAGAATTTATTTTTTTGCAACAAGGACCATGTTGCGTGAACGCATGTAGAATTTTTTGCAGCAATGGTTATGTTGCAGGATTTTTTTTACCAAAAATCGTGTTGCAGGATCTGTTGTTGCGTCTCAGCTCGAGGAGGCGGCAACCATGGACGCCGGTGCTCCTCTAGGATGGCGGCAACATGGAACGACGAACGACGGCAGGCGCGGCTTCAGCAGCGGCGTGCCTCACATATGCGAGCGGTGCAGTCCGGCAGCTTAGAGCGCACGTGCGGCCGATTCACATCACCGCATGGAGCGGCTTCCAGCATCTACGCCTACTCGCAGGCCGCTGCACCGGCCATCGGCCATGGCGCGCTTGTCGTCACGGACGAGGTCAATGTTTGGATGAAGAGACACATGTGTATCAGCATGCAACCTAGGTGTGTAGGTGTGTAGAAGATGAATGAGTAAAGAAAGGAATGAGTGGCTCTCCCTCGTTAGATGTGGAGATAAGGAAAAGGATGAGCGGTGATAGACAGCCCACTGGGACGCGTGGTGCGCGTATGAGGTGGCGGACGGGTGAGCTCTAATCGGCCGGGTGACGGGAATCTTTTCCCATATTCTAAATACATATATTACAAAAAAATATTTACATACAAATATTAAATGTTAACTTCCAAATATTTTAAATATATATATTACAGAAATATGTTACGGAAAATTTTAACCAAGCATTTGAAAAACATTAAATGTGTATAGAGGAAATGTTTCTCATGTATACGAGAAATATCCAATGTGTATGAAAAAAGTTAATTATGTATTTTAAAAAATTTAATCATGCATTTGAAAATATTAATTAAGTATTTGAAAATTGTTAAACAAGCAATTAAAAAATGTTAAATTTGTATAGAAAAAATGTTTGCCGAGTACACAGAAAATATATACGAGAAATACAATATGTATGAAAATAAATGAATGTCGTGTATTGAGAAAAATTTAAACATGTATAAAAAAATGTTCTTGGTGTATAAGAAAAATGAAGAACATACACTAAATAAAACTAGCCATAAAGACTTATATCTTTTAAAAAAATTTCATTTTGTATCTAAAAATATTAAACATGTATATAAAATGTTTTTTATGTATATGAAAATGTACGACGTGTACATAGATTTTAAAATGTTGATCCTGTAGGAAATATGTTAATCATATATTTTAAAAAAGTTAAAGATGTATATAAAAATGTTCCTAATATATATCAAAAAGGTACTATGTGTATGAAAAAGTAGTCATCAAACTTCAATTTTGTTAAATGTTAATTGTGTATTTAAGAAATGTTAGACATGTATAAAATATGTTCTTGATGTATATGGAAAATGTACAGATGTGTATGAAAAAAGTAGACATGTGTTGAAAAAAAATATGAAGAAAGCCGGGAAAACTAAAGTAACGAACGAAAGAAGAAAAAAACACCTCAGAAATGAAAGGAAAATCCAAAGAAACAGGTGAAAACCCATGAGAAAATCAAGAAAAAAACCAAGAAAACCGAAAGATAACATTGAACGAAGAAAACATAAGAAAACCACAAGAACCTGTTGGAGAAACAAAGAAAAAACCAAGAAAAAACAGGAAACCAACTAATATGAAAAAGTTAATCATGTATTTAAAAAAATCATGCATTTGAAAATATTAATCGATTATTTTAAAATTGTTAATCAAGCATTTAAAAAATGTTAAATTTGTATAGAAATATGTTTGCCAAGTATATGAAAAATATATACAAGAAATACAATATGTATGAAAAAAAATGTTTTCTCATGTATTGAGAAAAAATTAAATGTGTATAAAAAAATGTTCTTGGTATATAAGAAAAATGAAGAACATACACTAAATAAAAATAGCCATAAAGACATATTTTTTAAAAAGTTCATTCTGTATCTAAAAATATTAGAATATAATTTTTTTTTGATGTATATGAAAATGTATAACGTGTATATTAAAACAAAATGACAGAAAACATAGATTTTAAAATGTTGATACTGTAGAAAAAATGTTAATCATATATTTCAAAAATGCTAAAGATGTATATAAAAATGTTCCTGATATATACCAAAAAGGTACTATGTGTATGAAAAAGTAGTCATCAAACATCAATTTTGTTAAATGTTAATCATGTGTTTAAGAAATGTTAGACATGTATAAAAAATGTTCTTGATATATATGGAAAATGTACAAATGTGTATGAAAAATGTAGACATGTGTTAAAGAAAAAAAACAAAAAAATGAAGAAAGCCGGGAAAAGTAAAGTAACGAACGAAAGACAAAAGAAACACCTCAGAAACGAAGAAAAAGGAAAATCCAAAGAAACAGGTGAAAACCCATGAGAAAATGAAGAAAAAAACCAAGATAACCAAAAGATACCTCTCAACAAAGACAACAAAGAAAACCACAAGAACCTGTTGTAGAAACAAAGAAAAAAACCAAGAAAAAACAGGAAACCAACTAAAAAGAAAAATTGAAACCCAAGAAAGAAACCGAAGAAGTCACAAAAAAGACAAAAAAAAACTAATAAATACAAGAAAGGAATGATGAAAATCAGTGAAAAACAAAGAAAACAAAATGCCAAAAAAACCATGAAGCAACAAAGAAAACCGAAAGAAAAAGATAAAAAGAAATAGGCGAAAGGAACAAAAGTTAGCCAGACAACCACGAACAGCACATACCATGATCAAATCGAAGCGAGCACATGAAGGATAACTAGTGAACGGAATAAGAAACTGAACGGGCTGGACGAAAAATGATGAGGACGACAAATGTTTAGACGAGACACGAGCTATACTCACCTTTAGCGAGATATAGTTCTCGTTTGTTTTTGGAAAGGGCTGGTACTTTTTGGGCACTCGAAGCTGGGCCTTTTTGTAGCCCATTTTATTTTCTGTATGGTTCGCCCTGGGCGCACGTCGTTCGCCCCACTCATGGGGAATGACTAGCGCCGAAGAAGCGCGGCGTACACCAAGCCCGTGATCATTTATGTCTGTACTTTACCGAAATAAGCAAGAAAACAACATGTATTAAGCGATAAAATAAAATGAAGAGGAGAACACGAATTCTATATCTACCCCATGATCAGTGTAGGCTTATAACCAACATTAAATTATTTAACAAATTAAGAAAACCGGTTGGCCTATTAATATTTTTTCATATGTTGTTCCGGTTTATTCGGGTGTACTACAATTCGGTTATTATTTCAGTTTATGGTTCGGGTGGGTTAATTTTTTTTGTTTATTCAGCTGTTGTTCCGTTTTCACTGGTTTCCGTGTTATTGGGGTTTGTTCTTTCTGTTTATTTGGGGTATTGTTTCGGTTAGTTGTTGTTGTTTTGGTTTATTCGGGTATCTTGTTCTGGGTTATAATTCGGTTACTGTTTTGATTTATTGTTTGAGTGGGTTAATGTTTTCAGTTTATTCAGTTGTTGTTCCGTTTCACTGGTTTTTCTATTCCAGGTTATCCGGGGTTGGTGTTTTGGTTTATTTTGGTTATTGTTTCAGTTAGCAGTTCTGGGTTTATTTGAATACTATTTCAGTCTTTGTTTAGGTAATTGTTAGTAAACTATTCGCTGATGTCGTGGTGTAAAAATGGGCAGTAATCAATCGAGAACTTATTTTCCCCCACAAATTACTATTTTTGCAAATATACTGTTCTGGCCTACTGTTTTGTGACTCGGCAACACCATCACCGGAAAGGATCAGGAGACGATTGAGACGGCTCTGCGTCAGTATGCCGGTGGAGGGAAATGATGTGTAGAAAAATCCTAAATTTTAACCCTGTATATATGGACGCGACGGTGGAGGAGAGAAATGATGTGTAAGAGAATCACGTGCGTATTTTTTCTCTGGTGAAAGTAAAAAAATAAGGGAAAATCAAATTATCGGGAGTACTCTTCACTATTACTATTCATTGACATGGATGTAAATGAACAGTAGAAGCTTAAAAAAATTCAACAAAAACAGAAAAACTAAAGCCTTCCAGCTTTAGTATAGTAATAACTTATTCGTTCGTTACGATGATTTTCAAAATAAAGGCTGTATTGCCAGCTAATCAGCAGATAAACGGGCAGTTGAGATAAAACAGCGTTGGCCATGGAAGCATGCATGCATGATACGTGTATACTCTCTTCATTCTTAAATACAAGTCTTTTTAAATATTCTAATATAAACTATATACGTAGCAAAATAAGTGTTTACACTTTAATAAACTAATACGTTTATATACATCCATATGTAGTTCATATTAAAATCTTTAGAAAGACTTATACTCCCTCCGTTCCTTGATATAGGGTGTATAGTTTTTTGTGAAAAAGTTCATATTATAAGGTGTATCCCTTTAGTTGACACTTTTACCCCTCCATTAGCTACAACCCACGCATGACCTTCCTAGAAAAAAAGATGGCAAATCCCCATCTCGTATATGCATGTTGTGCATGTGATGTAGGTTTGTTTGGAAAGAGAAGATTAGATCGTACTACTGTCCTTTTATTGTGGATATTGTGGGATTTGTCAGGCTAAATAAGGAAGTAAACTGCACAGGATAGAGAGGATCGTGATTTTCCTATTTTTCTCTCTAGTCTCACGTGTTTGCAGCAGGGGCTTTTACGTCCAAAACTAACAAAATCTCCCCTCCCAGCCCGTGCGTTAATATTCGTGCAAGAAAACTATACACCCTATATCAAGGAACGGAGGGAGTATTTAAGAACGGAGGGAGTAGAAAGCATGGAGGAGGAGGTCAGGCACTCTTTATCATTCCTAGCTATTCTCTGTGTCCCAAATTACTTTACATTTATCTAGATATAGATATATCTAGACAAATTTAAGACAAATAATTTATGATATCGTCTTCCCGCCCGCTCATTGAAAAGATAGAGAATATCTGGGTCGTCAACTCATGTGCATCTAACAATCCTGCATGTGAAACTTGATGGGAGGTCTTTATAAGATTTGTTTCCTCATTTCGACACTTTCGCACTGAATTCGAGCTGCGGCAACAGATAAAGAGGCACCATGCCCCCTAATCACACTGGTGGAAAAACAGGCTTCCGTCCAGCCCCATAAGTCGCGAAGCTGTAGGAACCGCGACTAATGGGACCTTTAGTCATGATTAAGAGATGAACCGCGACCAAAGGCTCTGGGCCAGGCGCTCGGTGGCCAGTGGCGCGTGAGGTCTTTAGTCGCGGTTTGCCGGGACAACCGCGACTAAAGGCCTTCGAGCACCTTTAGTCACGGTTTGTCGTGCCAACCGCAACTAAAGCCCCTCCCTATATATACCCATCCAGCAGCCAACACTTAGCTGTTTGGAGCCATTCTCTTCACAAGTGGGTGTAGGTTTGCTTTTGGTTCCTCTTATGCACATAAGGTGTTTGATGAAATGCCCCAAGAGCATGAAACAAACATGAATTCAAAATTGTTCAAAATTGTGTATGGTCATCCGATGATATTGAATATATATTGTATATTCCTCTTGAATTCTTTTTGGTTCTAATTTTAAATTTGTTTGAAATTGTACATTCATATGCATGTATGTAGTACCGTAGAATATGTGAAACTCCTTCAAAATTAAAATAAAGCACAAAAGAAATAAAACAATACAAATTAAACAGAAAACAATACAAATTAAAAAGAAAACAATACAAATTAAACAGAAAACAGGTTTGGGGGGCTAAAACCCTAAACTCATGCAGCGGCCTTTAGTCGCGGTTGGTCGACCAACCGCGACTAAAGGTGGGGGCGCTGAACGCAAAACCCGCCATAAAAACCCTTTAGTCGCGGTTGGGCAGGCGACCACGACTAAAGGTCGCCAACCGCGACTAAAGAGGCGCGGAACGCAAAACCCGCCAAAAACCCTTTAGTCGCGGTTGGGCGGCGACCCAGCGACTAAGGGGGGCTATAAATACAAGGCTCCGATTCTCGTCTTCTCCGATTCCGATTCTCGCTGTTGTCTCTGCCGCGCCCTCGGCCTTGCCGCCGTCGCCCTCGCCCTTGGCGCCGCCCGCCGTCGCCCTCGCCCTCGGCCCGCCCGTCGCCCTCGCGTCTGCAGCAGCGCCGCCCGGCCGACCTCGATCTTGCCGCCTCGCTCGCCCGCCCTCAACGTCGCCGACCGGCCTCCTCGCCCGCGCGCCCTCGGCGCCGCCGCCCGTCGCCCTCGCCTACAGCAGCAGCGCCCGCCCGGCCTCGGTACTGCCGCCTCGCTCGCCCGCCCTCAACGCCGCCGACCGGCCTCCCTCGCCCAACGCCCGCCGCGACACATAAATTAAGTCTGCATAAATTAAAATAAAGCACAAAAGAAATAAAACAATACAAATTAAAATAAAACAGGTTTAGGGGGGGGGGGCTAAAACCCTAAACCTGTGGCGGCCTTTAGTCGCGGTTGGCCAGAAGAACCGCGACTAAAGGTCCTCCGCCTCGGCAACCGCTGGCGCCACGTGGGACGGGCCGTTAGTCGCGGTTCTTAAGCAGCGCGACTAAAGGTGGGGGCATTAATCGCGATTCTTGCCAGCCGCGACTAATAGCGATTCATGAACCGCGACCAAAGGCCTTTTTTCCACCAGTGTCAAGAACACCAAATCTGAGTATGAAATGGTGCGACACATGGAGAAACACCACTCTGCCCACAACTACTTGTCAATACACTGACTGTGGAACCTCTCTCACTTTCCACCCGGTGTCTGCTTCCACGCGCATGTATGTTGCCGCAACCTACAATTATAGGTGTCGGGTGGAAGCTCTGCCGTTGCGTGCACCGTGGGCACTATAGAGACGTAGCGGAGAACTTCGCGCAGTGCGGCGAGGACGTCTTGTTTTACCACCACCACCATATGCTCCACCCCTTCCTCCTCGACCACCACTACAAGCACCTTGTCCGCCCGCATCGCCTCCTCCTCCTCCTCCCGATCCGCCTACACCTCCCCATTTTCCCGCCCAACCAACTTCTCCTACAATTACACATCCTCCGGTTCCGCCCGCACCTCCTGCACCTCCCCGTCCTCCCGCCCCGCCAGCGCCTCCTGCCGCTCCTACAATCAAACATCCATTGGGCCCACTCATACCTCCTGCTCCTCCTACGATTACACATCCTCCGGCCCCGCCCGCACCTCCTGCACCTCCCCATCCTCCCGCCCCGCCAGCGCCTCCTTCTGCTCCTACAATCAAACATCCTCCGGTTCTGCCCGTACATCCTGGTCCTCCTACAATTACACATCCTCCTGCCCCACCTGCACCCCCGGCACCTCCCCATCCTCCCGCCCCGCCAGCACCTCCCGCTGCTCCTACAATCACACATCCTCCGGCCTTGCCGACACCTCTTGTTCCTCCTACAATTACACATCCCCCGGCCCCACCTGCACCTCCTGCTCCTCCGCCACCTCCTCCTCCTCCTCCTCCACCACCACCACCACCACCACCACCTCCTCCTCCTCCTCCTCCTCCTCCTCCTCCTCCTACTACCCCTCCCGCTTCGCCGCGAGCTAGCATGTGCGGCAACTGCACGTAGTCATCATCGTCGTCATCACTGATCTCCACGACAACCCGCGCCATAAAGGAACTGCACGAGAGAATGTGGGTGTGCGGTTAGTAAAAGGCAACGAACAGCACACTAACAGAGATATGAAAAAACACGATAATACGTATCAAATCGATCGTGTTACATGCAAGAGCGCAAATCGACGGGTATGCTACTATAGCTAGGTCGTTCTAATCCATACAAGGGCGCAAAAGTACCACAGCTTCAGGTAATATCATACACTCCAAGTAGAAATTAACACGTACGTGATCGATGCCGGCGGCGTCCTCCTGCGGCGGTCGGCTGGGGGAAGCAGGATCAACGCGGCGGGGAGGGGCTGGCGCCGCTCCCAGAGTTCTGGTCGGGTCTCCTCCCGGCGGCGAGCGGCGGCGGCAGTTGGCACACGGCGAGGAGGTTCGTTCGTTCGATCGATCTGATCTGATTTGGTCGATTGCAGAGAGGCGATCGAGGAGGGTAGTAGGGGCACAAGGACGGACGCTGTTAATTTTGGGGGCCACACGGACGGGTACGGGTCCGTTTTCTACCGGGATTCGGAGGGCCAGTGAGATTGGGTTATTAGGTTTTGATCAGCCCGTTGGGCCGTGTTTCGAGTTGGGCCACACATCCTATCGCTCTATTCCCATCCAGGATGATCACAATGGCGTGTCATTCGTGGATCGATCAACCCCTCAAAAAACAAAATCGTGGATCGATCAGAGTTCAACCTCATCTTGTACTCAAAAAATAAATAGAAAACATCCACTAAAAAAAAGCATAGCTACTTCATCTAGTATAGTTCTCAAGGAAAAAAAAACAAAGCAACTTCATCTTCAGTCTGTATATGTCTCTATGCAAGCACATCCGTGCAAGTTCTTATACATCATACACTCGAAATCAAATCACCAATAACTGTCAATATATCCACGACGTCGATCTTGCAAAACCCTCCCCGGTCCTCTTTTGCCCTTCTGTTACAACCACCAGCAATGAGTAACAACACATATCTACTGTAGCTATCGACAGCGTAAGAAATACATTGCATGCGCCTACAATGTTTCAGTGTGCTATACAAGCATCCCCTGCCGTAAATCGGAAGACAAAGTAGTACTAGTATGGTCCAGGCTCATCATAGGTTGGAGAAGGAGCTGGGCACCTTTGGCGCCCCTTCGAAGGCCCACGACGATATGAGGTGATGAGCGATGGCGTAGGGCCCGGGGACGAACATCGGAGCGGGTTCCTCGCTCTCCACCGTGAGGTCGGAGGAAATGCTCTGCCCTCTCGGCACCCTTGCATATCTGGTTCACCTTGAGCGCCGCTTGATCTCTGGGCTTTCTCATACTCAGCAAACGTTAGCGCTTTCTTGACGCGTCTTCACGGCTGTGCCACTGGGCATCTGCGTGTACGGCAAAAGAAGAAAAGGATGAGCACCAATCTGGCACTTGAGATGAGATCTACGCGCCCAGGAGTATCATGCAGTTGATTTCTAAAACACTTCTCCTGAAATTGACATATAAGTTTGGGTTTTGCAGCATTCGATCTATATATATTTTTATATGATATAGTATTACATAAGAGGAAAATAACGGAAGAGAAACTGTGACATGGGAAATGATGAGATGAACCAGTAGTGGCAGGAAAGGCTAATCGAATCAGCATGTTATTCATGTTAAAAATTACCTTCAAGCTCTTTTTTATCAACATGTATGTCCAATGATTTTGCATAAGCAAAGAAACCCACCATCAGCTGGCATGGCATGGTATTTGGCCCAACTGAAAAAAACATATGCAACATGAGGACTGTCAGACTTGGTATGCGAAATCATTGTGTGAAAACATACTAGTTTTAACTGATGCCTTAAAATAGTTCTTCAAATATACAAGTACTTCTGTAATTTTTGACACATTAACTACACGTCTACACACGTGAAAACACACCTGAAATATCCCAGTATTAATGTATTGTCACAGGTTTCTATTGGAAAAGAAACAGGCAATGAGAAGACTAGCTTACCAGGCCATGGTTGAGAACTGTGGTAAATGACTTGCCCAACTTCAATCCCAGTTTCTTCCCATGTTTCCCTTCTCACCGCCTCTTCCAAGCTTTCCCCTGGCTACAAACAGAACAGCTGCAGTGAGCATAAGCTTCTTCCAATGTATGGCAACAGGACAGTTACACACTGCAAACTACACCACGCTTAATAACCTCAGGACAAAATAAACCAAGAACAAGAATTTCTTTCAAACTTTCCCAATTTATTCATTCATCCATTCTACTTATGAAAGCTACACCGAACTTTAGTGGTTACAGGCTTACAACAATGAGGCTATTACAACCTTACTGAATTCAAAGATAGCTTATGTAGCCCATGTTCAGATGATCAACTGAAAGCATTACTGTGTATTAAAAGAAACTGGATCTCTTAAAGTTCATTGTCTACTAATAACGACTATTGGATGTCAAACAGGCCGGAGCAAAATTTTCAAAATAATCATGCTTGGCACAATACCGAGTGTCAATTTCCAAGTCACAAAGTCAGAATATAGTGTGTTGATGGGGTATTACTCTTATCCCTGTAACTGAGATTTACATCGGGTATTTTAAATCAAATTCAAGTTCTTCTGTTTAGTAAGTGCTTCAATTAACCCCTCTGTAAGCATGACTAGCATGACGATGCTAGCTTGTTACAAGATCTAAGCAGGATACAGGAACATGTTGTATAAGAAAGCTATTACTTCACTGAACTTCTTATGCAGTATGCTATTACAAACAACGGGTGACAGGCTGACAGCAACTTTTAGTACACCACAAGATGTTCTTAGCCTGCCCTTCCTCATTCAACCCAAAAGCAGCTCATGAAAATTTAAGAGAACAAAGGATGCAAGTGCAACTAAACACATAACGATATGCATAAGGGAAGAAGTAGCTCGCACCTCTATAAAACCAGCAAGACAGCTCCACATCCGGGGCACAAATCTTGACTGCCGGCTTAAGAGCGCGCGGTCATTTTCTTTATCAATGACCAGCATAATCACAACCTGCAAATACACCAAAATGGCTTAAGGAGACAGTGGATACAGACCAGCACAACCCACTGGCAGCTGGAAACACTAGGAGAGGCCATGAATCATACTGGGTCAACTCGAGGGTATATCCTCTTCTTGCAGGACTCGTTGCTGCACTGCTTCCGCGTCCCAGCTTCGGTGGGAACTGCCTTTGCCCCGCACGCTCCGCAGAATTTCGCCGTGTTGTGCCATTCTAGCAGCGCTCGAGCCTGCCCGCATCAGGAGTCAAATCAAGCAAATCATTTGGCATCCCAGAATCACAGAAATGTTTCAGTATCAGTGGGGGATTTACTTGAGAAAATAATACTACTGTAGTTGGAAATAACCAAAAGTAGAAAATGGCAGGCACGTACGTGGCCGGCGATGGCGAGCTCCCCCATGGCGTCCTTGTCCCTCCAGTCGGCGGCCACCATGAGCGTCCTCAAGTCCACGAACGCCGACTCCTCCCCCGCGCCGCCGAACCTGGCGCCCTCCACCTCGCTGACGTCGACGGCCCAGTACGCGGCGGCCTCCTTGCCGTCCCCCTCGCCGCCGTGGGAGCCCAGGAACACGAAGACGTCCGAGGGGACGCCCGGGACGCGCGAGGGCGGGAGCCACGCGAGGCGCCAGGCCGGCGGTGGCGCGGGGGCTGAGGAGGGAGCAGGAGGGTCCGAGGAGCGCGCGAGGGGGCGGCCGCGGCGGAAAGGGAGGACCCTGGAGAGGTGGTGTCCGGCGGCGGCGTCGGCGCCGTCGAGGAGGGCGCGGAGGGCCTCGGCGGCCGCGGAGGGGGAGACGGCGCCGGAGGAGCGCGTGCCGGCGAGGCCGCGCAGTGGGTTGGCCGCGAAGGCGTGGGCGCGGAGGTGGATGGACATGGCGAGGGAGGGACGGCGGGTCGGCGGCAGCCCGGGCTGGTTGGTGGCGCTCTGACTCGCTTGTTTGCCTCGCCGGCGAAGGTTGTTGGGTTGGATTGGAGGTAGCTGGGAATGAAGCGATACACGTCTATGCCATGTGGGGCCACCTACCGCACATACATCCACCCGGAGCATTTCACACGTGGCCCTGCCCTTCAAAATTTTCTTTCATATTTATTACTCCCTCCGTTCCTAAATATTTGTCTTTCTAGATATTCAAATGGACTACAACATACGAATGTATGTAGACTTATTTTAGAATGTAAATTCACTCATCTCACTTGTTGAAATATCTAGAAAGACAAATATTTAGAAACGGAGGGAGTATAAACTAAAATCTAAGTTTGAAACGACGGCTCCTTAGTCGAAGCGTGTTCACATACCAACACGTCACATTGTACCTCCCACGATACGCAGGCCACGTGGCCCGACTAGCCTCGTTAGGAGCGCGATACGCAAGACATGCCAAAGGTCTTTTGTAGACCGGAAACCCCACATGCCCGGGAAGAGACCCGCCAGGGAGTGCAGTGGCTATGGGCTGTTCTGGGTCAATCCAACCGTCCCTGGAGCTTCGAGGATCTTTACTCTTCAACACGAAGGAGAAAGCAAAAACTAGGAATATTTATATACTAGGGTAAAAAATAGTAGATATGCTGTCATTGTGTGTTGTTGTGCAATCGACCATCGTTTTTCATCTATATATGAAGTGGTTGGACTTTCTGTATAAGAAAATGACTCAAATCTCATCTAAAATATTAAGTTCTAACTAATTCGAATGTGTAGTCTGGAGGCTCTGGAGTCCGGCTCCGGGCTGTAAAAAGTATATACTGGCCTTTTGCGCCGATCTTTGGAGATCACACATGACTTCTGATTGAGATGACTTCGACAGAAAACTTCTTCTTCTCGATGAGCTGAGTAACTTTCATGTTCAGAACTTCTCCATCTGAGGTCATCTTCAATGTGCATTCGGGCGGCCAAATCTGTAAAAGATATTGAAAATCCAGTTTTCTGTCCGAAAATTACAAACCTTCTGCCAAGGCCCGGAGGCTCCCCGAAGGTCCCCCGAGGTCCGGAATGTCTAGCCAAGCCCGAAGGGTCCGGACTACTTTCTCTGCAGCCCATCATTTTGGATGTAACTTCTGCACTCGACCTTGGATTAAGATGTTCAAAAAGCAAAATTCTTCTTCACGACAAGACAAAGAATTTTCATGTGGAATACTTTTCCATCTGAAGCCATATTAATTACTTTTTTTAATGACAAAATATGGTGTCAACAAAACGTTTGATCATCCGAGCGATGTTCTATGAGGAGAAATAGCGAGACGAGGAAGGAAAGAGGGTAATCAATCGGTGAGCATACTGGCAATGACAATTAAGCACCCATGGAAGCCCCGACGCTCGTGGAGAGGAAGGGAGTGAGGTGGCGATGACGGATCACAGAAGATAAGGTGGGTGAGAGGGATGTGAGAGGTAGGAGGGGCGGACCGAAGACTCCTAAGGCTAAGAGCATCTCCAGCCGCGCCCCCAGGAAGGCTTCCCCAGGAGGTTTTTTCGCGCCGGCGCTGAAAAAGCAGCCCGATCAGCGCCTCAGAGCTCGATTTTCGCCCGGCTGGGCGAAATCGATCTTGCGGACCCGAACCGAACCGGCGCCTTTAGGGCGCCTAGGCGCGAGTGGTTTTAAGCGAAAAAAGCCGCCCGGCCAGCAGCGTCGATGACACAGCGCCTCGTCTTCGCCAGACGCCTCGGTTCCGCGGGGAATCAATGGCAAAGGCTGCCGCCGGTCGGCCTTGCCATTGATTCCTCACGGCAGCGTCACGGGCGGTCTTGCGCCGACGCCTCCCTCCCTCGGCGGCGTACACAGGCGCGACAGCGGCGATAAGTCGATGGCCTCGCCCGCCTGTGGCCACACCAGCCGCCCAGCCCTCGCCGCCGCCGAGCCTTCCCTCTCCCTCTGCCGAGCGCCGCCGAGCCTTCCCTCTCCCGAGCGCCGCCGCCCGGCCCCTCCCTCTCACGATGGCGGCGTTTCCCGGAGGCGGCGCGGCCAGCAACCGACCGCCATTCGCTCCGTGAACAGGAGTCTGGCTCTGTTCGGCGAATATCCGGCGCCGCCGGACATGCGCAGCGCCGGGCAGGCTGGAGACTTCGGCAATGGGGAGTGCCCATTCCACCGTCGCCCGACGCCGTCAACAAGCCATCGTACTTCGCCAACGAGGTCGAGATCGTGCGCGCCTCCGTCACCGACGCCGAGCTCTCCCTCCCCCAGTACGCCGCCGACAACACCGCGGCTTGGGCGGCGTACTTCCAGCGCCGCCAGCAGCAGCGGCTGGCGTCCACCAACGGGGCGCCGGTGGTCGGCGGCTTGAAGAACAGCGAGGCACCACCTGCGGTGGGCGTCCCGATCGCACCCTCGGCAGCGTCTTGGCCGACATCGAGGGCGGCAACAACCTACCATTATTGGCGTACCCCGGCGAGGGCGGCCGCCCGGCGCCGCCGACGCGACGGGCAATGGGCGCCAAGGAGGTTCGGCTCCTCCTCCTCTTCTTCCTCGTCGCATTATTCCTCCCAATCCTCCGGCACTTCATCCCTGCTCGGTGTCAAGGCCGAGCCCGTGGCGGAGACGCCGCTCGGCCGGCGTACACGCAGCGCCGGCATCGTCATTAGCGAGGGCGGCCGGCACGCCTCCTGGTCGGCTCCTCCCCCGCGCTTCGTCAAGCCGAAGACAGAGCCGGGTCTCGCGCCGGTGAAGCCGGAGCCAGGGCTGCTAGCGCCGGTGAAGACGGAGCACGGCGAGGTCGACCTGGACGACGACGCGGCCCTTGAATGGGCACGCCAAGACTCTCTAAAGATGGCGAGGGAGCGCCAGTGCGCCGCCCTGCAGCGCTTCGTGCAGCGCTGCCGAGGCCGCGACGAAGGCGGCGTCGTCACCATCGACGATAGTGACGACGACGACGACGCGCCGCCGCCACCAGCCGGGGAGGAGCAGGGGCGCCTGAGTCAAGGAGGAGAAGGCCGACGATGGCGGCGACGACGGCGACTTCTCGGCCTTCAACAAGTTTTATTTGACTAGATTTATATGTAATGGCGTGTTTTAGCCCAAGTTTGCAAATATAAAAGCCTAAGTTTGCCGAAAATTGGCGTGTTTCAGCCCAAGTTTGTCTAAAAAAAATTCCCCACGCCTGGGGCCGGCCTCAGGCGGTGAGCCAACTCGCCCCCAGGCCCACTTTTTGCGCCGGGTCACCCCCAGGCGGCGATTTTAGGCGCCCCCTGGGGGGCCAACGGCTGGAGATGCTCTAAAGGGCAACCGATCACACTGCTTCATGTATAAGAATGGAAAACAAAGAGTAAATGTATTCAGAACTTGTAAATCTTGGACAAAGCAACCTAAACCACGGACTTTTAATGAAAGACTTCTGAACATGGATTGGTCTGAAAAAGGCAGTTTTTTTGGATATCAATTTTTGTTCAGATAGTCACAAGAGTTACACAGGATGAGATGAGATTTAATCTCGAAGTAGATCGAGGAACAAAGAAATAAAAAAATGTTCCTCTTGAATTCTAGAAAACATGAGGCTTGATGTAGAGGAAAGGAAAACTAATATGCAATTTTTTTATGTCAATCCAGCTTTCTACCCAAAAAAAGCTGTATACATGGCTGCCCATATGTTTATATATAGTCTAGAAACACCTAAAAGTTGTCACGTACGTCCAGGTTTTAGGAGTCGTATAATAATCTGGAGCTGGGCATATGATCTTGCTTCCAAAGTCTAGAAAGCTGGAGCAATTTGTGAATTGTGCACTGGTCGCCAACGGACATATCTTCCTTCCTGCCAGTATTTACAATGGACATGCTTGTATCCATTCTCTGCATGCATGGATTTCGTTTTCAACAAATTCCCGAAACATAAAAGATGTCATTTAGCTAAAAATTTGAGACTGAGATCATCTGTGACCGGCTTTGGAAATTTTGCTCTGTTAAACAACATTGCGATGGTGTCAAGGTGGTTCGGTGCAGCCATGTATTCAGGTTGAACCGCATAGGCTAGATAGATATTCTCTGTAACAATATTCTCTCTCTAGTTTATCCCTTGTACTCCAAGTAGCTTATCCCTTGTATCTCAAGTTTCAATCCCAACAATTTATACGCTATCAGGGAGTCGCGCCCCTGCCTTTATAACACGCAGCTGTCGCCCTGAACCGGGTACGACGTTTCCACATGGTATCAGAGCCTAACTCTTTCATCACATCTAGGTTTTCTTCTCCTCCACCGAACCTCCTGCCATGGCTTCCTCCAGCGCCTCCAACCCTACCCTCTCCGACCAAGTCACCGAGCGCCTCACCCGTACCAACAACATCCTATGGCGCACCCAGATCACGCCACAACTCCGCGGTGCTGGTTTCTTCGGGTACGTGGACGGGAGCATGCCGGAGCCAGCCAAGGCCGTCGTCTCCAAGGACAAGGATGGCAAGGAGGAGACCATCCCGAATCCTCTTCATCAACTTTGGATCAGGGAAGACCAGCACGTACTGGGTTATCTTCTGAATAATCTGTCCAAAGAAGTGCTCGTACAGGTGACCGCGATCACCCATGCACACGAGCTGTGGGCGGCGTTGGCGAAGATGTTCTCGTCAACCTCTCTGTCCCGCGTCAACAACATTCGCGCCGCCCTCACGAACGCCCAGAAGGGGACGCAATCGGTGGCCACGTACTTCGCCAACATGCGCACCCTCGCCGACGAGCTTGCAGCGGCGGGGCGGCCACTTGAGGATGACGAGCTGATCTCCTACATCCTCAACGGCCTCGACATGGACTACCAGCCGTTGGTCTCTGCCCTTGACGCCCGCACCATCCCGGTCACCCTTGATGAATTGTTTGCTCAGATGAGTAACTTTGATCAAAGGGTGGCTTTGTGTTGGGGAACGTAGTAATTTTAAAAAAAATTCCTACGCACACGCAAGATCATGGTGATGCATAGCAACGAGAGGGGAGAGTGTTGTCCACGTACCCTCGTAGACCGAAAGCGGAAGCGTTAGAACAACGCGGTTGATGTAGTCGTACGTCTTCACGGCCCGACCGATCAAGCACCGAAACTACGGCACCTCCGAGTTCTAGCACATGTTCAGCTCGATGACGTCCCTCGAACTCCGATCCAGCCGAGTGTCGAGGGAGAGTTCCTTCAGCACGACGGCGTGGTGACGATCTTGATGTACTACCGACGCAGGGCTTCGCCTAAGCACCGCTACGATATTATCGAGGTGGATTATGGTGGAGGGGGGCACCGCACACGGCTAAGAGATCCAAGGGATCAATTGTTGTTGTCTCTGGGGTGCCCCCCTGCCCCCATATATATAGGAGCAAGGGAGGAGGCGGCCGGCCTATGGAGGAGGAGCGCCAAGGGGGGAGTCCTACTCCCACCGGGAGTAGGACTCCTCCTTTCCTTGTAGGAGAAGGAAAGAGGAGGAGTAGGACTCCTTTCCTTGTTGGAGAAGGAAAGAGGAGGAGAGGGAGAAGGAAAAGTGGGCTGCCCCCCTTGTCCAATTTGAACCAGAGGGTGGGCGCAGGCCTCCTTCCTTTTGGCCTCTCTCCTCTATTCCCGTATGACCCAATAAGGCCCATATACTCCCCGGCGAATTCCCGTAACTCTCCGGTACTCCGAAAAATACCCGAATCACTCGGAACCTTTCCGAACTCCGAATATAGTCGTCCAATATATCGATCTTTACGTCTCGACCATTTCGAGACTCCTCGTCATGTCTCCGATCTCATCCGGGACTCCGAACTCCTTCGGTACATCAAAACTCATAAACTCATAATATAACCGCTATCGAAACCTTAAGCGTGCGGACCCTACGGGTTCGAGGATAATGTAGACATGACCGAGACACGTCTCCGGTCAATAACCAATAGCGGAACCTGGATGCTCATATTGGCTCCCACATATTCTACGAAGATCTTTATCGGTCAAACCGCATAACAACATACGTTGTTCCCTTTGTCATCCGTATGTTACTTGCCCGAGATTCGATCGTCGGTATTTCAATACCTAGTTCAATCTCGTTACCGGCAAGTCTCTTTACTTGTTCTGTAATACATCATCCCGCAACTAACTCATTAGTTGCAATGCTTGCAAGGCTTATAGTGATGTGCATTACCGAGTGGGCCCAGAGATACCTCTCCGACAATCGGAGTGACAAATCCTAATCTCGAAATACGCCAACCCAACATGTACCTTTGGAGACACCTGTAGTACTCCTTTATAATCACCCAGTTACGTTGTGACGTTTGGTAGCACCAAAGTGTTCCTCCGTAAACGGGAGTTGCATAATCTCATAGTTACAGGAACATGTATAAGTCATGAAGAAAGCAATAGCAACATACTAAACGATCAAGTGCTAGGCTAACGGAATGAGTCAAGTCAATCACATCATTCTCCTAATGATGTGATCCCGTTAATCAAATGACAACTCTTTTGTCCATGGCTAGGAAACATAACCATCTTTGATAAACGAGCTAGTCAAGTAGAGGCATACTAGTGACACTATGTTTGTCTATGTATTCACACATGTATTATGTTTCCGGTTAATACAATTCTAGCATGAATAATAAACATTTATCATGATATAAGGAAATAAATAATAACTTTATTATTGCCTCTAGGGCATATTTCCTTCATCTCCCACTTGCACTAGAGTCAATAATCTAGTTCACATCATCATGTGATTCAACACCAATATTCACATCTGTATGTGATTAACACCCATAGTTCACATCGTCATGTGACCAACACCCAAAGGGGTTACTAGAGTCAATAATCTAGTTCACATTGCTATGTGATTAACACCCAAAGAGTACTAAGGTATGATCATGTTTTGCTCGTGAGAGAAGATTAGTCAACGGGTCTGTCACATTCAGAGCCGTATGTATTTTGCAAATATTCTATGTCTACAATGCTCTGCATGGAGCTACTCTAGCTAATTGCTCCCACTTTCAATATGTATCCAGATTGAGACTTAGAGTCATCTGGATCGGTGTAAAAAGCTTGCATTGATGTAACTCTTTACGACGGGCTCTTTTATCACCTCCATAATCGAGAAATATTTCCTTAGTCCTCACTAAGGATGGTTTTTGACCAATGTCGAGTGATCTACTCCTAGATCACTATTGTACTCCCTTGCCAAATTCAGAGCAAGGTATTGAAAGTGCGTTATATCGACTAGAGGGGGGTGAATAGGCGATTTTTATGAATTCTTCACTGAGGAATTTGCCGGTGAGGAAATTCCTTAGCGAAGAACTACTTGCAGCGGAATAAGTACTAAGAAGTAAGCATAAGAGAATGCGGACATGATCATCATGATGAAATGAAGACAAACAAAGAGTACAGAAAGCATAAACACAGGATAGCACAAGATGAAGACAAACAGACTGAAGAAATTGAACTGAGGAAATTGAGAAAGTCTTCAGTCAAAGTCTTCAAACACAGATATGAACAAACACTCAACACGGAATGAGGAAATGAAAGGGTTGAGGAAATAGAACCAAGTAAGGTTGGTGAAGACAATGATTTGGTAGACCAGTTCCAAGCTGCTGTCTCGGTTATGCGTCTGGTTGGAGCGGTGAGTATTTAAACTCGAGGACACAGTCCGGACACCCGGTCGGCTGAGCACGCAGCTCAGGACACCAAGTCCTCACCGTATTCTCCTTGAACTAAGGTCACACAGACCTCGTCCAATCACTCGTGGTAAGTCTTCAGGCGACTTCCAAACCTTCACAGACTTGGTCACGCGGCGATCCACAATTCCTCTTGGATGCTCTAGACCATGACGCCTAACCGTCTGGAAGAAGCACAGTCTTCAAAGGTAACAAGCGTCGGATCCACGCAGGATCAATCTCTTGATGATGCTCAATCACTTTGGGTTTGTAGGGGTTTGGTTTTGGGTTTTCCTCACTCGATGATTTTCGCTCAAAGTCCTCGGAGGATGGGTTGCTCTCAAATGACAAGTGTCAAGTTCTCTCGGAGCAGCCAACCAGCTAGTGGTTGTAGGGGGCGGCTATTTATAGCCTAGGGAGCAGCCCGACATGATCAGACATAAATGCCCTTCAATGATATGACCGTTAGGTGGATAAGATATTTTGGGACAGCTGGCGTGCAGCAGAGCAACGGTTGGAAATTTGAATATCAAATTCCTCAGGGCTATCATGTTCCTTACTGTGTAGGCAATCCGCACTGGCGAATTCCTAACTCCTCAGTCAGAAAAAATTCCTCAGCGACTAGAAGAGCTTCCTCTCTATCACTGAAGAAATTGACTGAACTGTATGAGATTTCCAAAGGCTTCACTCGAAGGAATTGGTAGGTGTAGGATTTTGAGTTGAGCATCACATGGAAATTTTGTTGGGGAACGCAGTAATTTCAAAATTTTCCTACGATCACGCAAGACCATGGTGATGGCATAGCAACGAGAGGGAAGAGTGTCCGTCCACGTACCCTCGTGAACCCGAAAGCGAAGCGTTAAAACAACGCGGTTGATGTAGTCGTGCGTCTTCACGATCCGACCGATCCAAGCACCGAGCGTCACGGCACCTCCGAGTTACGCACACGTTCAGCTCGATGGCGATCCCGGACTCGATCCAGCAAAGTGTCGGATGAGTTCCGTCGACCTGACGGCGTGGTGACGATGTAGATGCTCCACCGACGCAGGGCTTCGCCTAAGCTCCGCGACGATATGACTTCTCCGGCGCAGGGCTTCGCCTAAGCTCTACGACGATATGACCGAGGTGGAATATGGTGGAAGGGGGCACCGCACACGGCTAAGGAAAGATCCGTAGATCAACTTGTGTGTCCTGGGGTGCCCCCCTGCCCCCGTATATAAAGGAGCCAAGGGGGAGGTGGCCGGCCCAAGGGGGCGCGCAAGGAGTCCTACTCCTCAGGAGTAGGACTCCCCTCAATCCTAGTTGGATTAGGATTCCCGGAGGAAAGAGAGAGAGGGGCGGCCCACCTTTCCTAGTCCTAATAGGACTAGGGAAGGGGGGGCGACCACCTAGGGCTGGCCCTCTCTCCTTTCCACTAAGGCCCACTATGGCCCATGTAGTTCCGGGGGTTCCGGTAACCTCCGGTACTCCGATAAATTCGATTTCACTCGGAACCCTTCCAAGTCCAAACATAGGCTTCCAATATATCAATCTTTATGTCTCGACCATTTCGAGACTCCTCGTCATGTCCGTGATCACATCCGGGACTCGAACAACCTTCGATTGCATCAATACTTATAAACTCATTATGAACCGTCATCGAAGCGTTAAGCGTGCGGACCCTACGGGTTCGAGAACTATGTAGACATGACCTAGAACCATTCTCGGTCAATAACCAATAGCGGAACCTGGATGCCCATATTGGTTCCTACATATTCTACGAAGATCTTTATCGGTCAAACCGCATAACGACATACGTTGTTCCCTTTGTCATCGGTATGTTACTTACCCGAGATTCGATCGTCGGTATCCAATACCTAGTTCAATCTCGTTACCGGTAAGACTCTTTACTCGTTCCGTAATACATCATCTCACAACTAACTCCTTAGTTGTGATGCTTGCAAGGCTTAAGTGATGTGCATTACCGAGAAGGCCTGGAGATACCTCTCCGACAATCGGAGTGACAAAACCTAATCTCGAAATACGCCAACCCAACAAGTACCTTTGGAGACACCTGTAGTACTCCTTTATAATCACCCGATTACGTTGTGACGTTTGGTAGTACCAAAGTGTTCCTCCGATGGCAGGAGTTGCATAATCTCATAGTTATAGGAACATGTATGGGTCATGAAGAAAGCATTAACATACTAAGCGATCAAGTGTTAAGCTAACGGAATGGGTCATGTCAATCAGATCATTCTACTAATGATGTGACCTTGTTTAATCAAATAACAACTCCTTGTTTATGGTTAGGAAACATAACCATCTTTGATTAACAAGCTAGTCAAGTAGAGGCATACTAGTGACATACTGTTTGTCTATATATTCACACATGTATTATGTTTCCGGTTAATACAATTCTGGCATGAATGATAAACATTTATCATGATATAAGGAAATAAATAATAACTTTATTATTGCCTCTAGGGCATATTTCCTTCAAATTTTTCCTTAGTATTTCCTCGACCCCTTTAACGATGCTGGCGTTTCCTATGACTCAAGAAAGAGAAAATGAAACTACGAAAACAAAAGTCTTCACGCTTCATGTTCCTCAAATGAATACCAAGTCTTCAAGGTCACACCAATTTTTTCACTTTCAAAGTCTTGAGAAGTCTTCAAAATATCAAAGTCTTGATCGAAGAACTTCATTTTTAGGGGTCGACTTTCTCTGTAAATATCAAACTCCTCATAGACTTATAGACACATGTACACTCACAAGCGCATTAGTTCCTTAACCTATAAGTCTTCAATACACCAAAATCACTAAGGGGCATTAGATGCACTTACAATCTCCCCCTTTTTGGTGATTGATGACAATATAGGTTAAGTTTTCAACGGGGATAAACATATGAAGTGTAAATACTGATATTGAGGAATTTGATTGCAAGATATAGAAGAACTCCCCTAAAGATGTGCATAGTGAGGAATTTTCTTTTGAGGCAATGCACATTTGAAGAGTTGAATCATGGAGATCTCCCCCTATATCTTGTAATTCATACACGCATTTGACATATAGTATGAAGAATTTGAAATGCATGATGAAATATGGTGCTTGATGAAATTCAGCATGCGTGCGATAACATTAATGAGGAACAAGCATGCAAAATAACGCATCAAGAGTGTCAGAGCTCAAGAGAATCAGATCTAGTATCAGAGCATAGTGCAGGAGCACAGTGCATCAAAAGTATCAAAGCACCATCGGGTTTAAGATTACAACTCGATCCAATAAGATTACAACTCCTTGTTTATGGTTAGGAAACATAACCATCTTTGATTAACAAGCTAGTCAAGTAGAGGCATACTAGTGACATACTGTTTGTCTATATATTCACACATGTATTATGTTTTCGGTTAATACAATTCTAGCATGAATAATAAACATTTATCATGATATAAGGAAATAAATAATAACTTTATTATTGCCTCTAGGGCATATTTCCTTCAGTCTCCCACTTGCACTAGAGTCAATAATCTAGATTACAAAGTAATGATCCTAACACCCATGGAGTCTTGGTGCTGATCATGTTTTGCTCGTGGAAGAGGCTTAGTTAACGGGTCTGCTACATTCAGATCCGTATGTATTTTGCAAATCTCTATGTCTCCCACTTGGACTTGGTCCCGAATGGAATTGAAGCGTCTCTTGATGTGCTTGGTCCTCTTGTGAAATCTGGATTCCTTTGCCAAGGCAATTGCACCAGTATTGTCACAGAAGATCTCCATCGGTCCCGATGCATTAGGTATGACACCTAGATCGGAAATGAACTCTTTCATCCAGACTCCTTCATTCGCTGCTTCCGAAGCAGCTATGTACTCCGCTTCACATGTAGATCCCGCCACGACGCTTTGTTTAGAACTGCACCAACTGACAGCTCCACCGTTTAATAAAAACACGTACCGGTTTGCGATTTAGAATCGTCCGGATCGGTGTCAAAGCTTGCATCGGCGTAACCATTTACGACTAGCTCTTTGTCACCTCCATATACGAGAAACATATCCTTAGTCCTTTTCGTGTATTTCAGATGTTCTTGACCGCTGTCCGATGATCCATTCCTGGATTACTTTGGTACCTTCCTGCCAAGCTTATAGCTAAGCATACGTCAGTCTGGTACACAGCATTGCATACATGATAGAGCCTATGGCTGAAGCATAGGAACATCTTTCATTTTCTCTCTATCTTCTGCTGTGGTCGGGCATTGAGTCTTACTCAATCTTACACCTTGCAACACAGGCAAATAACCTTTCTTTGCCTGATCCATTTTGAACTTTTTCAAAATTTTATCAAGGTATGTGCTTTGTGAAAGTCCAATTAAGCGTCTTGATCTATCTCTATAGATCTTGATGCCCAATATGTAAGCAGCTTCACCGAGGTCTTTCATTGAAAAACTTTTATTCAAGTATCCTTTTATGCCATCCAGAAATTCTATATCATTTCCAATTAATGATATGTCGTCCACATATAATATCGTAAATGCTACAGAGCTCCCACTCACTTTCTTGTAAATACAGGCTTCTCCAAAAGTCTGTGTAAACCCATATGCTTTGATCACACTATCAAAGCGTTTATTCCAACTCCGAGAGGCTTGCACCAGACCATAAATTGATCGTTGGAGCTTGCACACTTTGTTAGCACCTTTAGGATCGATAAAACCTTCTGGTTGTATCATATACAACTCTTCTTCTAGAAATCCATTCAAGAATGCAGTTTTTACATCCATTTGCCAAATTTCATAATCATAAAATGCGGCAATTGCTAACATGATTCGGACAGACTTTAAGCATCGCTTCTGGTGAGAAAGTCTCATCGTAGTCAACCCCTTGAACTTGTCGAAAACCTTTCGCAACAAGTCGAGCTATGTAGACAGTTACATTACCATCGGCGTCAGTCTTCTTCTTAAAGATCCATTTATTTTCAATGGCTTGCCGATCATCGGGCAAGTCAACCAAAGTCCATACTTTGTTCTCATACATGGATCCCATCTCAGATTTCATGGCTTCCAGCCATTTTGCGAATCTGGGCTCACCATCGCTTCTTCATAGTTTGTAGGTTCGCCATGGTCAAGTAACATGACTTCCGGAATAGGATTACCGTACCACTGCAGTGCGTATTTTACTCTGGTTGACCTCTGAGGTTCGATAGTAACTTGATCTGAAATTTCATGATCATCATCATTAGTTTCCTCACTAATTGGTGTAGTTGTCACAGAACCATTTCTTGTGATGAACTACTTTCCAATAAGGGAGCAGAATCTGATTATCTCATCAAGTTCTACTTTCCTCCCACTCACTTCTTTCGAGAGAAACTCCTTCTCTAGAAAGGATCCAAATTTAGCAACGAAAATCTTGCCTTCAGATCTGTGATAGAAGGTGTACCAACAGTCTCCTTTGGGTATCCTATGAAGACACATTTTTCCGATTTGGGTTCGAGCTTATCTGGTTGAAGTTTCTTTACATAAGCATCGCAGCCCCAAACTTTAAGAAACGACAACTTTGGTTTCTTGCCAAACCATAGTTCATAAGGTGTCGTCTCAACGGATTTTGACGGTGTCCTATTTAACGTGAATGCGGCCGTCTCTAAAGCATAACCCCAAAATGATAGCGGTAAATCGGAAATAGACATCATTGATCGCACCATATCTAGTAAAGTACGATTACGACGTTCGGACACACCATTTCTCTGTGGTGTTCGGGTGGCGTGAGTTCTTGAAACTATTCCACATTGTTTCAAATGTAAACCAAACTCGTAACTCAAATATTCTCCTCCACGATCAGATCGTAGAAATTTTATTTTCTTGTTACGATGATTTTCCACTTCACTCTGAAATTCTTTGAACTTTTCAAATGTTTCAGACTTGTGTTTCATTAAGTAGATATATCCATATCTGCTCAAATCATCTGTGAAGGTGAGAAAATAACGATACCGCCAAGGCCTCAACATTCATTGGACCACAAACATCGGTATGTATGATTTCCAATAAATCTGTTGCTCGCTCCATAGTTCCGAGAACGGCGTTTTGGTCATCTTGCCCATGAGGCATGGTTCGCCAAGTACCAAGTGATTCATACTCTAGTGATTCCATAAGCCCATCAGTATGGAGTTTCTTCATGCGTTTTACACCGATATGACCTAAACGGCAGTGCCACAAATAAGTTGCACTATCATTATCAACTCTGCATCTTTTGGCTTCAACATTATGAATATGTGTATCACTCCTGTCGAGATTCAACAAGAATAGACCATTCTTCAAGGGTGCATGACCATAAAAGATATTACTCATATAAATAGAACAACCATTATTCTCTGATTTAAATGAATAACCGTCTACTTAATAAACAAGATCCAGATATAATGTTCATGCTCAACGCGGCACCAAATAACAATTATTTAGGTCTAAAACTAATCCGAAGGTAGATGTAGAGGTAGCGTGCCATTGCGATCACATCGACTTTGGAACCATTTCCAACGCGCATCGTCACCTCGTCCTTAGCCAATCTTCGCAATCCGTAGTTCCTGTTTGAGTTGCAAATATTAGCAATGTAACCAGTATCAAATACCAGGTACTCATGCGGTATTAGTAAGGTACACATCAATAACATGTATATCATATATACCTTTGTTCACCTTGCCATCCTTTTTATCCGCCAAATACTTGGGGCAGTTCCGCTTCCAGTGTCCAGTCTGCTTGCAGTAAAAGCACTCAGTTTCAGGCTTAGGTCCAGACTTGGGTTTCTTCTCTTGATCAGCAACTTTCTTGCTGTTCTTTTTGAAGTTTCCCTTCTTCTTCCCTTTGCCCTTTTCTTGAAACTAGTGGTCTTGCTGACCATCAACACTTGATGTTCTTTCTTGATTTCTACCTCCATGACTTTCAAAGATCGCGAAGAGCTCAGAATTGTCTTAGTCATCCCTTGCATATTATAGTTCATCACGAAGCTCTTGTAGCTTGGTGGCGATGATTGGAGAATTACATCAATGATACTATCATCCGGAAGATTAACTCCCAGCTGAATTAAGTGATTGTTATACCCGGACATTTTGAGTATGTGTTCACCGACGTAACTATTCTCCTCCATCTTGCAGCTATAGAACTTATTGGAGACTTCATATCTCTCAATCCGGGCATTTGCTTGAAATATTAACTTCAACTCCTGGAACATCTCATATGCTCCATGACGCGTTCAAAACGTCGTTGAAGACCGGTTCTAAGCCGTAAAGCATGGCACACTGAACTATAGAGTAGTCATCAGCTACTGCTTTGCCAGACGTTCACAACTTCGGCTCAGCATCTGCAGCAGTTCGTCACCCAGCGGTGCTTCGGGGCGTAATTTTTACGTGCAGCAATGAGGATAATCCTCAAATTACGGACCCAGTCCGTGTAATTGCTACCATCATCTTTCAACTTTGCTTTCTCAAGGAACGCATTAAAATTCAACGGAACAACGCACGAGCCATCTATCTACATCAAACATAGACAAGCAAAATACTATCGGTACTAAGTTCATGATAAATTTAAGTTTGATTAATCATATTAAAAACCTCCCACTTAGACGACATCTCTCTAGTCATCTAAGTGATCACGTGATCCAAATCAACTAAACCATGTCCGATCATCACGTGAGATGGAGTAGTTTCAATGGTGAACATCATTATGTTGATCATATCTACTATATGATTCACGCCGACCTTTCGGTCTCTGTGTTCCGAGGCCATATCTACATTTATATGCTAGGCTCGTCAAGTTTAACTTTGAGTATTCTGCGTGTGCAACTGTTTTGCACCCGTTGTATTTGAACGTAGAGCCTATCACACCCGATCATCACGTGGTGTCTCAAAGACGAAGAACTTTTATAGCGGTGCATACTCAGGAGAACACTACTTGATAATTTTTAGTGAGAGATCATCTTATAATGCTACCGTCAATCAAAGCAAGATAAGATGCATAAAGGATAAACATCACATGCAATCAATATAAGTGATATGATATGGTCATCATCATCTTGTGCTTGTGATCTCCATCGCCAAGCACCGCCATGATCACCATCGTCACCGTAGCGACACCTTGATCTCCATCGTAGCATCGTTGTCGTCTCGCCAATCTTATGCTTCCACGACTATCACTACCGCTTAGTAATAAAGTAAAGCATTACATCGCGATTGCATTGCATACAATAAGCGACAACCATATGGCTCCTGCCGATTGCCGATAAATCGGTTACAAAACATGATCATCTCATACAATAAAATATAGCATCACGTCTTGACCATATCACATCACAACATGCCCTGCAAAACAAGTTAGACGTCCTCTACTTTGTTGTTGCAAGTTTTACGTGGCTGCTACGGGCTGAGCAAGAACCGTTCTTACCTACGCATCAAAACCACAACGATAGTTTGTCAAATAGACTCCGTTTAACCTTCTCAAGGACGGGCGTATACTCGGTTCAACTAAAGTTGGAGAGACAGTCTTCCGCAAGCCATCTATGTGCAAAGCACGCCGAGGGAACCGGTCTCACAGAAGAGTACGCAGCGTAATGTTGGTCCGGATCGTCTCGTCCAACAATACCGCTGAACCAAAGTATGACATGCCGGTAGGCAGTATGACTTGTATCGTCCACAACTCACTTGTGTTCTACTCGTGCATATGACATCAACGCATAAAACCAGGCTCGATACCAATGTTGGGGAGCAGCGGTAATTTCAAAATTTTCCTACGATCACGCAAGACCATGGTGATGGCATAGCAACGAGAGGGAAGAGTGTCCGTCCACGTACCCTCGTAGACCGAAAGCGGAAGCGTTAAAACAACGCGGTTGATGTAGTCGTACGTCTTCACGATCCGACCGATCCAAGCACCGAGCGTCGACACCTCCGAGTTACGCACACGTTATTTCGATGACGATCCCGGACTCCGATCCGGCAAAGTGTCGGGATGAGTTCCGTCGCACGACGGCGTGGTGACGATGTAGATGCTCCACCGACGCAGGGCTTCGCCTAAGCTCCATGACGATATGACTTCTCCGGTAGCAGGCTTCGCCTAAGCTCTACGACGATATGACCGAGGTGGAATATGGTGGAAGGGGCACCGCACACGGCTAAGGAAAGATCCGTAGATCAACTTGTGTGTCTGGGGTGCCCCCTGCCCCGTGATATAAAGGAGCCAAGGGGAGGTGGCCGCCCAAGGGGGCGCGCAAGGAGTCCTACTCCCTCGGGAGTAGGACTCCCCCTCAATCCTAGTTGGATTAGGATTCCCGGAGGAAAGAGAGAGAGGGGCGGCCCACCTTTCCTAGTCCTAATAGGACTAGGGAAGGGGGGCGCGACCACCTAGGGCTGGCCCTCTCTCCTTTCCACTAAGGCCCACTATGGCCCATGTAGTTCGGGGGTTCCGTAACCTCCGGTACTCGATAAATTCCGATTTCACTCGGAACCCTTCCAAGTCCAAACATAGGCTTCCAATATATCAATCTTTATGTCTCGACCATTTCGAGACTCCTCGTCATGTCCGTGATCACATCCGGGACTCGAACAACCTTCGGTGCATCAATACTTATAAACTCATTATGAGCATCATCGAAGCGTTAAGCGTCACGGACCCTACGGGTTCGAGAACTATGTAGACATGACCTAGAACCATTCTCGGTCAATAACCAATAGCGGAACCTGGATGCCCATATTGGTTCCTACATATTCTCTGAAGATCTTTATCGGTCAAACCGCATAACGACATACGTTGTTCCCTTTGTCATCGGTATGTTACTTACGAGATTCGATCGTCGGTATCCGATACCTAGTTCAATCTCGTTACGGTAAGACTCTTTACTCGTTCGTAATACATCATCTCACAACTAACTCCTTAGTTGTGATGCTTGCAAGGCTTAAGTGATGTGCATTACCGAGAAGGCACGGAGATACCTCTCCGACAATCGGAGTGACAAAACCTAATCTCGAAATACGCCAACCCAACAAGTACCTTTGGAGACACTGTAGTACTCCTTTATAATCACCCAGTCACGTTGTGACGTTTGGTAGTACCCAAAGTGTTCCTCCGGTAAACGGGAGTTGCATAATCTCATAGTTATAGGAACATGTATGGGTCATGAAGAAAGCATTAACATACTAAACGATCAAGTGTTAAGCTAACGGAATGGGTCATGTCAATCAGATCATTCTACTAATGATGTGACCTTGTTTAATCAAATAACAACTCCTTGTTTATGGTTAGGAAACATAACCATCTTTGATTAACAAGCTAGTCAAGTAGAGGCATACTAGTGACATACTGTTTGTCTATATATTCACACATGTATTATGTTTCCGGTTAATACAATTCTGGCATGAATAATAAACATTTATCATGATATAAGGAAATAAATAATAACTTTATTATTGCCTCTAGGGCATATTTCCTTCAAATTTTTCCTTAGTATTTCCTCGACCCCCTTTAACAGTACGGCGTTTCCTATGACTCAAGAAAGAGAAAATGAAACTACGAAAACAAAAGTCTTCACGCTTCATGTTCCTCAAATGAATACCAAGTCTTCAAGGTCACACCAATTTTTTCACTTTCAAAGTCTTCAGAAAGTCTTCAAAATATCAAAGTCTTCAATAAGAACTTCATTTTTAGGGGTCGACTTTCTCTGTAAATATCAAACTCCTCATAGACTTATAGACCTGTGTACACTCACAAACGCATTAGTTCCTTAACCTATAAGTCTTCAATACACCAAAACCACTAAGGGGCATTAGATGCACTTACAATCTCCCCCTTTTTGGTGATTGATGACAATATAGGTTAAGTTTTCAACGGGGATAAACATATGAAGTGTAAATACTTATATTGAGGAATTTGATTGCAAGATATAGAAGAACTCCCCCTGAAGATGTGCATAGTGAGGAATTTTCTTTTGAGGCAATGCACATTTGAAGAGTTGAATCATGGAGATCTCCCCCTATATCTTGTAATTCATACGCATTTGACATATAATATGAAGAATTTGAAATGCATGATGAAATATGGTGCTTGATGAAATTCAGCATGCGTGCGATAACATTAATGAGGAACAAGCATGCAAAATAACGCATCAAGAGTGTCAGAGCTCAAGAGAATCAGATCTAGTATCAGAGCATAGTGCAGGAGCACAGTGCATCAAAAGTATCAAAGCACCATCGGGTTTAAGATTACAACTCGATCCAATAAAAGTTTCAGAAGAACGAGAGTTGTAACTTAACAAAAAATAAATTGCCCATATAATAGACCTGTTTGAAGACTAACTCAAATTTCTCCCCCTTTGTCATCGAATGACCAAAAGGATCTAAACTGAGGACTAACGCCCCTGAAGAATTTCAAGTTGAGGAAGGAGCGCCAGCGTTGTTGGGGTCGGTTGTTGTAGTAGGGCCTGCCGCGGTGTCGTCCAAGTCTTCATTTTCATCAGTGTCACGCGATGAAGAATAGGAGCTGGCCACCAAGGAAGGAACTTTGACCTTCTTGTATTTCTTCGGAGGAGGTGCAGACCAGTCAAATTCTTCCTTGAGTCCCATTGTCGCCGCTTCTTCCGCCGTAGACATTGGAAAGAACAGCCAGTGCGTTTGAAGGTTTCATGGAGGTAGTAGTGGTTTTTCTTCACTGCATTGTGTGTAGAGGTCATGTTGTGAAGAATTGAACCAAAGCGACGCTTGACCCATTTATGATTGCGATCAACCTTCCGATGAAGACCGAGGAGTAACTCACGATCGATCATCACCACAGGTCTTTGTAAGCTTGAGGACTTTGCTTGGTGAGGTATTTGCAGCAGAGTCATGTGTGGCAGAGTCATCATTGGTGGAGTAGGATGCTGCTGCTTGGCTGTCCATCCAATGGACGAATGCCTTCATCGATCACGGCAGTAGCCTTGCCCTTGTCATCAGCTGAGGTAAATGTCCGTTTGAGGACTTCAATCGGGGGCAAGTAGCCGCAGTGGTTCAGAGTATCAGCCTTGTAATTGAGTGAAGACCTTGTCCTGATGAATCTCATAATCCAAGGCGCATAAGGCTTCAGCTCAAATGGTGACATAGCAATGTTTGCCAGAGTCCTCATGAAGAAATCATGGAAGTTGACGGAACGCCATGGATGATATTGAAAAGCATATTCTTCATGATGCCAACGACTTATTCATCATTTGAGTCGTGGCCTTTGATAGGACTCATTGTCTTCGTCGAATCCGATGAACGATGCGAGGCACATACAATAATTCCTTGACGAGGAATTTGGTTCTTGGGCCTGCCTTGGCTTCAAAGGCTTCATCAACACTTGCATATAGTGATTTGAAAGTTACGGTTCGTTGTAGATACAACGAGCACCGTCAAGTGGAGGATCGAGTGGTAGAGCACGAAGCAATTCGATTCTTTGGTGCCTTGTAGTGAGTATTTTCGGACATCAAGTCTAATACCCATGAGTTCACGTCTTGACGTCTCCGGTGATGTGCAGCGTTGCATAGAATTGAAGAATGAGTTCCTCATTCCGATCCACAGATATCGGTCTGAAATTCAAGTCTTGCGTCGTGAAGAACACCGAGGACTGGCTCAAGCCTGGCGAGAGACTCCACGTCCACATGAGGAATATGAGCATGATCGAAGACTTTGTCTTTATTGAAGAGCACCGAGGAATAGAAATTGGCTTGGTGGCAGTCGAAACGCCTCTTCCTTATGCGCGCGTAATCATATGGATTGTAATCGGTGAAGAATACGTGCTCATTGAAGAAGTCATCACCCTTGAACTTTTGCTTTGTTGAGAAGGGATCCTTTGGCTTTGGCGGTGGAGTGTCGATGAGTTGCATCACGACCTCGTGAATCGCAATCTCGTGTTCTTGGTCGAGGAATTTCTTGTTCCTCTACTGGTGCGATCGAGGATCGGCAGCAGGTTCATCAGCGCTAATGGCTGGAATTTCTTCATGGACAAATGAAGTGGGATGAGTTTCTTCAGAGCCCATTTGAACAGTTGGAGCAGGGGACTGAGGTATCTGTTGGATTGGGGTGAAGAGTGGAGAATTTTGGATGCTGACTTTCCCAAAAGTCATCGTTCATCACTGGTGTTGTGCTTCCAATATCCACATCTTCTTCAAGTTCCTCAACACCGGCCTCTTCAGCTGTGAATTGAGGCATAGGCGAGGAAATGATTGGGGTTGAAGGGATTGCTTCCACTTCAATTTCTTCATCAATCTGCTTTGACGAAGCAGCAGAATGATTTTCTTCATCAGATCCGCTTGGGATCACATAATCTTCATTGGCTTCATTTTCTTCGTAGCAGAAGAATTTGACGCAGCTGATTCTTTCCTTTTCTTCACAGCAGCTCGTTCTGCAGCCTTGGTCTTCTTCACATCAGAGGCAGATGGAAGAATTGGAGTTGGTGTTGGCGCAGGAGGAGCTGAGGAATCTGGTTGATTTTCCTAAGGCGCAACTGATGCAGTTGCCCTGACTTGTTCAGTTTCTTCAGGCGCACCACTAGTGGATGCCCTGGCAATGTCTTCAGCGGCTAGAATGGGATCATCAGCCCTGGAACTGGCATTTTCTTCAGCAGCCTGAACTTCATCAGCGGTGCTGGCATGTTCTTCAGTCGGCTGAGCTGAGGCTCCAGCCTGAGGAATTTCATGTTGCGTTGGGGCTGCAACATTGGTGAACTTCTTCGTCAGGTTGACGAATCTGACCTTGGCTCCTTGCCAATCAGCATAATAAGCATCGAAGTTTTTGCTGAGGTCTTGAATTTCAGTCTGGACCTTGAGAAGTTCCTCAGGTGTCATTCTGACAACGTTTTTCTTCAGAAACTTCTCCTTTCTGTATTGAGCTTTCTTGATCTCTCTTGCCTTTTCAAACCTCCATTTCTCTTCAGTGATGAAATGGGTCAACATATGACTTTGTCCAGGAGTTAGATGAAAGTCAGGCATAGGGGTGTTTGGATCCTTGTGCCAGAGATCAATATAATCGAGGATTTTCCTCGGATCCAACAGCAGTGGCACAGATGTGCCTTTGGCTCTAGCGGCCCTCTCTTGGCGATCTCTGATGATTTCCGCAAGTTCTTCATCATCAGCCTCATCATCTTCAGGTGGCTCTTGGAAGGCGACCTGTTTCTTCTTAGGACTTGGCCGAGGACCTCATCCAGCTGTGGCCTTAGTCTTCAGCAGAGTCGGGTCAGATGAAGACTTTGGTGCAGCTGAGGAATTGCTGAGACACCAGAGGCAATGGAGAAGCCTGCAGTCCTTTGGCACGTGGCCAGATGCACAGGTTCTGAGGACTTTGTCGGAACTGCTGAGGACTTGGGAGGAGCTGCTGAGGACTTTGAAGGAGCTGAGGATTTTGGAGGAGCAGGGCAGCATGAGGAATTGGCCGTGAGGGCACTGGCCGAGGAACTTGGCCGTGAGGGCACCTTGGTGAAGCACTTGGCTTGTGTGCGGGCTTCTTTGCCATAGATTTTCTTGGCTTGACAGAGGCCTCGATGGCAGCAGCGATGTGAGTCCTCATTGAATTTCCTCACTGCCTCATTGGCTTGTCTTGCCAACTTGGCTTGGCGCTTGGCCCATTCTTCAGAAAGTCCTCACCACGCTTGATCTTTGGTGGGGTCACTTCTTGGCAGTGCCAATGGAGCTCTTGGGCATGGAGGATTGAGTGCGAATTTCTTCATGTACTTTGGAGTTACATATCTGTACTCCCTCCATTCCGTGCCCATCTCCGTTCAATCCTTTGGATGCGCACCTTGCGCTGATTTTTGTTCTCTTTGCGAACTCGGCTTCATCAGTGTGCAATAATCAGCATAAATTTCCTCGTGGATTTCAAACGCGGTCATGACCTCGTGCCTCTTTCCTCCTTTACGTGGCTTCTTTCCTTACGCCATATTCTTCAGCTGAGGAATTTGAACAAACGAATTCTCTGAAGAAGTATGCAACTTTTCTTCGAGGAACGCTGCAAATGAGTTAAGTTGATGAGAACCTAGTGATTCAGCAGCGGACATGAGTACCTGTGAACAGATTATAGTTGCGAGGAATTTGGAGACGTCATATGCGTTCTCAAAAGATTTTTCAAAAAGAACAAGTTTGAGGATTTTGACCAGATGAGCCTTGAAGAATTTCACTAAGCGTTCTTTGTCTTAGGTTCCAGAGTTGTACAGATCGAGGATCCACACAATTGAGGAATCTTGAAGAAAAATGATTGCTTAGAGAAACGAATCAAGAGCATATAACTAGTGAGGTGTTTGTGTGTGAGGAGTTGAAGAATAAAACACCTTTGAAGATTTTGTAGTGTAAAATTTGGATCAACGAGGGCAGTAAAAGTAACTTTTATTTACCCTAAATGAAGAACACGACGAACTGGGTGTTGTAGATGTGAAGCTCGTCTGTTCAGATCTTCCACGCCCTAACTTGGCGGAGGAAGACAGCTACGGCGGCGGCGGAGTGAGGATTTCCGCAGTCGGCGTGAGTACGTCGGCGACGAGGTCGAGGCAGCGAAGCTCTTCCTCACCGGCGACGATGGAGTAGCGGCGGCGCTAGGGTTTGAGGAGCTCGAGCGGGAGAGAGAGGTCGAGCGGAGTAAAAGAAGTGAGGAAGGGGAGAGGGGGTATTTATAGAGGCAGTGAAAAACTGTTCGCTCAAGATTTAGGGACTAACGTGCCCCCTGACCATTCTCCTTCTCACGACATGTGTCACCCACGTACTGTGTAGTGGAGATCGTGGGTGAGTAAAATAATGCATCGTGGGATGCGGAACGGTTTGAGCGGCAAAACTGAAAGTTCGGATAAGATCAGTTTTAAAGTTTCGTTCGCAATTTCTTCAGCTGACAAGGACACAGTGAAGATTTTGAACGAGTTTCAAATAGAACGCACATGAAGAATTTGTGAATAGATTGGGTTGAGTATAGCATAGAGGGGGAAGGGTCCGATCACATTCACTTAGCAGAAAAAACGACTTGAAGAAATAGCCATAAGTGAATGTTGTAGAGGACATAAACCCATATATATATATGTATTTCCAATGAAGAAGAACGTCGGAAACAGTGAAGATTTTGCAAAGTTGAAGAATTTGAAAAACTGAGGAATTTCAAAAACTGAGGAAAAACTCAAATTGAAGATTTTCAGCTTTGGTGGTGGCGTGTCCCACCGTATAAGAATGATGATTTCAGACACCGCGTACAATTGTCGTAGGGTTCTGAGAATCAAATTCTTCATTAATTTCTTCACACTTAGAGAGTTATTCTTCATTGATTGAAGAAAAATGTTTCTTCATGTGTTGCACATCTAAGTCATCAATTTTGCATAAGTGTCAGGATGTGTGTCCTTTTCAAAGAACATTCGAAGATTCTAAGATATTTAGCTCACACCACAACTTGCTAAATCTCTTCTCATCCAAGGGCTTAGTGAAGATATCGGCTAGCTGTTCTCAGTCTTCACATGCTCGATGGAGATGTCGCCCTTCAACACATGATCACGAAGAAAATGATGACGAATTTGAATGTGCGATTGCTGAACTGGGTTGTGAGAAATCTTGATGGCACTCTCATTGTCACAGTAGAGAGGCACATTCTTCACGTTGATGCCGTAGTCCTTGAGAGTTTGCTTCATCCACAGCAATTGAGCACAACACGAGCCAGCAGCAATGTATTCAGCTTCCGCAGATGACAAAGTGATACGTAGTTCGCTTTCTTCTAGGACCAATGCACCAAAGATCGTCCGAGGAAATGACAAGTACCAGATGTTGACTTGTGGTCCACACGATCACCAAAGATAGTCAGAGTCAGAATATCCAATGATATCAAAAGTAGAGCCCTTGGGGTACCATAATCCTAGTGTTGGTGTGTGAGCTAGATATCGAAGAATATGCTTCACAGCCTTATGGTGTGATTCCTTCGGTGTAGCTTGAAATCGGGCACATATGCAAACACTAAGCATTATATCTGGCCTAGATGCACATAAGTACAATAGAGAACCAATCATGGAGCGGTATACCTTGTGATCAAGTCAATACCATTTTCATCGGTGCATAGATGGCCATTTGTGGGCATAGGAATTTTGACACCTTTGCAATCTTGCATGCCGAATTTCTTCAGACATCTTTGAGGTATTTCTCCTGAGATATGAATATGCCATTGTGTTGTTGATTTAATTTGAAGACCTAAGAAGAATTTCAACTCTCCCATCATAGACATTTGATATTCTTCACTCATCATATAGGCAAATTCATCACTATAACATTGGTCAGTACGACCAAAGATAATATCATCAACATATATTTGGCACACAAACAGTTCACCATCATATGATTTAGTAAAGAGAGTAGGGTCGAGTGAACTGGTGTGAAGCCATTCTTCACGAAGAATTCCTTCAATGTATCATACCACGCCAAAGGGGGCTTGTTTGAGACCATAGAGAGCCTTGTTGAGTCTGAAGACTTTGTCGATTCTTTGGATCTTCAAAACCTGGGGTTGAGCAACATATACTTCTTCCTCAAGCTTACCATTGAGGAATGCACTTTTCACATCCATTTGATATAAAGTGATATTGTGATGGTTAGCATAGGCGAGTAATATGCGAATAGACTCAAGTCTAGCAACAGGTGCAAAAGTTTCATCGAAATCAATTCCTTCAACCTGTGTGTAGCCTTGAGCTACAAGTCGTGGCTTATTCCTCACCACAAGGCCATTTTCATCTTGCTTGTTGCGGTAGATCCACTTTGTGCCAATGATATTATGCTTGCGAGGATCTGGACGTTTGACTAGTTCCCAAACATTGTTGAGCTCGAACAGATGTAATTCTTCTTGCATGGCCTGAATCCACTCAGGCTCCAGAAATGCTTCATCTACCTTAGTGGGCTCTGTGATAGAGACAAAAGCATAGTGCCCACAAAAGTTAGATAAATGTGAAGCTTTTGAGCGTGTGAGAGGACCTGGCGCTTCAATGTCATCGATGATCTTGTCAACTTGTACTTCTTTTGCAACGCGAGGATGAGCTGGTTGTCGTCGAGGAATTTGATCATTTTCCTCATCACCATTGTCTTCAGAATTATCTTCAGGTGCATCAACTCGACGTTCTTCGCGTACTGGAATGAATTCTTCAGCTGATTCTTCAGTAGGAATGACATCCTCAGTTGCCTTGAACTTGATAGATTCCTCAGGTGCTGGTTCATCTAACATAGAAGGTAGGTGCTCTCTTTGTGAGCCATTAGTTTCATCGAACCGCACATCTACAGTGTCAACAATCTTGTGAAGGGCGATGTTGAAGACTCTGTAGGTGTGCGAGTCCTTTCCGTAACCAAGCATAAAACCTTCATGTGCTTTTGGTGCAAATTTAGAATTGTGATGAGGATCTCTAATCCAGCATTTAGCAATCAAGACTTTGAAATAACTCACATTGGGTTTCTTGTCAGTGAGGAGTCCATAGGTAGTCTTCTTGAAGAATTTGTGAAGATATACTCTGTTGATGATGTGGCACGCGGTATCTATTGCATCAATCCAAAAACGACTAGGCGTTTTGTATTCATCAAGCATAGTGCAAGCCATCTCAACAAGAGTTCTGTTCTTGCGCTCCACGACACCATTCTGCTGAGGAGTATAGGGAGCAGATAACTCATGAGTAATACCAAGTTCATCAAGGTAGGCATCAAGACCGGAATTTTTGAACTCAGTTCCATTGTCACTCCTGATGTGTCTGATCTTCACACCAAAGTTAGTTGAAGCCCTCGAGGAAAATCGTTTGAAGACTTCCTGCACTTGATTTTTGTAAGTAACAATGTGTACCCATGTGTAACGAGAGTAATCATCAACAATAACAAAGCCATATAGAGATGCGTCATTAGTGACAGCTGAGTAATGATTAGGACCAAAGAGATCCATGTGAAGCAATTCGAAGGGACGAGTAGTGGTCATGATAGTCTTCGCTGGATGCTTGGCCTTGGTCATTTTTCCAGCTTCACAGGCTCCACACAAGTGATCCTTGAGGAATTTGACATTCTCAATGCCAATGACATGCTTCTTCTTTGCAAGCGTGTTCTAATTCCTCATGCCTGCGTGACCAAGTCGCCGATGCCATAGCCAGCCTTCCAAGCTTTTGCAAGTAGACACATGGCTGGTTGTGGTCCTGTAGAGAAATCAACAATATACAAGTCTCCTCTCCTAAAGCCTTCGAAGACTTTGGAATTGTCAGCTTCCATGATCACAACACAACGATACTTGCCAAAGATAACAACCATATCAAGATCACAAAGCATTGAGACTGACATGAGGTTGTATCCTAAGGACTCAACAAGCATGACTTTGTCCATGTGTATGTCCTTAGAGATTGCAACCTTACCAAGACCCAATACTGACTTTTGCCTTTGTCAAGAAAGATGATATGCTTCAGATGAGACGGTGATAAGGGAGCATCCATCAATAGATTCTTGTCACCAGTCATGTGATTTGTACATCCACTATCGAGAACCCACTCAGTGGCTTTGGGTTGATCATCCTGCAGATGAATTAGTACAAATTACGATCTCATATACTTCATCGATGAAGAATATGATATCAAGTTCATCGATGAATTTCATCAACAAGATAATGAGACAAGCAGTATGAGGACGTGTGAAATGAAAGTTCATTTCATCATGATTGGCCTGCGTCCTATCAGGCATTTTGTCAGGCCCCCAGCAAATTCAGACGTTTAATGCACGTCTGGAGACCTGACCCTGCAGAAGAAGTTAGTTCTTTTTCTTCACCACCCACATCTGAAGGGGTGGCAAAGAGTTCATCACTCTGCGAGCACCATATGAGAATGGTGGCATAGAGGCCAAACCATTCCGTTTCACATAAGAGGGGTTAGGGTAAGCATATGAATAAGCAGAGAAATTCTTCGAGGACTTATGCACATATTGGTTTGAAGAATAATGCACATATTCATAGCCCTTAGCTCTACCCTGCGAAACAGAGTTGTTAGCACGATGATAATCATATGAGGACTTTGATCCATGTGAGGAATTTGGTCCGTATGAGGACTTGGATCCATATGAAGAATTTGGTCCATATGAAGAGTTTGATCTGGGGTTCCTTTTCTTCACTGGTGGTGTCATGAGGACATTCACCTGAAGACTTTCAAGGCATTTCTTGGGAACCCAAATTTTCTTCATAGGGGAACCGTTCCTGCAGTTAGTGCCAACATATCTAGCAAATACTTCACCATTCTGATTTTTGAACAGTTTATAGTTGGAGTCAAATGACTCATCAGAAGAATGAGGAGATTCGCATGTAAAGCCAGATAAGTTAGATGGATCAACTGGAGGTCCCTTTGCAGCAACCCATGAGGTTTTGGGGTACTGCTCAGGCTTCCAATATGTTCCATCAACATTGAGTTTCCTCTCAAAGGCAATACCCTCTTTCCTAGGGTTCCTGTTGAGGATCTGCTTTTAAGCACATCACAAAGAGTCTGATGCCCTTTGAGGCTTTTGTACATGCCTGTCATATACAATTCCTTCAGCCTGCATCATCAGTGATACTAGCAATATCCTCAGATGAGGAATTAGTGATAGCAGAGGCAGGTGAAGAATTTGTAACAGTTGAAGCATTTGAACATTCAGGTGAAGAATTAGCAGATTCACGTTCAATGCACTTTAAGCATGGAGGAACAAATTCTTCCTGAGAAGCGCTGATTTGTTGAGCAAGTAATGAATCACGCTCCTTCAGAAGATCTTCATAATTCACTCTTAGCTTCTCAAGATCTTGCTTTCTTTGAAGAAATTCATAAGAAAGTTTCTCATGATCGATAAGAGAGTGTTATGATGACCTTGAAGGTTGTCAAACCTAGATCAAGTCTCTGAAGATTTTCAGTCAGGGCTTTAGTGTGATCCATTTCTTCACCTAACATATCATCACTCTTATATAGCATGTTTTGAACGTTTTCCAAGGCATGTTGTTGTTTGGTGGCAATGCAAACAAGTTTGGTATAGCTAGGTTCATTGTCATCATCAGATCCATCATCATCAGATTCACAGTCACTAAATTCAGACGAGGAACATTCGGTTACCTCGACACCCCGGAAGGCATCCCCTCTTTCGTCTAGTTCCATCGGTAATATACTTGGAGCTATATTTTTATTCACCACATGATATGTGAAAGTGCGTTATATCGACTAGAGGGGGGTGAATAGGCAATTTTTATGAATTCTTCACTGAGGAATTTGCCGGTGAGGAAATTCCTTAGCGAAGAACTACTTGCAGCGGAATAAGTACTCAGAAGTAAGCATAATAGAATGCGGCATGGTCATCATGATGAAATGAAGACAAACAAAGAGTACGTAAAGCGTAAACATAGGATAGCACAAGATGAAGACAAAGCAGATCAAGAAATTGAACTGAGGAAATTGAGAAAGTCTTCAACAAAGTCTTCAAACACAGATATGAACAAACACTCAACACAAGAATGAGGAAATGAAAGGGTTGAGGAAATAGAACCAAGAAGGTTGGTGAAGACAATGATTTGGTAGACCAGTTCCAACTGCTGTCTCGGTTATGCGTCTGGTTGGAGCAGCTGAGTATTTAAACTCGAGGACACAGTCCGGACACCCGATCGGCCGAGCACGCAGCTCAGACACCAAGTCCTCACCGTATTCTCCTTGAACTAAGGTCACACAGACCTCGTCCAATCACTCGTGGTAAGTCTTCAGGCGACTTCCAAACCTTCACAGACTTGGTCACTCGGCGATCCACAATTCCTCTTGGATGCTCTAGACCATGACGCCTAACCGTCTGGAAGAAGCACATTCTTCAAAGGTAACAAGCGTCGGATCCACGCAGGTTCAATCTCTTCAGTGATGCTCAATCACTTTGGGTTTGTAGGGGTTTGGTTTTTGGGTTTTTCCTCACTCGATGATTTTCACTCAAAGTCCTGGAGGATGGGTTGCTCTCAAATGACAAGTGTCAAGTTCTCTCGGAGCAGCCAACCAACTAGTGGTTGTAGGGGGCGGCTATTTATAGCCTAGGGAGCAGCCCGACATGATAAGACATAAATGCCCTTCAATGATATGACCGTTAGGTGGATAAGATATTTTGGGACAGGCAGCACGCAGACAAAGAACGGTCGGAAATTTGAATATCAAATTCCTCGGGCTATCATGTTCCTTCTTGTGTAGGCAATCTGCCTTTGGCGAATTCCTAACTCCTCGGTTAGAACAAATTCCTCGATGACTGTAAGAGCTTCGTCTCATCCTTTGAAGAAGTTGACTGAACTGTATGAGATTTCCAAAGGCTTCACTCGAAGGAATTGGTAGGTGTAGGATTTTGAGTTGAGCATCACATGGAAATTTTTCCTTAGTATTTCCTCGACCCCCTTTAACAGTACGGTGTTTCCTATGACTTAAGAAAGAGAAAATGAAACTACGAAAACAAAAGTCTTCACGCTTCATGTTCCTCAAATGAATACCAAGTCTTCAAGGTCACACCAATTTCTTCACTTTCAAAGTCTTCAAAGTCTTCAAAATATCAAAGTCTTGATCGAAGAACTTCACTTTTAGGGTCGACTTTCTCTGTAAATATCAAACTCCTCATAGACTTATAGACCTGTGTACACTTACAAACGCATTAGTTCCTTAACCTATAAGTCTTCAATACACCAAAATCACTAAGGGGCACTAGATGCACTTACAGGTATACAATAGGTCTGGTACATAGCATAGCATACTTTATAGAACCTATGACTGAGGCCTAGGGAATGACTTTCATTCTCTTTTCTATTTTCTACCGTGGTCGGGTTTTTGAGTCTTACTCAATTTCACACCTTGTAATACAGGCAAGAAACTCTTTCTTTGACTGTTCCATTTTGAACTACTTCAAAATCTTGTCAAGGTATGTACTCATTGAAAACCTTATCAAGCGTCTTGATCTATCTCTATAGATCTTGATGCTCAATATGTAAGCAGCTTCATTGAGGTCTTTCTTTTAAAGAACTCCTTTCAAATACTCCTTTATGCTTTCTAGAAAAATTCTACATCATTTCTGATCAACAATATGTTACTCACATATATTTATCAGAAAAGCGAGTAGTGCTCCCACTCACTTTATTGTAAATACAAGGCTTCACCGCAAGTCTGTATAAAACTATATGCTTTGATCAACTTATCAAAGCGTGTATTCCAACTCTGAGATGCTTGCACCAGTCCATAGATGGATCGCTGGAGCTTGCACATTTTGTTAGCAACTTTAGGATTGACAAAACCTTCTGGTTGTATCATATACAACTCTTCTTTAAGAAAACCATTAAGGAATGCAGTTTTGACATTCATTTGCCAGATTTCATAAAATGTGGCAATTGATAACATGATTCGGACAGACTTAAGCCTCGCTACAGTTGAGAAAATCTCATTGTAGTCAACACCTTGAACTTGTCGAAAACCTTTTTGCGACAAGTCGAGCTTTGTAGATAGTAACACTACTATCAGTGTCTGTCTTCCTCTTGAAGATCCATTTATTTAACTCGACTTGCTGATCATCGAGCAGGTCAACCAAAGTCCACACTTTGTTCTTATATATGGATCCTATCTCAAATTTTATGGCCTCAAGCCATTTCGCGGAATCTGGGCTCATCATCGCTTCCTCATAGTTCGTAGGTTCATCATGGTCTAGTAACATGACTTCTAGAATAGGATTACCGTAACACTTTGGTGCGGATCTTATTCTGGAAGACCTACGAGGTTCGGTAGTAACTTGATTTGAAGTTACATGATCATCACCATTAGCTTCCTCACTAATTGGTACAGGAATCACAGGAACAGATTTCTGTGATGAACTACTTTCCAATAAGAGAGAAGGTACAAATTACCTTATCAAGCTCTACTTTCCTCCCACTCACTTCTTTCGAGAGAAACTCCTTCTCTAGAAAGGATCCATTCTTGGCAACGAATGTCTTGCCTTTCGGATCTGTGATAGAAGGTGTACCCAACATTTTTGGTATCCTATGAAGACGCACTTTTCCGATTTGGTTTCAAGCTTATCATGTTGAAACTTTTTCACATAAGCATCGCAACCCAAACTTTAAGAAACGACAACTTTGGTTTCTTGCTAAACCATAATTCATACGGTGTCGTCTCAAAGGATTTTATATGGTGCCCTTTTAACGTGAATGCAGCTGTCTTTAATGCATAACCCCAAAACAATAATGGTAAATCAGTAAGAGACATCATAGATCGCACCATATTTAGTAAAGTACGATTACGACATTCGGACACACCATTACATTGTAGTGTTCCAGGTGGCGTGAGTTGCGAAACTATTTCACATTGTTTCAAATGAAGACCAAACTCGTAACTCAAATATTTGTCTCCATGATCAGATCGTAGAAACTTTATTTTTCTTATTACGATGATTTTCCACTTCACTCTGAAATTCTTTGAACTTTTCAAATGTTTCAGACTTATGTTTCATCAAGTAGATATACCCATATCTGCTCAAATTATCTGTGAAGGTCAAAAAATAATGATACTTGTTGCACGATACTTGTTGCGAGCCTTAATATTCATCGGACCACATACATCAGTATGTATGATTTCCAACAAATCTGTTGCTCGCTCCATTGTTCCGGAGAACGGAGTCTTAGTCATCTTGCCCATGAGGCATGGTACGCAAGCATCAAGTGATTCATAATCAAGTGATTCCAAAATCCCATCAGCATGGAGTTTCTTCATGCGCTTTTACACCAATATGACCTAAACGGCGATTGCCACAAATAAGTTGCACCATCATTATTAACTTTGCATCTTTTGGCTTCAATATTATGAATATGTGTATCACACGATCGAGATCCAACAAACCATTTTCATTGGGTGTATGACTATAGAAGGTTTTATTCATGTAAATAGAACAACAATTGTTCTCTAACTTAAATAAATAACCGTATTGCAATAAACACGATCAAATCATATTCATGCTCAACGCAAAAACCAAATAACATTTATTTAGGTTCAACACTAATCCCGAAAGTATAGGGAGTGTGCGATGATGATCATATCAATCTTGAAACTACTTTCAACACACATCGTCACTTCACCCTTAACTAGTTTCTATTTATTCTGCAACTCCCGTTTCGAGTTACTACTCTTAGCAACTGAACCAGTACCAAATACCGAGGGGTTGCTATAGACACTAGTAAAGTACACATCAATAACATGTATATCAAATATACCATTGTTCACTTTGCCATCCTTCTTATCCGCCAAATACTTGGGGTGGTTCTGCTTCTAGTGACTAGTCCCTTTGCAGTATAAGCACTTAGTCTCGTGCTTAGGTCCAGACTTGGGCTTCTTCACTTGAGCAGCAACTTGCTTGCCGTTCTTCTTGAAGTTCCCTTCTATCCCTTTGCCCTTTTCTTGAAACTAGTGGTCTTGTTAACCATCAACACTTGATGTTTTTCTTGATTTCTACCTTCGTCGATTTCAGCATCACGAAGAGCTTGGGAATTACTTTCGTCATCCCTTGCATATTATAGTTCATCACAAAGTTCTACTAACTTGGTGATGGTGACTAGAGAATTCTGTCAATCACTATTTTATCTGGAAGATTAACTCCCACTTGATTCAAGCGATTGTAGTACCCAAACTATCGAGCACATGCTCACTAGTTGAGCGATTCTCCTCCATCTTTTAGCTATAGAACTTGTTGGAGACTTCATATCTCTCAACTCGGGTATTTGCTTGAAATATTAACTTCAATTCCTGGAACATCTCATATGATCTATGACGTTCAAAACGTCTTTGAAGTCCCGATTCTAAGACGTTAAGTATGATGCACTAAACTATCAAGTAGTCATCATATTGAGCTAGCCAAACGTTCATAACGTCTGCATCTGCTCCTGCAATAGGTCTGTCACCTAGCGGTGCATTAAGGACATAATTCTTCTGTGCAGCAATGAGGATAAACCTCAGATCACGGATCCAATCCGCATCATTGCTACTAACATCTTTCAACATAATTTTTCTCTAGGAACGTATCAAAAATAAAACAGGGGAGCTAAACGCGAGCTATTGATCTACAACATAGATATGCTAATACTACCAGGACTAAGTTCATGATAAATTTAAGTTCAATTAATCATATTACTTAAGAACTCCCACTTAGACAGACATCTATCTAGTCATCTAAGTGATCACGTGATCCAAATCAACTAAACCATGTCCGATCATCACGTGAGATGGAGTAGTTTTCAATGGTGAACATCACTATGTTGATCATATCTACTATATGATTCACGCTCGACCTTTCGGTCTCCGTGTTCCGAGGCCATATCTGTTATATGCTAGGCTCATCAAGTTTAACCTGAGTATTCCGCGTGTGCAACTGTTTTGCACCCGTTGTATTTGAACGTAGAGCCTATCACACCCGATCATCACGTGGTGTCTCAAAGACGAAGAACTTTCATAGCGGTGCATACTCAGGGAGAACACTTCTTGATAATTTTAGTGAGAGATCATCTTAAAATGCTACCGTCAATCAAAGCAAGATAACATGCATAAAGGATAAACATCACATGCAATCAATATAAGTGATATGATATGGCCATCATCATCTTGTGCTTGTGATCTCCATCTCAAGCACCGTCGTGATCACCATCGCCACCGGGCGCCGACACCTTGATCTCCATCGTAGCATCGTTGTCGCCTCGCCAATCTTATGCTTATATCGACTATCGCTACCGCTTAGTGATAAAGTAAAGCATTACAGGCGATTGCATTTCATACAATAAAACGACAACCATATGGCTCTCGCCAGTTGCCGATAACTCGGTTACAAAACATGATCATCTCATACAATAAAATATAGCATCACGTCTTGACCATATCACATCACAACATGCCCTGCAAAAACAAGTTAGACGTCCTCTACTTTGTTGTTGCAAGTTTTACGTGGCTGCTACGGGCTGAGCAAGAACCGTTCTTACCTACGCATCAAAACCACAACGATAGTTCGTCAAGTTAGTGCTGTTTTAACCTTCGCAAGGACCGGGCATAGCCACACTCGGTTCAACTAAAGTTGGAGAAACAGACACCCGCCAGCCACCTGTGTGCAAAGCACGTCGGTAGAACCAGTCTCGCGTAAGCGTACGCGTAATGTCGGTCCGGGCTGCTTCATCCAACAATACCGCCGAACCAAAGTATGACATGTCGGTAAGCAAGATGACTTGTATCGCCCACAACTCACTTGTGTTCTACTCGTGCAGATAACATCAACGCATAAAACCTAGGCTCGGATGCCACTGTTGGGGAACGTAGTAATTTCAAAAAAAATTCCTACGCACACGCAAGATCATGGTGATGCATAGAAACGAGAGGGGAGAGTGTTGTCCACGCACTGTGAGACCAAAAGCGGAAGCGTTAGAACAACGCGGTTGATGTAGTCGTACGTCTTCACGGCCCGACCGATCAAGCACCGAAACTACGGCACCTTCGAGTTCTAGCACACGTTCAGCTCGATGACGTCCCTCGAACTCCGATCCAGCCGAGTGTCGAGGAGAGTTCGTCGGCCTGACGGCGTGGTGACGATCTTGATGTACTACCGACGCAGGGCTTCGCCTAAGCACCGCTACGATATTATCGAGGTGGATTATGGTGGAGGGGGGCACCACACACGGCTAAGAGATCCAAGGGATCAATTGTTGTTGTCTCTGGGGTGCCCCCCTGCCCCCATATATATAGGAGCAAGGAGGGAGGCGGCCGGCCTATGGAGGAGGCGCGCCAAGGGGGGAGTCCTACTCCCACCGGGAGTAGGACTCCTCCTTTCCTTGTTGGAGAAGGAAAGAGGAGGAGAGGGAGAAGGAAAAGTGGGCTGCCCCCCGTGTCCAATTCGGACCAGAGGGTGGGCGCAGGCCTCCTTCCTTTTGGCCTCTCTCCTCTATTCCCGTATGGCCCAATAAGGCCCATATACTCCCCGGCGAATTCCCGTAACTCTCCGGTACTCCGAAATATACCCCGAATCACTCGGAACCTTTCCGAACTCCGAATATAGTCGTCCAATATATCGATCTTTACGTCTCGACCATTTCGAGACTCCTCGTCATGTCCCCGGTCTCATCCGGGACTCCGAACTCCTTTGGTACATCAAAACTCATAAACTCATAATATAACTGTCATCGAAACCTTGTTGCGTGCGGACCCTACGGGTTCGAGAACAATGTAGACATGACCGAGACACGTCTCGGTCAATAACCAATAGCGGAACCTGGATGCTCATATTGGCTCCCACATATTCTACGAAGATCTTTATCGGTCAAACCGCATAACAACATACGTTGTTCCCTTTGTCATCGGTATGTTACTTGCCCGAGATTCGATCGTCGGTATTTCAATACCTAGTTCAATCTTGTTACCGGAAAGTCTCTTTACTCGTTCTGTAATACATCATCCCACAACTAACTCATTAGTTGCAATGCTTGCAAGGCTTATAGTGATGTGCATTACCGAGTGGGCCCAGAGGTACCTCTCCGACAATCGGAGTGACAAAACCTAATCTCGAAATACGCCAACCCAACATGTACCTTTGGAGACACCTGTAGTACTCCTTTATAATCACCCGATTACGTTGTGACGTTTGGTAGCACCCAAAGTGTTCCTCCGGTAAACGGGACTTGCATAATCTCATAGTTACAGGAACATGTATAAGTCATGAAGAAAGCAATAGCAACATACTAAACGATCAAGTGCTAGGCTAACGGAATGGGTCAAGTCAATCACATCATTCTCCTAATGATGTGATCCTGTTAATCAAATGACAACTCTTTTGTCCATGGCTAGGAAACATAACCATCTTTGATAAACGAGCTAGTAAAGTAGAGGCATACTAGTGACACTATGTTTGTCTATGTATTCACACATGTATTATGTTTCCGGTTGCCAATCCAACCACCACAGCCCACGCAGACCTCCCCGTTCCCCTCGTCGCGAGCCAGGGAGAGGAGCTCCCTGCCGCCTCCCACCTCATGTCGTCCCCGCCATCCACCAGTAGCAGCAGGCCCGAGGCCCTCCTCCCGCTCGTCTCCGACACCGGCAGCCGCACTACTCCCCTTAGCTAGCGCGTCGCCGACATCTCCAGCCAGTCCGTCCCCGCCCCCCTGCCTTCTTCCTCTTCCTTCTCCGTTTTCTCCCTCGCCTCACATCTCTCTCTCTCTCTCTCTCTCTCTCTCTCTCTCTCTCTCTCTCTCTCTCTGTCTGTCTTTTCGAACAAGAGCTCGCCGCCCCGACGACCTCGCATCTGCTCGATCCGGTCGGGAACGGGATCCCGACGATCTCCAGCGCCTGGATCCGGCCTTTCCCGTGCTCCTTGTCGCCTCACGCCCAGCGCTGCCCTGTCGTCGCTGTCGTTCCTCTGCTTCAGCGCCGCCCTTCGCTAAGTCCATGTCGCTACCATCTGCTTCCTCAGAACGAGAAGAGCTGGCCGCTCGACCGAGGCGCTCGTCCTCGAGCCCCAGCGCCAACCTCGACCTCCTCCTCGCCGGAGTCCTGCACAAGCCGTCGCTGCTGGTCGTCCTCAACGCCTTCCCGCCTCCGGTCGCTCGGTGCCGGTGAGCTCGATTGCGGTGAAGCCCGCAGTCGCCGTGTGCCCCTGCTCCTCCTTCTCTTTTCCCTCTTCCTCCTGACCCTTTCTCGCGCTCGTGTCCTGCAGGATCACGTTGCGTAACCGCCGCCTGAATTCACCGCCTGCCGTCACGGACCTCACGTCGGTTGCATCCCGTCTTAGCGTCTTGATCAAGACGTCAAAACCAGCAACAGCCAGCCCAGCAGCGCCCTTCGGCCGCCCCAATCCATCCCTGAGCCGGGTCTTGGCCCATGGGTGAGCAGCCCCTCTGCTCTATTTCGGGCCAGATCTAGATTCGACCCGATGCGTGTTTTTTCCCTCTTAACGAATTTTGCTATTTATCCAGTGAATTAACAGATTTGCAGAAACCCCCTTGCACTTCATGCATATAATAACTCATGAACTATGCATCATATGTAAAAACTTAATATATGTAAAATGCTTAGTTTTTCATCTAGTTTCATAACTGCTACTTTCAACCATGTTTAAAATGTTTAACTTGATGTTTGATTTAATTTGCTAAAATGCCATGTTAAAATGGTTTATTTCATAACTAATTAATCGTAGCTTCAATTTTATTAAACTTTATATGTAAATGGGGTGGGAAAATGCCTAGTTTAACATGGTGCACTTTATTTTCCTGTTTAACCACAATAAAATATGTTTTAGGGCAGAACAGTACCAAATTCGAAATATGCACATGGGGATATTCCGGAATTGTTGTTTGTGTTTCCGGCCTCACTTAAACTTCCCTAAATAGTTAGTTTACTTGTGTTTCACCTCTTGCCATGTTTAACAACATTTAATATTGTTGTGTGCCTAAACGAGAGTGAACTAAATAACTCGATGTGGTGTTTCGTCGATATGCAACTCGTTACATATTGAGCTCCACTTAACTTGCAGTATTGTTTGTTGCACTTTGCCATGCCATGTCTCATTAAAACGGACATGCATCATACTTGGTTATGCATCATGCCATGACTATGTGTTGTGTGTTCACCTTGTTGTTTGCTTCTTTCCGGTTGTGCTCCTTCTCGTTAGTTCCTGTTTCGTTGCGATCGTGAGGATTCGTTCGTCTATGCTTGGTTCGTCTTCGTGGCTTCATCTTCTTCACGGACTCATTCTTCTTCCTAGTGGGATTTCAGGAAAGATGACTGTTACTCTGGATCTCACTACTATCATTGCTATGCTAGTTGCTTCGTTCTATCACTATGCTGCGCTACCTATCACTTGTTGACCAAGCCTCCCAAAATTGCCATGTCAGCCTCTAACCTTTTTCACCCTTCCCAGCGAACCGTTGCTTGGCTATGTTACCGCTTTGCTCAGCCCCTCTTATAGCGTTGTTAGTTGCAGGTGAAGTTGAAGATTGCTCCATGATGGACAGGATTATGTTGGGATATCACAATATCTCTCATTTAATTAATGCATCTATATACTTGGTAAAGGGTGGAAGGCTCGGCCTTATGCCTGGTGTTTTGTTCCACTCTTGCCGCCCTAGTTTACGTCATACCGGTGTTATGTTCCTTGATTTTGCGTTCCTTACGTGGTTGGGTGATTTTATGCGACCCCCTTGACAGTTCGCTTTGAATAAAACTCTTCCAGCAAGGCCCAACCTTGGTTTTACCATCTTCCTACCTAAGCCTTTTTCCCTTGGGTTTCCGGAGCCCGAGGGTCATCTTTATTTAAACCCCCCCCCCTGGGGCCAGTGCTCCTTCGAGTGTTGGTCCGAACCGAGTAGACTGCGGGGCCACCTCGGGGAAACTTGAGGGCTGGTTTTACTCGTAGGATATCTCATCCGGTGTGCCCTGAGAACGAGATATGTGCAGCTCCTATCGGGATTTGTCGGCACATCGGGCGGCTTTGCTGGTCTTGTTTTACCATTGTCGAAATGTCTTGTAAACCGGGATTCTGAGACTGATCGAGTCTTCCTGGGAGAAGGAATATCCTTCGTTGACAGTGAGAGCTTGTGATGTGCTAAGTTGGGACACCCCTGCAGGGTATAAACTTTCGAGAGCCGTGCCCGCGGTTATGTGGCAGATGGGAATTTGTTAATATCCGGTTGTAAGGAACTTGACACTTGACTTAATTAAAATGCATCAATCGCGTGTGTAGCCGTGATGGTCTCCTTTCGGCGGAGTCCGTGAAGTGAACACGGTTTTGGGTTATGTTTGACGTAAGTAGGAGTTCAGGATCACTTCTTGATCATTGCTAGCTTCACGACCGTTCCGTTGCTTCTCTTCTTGCTCTTATTTGCGTATGTTAGCCACCATATCATGCTTAGTCGCTGCTGCAACCTCACCACTTATCCTTTCCTTACCCGTTAAGCTTTGCTAGTCTTGTTACCCATGGTAATGGGATTGCTGAGTCCTCGTGGCTCACAGATTACTACAACAACAGTTGCACGTGCAGGTTATGCGATGATCACGACGCGAGAGCGATGTTTACTTGTTTTGGAGTTCTTCTTCTATTTCTTCTTCGATCAAGGGATAGGTTCCAGGTCAGCAGCCTGGACTAGCAGGGTGGATGTTGTTTGAGTTTCTGTTTGTGTTTCATCCGTAGTCGGATGATGCTCTTGTGTACGATATTGTTCTATCGTGTGGCATTGTATGCCTCTTGTATGTATCCCCAACTATTATGTAATGGTACGATGTAATGATATCCACCTTGCAAAAGCGTCTCCAATATGCGCTTCTATCCTTGGTGGGACCTTCGAGTTCCTTTAGGATAGGGTCGCATATTGGGCGTGACAAGTTGGTATCAGAGCCTCGACCGACCATAGGAGCCCCCTTGATTGTTGGCCGTTGTTGAGTCTAGAAGAAAACTATTTTGAGTCTTAGGATTATATATATTAGAGAGTAGGATTCTTTTTACTCCTCAGCCCCCTTCGTCGCTCTGGTGAGGACTCTCGACGTAGATGTTTTGTCTTTCCTCTCCTCAATTTTTCACAAATTTTTTTTAGGATCACGCTGGTATCTTGGGATCGTTCCGATATTCTTGTGACAAGAACATTGTTCTTGGTGCCTCCTGACATTTAGGGGTTGTGGCAGTGTCCTGGGGAGTTGAGCTCCGAGGTGTTGTTGTCACAATTTTATCGTTGCAGTTCTGGAATACCTGAGTTTTGCCGACATCGAAAATCTCTTTTATGCTGTTGTTGGTGAGATAACCTCGACGCCACCCAGTACTGGGTAGTTCGGTAGTATTGCCATAGCTCGTATAACGGATTCTTTTCGAAGGTTGAGGTACACGATTTCCGAAGGTTTCTTGGTTATGTGTTGACGGATGGATACAACTGGATGTAGGGATTGTTAGTTTGGGTGAGATATATTGCTTCCCCTGTATCCCCAACACTAGATTGCATAACCAGAAAGTTTCGGGTGTTTATAGGTGGGAATTCAAGTAGCTCCTAGAATATCCTTCCGACAGATGCCTGATATGCGATTGGGAAATCGCTATCATATGTATTTGTTCTGGCTTATTTCTGCAAGCCAATCCTTTGTTTTTCTTTGAGTTGTGGTATTCGAGTTGCTTCAATGTCAAGTGTTGATTCCATACCTTTCAAGCGGTGTTCTCATATTTCTATGGGAGTACTATTCCTTTTGATCATCGAGATTGTCATGTCAATTCTTTCTAACCGGTGTGCTTCTCTTCAAGTGGATCCGATCATTTCAACATTTGTGAGATCAATTCTAAGTTTTCCCAACAGTATCCGTTTCATCCGTCCCCAAGTTGCCTTTGTTTTCCCGCCCTCCCACCCTTTTTCTTCAAGGACTCAGATTTCTTAATCATGTATCCTTTTATTTGTGGGAAGACTCTTCATTCTTTTCTTTCAATGTTCTTATCTGGTGATTTCCCATGAAGATGCTCAACAGTTTCAAGTTCATCATCCTTCATTGTTGTTTCTTCTCCTGTGGATCCAATTCAAGCTTTCGATATTGATCATATTCCTTTCCTCGTTTCTAATGCTTTCTCATGCCGAATCACCTCTTAATCATTCACTTCTTCCTATTCAATTGTTCTGGAGTGCTGAAGATATCTCACAAGACTTGTGTTTCCATTCTCAATCCGTTCAAGATATTTCGAGGTTGTTATCTCATTCAAGCCATTTAATTCAACCGGTGCAACCTCTCTTTAAAATTGTTCGACGGTGTTTTATTTTGAGTGGGCCCTAACCCACAGGTCTTTTCCCAGGATCTTACCTGACTCTTCTAATTATTCAGGAGTTATTCTTAAATTATTTTCTAGCGTGACGTAAGAATGGATCCCATCAGTCACATGCCTTCTCCAAGATCGCTTTCAAATTCTTTTCATTGTTGGCTCAACCTTTTCGGTTTTCATTCTCCCGGAGTATCTCAACAATTTTGGTTGTGTTTTCTGTCGTCATTTGAAGACCGAAGAAGAGTTTTTCCTCTAAATCTTGTCTGTTATCTCGAAGATTCGCGGTTCTAGATTCATGTTATCCTCTCGAATTATTCCATTTGTCAGATATTCCTTTTCTTACCATCCGGAGCATTTCATGAGTTGTTTCCATTTCTTTCCTCCGAAGGCCATCATGTCATAATTCTTCATTCTCAGCGTGTAGCTATCGTTCTACAAATCTTACCGGTGAATCGTTCAAATATCCTCTAATCAATTCATGATCTCTTTGTTCTCATGTATCTAAATCCCCTCAAGTATCTTCATTCGTTTTCCAATTCTTCCCAGTGAATTGTGCCTTTGCTACTTTCATTTTCAATTCTTACGGTGGTTCGTTCAAGATTTCACTTCCTTCGTTATCATACCAATTCATTCATTCCTTCGTTGTTTCAGTCCTATCAGTGGTTCCATCAATACTTTCTCAAGTTTTGTGCTATACCCCCCTTAATCATTTTCAACAAGAATAAGTAGTATGCAAAATTCGTTTAACATCAATTAAATTTTATGAAGGATAAGCATACCATAAATCTTATTCTTATTTCTCCAAGTGAGTAATCCCTTCCTTCGGAGTTTGTTCTCGATGAATAAATTCTAGTTCCAAATGTTTTCATCTTTTCTTTTCTGGAGTTCCAAGTTTTCCGTATTATCTCATCACGAAGTTCCATCTAAATTATTGCAAGGCTTCACCTTGTGTTTTCAACTTCTCCTCCTTTCTATCACCCTTTTATTACCGGAGTTCTTCAAGGAGGCTCTACATGGTGGTTCGTCAAGGATTCCTTTCATTCTTCATTTGTTCTTCAAGACTTCTCTCGAGGTGATGATCCGCCAAGCTATACTCAAAATTAAACATGGTGCTCAACACATGTTTTGTTTTGAGGCGTTCAAGTATTCTTCTTCTTGCAAGTCAAAGTGCAATTCTTTCTACCTTAGCTTTTGAGGTGGTGTTATATCATTCTTGGCAATTTCCATTCAGGTTTCGCGATTCACATGTTGTCAAGAATGAGGTATTTTAAATCCATCAATCTCTTCTTTGGAGTTATCTTGTGTCATATTTCACCTAAAGCCTTCCCTAAGGAATGTTGCTATTGTGGTGCTTATCAATGATCCAAGTTATCTCTCTATCATCTTGGTGGAAGAAATTTTTCATCTCGTCGGTGTTATCAATTTTATTATTTGTTTTTGTAGTGGCAGAATTTCACCTCATAATTTTGAGACGTTTTCCATAAGCCCACTACAAGCTTATTCTTTTCGTTGTATTGGTTTTCCAACAACTCCGTTATAACCTTCTTGGAAGGGTGCTCTCCAAGCTCACTTGTGGCAGAAGTTGGCATTTTCTACTCCATTCTGTTATTCCAATGATCTATCTTTTATTCTTTCTTCCGGAGACATTGTGATGTTGCTCTTTTCACTCATCATCTCGAATTGTGAGGATCGTGTTCTTTTCGTGCTTATCCATTTAACCGGAGTGTTGTGTCATCTCTTCAAGTTCTATTCATCTGATCAAGTCTTGCATCTCTTTTCAACCGGAGTGCTGTCCGAATTTGTTCTTCCTTGTTCCTTGTTTATCTCGTTTCAACCAGAGTTGTTCCAATTCCTTCTTGTCCTTTGTACTTGTCATTCATAGCTTTGCAACCTCCAAGGTTCAAATATTGTTCCTTGTTTCTATTTTCTACCGCATGCTCTCAATTGTGTTCAACTCTGTTGTGTTCTTTCTTTCAACTTTTCAACCTCTCAAGGTTCTTTAGTTTCACTCATTGGTCGAAGAAGCAACTTAGTTTTACCTCTTCTCTTCCCCTTCCGTTTCTCTCCGGTGCCATCCTAGATCTCGGGACGAGATCCTCTTGTAGTGGTGGAGTGTTGTAACACCCCGGATGTACTTTCCATAATTGTAACTCCAACTCTTGCCATTTCCGGCTATGTGTTATATTATTCCCTTCGTGGTTGGGTTTTTGTCTTTTGTTTTGCATTTTGTTCATGTCATGCATCTCATCTCATAGCATCGTGCGCATTGCATCCACATGTTTTCATAAAGCTTGCATCCATTCGTAGTTGTCGCGTTCCCCCCTTGCCTTCGTTGACCGATCCGAGTCCAGCTGGGTTTTCAATTCCCTCTTGTCTAACCGTTTGACCCTCTCTACACTTTACTCAGACCCTCGTGACGCTGCTGTCTCGAACTTACCCGAACCCAACCCGCTCAGTCTTCACCGTTGGGTCCGGATCGTCTTCAAACATCCCTAAAATATCTTCGGCTTTTTGTTCGGACTTCCCTAACATTTTTATCTTGGACCATACGATTACGATCGAAGGGACCTTACCGCCCTAAACTTATCTGTTTTGCTATATATAGTGTGCAACCCTAGTTTCTAGGGAAGATGTCCCATCCATCCTCCTGCCCGCCGCCACTCTCTACCAAATCCCCCTCGGGATCCATCCCCAACCTACCAGCCTCCTCCTTCCCGATCGGGACAGCCAAGCCTCCAGCTTCTCCTCGATTTCCCGCAGCCGCCACTCCTCTGCTCGATCTCCAAGAGCTCGCCGCCACGACGACCTCGCATCTGCTCGATCCGGCTGGGAACGGGACCCCGACGATCTCCAGCGCCTGGATCCGGCCTTCCCGTGCTCCTTGTCGCCTCACGCCAGCGCGACGCCCTCGTCGTCGCGTCGTTCCTCTGCTTCCAGCGCCGCCCCGCCGCCATGTCCACCTGCTGCCATCTGCTTCCCCTGAACGAGAAGAGCTGCCGCCTCGCCTGAGGCGCGCTGGCCCCTCGAGCCCCTGCTAGCAACCTCGACCTCCTCCTCGTCGGAGTCCCGCTGGCCGTCGCTGCGGGTCGTCCTCAACGCCTTCCCGCCTCCGGTCGCCAGTGCGAGCCTGAGCTTCGATTGCCGGTGAAGCCCGCAGGCCGCAGTCGCCATGTGCCCCTGCTCCTCCTTCTCTTTCCCCTCTTCCTCCTCGACCTTTCTCGCGCTGTGTCCTGCAGATCACGTTGCGCAACCGCCGCCAATTCACCGCTTCGCCGTCCCCGGATCTCACGTCGGTTACATCCAGCCAAGATGCGCCTGTTCGTGTCAAAACCACCAGCAGCCAGCCCAGCAGCGCCCTTCGTCCGCCCCAATCCATCCCTAAGCCGGGCCTTGGCCCATGGGTGAGCAGCCAATCTGCTCTGTTTCGGGCCAGATCTAGATTCGGCCCGATGCGTGGTTTTTCCCCTCCGGACGAATTTTGCTATTTATCCAGTGAATTAACAGATTTGCAGAAACCCCCTTGCACTTCATGTATATAATAACTCATGAACTATGCATCATATGTAAAAACTTCATATATGTAAAATGCTTAGTTTTGCATTTAGTTTCATAACTGCTACTTTCAACCATGTTTAAAATGTTTAACTTGCTGTTGGATTTAATTTGCTAAAATGCGATGTTAAAATGGTTTATTTCATAACTAATTAATCGTAGCTTCAATTTTATTAAAATTTATATGTAAATGGGGTGGAAAATGCCTAGTTTAACATGGTGCACTTTATTTTCCTGTTTAACCACAATAAAATATGTTTTAGGGAAGAACAGTACCAAATTCGAAATATGCACATGTGGATATTCCGGAATTGTTGTTTGTGTTTCCGGCCTCATTTAAACTTCCCTAAATAGTTAGTTTACTTGTGTTTCACCTCTTGCCATGTTTAACAACATTTAATATTGTTGTGTGCCTAAACGAGAGTGAACTAAATAACTCGATGTGGTGTTTCGTCGATATGCAACTCGTTGCATATTGAGCTCCACTTAACTTGTAGTATTGTTTGTTGCACGTTGCCATGCCATGCCTCATTAAACCGGACATGCATCATACTTGGTTGTGCATCATGCCATGACTATGTGTTGTGTGTTCACCTTGTTGTTTGCTTCTTTCCGGTTGTGCTCCTTCTCGTTAGTTCCTGTTTCGTTGCGGTCGTGAGGATTCGTTCGTCTACGCTTGGTTCGTCTTCGTGGCTTCATCTTCTTCATGGACTCGTTCTTCTTCCTAGTGGGATTTCAGGTAAGATGACTGTTACTCTGGATCTCACTACTATCATTTCTATGCTAGTTGCTTCGTTCTATCGCTATGCTGCGCTACCTATCACTTGTTGACCAAGCCTCCCAAAATTGCCATGTCAGCCTCTAACCTTTTTTCACCCTTCCTAGCGAACCGTTGCTTGGCTATGTTACCGCTTTGCTCAGCCCCTCTTATAGCGTTGTTAGTTGCAGGTGAAGTTGAAGATTACTCCATGATGGACAGGATTATGTAGGGATATCACAATATCTCTCATTTAATTAATGCATCTATATACTTGGTAAAGGGTGGAAGGCTCGGCCTTATGCCTGGTGTTTTCTTCCACTCTTGCCGCCCTAGTTTATGTCATACCGGTGTTATGTTCCTTGATTTTGCGTTCCTTACGCGGTTGGGTGATTTCATGGGACCCCCTTGATAGTTCGCTTTGAATAAAACTCCTCCAGCAAGGCCCAGCCTTGGTTTTACCATCTTCCTACCTAAGCCTTTTTCCCTTGGGTTTCCGGAGCCCGAGGGTCATCTTTATTTAACCCCCCCCCCCCCCACCGGGCCAGTGCTCCTTCGAGTGTTGGTCCGAACCGAGTAGATCATGGGCCACCTCGGGAAACTTGAGGGCTGGTTTTACTCGTAGGATGTCTCATCCGGTGTGCCCTGAGAACGAGATATGTGCAGCTCCTATCGGGATTTGTCGGCACATCGGGCGGCTTTGCTGGTCTTGTTTTACCATTGTCGAAATGTCTTGTAAAACGGGATTCCGAGACTGATCGGGTCTTCCTGGGAGAAGGAATATCCTTCGTTGACCGTGAGAGCTTGTGATGGGCTAAGTTGGGACACCCTCAGAGGGTATAAACTTTCAAGAGCCGTGCCCGCGGTTATGTGGCAGATGGGAATTTGTTAATATCCGGTTGTAGAGAACTTGACACTTGACTTAATTAAAATGAATCAACTGCGTGTGTAGCCGTGATAGTCTCCTTTCGGCGGAGTCCAGGAAGTGAACACGGTTTTGGGTTATGTTTGACGTAAGTAGGAGTTCAGGATCACTTCTTGATCATTGCTAGCTTCACGACCGTTCAGTTGCTTCTCTTCTCGCTCTTATTTGCATATGTTAGCCACCATATCATGCTTAGTCGCTGCTGCAACCTCACCACTTATCCTTTCCTTACCCGTTAAGCTTTGCTAGTCTTGTTACCCATGGTAATGGGATTGCTGAGTCCTCGTGGCTCACATATTACTACAACAACAATTGCAGGTGTAGGTTATGCGATGATCACGACGTGAGAGTGATGTTTACTTGTTTTGGAGTTCTTCTTCTGTTTCTTCTTCGGTCAGGGGATAGGTTCCAGGTCGGCAGCCTGGGCTAGAAGGATGGATGTCGTTTGAGTTTCTGTTTGTGTTTCATCCGTAGTCGGATGATGCTCTTGTGTATGATATTGTTATATCGTGTGGCATTGTGTGCCTCTTGTATGTATCCCCAACTATTATGTAATGCTATGATGTAATGATATCCACCTTGCAAAAGCGTCTCCAACATGCGCTTCTAACCTTGGTTGGACCTTCGAGTTCCTTTAGGATAGGGTCGCATGTTGGGCGTGACAAGTTGGTATCAGAGCCTCGACCGACCATAGGAGCCCCCTTGATTGTTGGCCGTTGTTGAGTCTAGAAGAAAACTATTTTGAGTCTTAGGATTATATATATCGGAGAGTAGGATTCTTTTTACTCCTCAGCCCCCTTCGTCGCTCTGGTGACGACTCTCGACGTAGATGTTTTGTCTTTCCTCTCCTCAATTTTTAACAAATTGTTTTTTAGGATCACGCGTGTATCTTGGGATCGTTCCGATATTCTTGTGACGAGAACATTGTTCTTGGTGCCTCCTGACATTTAGGGGTTGTGGCAGTGTCCCGGGGAGTTGAGCTCCGAGGTGTTGTCGTCACAATTTTATCGTTGCAGTTCTGGAATATCTGACTTTTGCCGACATCAAAAATCTCTTTTATGCAGTTGCTGGTGAGATAACCTCGACGCCACCCAAAGATCGGGAGTTCGGAGTATTGCCATAGCTCGTATAATGGATGCTTTTCAAGGTTGAGGTACCACGATTTCGAAGGTTTCTTGGTTATGTGTTGACGGATGGATACAGCTGGATGTAGGGATTGTTAGTTTGGGTGAGATATATTGCTTCCCCTCTATCCCCAACACTAGATTGCATAACCAGAAAGTTTCGGGAGTTTATAGGTGGGAATTCAAGTAGCCCCTAGAATATCCTTCCGACAGATGCCTGATATGGGATTGGGTAAATCTCTATCATATGTATTTGTTCCGGCTTATTTCTGCAAGCCAATCCTTTGTTTTGTTTTGAGTTGTGGTATTCGAGTTGCTTCAATGTCAAGTGTTGATTCCATACCTTTCAAGCGGTGTTCTCATATTTCTATGGGAGTACTATTCCTTTTGATCATCGAGATTGTCATGTCAATTCTTTCTAACCGGTGTGCTTCTCTTCAAGTGGATCCGATCATTTCAACATTTGTGAGATCAATTCTAAGTTTTCCCAACGGTATCCGTTTCATCCGTCCCCAAGTTGCCATTATTTTCCCGCCCTCCCACCCTTTTTATTCAAGGACTCAGATTTCTTAATCATGTATCCTTTTATTTGTGGGAAGTCTCTTCATTCTTTTCTTTCAATGTTCTTATCCGGTGATTTCCCATGAAGATGTTCAACAGTTTCAAGTTCATCATCCTTCATTGTTGTTTCTTCTCCGGTGGATCCAATTCAAGCTTTCGATATTCATCATATTACTTTCCTCGTTTCTAATGCTTTCTCATGCTGATGCACCTCTTAATCATTCACTTCTTCCTATTCAATTGTTCTGGAGTGCTGAAGATATCTCACAAGACTTGTGTTTCCATTCTCAATCCGTTCAAGATATTTCGAGGTTATTATCTCATTCAAGCCATTTAATTCAACCGGTGCAACCTCTCTTTAAAATTGTTCGACGGTGTTTTATTTTGAGTGGGCCCTAACCCACAAGTCTTTTCCCAGGATCTTACCCGACTCTTCTAATTATTCCGGAGTTATTCTTAAATTCTTTTCAAGCATGACGTAAGAATGGATCCCATCAGTCACATGCCTTCTCCAAGATCGCTTTCAAATTCTTTTCATTGTTGACTCAACCTTTTCGGTTTTCATTCTCCCGGAGTATCTCAACAATTTTGGTTGTGTTTTATGTCGTCATTTGAAGACCGAAGAAGAGTTTTTCCTCTAAATCTTGTCTATTCTCTCGAAGACTCGCAGTTCTAGATTCATGTTATCCTCTCGAATTATTCCATTTGTCAGATATCCCTTTTCTTACCATCCGGAGCATTTCATGAGTTGTTTCCATTTCATTCCTCCGAAGGCCATCATGTCATAATTCTTCATTCTCAGCGTGTAGCTATCGTTCTACAAATCTTACCGATGAATCGTTCGAATATCCTCTAATCAGTTCATGATCTCTTCTTTCTGATGTATCTAAATCCCCTCAAGTATCTTCATTCAATTCTTCCCGGTGAATTGTGCCTTTGCTACTTTCATTTTCAATTCTTACGGTGGTTCGTTCAAGATTTCACTTCCTTCATTATCATACCAATTCATTCATTCCTTCATTGTTTCAATACTATCGGTGGTTCCATCAATACTTTCTCAAGTTTTGTGCTATAACCCCTTAATCATTTTCAGCAAGAATAAGTAGTATGCAAAATTCGTTTATCATCAATTAAATTTTATGAAGGATAATCATACAATAAATCTTATTCTTATTTCTCCAAGTGAGTAATCCCTTCCTTCGGAGTTTGTTCTCGATGAATAAATTATAGTTCCAAATGTTTTCATCCTGTCTTTTCTGGAGTTCCAACTTTTCCGCATTATCTCATCACGAAGCTCCATCTAAATTATTGCAAGGCTTCACCTTGTGTTTTCAAGTTCTCTTCCTTTCTATCACCCTTTTATTACCGGAGTTCTTGGAGGCTCTACATGGTGGTTCGTCAAGGATTCCTTTCATTCTTCATTTGTTCTTCAAGACTTCTCTCGAGGTGATGATCCGCCAAGCTATACTCAAAATTAAACCTCAACACATGTTTTGTTTTGAGGCGTTCAAGTATTCTTCTTCTTGCAAGTCAAAGTGCAATTCTTTCTACCTTAGCTTTTGAGGTGGTGTTATATCATTCTTGGCAATTTCCATTCAGGTTTCGCGATTCACATGTTGTCAAGAATGAGGTATTTTAAATCCATCAATCTCTTCTTTGGAGTTATCTTGTGTCATATTTCACCTAAAGCCTTCCCTAAGGAATGTTGCTATTGTGGTGCTTATCAATGATCCAAGTTATCTCTCTATCATCTTGGTGGAAGAAATTTTTCATCTCGTCGGTGTTATCAATTTTATTATTTGTTTTTGTAGTGGCAGAATTTCACCTCATAATTTTGAGACGTTTTCCATAAGCCCACTACAAGCTTATTCTTTTCGTTGTTGGTTTTCTAACAACTCCGTTATAACCTTCTTGGAAGGGTGCTTTCCAAGCTCACTTGTGGCAGAAGTTGGCATTTTCTACTCCATTCTGTTATTCCAATGATCTATCTTTTATTCTTTCTTCCGGAGACATTGTGATGTTGCTCTTTTCACTCATCATCTCGAATTGTGAGGATCGTGTTCTTTTCGTGCTTATCCATTTAACCGGAGTGTTGTGTCATCTCTTCAAGTTCTATTCATCTTATCTAGTCTTGCATCTCTTTTCAACCGGAGTGTTGTCCGAATTTGTTCTTCCTTGTTCCTTGTTTATCTCATTTCAACCAGAGTTGTTGCAATTCCTTCTTGTCCTTTGTACTTGTTATTCATAGCTTTGCAACCTCCAAGGTTCAAATAGTGTTCCTTGTTTCTATTTTCTACCATAGTGCTCTCAATTGTGTTCAACTCTGTTGTGTTCTTTCTTTCAACTTTTCAACCTCTCAAGGTTCTTTGGTTTCACTCATTGGTCGAAGAAGCAACTTAGTTTTACCTCTTCTCTTCCTCTTCCGTTTCTTTCCGGTGCCATCCTAGATCTCGGGATGAGATCCTCTTGTAGTGGTGGAGTGTTGTAACACCCCGGATGTACTTTCCATAATTGTAACTCCAACTCTTGCCATTTCCGGCTATGTGTTATATTATTCCCTTCGTGGTTGGGTTTTTGTCTTTTGTTTTGCATTTTGTTCATGTCATGCATCTCATCTCATAGCATCATGCGCATTGCATCTGCATGTTTTGATAAAGCTTGCATCCATTCGTAGTTGTCGTGTTCCCCCTTGCCTTCATTGACCGATCCGAGTCCAGCTGGGTTTTCGATTCCCTCTTGTCTAACCGTTTGACCCTCTCTACACTTTACTCAGACCCCTCGCATGCGCGTCCGAAACTTACCCGAACCCGACCCGCTCAGTCTTCACCGTTGGGTCCGAATCATCTTCAAACATCCCTAAAATATCTTCGGCTCTTTGTTCGGACTTACCTAACATTTTTTTCTTGGACCATCCGATTACGATCGGAGGGACCTTACCGCCCTAAACTTATTTGTTTTGCTATATATAGTGTGCAACCCTAGTTTCTTGGGAAGATGTCCCATCCATCCTCCTGCCCGCCGCCACTCTCTACCAAATCCCCATCGGGATCCATACCCAACCTACCAACCTCCTCCTTCCCGATCGGGACAGCCAAGCCTCCAGCTTCTCCTCGATTTCCCACAGCCGCCACTCCTCTGCTCGATCTTGATGGATTATGGATGGGCTTAGGCCCATATAAGACAATAATCCCTAGTTAATCTCTAAGGCCCATGCATGTGTACTACAAGTGGTGGGAAGTGTGGGAAGTTTAGTCCCATACTGCTACAGTAAGAAGAGTGAGACCTCTTTATAAGGGCTGCTCTACCACTTGCTTTTGGGAGCTTGAGAATAGGAGCTGTACACGCGCGCTCCTCCTCCTCCGCCGCCCGTCTCGTCACGACGCGCGCGCGCCGCGGGTTGCGGGAATGAACCGAGCCAAAGCTTATTTTTGCCGCTCAGGAATGGTTAATTAGTTAACGAGTCACTTACGTAAGCGCCACTGTCCGAGACGTTGGACCGTGGGCTGTTCGCGGACTCGGTCGTGGGCCTGGCCCAGGCCCATCCACCTGACGGGCTATATAAGAAGGCGCTGGCTAGTGGAGTGAACCCTAACTCAGTTCACTCACTCCCTCTCGTACAACCCTAGCCGTCATCTACTGTTCCTCTCGGTGTGCTGCTTCCGGCGATCCCATCCCGACGACCGCGTGCACGGTTGGTCGGGAGAGCAGGTGCCTCCGGAACCCTGTCGTTCAAGATCCTGCCCGAGAGAACAGCAATAAGGTTTTTGGGGAGCGTCTCGACGCGACTGCTCCCGATCCGTCCCCATCTTCATCCACCTCTGCTTCCACTACTTCCTCTACATCGACTCCATGGCTGACAACGAAGTCGCCAAGAAGAAGGCCTTGGCTGATGCCGAGGCTGCTGCTACCGCCGCCGCGTTGGCACAGCCAACCGGAGGGTATGACTCGTTCATCCCATATTTGCTCGTTCATGTGCTAGTCGTATATATGTTGTTCATAGATGTTTCGGTTCTATGTACTGTACGTTCTCACATGCTTAGGTATCGGTATGAGATGCATACCGTATTTTCCATGCTTACTGTTTACTCATGGATTAGATTAGTTGGAAAAGTGCTAATATTTCCAACAATCCAAAAACCTTATTTTAGGCACTTTTCGACTCATGGCTTCGCCGCTACTCTGAAACTGGAAAAGTTTACTGGAACGCATTTTAAGCGTTGGCAGACGAGGACTACCTTGTGGCTCACAGCAATGAACGTGTTCTGGGTTGGTGGTGTGTCTCCCACGGTAATGATGGCTCCTGAACAGGAGAATGCGTTTAGGGAGGCAACCACCATCTTTGTTGGAGCCGTTCTTACTGTGATCGGAAACAAGCTAGCCGACGCATATCTCCATATGCGCGTTGCCAAGAATTTGTGGGATGCGCTCGAAGCTAAGTTCGGCGCAATCGATCTTTGAAGCGAAGTTTTATGCTATGGAGCAGTTCCATGATTACAAAATGGTTGATAACCGTTCTGTATTGGACCAGGCCCATGAGATATAATGCATCGCTAAGGAGCTGGAGCTCTGAAGTGTGAGTTACCGGACAAGTTCGTCATGGGTTGCATTATTGCAAAACTCCCTCCTGGATGGAGGAACTTTGCTACTTCTCTCAAGCACTTGAGACGTGAATTCTCTGTTGAGGATGTCATCGGTCATCTCAGTGTTGAGCAGAACTCGAGAGCAAAGGACTCACACGTAAAAGGGGCAGAGGGTTCTTCTAGCGCCAATGTGGTGCAGAAGAACTTCCACAAGTTCAAGGGAAATAACTATGTCCAGCAGAATACTACCTTTAAGAAGAAGGGTAAGAAGAAAGACAAAAAGAGAGATGGCTGCTTTACTTGTGGTTCAGATGAACATTGGGCAAACAAGTGCCCAAACAAGTATAAGAAGCCAGCACAGGACTCCAAGTCTGTGAATGTCACTCTGAGCAACAATGATGCAGCATCTGGGTATGGTAATCTGTTTACCATACTTTCAGTTTGTCAGTCCACCAATTGGTGGGTTGACACTGGGGCCAATATTCATGTGTGTGCTAATGTGTCTTTGTTTTCTTCCTACCAGGTCGCACGAGATTGTTCCGTCCTGATGGGGAATGGCTCGCATGCTTCATTCATGGTGTTGGCACGGTAGATCTGAAGTTTACTTCGGGAAAGATCGTGCAACTGAAGAACGTGCAACATGTCCCCGCCATAAAGAAGAATCTCGTTAGTGGCTCCCTTCTATGTAAAGAAGGGTTTAAGTTAGTATTTGAGTCTAACTAAGTAGTCGTATCTCGGTATGGACTATTTGTTGGAAAAGGATATGATTGTGGTGATTTGTTCCGCCTTTCCCTGGAGGATTTCTGTAATAAAGTTGTGAACCAAATTCATTCTAATGTGAACGAATGTGAGGTTTGGCATTCACGTCTTTGTCACATAAATTTCGGTTGTATGACGCGGCTGGCTAAGATGAATCTAATTCCGAGTTTCACTTTAGCCAAAGGCTCTAAGTGACATGCATGTGTGCAAGAAAAGCAACCTCGTAAGCCTCATAAGCCTGCGAAGGAGAGACACCTGGCACCACTAGAGCTCATACATTCAGATCTCTGTGAGATGAATGGTGTGTTGACTAAAGGTGGAAAGAAATACTTCATGACTCTGATTGATGATTCCACTAGATTCTATATGTGTATTTGTTAAACACAAAGGATGAGGCTCTATACTACTTTAAAATCTATAAGGCTGAAGTTGAGAACCAACTTGAGAAGAAAATTAAACGAGTCTGGTCTGATCGTGGTGGAGAGTACTTTTCTAGTGAGTTTGATTTACTCTGTGCGGAACATGGTATTATTCATGAGAGGACGCCTCCCTATTCACCCCAGTCAAATGGGGTGACCAAACGGAAAAGCCGCACTCTAACAGATTTGGCTAATGCCATGTTAGATACATCGGGTTTATCTAAGGCATGGTGGGGGGAGGCTGTATTGACATCATGTCATGTCCTGAATAAAGTTCCCGCAAAGGATAATGAGACTACTCCCTATGAGCAATGGGAAAAGAAAAGAACTACACTCTCTTACTTGCGCACTTGGGGCTGTTTGGCGAAAGTCAATGTGCCGATCCCCAAAAAGCGTAAGCTTGGACCAAAGACCGTGGCCTGCGTTAATTTGGGCTACGCTAAGAATAGCGTTGGCTATAGATTTATAGTGGTGAAATCCGAGGTACCTGACCAGAAGGTCGGTACAATTATAGAGTCTAAAGATGCTACATTCTTTGAGGATATTTTCCCCATGAGAGATATGCAAAGCAGTTCCAGACTGGAATCTGATGAGACTCCTGAACCTTCCATTCCGATGGAATATTATGAACACAAAAGTGATGAAAGTTCATCAGAGGAGGATGACGAGGAAGCTCCTGTTAGGAGCAAGAGACAAAGGACTGCAAAGTCTTTTGGTGATGATTTCCTCGTGTACCTCATGGATGATGACACTCCCAGTTCCATTTCAGAAGCTTATGCATCTCCAGATGCTGACTACTTGAAGGATGCTGTCCGTAGCGAGATGGATTCCATCATGGCTAACGGGACATGGGAGATCACTGATCGTCCTTATGGTTGCCAACCATTGGGATGTAAGTGGGTGAGGGAGTCCTGGACTAGGGGGTGTTCGGATAGCTGAACTATCATCTTTGGCCGGACTCCTAGACTATGAAGATACAAGATTGAAGACTTCGTCCCGTGTCCGGATGGGACTTTCCTTGGCGTGGAAGGCAAGCTTGGCGATACGGATATGTAGATCTCCTACCATTGTAACCGACTTTGTGTAACCCTAACCCTATTCGGTGTCTATATAAACCGAAGGGTTTTAGTCTCAGAGGACGAACAACAATCATACCATAGGCTAGCTTCTAGGGTTTAGCCTCTCTCGATCTCGTGGTAGATCTACTCTTGTACTACCCATATCATCAATATTAATCAAGCGAGATTAGGGTATTACCTCCATCAAGAGGGCCTGAACCTGGGTAAAAACATCGTGTCCCTTGTCTCCTGTTACCATCCGCCTAGACGCACAGTTCGGGACCCCCTACCCGAGATCCGCCGGTTTTGACACCGACATTGGTGCTTTCATTGAGATTTCCTCGTATGCGTCGCCATCGTGAAGGATGCCTCATCCCGTCTTTAAAGACGATGCTATCGCCAAAGGAGCCTTGGCGCTGGTCGACTCTTCGTTAGGTGGTTTTCTTATGACCACCAGTTCGCCATCGCTACCGACGATGACTTCTCGGGTCATCAAAACCAATCTTCACGTTAACTCGGAACTTGCCGAGCAGTTAGATCCGATCGAGCTCTCCTCCGTAAACGAGCTCTTGGATCGCATCGCCACCCTGAGAGTCGCCACAGACTACGACCAGATCGGGCCTAAAACCGATCTGAGAGAGGTCAACTCTCCCCAGGCTACCATCCGTGTTGCTGTGATAGAGGAGCAGTACGGCGATTCTTCTTCTATCTTAAGGACTAGCTACGTCCGGATTCCCGATCCCTCCATGCCGGATTGCCGCAGAGGGACGGATGTCGATCCAGCCCTGAACTTAAAGTCAGGCGGCGGGTTGGATCCATTGGATAGCATTCAAAAATCCAAACTTCCAAGTTCGGAAACTTCTCGGGTCCTGAGTCTTAAATTGGACGGGGTTCCGGATTTAGTTCCACCCGCCCACCCAAACATTAGCGATCTATCCCGAATTCGGCAAGAGCCCGCTGAAACAGTACATCACTACTGGGCCAGATTCCTCCTGGTTATGGACAGGATAAAGGACTGCCGAGAGGAGGACGCAATCTCATTTTTCTGCAATAATTGCACGGACAAGGGAATCCTAAACGCCATAAGTCGTCGCGAAATTACATGCTTTGCTGACTTGGTGACCATAGTACAAAAGTACTGTGCGATGGAGAGTGCTTGGAAAACCGAATGTAAATTTTGGGATAATCTGGCCCCGAATACAGCCATAGTCCGGAATAAAAGGGTGCATCATCACCAAGCACCTGGGTTATACACCAAAAAACAAAAACCCCCTAAAGGGCACGGAACCGTACTGGAGGGTTGGCTAAACGGACCCTGCAAAATTCATAGCACGTAGGGCGCCACTCCAACTCATAGCCTTGAGCATGTTGGATATTACGGCAGGTGGCCAAAAGTGGCGAAGAGCTTCTAGCCTCAGAATCCCAGCCTAGCAACACCAGTACGGTATTAACAGTCTTCGAGACTTTCCATCAAATAACATGCGGAAACGAACACTCCGCAACCTTGCCGAAGTCTACCAAGTAGCAACAGTAAATCCATGGAGTGACACGGCTATTACCTTTAATGCCAGTGACGAACCTAAATTCCGAACAGCCCGAGCACCAGCCGCACTGGTCCTCAGTCCAATAGTGGACGGCTTTCGCCTTACTAAGGTACTCATGGATGGCGGCAGCGGACTAAACCTCATCTACGAGGAAACCCTCCGAAAAATGGAAATAGACTGGAACCGCATTGAGCGAAGCAGCACAACCTTTAGAGGAATAATCCCTAGCCGGGAAGCATGCTGCACAGGAAAATCACACTGGACGTAGTGTTCGGCTCGCCGGACAATTACAGGTCCGAGGAGGTCACATTTCAAGTGGCCCCGTTCAGCAGTGGATATCACGCTTTATTAGGGCGAGAGGCATTCACAATTTTTCAAGCTATACCCCATTATGGGTACATGAAGCTTAAAATGCCCGGACCTAACGGAATCATCATTCTCTCTAGTGATCCGAACATAGCACTCCGCCCCGAAAACAAGACAGCTGCACTAGCCCTCGAGGCACTATCCGAAGCCCTAGCGGCCGAGGAACTCACTGCGATGCGGTCCACGGTGAACAGGGACGATGTGATACTTGATAAAAGATCCAAGTCCACCTCTTTTAAACCAGCGGATGAAATAGTCAAATTCCAAGTCCACCCAACGGACCCCGCAAAGACGGCCTCCATTGGGGCACAATTAAACCCTAATGTAGACGCCAGACTACGAGAATTTCTACAAGAAAAGCGGGACATTTTTGCTTGGCACCCTTCGGACATGCCAGAATCCCACGTCGGCTGGCCGAGCACAGCCTAAATATCCTAAAAGGATTCAAGCCGATCAAACAGGCTCTTGGCGCTTTTCCGAACCCAAGAGACAGGCCATGGGAGAGGAGCTAGCCAAACTTCTCGGCCGGATTCATCGAGATATAAAACATCCGGACTGGCTAGCAAATCTGGTGATGGTACCAAAGAAGGATAAATCCCTGGCGCCTATGTGTTGATTTCAAAGACCTTAATAAGGCTTGCCCAAAGGATCCCTTCCTCCCTCGCATTGATCAAATTATCGACGCCTTCTGACAGGACACGACTCATTGTGCTTCCTCGACGCGTACTCGGCTACCACCAAATCAAGATGGCGGAGCTGCACCAAGCTGCAACAGCATTCATCACTCCATACGCCCATTCTGCTTCAACACAATGCCCTTCGGGCTCAAAAACGCCCGGCGCTACATATCGGCGCATGATTCGTATATGTCCGCAAACCAGATCGGCAAAACAGTAGAAGCATATGTAGATGACGTGGTCGTCAAATCCAAGCATGTTGAAACTCTAGTAGACGACTTGAGGCTCACATTCGACAATCTCCGTAAATATGACATTAAGCTCAATCCGGAAAAATGCGTCTTCGGCGTTCCAGCCGGAAGCTCTTGGCCTTCATTATGTCCGGTAGAGGCATTGAAGCAAACCCAGCCAAGATCCGAGCTCTGTCACAATTGGATATTCCAAAATACCTCAAGAAAATACAAAAATTGACTGGATGCGTAGCGGCTCTAAGCCGCTTTATTTCCCGTTTGGGAGAAAAGGCGTTACCCCTTTACCGCCTCCTCCGGCGCACCGATCACTTCGAGTGGACGGATGCCGCCACGGCCGGACTCGAAGAAACAAAATCCATATTGGCAACAAATCCGGTCCTGGCCGCGCCCAACATGGGCGAACCAATGCTATTATATATCGCCGCAACACATCAAGTTGTCATCGCGGTGCTCGTCGTTGAACGAGAAACGGACGGACACCGGTTCCCTCTTCAAAGACCGGTTTACTATGTGTCCACTGTCCTAACTCCATGCAAGTCCCGGTACCCACATTATCAAAAGATAGCATACGCGGTGTTCATGGCATCCCGGAAGCTGCGACACTACTTTCAAGAGTGTTCAATAACGTTAGCCTCCGAAGTACCTCTTAACGACATTATAAACAACCGCGACGCGACGGGCCGGATTGCTAAATGGGCCATAGAGCTCCTTCCATTCGACATAACCTATAAGCCATGACGATCTATTAAGTCGCAGGTTTTGGCCTACTTCATAGCCGAATGGACCGAAGCCGAACTCCCTAAAGAGTACGACGCATACTCCAATTGGATCATGCACTTTGACGGCTCCAAAATGTTGGCGGCACTGGGGCTAAGCGTCGTCTGACGTCCCCAACCGGGACACAGTCCAATATGTCCTTCAAATAATGTATACGGACTCCAACAACGCAGCCGAATACGAGGCCCTTCTGCACGGCCTCCGGATGGCAGTCTCCATGGGCATTAAACGCCTAGAGGTGCGCGGGGATTCGAACCTCGCGATATATCAAATCAACGGAGACTTTGATGCCAAAGATCCGAAAATGGCAACGTACCGCAATGCGGTCCTAAAAATGTCAGCATGGTTCGAAGGGCTCGAATTTCATCATATAGCCCGGGATAACAACCAGGCGGTGGACGTATTGGCACGCATCAGCGCAAAACGCGATGCCGTCCCGCCCAACATCTTCCTGGAACGGCTGTTCAAGCCATCCGTACTATGGGAAGGGGAGTCCGGAAATAACAATCCGGACCCAACCGCCTTTGCGACACCGAACACTCGACACAATCGGAGGCTCGCCAACGAAATAACACCGTCGCCCACGAAATAATGGCGGTCATCGCCCGTGGACTGAACCATTCCTAGCCTACCTAACTAGGCGGGAACTCCCGAGACCAAAATGAGGCCCGCTGCATAGTACGGCGATCCAAAGCCTATAAAGTCCATGAGGGAGAGCTTTATAAGAAAAGCACAACAGGAGTCCTTCAAAGGTGTATCTCCGAAGAGGAAGGGCGCAACCTCCTGGCTGAAATTCATGCCGGACTGGGTGGGCACCACGCCGCAGCCCAGGCCCTTGTAGGCAAGGCCTTCCGTACAGGATTTTATTGGCCGATGGCCCGGGCAGATGCGCAGGATTTAGTCCAACGATGCGTCGGTTGCCAGTTTTTTGCTAATCAAAGCCACATGCCACCCACCGCCCTCAAAACTATACTCATCACCTGGCCGTTCATGGGTCCGGGGCTTGACATGGTTGGACCCCTTAAGGGAGGAACCCACAAGCAAAAATACCTATTGGTCATGGTGGACAAATTCACCAAATGGATAGAGGCCAAGCCTGTCAAAACGGTCGTATCCGGGCCGGTGATAGACTTCATATCAGTGGTAGTGCACCGTTACGGCGTCCCCCACAGTATCACCACTGACAACGGCACCAACTTCACGGCCGATGAGGTCAAATTATGGTGCAAAAACATGGGCATCAAGCTCGATTACGCCTCAGTCTATCACCCTCAAACCAACGGTCAAGTCGAGCGAGCAAACGGTCTAATCATGAGCGGCATTAAACCCGGACTAGTGCGGTCCCTCAAGGAATCTAACACGCCTTTGGGTTGAGAGCTTCGACTCCATACTACGGGGGCTGCGGACCACGGCGAATCATACTACCGGATTCACGCCATTTTTATGGTGTACGGCATGCAGGCAGTCTTGCCTGCGACATAATACATGACTCACCTCGCGTGCGCATGTATGAAGAAAGAGAAGCCGAGCTCGATCGGCAGGACAGTTTGGACGTATTGGAGGAGGAGCGCGACGTGGCAAAAGCTCGTTCCGCATTTTATCAACAGCAGGCTCGAAGATATCAAAGCAGGGAAGTACGAGCCAAAGCTTACACCATTGGCGAACTAGTTCTACGCCTGCCGGACAAGAAAAAGGACAAACTCAAGCACAAATGGGAAGGTCCCTTCATCATCGACCAGGTCCTGACCGGCGGAGCATACCGTCTGCGAAACGTATCGGATAACCGACTCGAGCCGAACCCATGGAACGCAGCCCGTCTACGAAGATTCTACGCCTAAGCGCCGGACTCCGAGTTCGTCTCCTTCCTCCGTCCACATTTTCTATATTTGTTGTCTTTTATTTCTCTCCTTCCTCCTCCTTCTTCTTGAAGCCTTTAGAGGCTCGTTTGCACATTGTTCGCACACACTTGACGCGCTATCCGCGCTCATTATACCTGGGGGCTTCTTTAACAGAAGCTTATTTATACGGGCTTTATGCCCAACACATGTGTCACACTTCCGCATGTACCTTTTATTCACCATTATATGCATCGATATGACTTAACTTTTGGCCAAGCTGGGTTGCCTGGCTCCTGTGCTTACCCCCTACGTTCCCGATTGTTCGGCTAGGTGGTAAAGGAGCACCTCTGCGATTGTTACCGCCCGGGTCAGCGGACGTGTACCTCAGGTGGGTGAAGCCGAAAGCTAGCGTTCTTAAGGGAATATTCGGTCGGTGAACTAAAAGATGATTTTTTATTTTTCACTTATCTGCCCCCAGATGCTTTTCTGCTTTTTTCACAGTCCGGACATGCACTTTAGGGCATGCCTCCCAGGGAAAGGAACCCCTAACGGAACTATTCTCCCTGGAAGATGTTTCTTACTAACTATGTAATATAACATAACTAGTTGGGCACTTGTCTGATAAAGCACTAATGACCCCTACGCCTGGTCTCCACGCATACCCCAGTTTTTATATAACTGCGAGGGTATTCGGACACACTCCGGACTATTGGGTCCCGAGGTTGAAGCGAAAAGGTCCGCTACGACAAACGATCTACAGTCCGGCTAGAAGGCATTTTACATGTCATTTTAAATTACATAGTCAAATTGACTGGTTGTATTCCTCTTCAATGCCGTCTAATAGGCTGTCTAGTTTACAGTCCTGCTGGGAATACTTTGCAGCCAACTCTACTTGACCGTACACTAAGCTCACAGGGATCTCCTTCCTATCGGGCCCCACAGGTCCGACCTCGGCCATATGGTTTGGGTCCGCCTTCGTGAACCGCGTATTCACCATGGCCCAGGCCTCCCTGGCGCCTTGAAGACAGGCCGATATCTTCCATAACCAGAAGCGCCGCCGTGCTCCCTGAAGCTTCTCCGCAAGCTCTCCAAGGCCTTCGGGTAGGGAGAGAGATGGCCACAAGGCCTGGGCGACGCCTTTCATCACTTGCCGAACTCGTTCGTGCAGTTGCAATAGCTCGGGAAGAAGGTCACCCGTAGAACCGGGCATTTCCTCTTCAGGACGACCCGTGAGCATACCTACAGATATAACTCTATTAATTGACTTCCTCGCCGAACTCTTTTTCAAAGTTCGCTCAAGCACTTATCAGAATGCCGCGATTTAATTCGCCGATTCTCCTTCACGGAGTCAGACAGCTGGGCACGAACATCCTTTAGTTCCTAACCCAGCTGGGTGTTGGCATCTTGGAGATTATTTTTCTCTTGCCTCACCCTTGTAAGCACATTCTCGCTGGCCTTCAATCGGCGCAAGAGCTGTTGCTTGTCCGGATCTAGTTCGGCGCCATCCGCAATATTATTGTCAGATTTACACACACGCCGCACTTCACAAACTATTTATCTTTTGAAGCATATATTACCAGAGGGGGTCTCTGTGGCTCCCCCGGTAGCGGCTAGTGCGGCCTCAAGTTGGGCCTTGCATTCTTCAAGCTCCTGAGACAGTCGGGTATTCTTATTTGTAAGATCCTGCATAACAAATGATCCTTAAATCAGTTATTCTAACTATTTTAGGTCTCGGGGGCTACTGGCATATATAACTGTCAAATTTCCTCACCCGTATGTCCTTTACATACTGCTCCGTGGCTCTGGCTAGACCATCTTGAGTGGCACGGAGGTGCGCATCTCCCGAATTGAAGGCATTCAAGGCCTCTTGGGAGAAACATGCGTCACGAAGGATTGTCCGGCGGCGCCTGTGATTCATGGCGCTCTCCACCTCGGAGTTGGTAGCGGACAATCTGTCGGCAACCTCTGTCGGAGGAGCATCCGACGCACGCCTCGTGCTCGCCTCTGCTTCTGGACCCGGCTTTGGAGCACGGCGGCGGAGGTTCGATTATAACCTCTCCGGACTCGATCCGGCAAGCGCTCTTTTTCCTGAAAAGAGCACCAGCGTTAATACGCCTTCCAGAATCAATCACAGGAATATGGTGACGCGCTTATATCATTGCGGCGGAGTTTCGATCCGGACCGCACTTCTTTTTTTTTAACTCAAGATCGCCTTCTTGTTGGCTATCCGCCGCGGGCTCGGCCTCCTGCCTCGAAGGCACCCCCTGCGAAACACCATCAAATACGTGGTGATTAGAAGGAAAGCACGGGTGGGTCATGGTATCTGGACTTTGGTCACGGTTACCTGGGGGGCCGAAAATAATCCGGGGTAGTCAGCCGTAATGGCAACCAAAGCATTGTCGATGCTAAGTTGGTAGAACACCCCGTCGATCAGCTCCACCTTTATGTCCGGGTCCTCTTCGGAGGCCGGATCGAGGGACCGTTCCGGGTCCTCGGGTTGTGGGGGCGGGCTGTGTATCTTCTCCACGGCCCGGCGCAGTTCCTGCGTAGAAACCATCAAATGGGATATTTAACCACGGGAACATGGATCAGACAGGCCACAAAAGATATTTTCTTACCCAACTTCGAGGATTATTCAAAGAAAACCCGTTCAGTGGACTGACGCGGAGAAAATCCTCCTCTCCCCCTTTGTACATGGCGGACAAGGTCTTCACCAGTTCGGTGACCGATCCCGGCCCTTTGCGGCCATGGCGGGTGGCATCGTCCTCCCCGTTGAAATCCCACATGGGGTGGCCTCTATATTGGAGCGGCTTCACTCCCCTCATAATGCAGGTTGCCATGACTCCAATCATGGTCAATCCGGCATGAGCAAGTAATCTTATTCGGCTCATCAAGTAAAGGATGTCCCGGTCATTTTCCCCCTGGGGGCTCCGCGGGCGCCAGCTTAGGCGCTTCTTCAGAGGAGCATTGCTAAATTCCGGAAGGCCGATCCGAACAGGATCCGGCAGCGGGACGTCCTTCATGTAGAACCATTTCGAGGGCCAGTCTTCGGACGCCTTCTTTGGGGTTCCGGATAGGTATCCGGTCCCGGCGATGCGCCATAGTTCAGCTCCGCCCACTTGATATATTGACCCCTCGTGAGAACGAGGCACAAGGCAGAACAATCTCTTCCACAAAGCGAAATGGGCCTCAACGCCCAGAAACAACTCGCAAAGGGCCACAAAAGCCCGCTATATGCAAGATGGAGGCAGGCGTGGGTTGTGCGGTGGAGGCCGTAGAACTCCAGAAGCCCCCGGAGAAACGGATGGATTGGAAATCCGAGTCCTCTCATTAGGTAAGAGATGAAGCATACCCGCTCTCCCTTAGAGGTATCGGGGACGCTCTCCGCCTGTTTCCCGCCCTTATAAGTGGCGAGTCCGGAACGCATCGGAACCATGAAGGCCGGGGGAAGGAATCCCTTGGTTTGGAGCACCACCAATTCGATGTGCGGGACTGAGCATCTCCCCCAATCTCCGGACTGAGGGCTGGGAGCGCGAGACGAGGAGCCGCGTCGACTGTCCATGGTGGAATGGGTTTTACATCAAGCAGCGCTCGATGAGGGCTCGCGAAAGGAGGATGGTGTGATCCGGATCTGGATCCCCGTCTCTTTTATAGACGGCTCATTTGCACAACATGGGGGGTAAATGTAAAGATACCCTGACTTTTCGCATTCATTCAAACACGTGGAAGATGGCCATTATTGGGCGTGGAAGCCAAGGAGCACATCATTTATCAGAAGCCGGACACTATTCGACAAGTATATGGAATTTGGAGAAGAACCCGCTTCGCAATGCCGAAGACAATCTACGTGCCGGACTCGTCGCCATTGAAGCCTGGTTCGGGGGCTACTGAGGGAGTCCTGGACTAGGGGGTGTCCGAATAGCCGAACTATCATCTTTGGCCGGACTCCTAGACTATGAAGATACAAGATTGAAGACTTCGTCCCGTGTCCGGATGGGACTTTCCTTGGCGTGGAAGGCAAGCTTGGCGATCTGGATATGTAGATCTCCTACCATTGTAACCGACTTTGTGTAACCCTAACCCTATTCGGTGTCTATATAAACCGAAGGGTTTTAGTCCGTGAGGATGAACAACAATCATACCATAGGCTAGCTTCTAGGGTTTAGCCTTTACGATCTCGTGGTAGATCTACTCTTGTACTACCCATATCATCAATATTAATCAAGCGAGGGTAGGGTATTACCTCCATCGAGAGGGCCCGAACCTGGGTAAAAACATCGTGTCCCTTGTCTCCTGTTACCATCCGCCTAGATGCACAGTTCGGGACCCCCTACCCGAGATCCGCCGGTTTTGACACCGACAGTGGGTGTTCAAGAGGAAGCTTAGGCCCGATGGTACTATTGAGAAGTACAAGGCTAGGCTTGTGGCCAAGGGTTATACCTAAAAGGAAGAAGAGGATTTCTTCGATACTTACTCACCTATAGCTAGGCTGACAACCATTCGAGTGTTACTCGCTTTGGCTGCCTCGCATGGTCTTCTCGTTCATCAGATGGACGTTAAGACGGCTTTCCTTAACGGAGAGCTAGACGAGGAAATTTACATGCAACAGCCGGATGGCTTTGTAGTAAATGGTCAGGAAAGAAAGGTGTGTAAGTTAGTGAAATATTTGTATGGCCTGAAACAAGCGCCTAAGCAATGGCATGAGAAGTTTAATACAACTTTGACATATCTTTGGCTTTGTTGTCAACGGTTTACAAATGTGTATACTATCGCTATGGTGGGGGCGAAGGAGTTATACTGTGTCTGTATGTTGATGACATACTGATATTTGGGACCCACCTCAAAGTAATTGAGGAGGTCAAGGCTTTTCTATCTCATAACTTTGAGATGAAAGACCTGGGCGTGGCTGATGTTATCTTGAACATCAAGCTCTTGACAAATCTTGAGGTGGAATTACACTTTTGCAATCCCACTATGTTGAGAAGATTTTTGAGCCGCTTTGGATATTCGGACTGCAAACCTTCTGCAACACCATATGATCCTAGCGTGCGGATTCGAAAGTTCGAAGGCACGGCTATAGATCAATTGAGATATTCTCAAGTGATTGGTTCACTGATGTACCTAGCATGTGCTACTCGTCCTGACATCTCATTTACTGTGTGCAAACTGAGCCGGTTTGTTTCCAATCCGGGATATGTGCATTGGCATGCTGTCGAGCGAGTCATGCGTTACTTGCAAGGTACTGCGAACTATGGGATTCACTATTCTGGGTACCCGACGGTACTTGAGGGGTATAGTGATTCAAATTGGATATCTGATGCTGATGAGATGAAAGCCACAAGTGGACATGCCTTCACAGTTGGTGGTGGTGCTGTTTCCTAGAAGTCTTGCAAGCAGACGATCTTAACCAGATCGACTATGGAAGCAGAACTCACAACATTAGACACATCATGCTTCGAAGCAGAATGGCTTCGAGAGCTTTTGATGGATTTGCCGGGGGTTGACAAACCAGTGCCGGCTGTCCTTATGAACTGTGACAATCAAACAGTGATTGCCAAGGCTAAGAGTTCAAAGGACAACATGAAATCCACAAAGCACATAAGAAGAAGATTGAAATCTGTTAGAAAATTAAGAAACTCCGGAGTAATAGCGTTGGATTATATCCAGATGGCTAAGAATCTGGCAGACCCTTTTACAAAAGGGCTATCACGGATTGTGATAGAAAATGCATCGAGGGAGATGGGTATGAGACTCACGTAAGTTACCATGGGGGTAACCTAACCTATGTGATCGAAGATCCCGTGAATTATGACCTGGGAATACAATCCAGCGGTCAACTGAGGAGAGTATCCTTAATTATCCCACTCCGTTGGAGATGCAGTAATACTCTCAATTATGTAAGGCAGGCTGACTTTCATCTTAATATGTTCCAAAGCTTATGTAAGCAAAATGCTAACCATTCTTTGGAGGAACACACCTATGTGAGGCCGACTGCTGGTCACAGTCTATGAGATTGGGTGATCTCTAGGAAGCTCATGAGAAGGTACGGAGTATGACTAATAAGCTCCACCCGTGGGGTTTAGCCTTCGGCAGCCACGTGTCGGCGACAATAGGTGAAACTTCTACACGTAAACTGACAATTCAAGGCATAGTCCATTGTTCAGTTGTGAAGAAGTCTAATCCTATTGCTCTAGGTGGAAGTTCAACTTAACAGTCTCCACTGAAAATTCTGGTATATCGAACATTGTTTGGAACAGTTGACAAACTTACGTGCCTCGAGATCTGGTGGGGGGATTGATGGATTATGGATGGGCTTAGGCCCATATAAGACAATAATCAATAGTTAATCTCTAAGGCCCATGCATGTGTACAGCAAGTGGTGGGAAGTTTGGGAAGTTTAGTCCCATACTGCTACAGTAAGAAGAGTGAGACCTCTTTATAAGGGCTGCTCTACCACTTGCTATTGGGAGCTTGAGAATAGGAGCTGTACACGCGCGCTCCTCCTCCTCCGCCGCCTGTCGTCACACGACACAAGGCCAGCTGGTTGCGGAATGAGCCGAGCCAAAGCTTATTTTTGCCGCTCAGGAATGGTTACTTAATTGCTAATTAGTTGACGAGTCGCTTACGGAAGCGCCACTGTCTGAGACATTGGACCGTGGGCTGTTCGCGGACTCGGTCGTAGGCCTGGCCTAGGCCCATCCACCTGACGGGCTATATAAGAAGGCGCTGGCCAGTGGAGTGAACCCTAACTCAGTTCACTCACTCCCTCTCGTACAACTCTAGCCGTCATCTACTGTTCCTCTCGGTGTGCTGCTTCCGGCGATCCCATCCCGACGACCGCGTGCACGGTTGGTCGGGAGAGTAGGTGCCTCCGAACCACAGCTGCTCGAGATCTGCTCGGGAGAACGGCAATAAGGTTTTGGGAGGCGTCTTGACGCGATCGCTTCCCGATCCGTCCCGTCTTCATCCGCCTTTGCTTCCACTACTTCCTCTACATCGACTCCATGGCTGACGCATTTAAGTCGCCAAGAAGAAGGCCTTGGTCGATGCCGAGGTCTTTGCTACCGCCCGCGTTGGCTCGCCAACCGGAGGGTATGACTCGTTCATCCCATATTTGCTCGTTCATGTGCTAGTCGTATATATGTTGTTCATAGATGTTTCGGTTCTATGTACTGTACGTGCTCACATGCTTAGGTATCGGTATGAGATGCATACCATATTTGCCATGCTTACTGTTTATTCGTGGATTGGATTAGTTGGAAAAGTGCTAATATTTCCAACAGATCTCCCCTGCCAATCCAACCACCACAGCCCACGCAGACCTCCCCGTTCCCCTCGTCGCGAGCCAGGAGAGGAGCTCCCTGCCGCCTCCCACCTCATGCCGTCCCCGCCATCCACCAGTAGCAGCAGGCCCGAGGCCCTCCTCCCGCTCGTCTCCGACACCGGCAGCCGCGCTGCTCCCCTTAGCTGTCGCGTCGCCGACCTCTCCAGCCAGGCCGTCCCCGCTCCCCTGCCTCCTTCCTCTTCCTTCTCCGTTTTCTCCCTCGCCTCGCATCTCTCTCTGTGTGTCTTTTCGAACAGGAGCTCGCCGCCCCGACGACCTCGCATCTGCTTGATCCGGCCGGGAACGGGACCCCGACGATCTCCAGCGCCTGGATCCGGCCTTTCCCGTGCTCCTTGTCGCCTCACGCCAGCGCGACGCCCTCGTCGTCGCGTCGTTCCTCTGCTTCCAGCGCCGCCCTTCGCCATGTCCCTGTCGCTGCCATCTGCTTCCCCTGCAACGAGAAGAGCCGCTGCGCCTCTGCCCGAGGGGCGCGCTCGTCCCTGAGCCCCGCGCGCCAACCTCGACCTCCTCCTTGCCGGAGTCCCGCACAAGCCGTCGCTGCGGGTCGTCCTCAACGCCTTCCCTGCCCCCGGTCGCTCAGTGTCGGCGAGCTCAGTTGCCGGTGAAGCCCCGCAGGTCGCCGTGTGCCCCTGCTCCTCCTTCTCTTTTCCCCTCTTCCTCCCTGACCCTTTCTCGCGCTCGTGTCCTGCAGGACCGCGTTGCGCAGCCGCCGCCTGAATTCACCGCCTGCTGCCGTCCTGGACCTCACGTCGGCTGCATCCCGTGCGCGTGCGCCCGTTCGTGTCAAAACCAGCAGCAGCTAGCCCAGCAGCGCCCTTCGGCCGCCCCAATCCATCCCTGAGCCGGGCCTTGGCCATGGGTGAGCAGCCCCTCCAGCCCCTTTGCTCTGTTTCGGGCCAGATCTAGATTCGGCCCGATGCGTGTTTTTTTCCCACTGGACGAATTTTGCTATTTATCCAGTGAATTAACAGATTTGCAGAAACCCCCTTGCACTTCATGCATATAATAACTCATGAACTATGCATCACATGTAAAAACTTCATATATGTAAAATGCTTAGTTTTTCATCTAGTTTCATAATCTGCTACTTTCAACCATGTTTAGAATGTTTAACTTGTTGTTTGATTTAATTTGCTAAAATGCCATGTTAAAATGGTTTACTTCATAACTAATTAATCGTAGCTCCAATTTTATTAAACTTTATATGAGATGGGGTGGAAAATGCCTACTTTAACATGGTGCAATTTATTTTCCTATTTAACCACAATAAAATATTTTTTAGGGCAGAACAGTACCAAATTCGAAATATGCACATGGGGATATTCCGGAATTGTTGTTTGTGTTTCCGGCCTCATTTAAACTTGCATAAATAGTTAGTTTACTTGTGTTTCACCTCTTGCCATGTTTAACAACATTTAATATTGTTGTGTGCCTAAACGAGAGTGAACTAAATAACTCGATGTGGTGTTTCGTCGATATGCAACTCGTTGCATATTGAGCTCCACTTAACTTGTAGTATTGTTTGTTGCACTTTGCCATGTCATGCCTCATTAAACCGGACATGCATCATACTTGGTTGTGCATCATGCCATGACTATGTGTTGTGTGTTCACCTTGTTGTTTGCTTCTTTCCGGTTGTGCTCCTTCTCGTTAGTTCCTGTTTCGTTGCGATCGTGAGGATTCGTTCGTCTATGCTTGGTTCGTCTTCGTGGCTTCATCTTCTTCGTGGACTCGTTCTTCTTCCTAGCGGGATTTCAGGTAAGATGACTCTTACTCTGGATCTCACTACTATCATTGCTATACTTGTTGCTTCGTTCTATCGCTATGATACGCTACCTATCACTTGTTGACCAAGCCTCCCAAATTGCCATGTCAGCCTCTAACCTTTTTCACCCTTCCTAGCGAACCGTTGCTTGGCTATGTTACCGCTTTGCTCAGCCCCTCTTATAGCGTTGTTAGTTGCAGGTGAAGTTGAAGATTGCTCCATGATGGACGGGATTATGTTGGGATATCACAATATCTCTCATTTAATTAATGCATCTATATACTTGGTAAAGGATGAAAGGCTCGGCCTTATGCCTGGTGTTTTGTTCCACTCTTGCCGCCCTAGTTTCCGTCATACCGGTGTTATGTTCCTTGATTTTGCATTCCTTACGCGGTTGGGTGATTTATGGGACCCCTTAACAGATTCGCTTTGAATAAAACTCCTCCAAAGAAGGCCCAACCTTGGTTTTACCATTTGCCCACCTAAGCCTTTTTCCCTTGGATTTCCGGAGCCCGAGGGTCATCTTTATTTAACCCCCGGGCGAGTGCTCCTTCGAGTGTTGGTTCGAACCGAGTAGACTGCGGGGCCACCTCGGGAAAACTTGAGGGCTGGTTTTACTCGTAGGATGTCTCATCCGGTGTGCCCTGAGAACGAGATATGTGCAACTCCTATCGGGATTTGTCGGCACATCGGGCGGCTTTGCTGGTCTTGTTTTACCATTGTCGAAATGTCTTGTAAACTGGGATTCCGAGACTGATCGGGTCTTCCTGGGAGAAGGAATATCCTTCGTTGACCGTGAGAGCTTGTGATGGGCTAAGTTGGGACACCCCTGTAGGGTATAAACTTTCGAGAGCTGTACCCGCGGTTATGTGGCAGTTGGGAATTTGTTAATATCCGGTTGTAGAGAACTTGACACTTGATTTAATTAAAATGCATCAACCGCGTGTGTAGCCGTCATGGTCTCCTTTCGGCGGAGTCCGGGAAGTGAACTCGGTTTTGGGTTATGTTTGACGTAAGTAGGAGTTCAGGATCACTTCTTGATCATTGCTAGCTTCACGACCGTTCCGTTGCTTCTCTTCTCGCTCTTATTTGCGTATGTTAGCCATCATATCATGCTTAGTCGCTGCTGCAACCTCACCACTTATCCTTTCCTTACCCGTTAAGCTTTGCTAGTCTTGTTACCCATGGTAATGGGATTGCTGAGTCCTCGTGGCTCCTGATTACTACAACAACGATTGCGAGTGCGAGTTATCACGATGATCACGGCGTGAGAGCGATGTTTGCTTGTTTTGGAGTTCTTCTTCTGCTTCTTCTTCGATCAGGGGATAGGTTCCAGGTCGGCAGCCTGGGCTAGTAGGGTGGATGTCGTTTGAGTTTCTGTTTGTGTTTCATCCGTAGTCGGATGATGCTCTTGTGTATGATATTTTTGTATCGTGTGGCATTGTATGCCTCTTGTATGTATCCCCAACTATTATGTAATGGTACGATGTAATGATATCCACCTTGCAAAAGCGTCTCCAATATGCGCTTCTATCCTTGGTGGGACCTTCGAGTTCCTTTAGGATAGGGTCGCATATTGGGCGTGACACCTACTTCGTCAAGAAATTCTTCTCTTACCACCTAGTCTCACCGGTCAAGGGGTAAATAGCTGTAATGATCATATGATGACTAATCCTCATAACCGTGCACTTGAGCTTTGTGATGATGCAAATGGCAATGGTGCAGAAAATGGTGAAGGAATCACAGAGAATGGTGAAGAAATCACCCCAAACAGTCCACATTTTATGTGTCACACAGCGGGGAACATATCCTCTTCGGGGTTGGAGCTCCAGCAGCATGGCAGCAAATCTGCCCCGGGATCCGTGGTCGCAGTTAGGCGCCAGGTTGATCTGTGTCGCCCGCTAGGCGCCGGGCGACAAAGAACTCAATGACCATGTGGCTCGCCTTGATCGGGCTGAGCGGCGTCCAACCCGCGCCAATCCCTGGAGCCCACGCGGTAGGAGCCCCCGGCCCGCTGGCCCGCAGGCGGACCCCGCCACTACATGCGCCTCCAGCAGCTGGGCGCGCGATCCGGCGCGGATTCGCCCCAGCCCACGACAGGCGTGCGATCCGAGGCGGATCCGGTCAGGCCCGTGTCCTCCACGCGGTATGGATCTTCTGCACCTCCCGTCACGGCTCCAGCGTCGCCCGTCGTCACAGAAGATCCCGCTGCCACGACTGCTGATGCGGCTGGTGCCCCGGATCTGCATCAGGATTGTCTGGTCCAGAGGCTGGATCCTCTGCGCCCGCCGATGCTGCCACCTCTTCTGCTCAACCTCGTACAAGACTACAGAAGGGAGTAATTCAACCTGTCAATTATAAACACATAACTAAGTTCGGTTTAGCGTGTACTATAGGTGAACCTGGTACGCTTGATGAAGCCCTCGGGGATACACGCTGGAAAAAGGCCATGGAAGAGGAATACATGGCACTTCAGAAAAATAAGACGTGGCATCTTGTTTCTCCACGACGAGGTAAAAAATTGATTGATTGTAAGTGGGTTTATAGGATCAAAAGAAAGTCTGATGGAACCATAGACCGCTACAAAGCCAGACTTGTTGCAAAAGGCTTCAAACATCGGTATGGCATAGACTATGAGGACACCTTTAGTCCAGTGGTCAAAGCTGCTACTATTCGCCTTGTACTGTCTATTGTTGTTTCCAGGGGATGGAGTCTCGGGCAACTAGATGTGCATAACGCATTTCTTCATGGTGTTCTGGAAGAGGAAGTATACATGAAACAACCTCCTGGTTTGAGAACAAGGATAAACCCTTTCATGTGTGTAAGCTTGACAAAGCTCTATATGGACTGAAGCAAGCTCCCAGGGCATGGTATTCTCGTCTCAGTCAGAAACTACAAGCACTTGGTTTTGTTCCTTCAAAATCTGATACGTCTCTATTCATCTACAATAAGTGCAAACCATCTATTTTTGTTCTTATCTATGTTGATGATATTATTGTCACAAGTTCATCTAATGAAGCAGTGACAGGATTGTTGAAGGATCTAAGTGCTGAGTTTGCTCTTAAAGATTTGGAAGACTTACGTTTTTCCTAGGGATCGAGGTAAAGAAAACTGAGGATGGCCTTCATCTCTCTCAAGAAAAGTATGCTGCTGATCTGGTAAGGGGAGTTGGCTTGCAAGGATGTAAAGCCTCCCCAACTCCTTTATCTAGCACAGAAAAATTGTCACTTGAAGAGGGAGATCCCTTGGGTCAAGAAGATAGTACTAGATATAGAAGTCTAGTAGGAGCACTTCAGTACCTCACCTTAACAAGGCCAGATATATCCTTTGCAGTCAACAAAGTATGCCAATTTCTTCATGCACCCACTACTGTTCATTGGACTACTGCCAAGCGCATAGAGATATGTGAAAAATACTATGAGTCTTGGTCTTACATTCACCAAATCTTCATCAACTCTTGTCAGTGCTTTTTCTGACTCTGATTGGGCAGGATGCATAGATGACAGACGCTCCACTGGTGGATTTGCAGTTTTCTTTGGACCAAATCTCATATCATGATGTGCAAAGAAACAGGCTACTGTATCACGATCTAGCACTGAAGCTGAGTATAAAGCTTTAGCAAATGCTACTGCTGAGATTATCTGGGTTCAGTCCATATGTTGCGAGAGTTGGGTGTGAAGCACACCAAAACTCCATGTTTATGGTGTGACAATCTGGGTGCTACTTATCTATCTGCTAACCCAGTTTTTCATGCTAGGACAAAACACATCGAGATAGATTTTCTTTTTGTCAGAGAAAGAGTTGCAAAGAGACAATTGGATATTCGCTTTGTGCATTCACGAGATCAGGTTGCAGATGGCTTCACAAAAGCATTGCCTACGAAAAGTTTTGAGTAATCTCAAATTGACCAAGTTGTGATTAAGGAAGGGTGTTAAACAACATTGCTATGGTGTCAAGGTGGTTATTGCTATGGTGTCAAGGTGGTTCGGTGCAGCCATGTATTCAGGTTGAACCGCATAGGCTAGATAGATATTTTCTGTAACAATATTCTCTCTCTAGTTTATCCCTTGTACTCCAAGTAGCTTATCCCTTGTATCTCAAGTTTCAGTCCCAACAACTTGTACGCTATCAGGGAGTCGCGCCCCTGCCTTTATAACACGCAGCCGTCGCCCTGAACCGGGTACGACGTTTCCACATGCTCTACGTCTTGGTTTCGGAAACAACATGATGACATCGATACTTCAGGCAAGCAACAGAGGAAAGAAAACATAAAAACAAGCGCATCAGCAGTAACACAATACATATAAGGATGGTTAAGAATATTTATTCAAGTAATCCAAACCATACAATATGAGCGACGCCTCGACCAATGTAAACGAGGCGCGACGATACCATGCACGCGTTACATTCTGGAAGCTAAGGGAACTTCCCCTGCCCTCGCAACCATGCAACGGTTGTAGTAGTATAACAGGTGGCAATACATCATATATACTACTGTGTAGTTTTATTCTTCCTGGATTGCAGCTTGCGAGTGTGACAATGGTTGGTCTCGTCCTAAGCCATCTCGTCACGCCTCTCGATCTCGGTCGGCATGGTTGGTCCTTACTTCCCAGTGCCTGCTTATTTTGGTACAGCAGAACGATTCCATTTTAGGGCACAGAGAATAGATGTTGGACGGACATTTGCAAATTGCAGTGCAAGTTGCTTGATGAGACATCTATGAGTAATTTTTACTAGACAATTGACTGTTGTCAAACAGTTTTTGAGCTCTTTTGCATGGAGCGTTGCATGCAGATTTGAATCAAAGATGCATGTATTTGATCAAAGAGTATTTGTACATTAAGGCACGAAAATAACATAGGTTGCAAATTGTAGACGATATACCTGCTTCCCTAGGTGCATTGCAATGATAGCACTCAATTCTGCTTGCAAAGTTGTGCACATTACAGCCAGGCCTGGAAAAAATAGACAGACACAAAAACATGAATCAAAAACTATTCCACAAGAGAATGTTCAATGTTGTTATTTAGTTAACTGTCATCTCAAAATATGTAGGCCTGCATGTTACTGTTTCTTGCCATGCATAAAATATCAGGATAAAGGATACATACAGGTTATAAGGATGACATCTACTATGTTTGAAGTGAAGCTATAGCTCACCTTGTGCATATCCAGTCACCTGTTTTCCACCCAGCACGAACTCCACCGCTCTCAACAGCACCAGTGCCACCCTGGCCTGCTGGGAAGTCCCTCACAATTGTGCCACACTTGAGGCAGCTGGAGCGGCTGGCGAAGTTGTGGTAGCCGCAATTGCAGTACCAGTCACCTGGGCGAACGTCCAGGGAGGTCAGCACACCACCTATACAGCGGCCGTCTCCGAGCTGCAGATCCGAGCGCGTGGCACGGCAGCGCTGACAGAAGTCACGGCGGCTGAAGTTGAGGTGCTGGCACGAGTTGCAGTTCCAGTCTCCAGGCTTCCTCTGGGTGTTCATTCGCAGTAAGCCCTGTATACATGCATGCATGGATGTGTCAAGAAGTTAGTGACATAAAGGGAAGAAAAGAACTAGACATAAGTTATACCTGAAGTAGTACTAATTATTATTAGCTCATTGCTCCACATATGTGTAGTATGAGCATAGAGATATTACAGAACCATAGTACTGTGGTAATTATACGTATGGGAATATGTCCTGGGCCAATGTGATTATTAGCTAGAAAACCAAGAATGAGAACACATGTACTTAAGATGCTCGTGCTGCACATAGCCCATGTAAACACAAACTAAAAGGAGGAATATTGTACAGGCTAGACAAGGCAGGAGAGAAACAAAATCAAGGTCGCCTTAACTAAATTAGGCCAAGTCGATGCTCCATGTCTATCATTTGCACATGTAGAAGCATAAGATAATCTTTTTAGATAGTGCCCCAAAAAGGTGGCAAATACAAGGCAAGCAAAATGCTATGCAATAGATAACATGCTAATTACCCAATAAAAATAACGAAAACAAAACTAGTCAATTTAATCTATGAAAGAACCAATTGAATCTATTTAGCTAGGAATTAAAATCTTATGCACATCACCTGCATCATACTTACGCTTGCACATAGAACTTTTTGAGCAACTATTAGTAGATTAAGAACCAGAATAAGAGTATATGGCCTTTTTCAAGAAGATTACATAGGCAAATGGTCCCAGTCTGATAGATGAGCCGAAGAACAATAAAGGAACTTGGTCTTAAACAAATCGTTCAAAAGAACAAGAGAAAAACGGGGTCACATACCCTGTGAAAGCTTTTGGTTCAGTACTAGGGTTCTCAGCTGCTGTCTTGTCCTTGTTGTGTGCTTTGCTTGCTTGCTCGCTGTGTTCTTACTTCTTGTGGATGGTTGCCTTTTTATAGTGGAGGCGCCTCAATAATTGCGAATCCAGGGCGGCTGTGGAGGCACAGAGATGCTCTGACCTAGCCTTTCTAACTGAGCTATCCAGATTGAAGAAAGGGTGAATGGAGAAAAAAGGACGGGGAGAACCAAGAAAGACCACAATGCAACAGAAAAGTGGTGCCAAAGATAGGAGAATTTTAGTGTTACATCCTGAGTCTACACCGCGGTATATTACTTCTGAATGTGTACTAACTGATTCTTCCAAACATAAATGTAATTGCGCTATAATTAACTACTCCAAAAATCAAATAGTTGTCTCAGTAACATAATTTGATTAAGGTAATTCAGGCAAATGTTTCGTGTATATACGTGCAAATCAAGTTTTCATTGGCATGGATACCTCACTTGTTTTATAATTATGATCTAAATTTCAAGCTAGGGCTACAGCAGTTCAGTTGTAAATGTGCAGGCAGGCAAATGTCAAGTAAGAATGGTGTCTACCGGGCATGTAAGTATAAACCAGTCTTTCATGCATGTTGCTTAAAGAGATACTTAAATACTACAAACACAGTTGATTAGGTGGACCATAAAAATAGCTCGAGACTGAATCGACACCATGGATATTACAAGATTCAAGAGCAATAAATTAAGCACAATAAGATAGCCTGATCAGTAACCTGTTTTCTGCTGTATATTACTGGCCACCTTTTCTCTCTTTTTTCAGAGAAATTGTTAGTTTAAGGTCTTTTAATTTTTCCATGGACAATGGTGTGAGGAATTAGGATCAAAGGATATATTCTTTAGATTTTGATTCTTCCACAATATGTACCTGGGGAAGCGCAGATCTAACAGTTATGCACACTTCGTGTGGCTAATACAAATCCTAGTGCCCCCACCTTAGACCAAAGTGCCACATTACTTCAGTAACTGTAAGAACGAAAAAGAAAGGCAGATAAAAAAAACGAGGCCAGCTATTACAATTAAAGTGAGGAAAATAAAAGTGCATCAACGAATTTGAATAAATTCACTTGTATAGAAAATGTAAGTATAGTTCTGAATAGTAAAAATGCTGGATAAAATTTCAGCTTAAATGAATAGTTTAAATTAGCCTTTCTCATATGTATTCCCCTTATTATACATACAGGCTCAATGCAAATCTTGTAAGTATTGTATCCATGGAATCATACTGTTACATGTGTGTAAATCCATTACCGAGTAAATGTGCTCTAGATCCATTACAGAGTAAATGTGCTTCTAGCTTCAAGTTATCCGGCTTCCTGTATGGGCATCCCTGATTAAGCATGCAGCTGTATAATAATATATTTGCCTGTGAGAAAAGTACAATATGCTGGATATTTGTCATCCTCTGTTCTGTAGTGCACAATGGTAGGCAGAAAAATAACTGGAAAGGCCAAAATAGATGCATGTAACTTTTAAGAAAATGGTCTACAAGATTCATGGTGACAAAATTAACAGTTCAATGAAGATACTAGTAGCTCAGGACTTAGTAGGCTTATTATTTCAAGCGAAAACAGTGAACAAGAAAAGGAAAAAGTTTCTTGGCTCCATGGAGCCATAACTCAAAACTCAATAACCCTTGGATGCTTCATCAGGGTTTGTATCACTGTCCATTACAAAATTGCTTGGTGAAGATGGAGTACTAATCATAACGCTCTTCCTACAAACTCCCTCTAATATTTCTCTACAGCATCAACACACAAAAATATTGTTGGAAAGGCACGATAAACAAGGCAGAGCATGATTGAAAACATTATCACACAACTAAAAATTAAGAAAGTAGCAGACATTCCTATCTGGACCTATCTGCATCAAACAGCGCTAGAGGGTGGAGACATGGCTGCATGGAGCTGAAACTCCAGACTGGAAAAGAAAATAGGTAAAGCTAATTCTCTTCAGTTAACATTTTACCTTTTACTAATTTAATTTAATAAAGAGTTTGCATGTCTTGTCCATTCTAGATGTTGTGCAACCTCCCAAAGATAGTACTAAAGTTGGAAGTGGCCTTATATGCCAGGGGCAGATTGTATTATTGGGGTTAAATATATATAGCCACTTCAGAATCGATTCTCTGCATACGTGCATGACCTACAGACGTTCACAAAACCTATTCTGATCAACATATATTCTCCCAAATCACACCTTTACGCAATAATTCAAGAGGTTCCATGTTCACTTCTAGTCAGCTGTCCGTACTGTTTTATTTGCATGAAAAGGATCTGTCGGGACTACCCTAAGTATGTCTGTTCCTTTCCCTCTGTTGTCATCAGGAACTCAGACGTGAGTAGAAGAAACATGAATAACCCTGTTTCTCAGAGACCAAGTAAGACCTGCAGCGTAATATATGAATATAAATGATAGAAGTTTGGTGATAAGGATTTCCGTATCTAAAAAAGAAGTATGTTTTTCACCAAGGCACACTGTATTTACAGATTTCCAACAACTGGGCAGCTCTACTACTAACTTACAAGTTCATTTGGTTTTTTCACAATCTAATCTAGAATAAACATACTTTCATGCAATTTAACATATTTATTTATGTGGCAATTGCTCCTCTGTGTGGCATATTGTGGAAATCGATCTGTTGCAGATCATTGGAACAAGCGTTCACACTAGCCAGATTGACCACCATCAAAAAATATCAAAACATTAATCAAGTGTAGACACATCAGCAAGGTGTTCCCTTTTCAACCAAGAGAATGGTCAGTTACCATCTACCATACAGCTTTGGTTTTCTGACCTGGGTGCTTTAGTGTCTATAAACGGCAGGGCAAGAGCAAGGTTGAGTCGATGCTTCTCCCGCTGCTGGTTTGCAGAGGAATCAATTCCACACTGAAGTGCAAAGGTAAAGACGTTACCAGTTGCAAATACTGTTTGCACTAAACCATGTTCGTTGTCGATCCAACCATGGGATGTCGACGGGCAAAGCAAATCAAAGACCAACTGGTGAAAATCTAATCTAATAAATCTTTCCTGTGAATGGGTACTGATCTGGTGAAGGTGAAGTTCAGTCCATACTGCAACTAAACGGTACTCTGCTTTCTCAAAAAGGCAAAGGATTCTAAGCTTACAATTCCAATTCAATTATGATTTGAAAAGATTGTTCCCCGTGTCCCCAAAGAATACTATTCCTCCCTTTGTTCCCTCAGAGGAAGCTCATGTACAAAGCACGCGCTACGGCATATACAGATTTTCATCCCATGCAGCGGAAACTCCGCGTAGCAAGCAGTGCTTTGACAGCTACGGATACTATCCGGTGATAAAAGAAAATCCGACACTGCACGAAACAATATACCTGGGACTATTGGGGGTTTGCTTAGGAAAAAATGGTTTTATTGAAATGACAACGACGTATTATCAAGCTCCAGGTTCTAGACATGCAGAGCACTATTGGTGCCACTTTATTCCCTTTTCTCAATCTGAATTCGTCGATTTATTCCACCCAAAATATTCCATCGTCCCTTATCACTTGCTCTAAAAAAAATTAAAGCGTAGCATTTCACCTTTGATCCCCATCTTGATCTTCCTGCTGAAGTCTAAAAAGGATAACGGCATCTCACATTTTTATACTGACGATGGCTGTGGTAAAAAGAGGCTTTGGTCGGGCGGGCGGTACCTGGAGCAGATCTGCCCGATGCTTTTCTTTTTGGGCGCGCTACCCGGGCGCCAGGGGGAGGCTTGGGCTCAGGCAGGCTCGGCTCCTCGCTTCGCCTTCTTCTCCCGCCTCGGCGGCGTGCGCGCCGGCCGCTGACGGCGGGCGCCGCTTAGATCCGCTCGCCGTCGATTGGGCCCACGGAGCCGGCATCCGAGCGGCTCAAGCCAACCCCACCCGCGACCACGTCGGCGCTGCTTCTTCTGCGTCGTCCTCATCGCTTCCGCACCCTGCAGCCGACGGCCGGAGCCGCCGCCGACCGCCACGCGTCGTTGTCGCACGGCACTGAGATGGCTTAGTTTTTTATTTTATTTTTTTCGATGAGGAACACTGAGATGGCTTAGTTGGGCTGGACAGTGCTGAAGGTCCTCCGCTCGCTATATTAATGGGCAGGCCCATGAGTTCGATCGCCCGTGGTTTTCTTGGCTGGTTCTTCGCTTCGGTTTTTGCTTCTTCTTTTTTTCGTTTTCTTTGGTTTTTCTTTGATTTTCTTTATTTCGTCATCGGTTTTCTTTGATTTTTATTCTTCTATATACTATGATTTTAATTGTTTTTCATTAGTTTTCTTTGTTATACTTCGGTTTTATTTTCTTGAACGGTTTTCTTTGTTTTTTTATTTTACTTGGATTTCATTGTTTCTCTTTTTTGTTTTGTTTGCTTTTTTAATTTTCACCATTTTTATTTTACTTCACGTAGGTTTTCTCAGAATAAAAAATATATACATTCTTAGTGTACACATGAAACAATTTTTTGATACATATTGAACATTTCTCAAATACACGATCTAACTTTTTAAATACATGTTTTTGAACACTTTGTTGAACATTTTCAAAAACTTGTTAAACATGTTTTTCAATATGTGGTCAATTTTTTATTCACATTTAACATTTTTAATGCTTGATCAACATATTTTAAATACTTTCTGAACATTTTTAAATGCTTGATTAACATTTTTACATACATGGCCAGAATTTTTTCTATACATAGTTAACATTTTTTTCAAAGCTTGATCAACATTTTTCAAATACTTTATTAAGATTCTTTTAAATGCTTGATTAACATTTTTACATACATGATAATTATTTTTCAATATGTTTTTTAAACATGGTCAAAAAAAATTCTATAAACATTTAACATTTCTAAATGCTTGATTAACATTTTTGAAACACTTGTTCAACATTTTTTTCGAATGCTTGATTACATTTTTATATACAAGATCAAATATTTCCATCGATTTTTTAATAGTCAATTACACCGGTGTTGTTAGAACTTGGCGCAAACGGTCACTTTAGTGCTAGAACTTGTGGGATACATTAAAGTGGTGCAAAAACTTAGTTTGGACGTGCAAATACGGTGCAAAACTCATTTGTATACGGCCGCAACGCTGACGAGGCATGACAGCGTGGCATAGGGCCCGCTGTCAGCGACTGCATAGTGAAGGCTGGGCGTGTGGCGTGGTCCTTTTACAAAAACACCCTTGGATTTTTATTTTTTTTCTCACAAAAAGGCACCTGTTAAGCGTGTGACATCTGGTGGGTCTCACTTGTCAGTGAAACATCACGAATTTTGTTAGAATGAAAAATATGTCGCAAAGGGAATCGTACCAGTGACCGCGGTCTAACCAGCGTGCGCGGCTACCCACCCGCCCAGAGTTGAGTTGCTGATGCATAAGCATACACAAGTTTTATATCTTTGAATTAAGTAACATAAATCAAGAATTTTAATCCGTAAAAAAAGTTTTCCCCGTGGGGTTTCGAACAAGCTACCCATGTAAAACAAGTAGGAGGGCGTGCCACTCCAACTATGGACTTTCACATGTTTTTTTTGTGAGACAATTGGACTCTGATGTGTAAATATAGTTGTTAGTACAATTCATGTATGTAACAGAACGTGCTCCTGGTCTACAATTTACATGTATATTATTACAATTTACATGTCTATAACAGAATATGTATATTATTTATAATTACACTTTTTCGCTTTGATATTTATGGTTATAAAAAATGTAAATTGTAATTATAAATAATATACATATAAATAAATATATAAACAAAAAAATATTCACTTATTAATTTTTAAATCCATCAAATTAAATTATGAATTTTTTTTGCATATGAATTAAAATATCACAGTAACTTTAGATAATATTTGTATTTAAATAAATTATCCTTTAAGTTCATGAAAACTATTTTTTATAAAATAATTATGTTGTATGTAAAATTGTCCAAGATTTAATTATTATGTTGTTTTATAAGTGTTCATGTATTTCTAAATTAACTTAAATATATCTATGAAAAAAAATTAGCCTAGTGTGCCTCAGACTGCAGATTCTCAAATGAATACTTATTTACAATACAATTTACATATTTTGAGGCTAAAAATGAAAAAGAAAAAAAAACTAACATGTTTAAGGCACGAAATGCTAGTGGTTGTATTGCTAGGTCCTGCTGGTGGTAATTGTCAGGTCGCTAGTACGAAATCCCACGATGGTATATCCTTTTTCTTTCAAATTTACAGTTCTTATTTTACGTTCCCTGTGATATTTTTTCTTCTTCTTATTTCTTCCTCTAATTTTACATTATTTTAGGTCAGGATGTAAAAGGCTTAGTATCATTATATGACGTCAATTATTATCTGTTGGGTTGGCTAGCCGCACACTCCGTTTGACCCAAGACTCACCGGTTCGAGTCATGCGTGGTTTCCATTTTTCATCCTGAAACTAATAAAATTTATGATGTTTGGCTGACAAGTGGGACCATCCGATGCCACACATGCAGTTACCGTGTAAACTTAATAGGGGCCTTTATGTGAGAAAAATAAGATTTCAAGGATTTTTTTGCAAAAAAGCACGCCACACACCCGTCTTCCCAATATGGTTACTGACAGCGGGCCCTACGCCACGTTGTCATGCCATGTCAGTGTCGCCGGCGTATAGAATGAGATTTGCGCCATATTTGCACGTTCGAGCCAAATTTTTGCACCACTTCAATGTATGCCACAAGTTCTAGCACTAAAGTCATAATTTATGCCAAGTTCTAGCACCACCGGTGTAATTGACTCTTTATTTTAATACATGTTCAACTTTTTTTCTATACACATTTAACATTTCAAAACGCTTGATTAACATTTTTGAAACACTTGTTCAACATTTTTTTCAAATGCTTGATTACATTTTTATATACAAGATCAAATATTTCCATCATTTTCTTTATACATGTTCAACTTTTTTTCTATACACATTTAACATTTCCAAATGCTTGATTAACATTTTCCGAATATTTGTTCAACATTTCTTTTCAAATGCTTATTAACATTTTTATATACATCTATACCAATATAAAAAGACCCAGAGCAGCAAATCCAACAGATCTCGGTCATTCGTTTGTGTTAATCCAACAGTCCTTATTGTCCTAATGGTGAGCCACTAAACACGTAGTAGCGCTAATCAGTGATCCCCTTGCTTACGTACCCTTTCACACCAAAGGAAACTGACACAAGGGAACCGCCGCCCCAGTCGCATCGAGCATGCCACCCCCATCACCTCGACCCGCCGTAGATTCAGCGACGCCACCACCATCACCCTCGACCCGGCGGAGCTTAAGGACGTCGCCCTTCACATCTCCGTGCCGTCGCCACCCATCGCCTCGTGTGGCCTCGGCCGTCGGGGACGGCGCCTGGACCGCCTGGTCGTCCATCGCGGTTGGGCCATCGGGGATGCCTAGACCGCCTTGCCGTCTGTCGTGGCCGGGCCATTGGGACCACCTGGCCGTCCGTCGCCGTCGGGCCGTCGGGGACGCCGCTTGGCCTTGGTCGTCAGCGCGCCGTCAAGGGACACGCCATCGTCAAACATGCAGCCGCCGGGCCAGGCGTCTTTCAACTCTGCTTTCTTTCTTTCTTCCGGAGATTGATTCGCGTTTCAAATCAGGCTTGTTAACACAAGTACTGTATGCACTTAATAAAACTGAACCCAAATCAGACTTCATCGCCAACAGAGTTGAGCAGTCCTGTATGCACTTCGATCGCTTCATTACCAACGACCATATTATACTGATTTCCCCTTCAGTACCAACGTAATTAGCATTTGCTTCAATTTTTCTCACTGATTGTGTACACACATCAGGCGATGGAAAATAGTGACCAGGGAATCGTTCCCAGTTTAGGGAACTTACAAACAAGTCCACAAGTATTCAAATGAGCTCGAAGAATGCTGTCACGAGTCGTGAGAGTTGAAGCTACGCAGTGCCTTGTTTGTTCAGAACCAGACATTTGAATGCTTCTGAACTTCTCTTGCTTTGTCAGGTCCTCAGTATGACGGCCTCTGCAAACAAGCTCACCAAGATCCTTCAGCGCGTCGAGCAGTACACGGCACTGATCCTGGAGGAGCTCGACCCCGACCAGCTTGGCTACATCGAGGTCCATCCTTTTTCACCCTTCATCTCTTGCGGCTGAATACTTTGCTTTATGCATGACTACTCTTCAAGCTTATTTGGGTAGTATGTTTATTTGATTGACTGGATGTGATCAGGACGTGTGCTCAGTTTTTTATTTTAGCATGTTTAGATTTGATGTGAATCGCATCTTATGTAGCATTAACCTAATTAGTTGGCCATACAAGGGGACGACGACTGTGGAATTAGTGGCATCTCCTGGACGATGCCCTATGAAACAACTATGTTACACAGTGATTTGAAACTTTTGGTAGCAACTGGGTAGTGGATCGGTTGAGCTGATTTGAACGGTTTGTGTTTAGATTTTTGGATATGTCTTTTAGCGGCTTGAGGACAAGGTATGTGCCCACTCCCCTGGTTACTTGCCTGTACCATAAACTACGTAGGATTTTGTACAATTTTTAACCAATTTGTAGAAGAGATGGACCTCCCGCAGGTGGTGTCAGCCAGACAATTCAGTTTGGTGCTACTTTTCTACAAAAAATTCAGGTATATCTTGAAGCCGGATTAAATTCCACGTGTGAACGCAGGTGCGCATTTACTAGTGACAAAGAAATTGATCATTTTTTAATACTTGATTGACAATTTTTCTATACACATTCAACATTTTCTGAATGCTCTACTAACTTTTTTCAAATACTTGTTCAACATTTTTCAGATGTTTTTTATAGAGTGTCTTTGTAATATAGAAATGGTAAGATTTTTCTTTCCCATCCACATTAATCAGGTCACTTTCCAAATTTTCTATGCATGCACTAGACCTTCACAACAATTGATTTCTTGCCAAAAACGTCACATCCAGTCAATGCGAAGGAAAGGAAAGGAAAGGAAAGTGAAGGAGGAGGCAAGATTAAGGAGGGAAGTAAATGATTTGGAGGAGAAGAAGCACACACAACTTAAACAACGAGCACATGCGTGGTGGCTGCGAGATGGCAATAGGAACTTCAAATTCTTACAAGCAGTGGCGACGGCTAGGAAGAAGACAAACAGAATTAAGGAGTTAAGAAGGGAGGATGGGGTGGTACTGAAGGAAGAGGAAGAGTTAACTAACTATGTGTACTCCTTTTTTCAGGGTCTATTTACTTCTCAAGGCGGAACCCGCACTGCGGAATTGATTGGGAAAGTGAAACCCAAAATGACCGAGCCTATGCATAACGTGCTTGATGCTGAATTTACCAGAGAGGAGGTTAAGGCAGCCCTGGACCATATTGGGGATCTAAAAGCGCCCGGACCGGATGGAATGCCATCCATAGTCTTCAAGCGACACTGGCAGTTCATGGGTGACCGGGTGGTTGAGGAAGTCCTTGCGGTCCTGAATGGGGGAGATATCCCAGAAGGGTGGAAGAATGACACGTGCGTTGTCCTAATTCCCAAGGTTAAAAATCCTAACAGGATTAAGGACCTGAGACCCATCAGCTTATGTAACGTCTTATACAAGCTTGTGTCCAAGGTAATGGCAAATCGTCTGAAGGTGGTGCTGCCCGGGATTATTTCAGAAAACCAAAGTGCCTTTGTGCCGGGCCGGCTCATCACAGATAATGTTCTCATCGCGTATGAACTATCTCATTACCTGCTAAATAAGCGACATGGAAAGGAGGGAGTGGCAGCAGTAAAGGCAGATATGAGTAAGGCCTATGATAGGGTCGAATGGGACTTTCTCGAGGCGATGCTACGGAAGCTTGGTTTCAGGAGGAGATGGGTGGACCTGATAATGAAGTGTGTCTCCACTGTGAGATACCAAATAAAGGTCAATGGCATTCTCACAAATCAGTTTTGCCCAACGAGAGGTTTAAGGCAAGGTGATCCTTTGTCACCCTACCTATTTGTTATTTGCGCGGAAGGGTTGTCGGCGGTGCTGCATGATGCCGTGGAGAAAGGTGCCATTAGTGGAGTCAAAATCTGTCCAGGGGCGCCTAGCATCTCACAGCTGTTTTTCGCTGACGATTCGGTATTACTCATCAAGGCTAACCAGCAGGAGGCTGTAGCTTTGCATGACGCGCTGAAGTTATATGAGGAAAGCTCAGGGCAATGCATTAATGTAGAAAAATCGGCAGTGATGTTCAGTCCAAATACAAGTATGTTGGCAAAAGAAGCAGTTAAACAATCGATTGAGATCCATAGTGAGGATTGGAATGATCAATACCTTGGGCTACCGGTCCATGTGGGGCGCTCCAGAAGGAAGGCCTTTGCTTATATCAAAGGAAATATCTGTGGACGTGTCTATGGTTGGCAGGAGAGGTTGTTAGCGAAGGAAAGCAAAGAGGCTCTAGTCAAAACCATAGCTCAAGCGATCCCCACGTATGCCATGTCATGTTTTGACCTAACAAAAACGTTCTGTAGTGAGGTTAACTCATTGTTGGGGCGCTTTTGGTGGAGCCAGCAGGATAAACAAAATACCTTACATTGGATTAGTTGGGACAAGCTAGTGAAACCGAAGGCAATGGGAGGACTGGGATTCAGGGACATGCATAGTTTCAATGTTGCCATGCTTTCGAGGCAAGGGTGGCGCCTACTACAGAACCCTGACAGCCTTTGTAGCCAGGTGCTCAAAGCACGATACTTTCCGAATACCGACGTCCTTCATGCAGAGCCAAGAGATGGCATCTCGTATTCTTGGAGGAGCATACTCCTTGGTCTGGACCTAATAAAACAGGGATATATTTGGAGGATTAGGGATGGAACACAGGTGAAGATCTGGACCGATCCTTGGATTCCACGTGCATGGTCAAGGACGATTATCACACCCCGTAGTGCCAGTCTGTTAACATATGTCCATGAGCTTATATGCCCAATCTCCGGAAACTGGGATGAACGGCTCGTGAAAGAGACTTTCTGGCCAGACGACGCGCGGCATATTCTGCAAATCCCGCTGCGGGAGGGAGTAGATGACTTCACGGCCTGGCACTTTGATCCAAAAGGAGTGTACTTGGTGAAAAACGCCTACAAACTGCATACCCAGCTGTTGTTGCAAGCTCGTAACGGAGCACCAGGGAGCAGCTCCACGGCTGCTGGACAGTTTGACAAGTCTGAGGGGGATGCATGGAAGAGGATCTGGAAATTACCCTGCCCCAGGAAATTGCAGATGTTCGTTTGGCGGATGAAACACGAAGCTTTAGCACTCTGCAACAATTTGGAGAGGAGGGGAGTGAAACTGGAGCACTCAAAGTGTTTCTTTTGTGGACTCTCTGAGGAGGATGGAGGGCATCTTTTCATTAAGTGTAAGGCCATCAAAGAAGTCTGGCGCATGCTAACACTTGAACGGGAAAGAACAGAGCTCGAACGCATAGGGGATGTGCATGCGATGCTTGATTTCTTGTGGTGGGTAGCTGAGGAAAAGAGGGTGACCATATTCACGATGTGGTGGCACTGGTGGAATAATAGGAACAAAGTCAGAGAAGGGGAACTCCCAATTCCAGGGGCTGAGGTTGTCCGGAGGGTTAGAGTGAATGTGGTTGAGTACTTGGAATTCTTTAACCCGAGGCACACCAAGAAACAAGCGCAAAAATGGATCCCTCCGAACGATGGTATGCTCAAGGTTAACTTTGATGGCTCTTTCACACCAGGAGACAATGTTGGGAGCTGGGGGGTTGTAGTGAGAGATGAGGAAGGGCAAATTATCACTGCAAGGGCAGGGAAGCAGGAGCGGGTGGTGGATGCGTTTGGGGCCGAGATGTGTGCCATGGCCGCAGCGATCGCCACATGCACTGAACTGGGGGCTATCCGAGTGGCGTTCGAAACCGATTCGCAACTGCTAGCGGACGCCCTTGACCTACGGAAAGTTGATTCTTCTCCATACGCGGTGGCCATTGAAGATATCAAATTCCAACTTAAAATGTGGTTCTCCAAGCAGGAAGTGTTGGTATGCCGTCGTGAGGCTAATTCTGTAGCGGATGCTTTAGCTAAAGTTGGGCGAACATGCCCATCTAATAACTCTCGTATGTGTTGGGACACAAATGTACCGCCCCAAGTGGCTGTTTGTGCTGCAGGTGATATGCCTGTGCAGCGTTGATTTATAAAGCTCTGCTTTACCCTAAAAAAAAAAATCAGGTCACTTTCCAAATTTTCTATGCATGCACTAGACCTTCACAGCAATTGATTTCTTGCCAAAAACGTCACATGCCATTTGCTCATTATCAATTGATTCATTTCCAAAAGAAGATGCATGTCATATCATCCATGTGCATACCCACGTCCCCGCAAAAAATATAGCCATGCATGTGACATATTCAAGTCCCCACGAAAACATATATATTTTTAGATACATGCCAAATTTGAGAGTACCAATATATTTGTAAGTGCATATTCAAGTCGCCCTAAAAATGCAGTTACGAATAGGGAACGGCAGTAGTATATTGAACTTCCCCAGTGCTAGGTTGAACTTCCGTCAATATTGCCCAAATGGGGCTTGCGATATACCGTTGGAAAGCTATGGACATTAGTAAGTGTGCACGCGCAACACACGTATAGCCTTGAGAAATAAATCTCCTGTTGCGTGTAATATGTAGCATGTCAATTCTGCAAGGAGGAAGTTAAGTACTTCCGGGGCATGGAGAAAAGGGATTCCGCCATGATATAGTAATTCTAACTAATATGGATAAACATAAGGCATATGAAACTAATGAGGTTAGTATAATATAGCCAAAATATCACATCTGCATTGCTATATTAACACACACCTTGATAGTTAGCGAGCATCAAAGGAACAAATTAAGTTAGCTTGAGCAAAATATAGGAATAAGCAAATGATTTGGTAGGTTATATTCTTCATCTTTTGAAACTGGCAGGCCCAAGTTTCATACAGAATAAATCTGATAGCTTTACAGCCAATCGATCAAGAATAAGAATACATTTATGGCCTATACATTCAACTCTGTTGCAATATGTACGAAGTCGAACAACCATTTATGAGTTTGTTCTTGCAGCTCTTATCATGTTTAGTACAAAGGACTAAAGTAGCAGAGGATGAGTCTGAACTGAAGGAAATCAAATAAACCAAATATGATAGTTGAAGATCGCATGGTACACATGGAGCCAATATCATATCCAGCCTTTTGTATGGTCCCTGATATCTGAGGTGTGCTTTGTTACTATGGGTGTAGCATACACATTTGCGAAATTATATATAGCATTAGTTGGCACCAAAAATTACTATACACAATGTGGATGTGGATTGTACTCTTGTCATTTTGAAGTTAAGCTTTGATCAGCATATGCAAAGGAAGTGCACGCTGATGAACAAAAACTCATATTTTCTTTGCTTTTTGCTGTGCACGGAAGTATACATGCAGTGCACCTACAGACCTTGAATGAAACTAAGGGCCTACAGTTAATTAGCACCACCCAGTCACTTTATGAAGGAAAAAATACCAACCACTCTTCTAATGCTATTTGTGCACATCATCTTACCATGCACTCCAAACACACCGAAACAGACTCTGAATTAAACTAACGTCAGTGAACGTGAAGACCGACTCACAGCGAAGGAGGGCCGCCTGGGCCGGGGCTCAAGACGGGCCATCGGTAAGTTGCGCAGATCTGGCGGGAGGGTGGTCTGCTCCATTTTATAGTCTACATTCCTAAAAACAGAACATTTCATGCATGAAAATCTGATTCCCCTAGGGACAGTGGTAATCAAAGATTAATTTAGGATCTATTATCATAAAATAAGAAAAGAGAGGAATTTACTGTATGTGCCGTGATATATTGTTTCTCCCAATTCCTAACTGTTTTAAGTAAATTTTGAAAATGGCTAAAAACATATTTTCGCCATAATTTTTACAAACTTTATCGGAATGGATCAAATAATATACCGTTGAAAAGTTATGGAAAATGTGAAACTTTTTCATGTTGATGGTTTTCTCTGATTCCTAGCCGTATTCAACTTATTTAAAAAACGGCGGGATCATTCGTTCCGCCTTTATCGCGAAACAGATTCTTCGAAAATGCACCGCGTGAAGAACTTGAACTTCTCGACATGTCTAATTGAACTTCACTCTGTTTTTCACATGCTTTTTTTTGCTCGTAGCTCTCCATCCACTCACCGGAACACTCACCGGAATTGAGCAAGTGATATACCGGTGGAAAGCTGTTGTAAACACGCAACTTTCCCGTGTTGACTTTTCATACTCGCGACGATTTAAAAGTTTTCATCTGAAATTCATTAACTGTAGTAGTTGAACTTCCTGCTGTTTTCACGCTGAACTTGTGTGACGTATTTTTGTTTGTAATTTTCTCATCCATTCGTCAGTGTTACATAAATGATATTCCTTTTGTACAAACCTCTCTCATAATAATTTTTTTAACTTTGTCCGACGGAGCACTTGAACTTATAACAACAAAACTTTTAGCCATTGCATTTATTATTATTTTTTAATACAAAATGCATACCGTGAGTACGTGAATTTTTGGTAGTTATCAATCTAAACTTCTCTCTGTTATGTGAAAATATCTGAGTTTTTTTATGAATTTTTAATCTGATTTTCGTAATCCTTCTTGTATGAATTTTGAAGCGATCTATTTTTAAGAGTTGAACTTCTTGTTATTTTATTTTTGAACTTCTTGTTTCCATTCTTTAATAACGAGGAAATCTAAGTTTTCTATAATCATCGAACTTCTCCATCTTTTTAATATGGACCTCCTGGTTTTATTTCTTAATCCTTTTTTATGAAATTTTGAAGCGTTCTATTTTTAAAAGCTGAACTTCTTGTTTTTTATTTTTGAACTTCTTGTTTATATTCTTTAATAACGAGGAAAATCTGAGTTTTCTATAATAATCGAACTTCTATATCGAACCGCTCTAACTTTTTTATTTGAATTCATTTTATGTATTTTTAGAAATATGAAAATTGTATTTTTGTTATAAACATCAAACTTGTTTGTTATTTTGAATTGAACTTATTTGTTTTATTCTTTAGTAACCAAAATACTTGAGTTTTTAATTAAATATCAAACTTCTCCATGTTTTTAAATTGATCCTCTTGGTTTTATTCTTCAGTAACGAGAAAATTGAGTTTTTAATGTACATTGAATTACTCTGTTTTTCAAAATTGAACTTCTTGGTTTAATCTTTAGTATCGGGGAAAATCTGAATTTAAAAAAAAACAAGGAAAATCTTTTTAAAACTTTTTTTGCTGTTCCCTTATTTTAATTTGAACTTATTAGTTATTCTTTAGAACGAGAATTTGAGGTTTTTATAAACTTTGAATCTCTGTTATTTTAATGTGAACTTCTTAGTTTTATTCTTTAGTAACAAGGAAAATCAAGTTTTTTGAACTTCTTTGTGTTAAAATTTTGAACTTCTTGGTTTTATTTTTTTTATAATGTGAAAATCTGATTTTTTATAGACATCGAACTTCATCATTTTCTAAATTTGAACTTCTTAGTTTTATTGGTTAGCAACGGGGAAAATGTTTTTTTATATAAACAATGATACTGCGTCATTATTTTATTTTGAATTTCTAGTTTTTATACAATGGGGAAAATTAATTTTTATACAATATTTTTGAAATGCTCCTCTTTTTAATTTGAACTTCTCAGATTTTTTTTAAACGGGGAAAATTCGTTATAAAGAATTTTGAGTATTTTTTTTGAACTTCTTGCTCAATTTTTTTGAACTTCCAAATTCGTCTTTTAGATATTAAAAACTTCATTTTTCTTAATATTGACCTGCTTCGGTTTTTAAATTTGAACTTCTTATAGAATTTTGCCGCGACATTTTATGCATTTTTTGCTTTTGGGTGAAATGGCCTAGGCGTTCCCTTTTTTCATTTGATGATTTTTATTCTGTACGTGGTACACGTGAACTTCGGAATTTATGAAACAAGAACTTCGCGTGCTATTAATTTCAAGAGTTTTCTGTTTTCATTTTTTTGCATACTTTTTCACACGTGTTTTGGAAGAACTACCTTGCTTGTAAGAATTTTTTCGCTTTTGCTTTTGATTTGAACTTCTATGCTTTATGTGTATTGTGTTTGTTTTGCCAAAAGCTACCTTTTTGTGTGCCATTATTTAACAAACGTGAGCTTCTACCCAAATTATAAGTACATTTTTCTCCAAAGCGGATTAGAAGCGCTCAGCGTAGAGGGGCTCACATAAGGAAGAGTTGCGGAAACAAACAAGACACATTGGACTTGAACACAGAATGAAGAAGATCAACACTGCTGTACTAATTACTGCAGAAAATTATGGTGTCCATTTTTTTTGACGTACTGGATACTTCCAATACAGGACCACACAACAATATATGAACTTCTTGGAACATAAATTTCATTGAGCACTTTTCTGCACACAGAACATACATGAAGGAGGTTGAAGATGTGCACGTGGGATGCATCAACATGTGGGAAAGTTTAGTAGTACTAACTAGCACACGGAAATAACACCCATTGGAAAGAGTTTTTTTGGCAAACTCAGAACATACTTCAAGCATTCCTAGTATGGCCTTCGAACAGGGTTACAATAGTCAGCGGCTTGGTGATTTGCATTTCCCAAGAACAAAAAAGAGAAATGATGTATCTAAAATACTGCAATAAGTGTTAAAAAATCAACAATACTAAAGGTGAACTTCATGCTTTTTTGTACTGAACTTGTCTGATGTTTTTAGCACCTAAAATTGAACTCCTATGATTCATGATCAATCAAATGGAAAACCTTATAAAATGAAAAGGCCAACTCTCATGGGCATAACAACTTCTAGCAACAAAACTTTTTGGCCTTTCCTTTTATATTCTTTTTAATACAAAATGGACAACGTGTAGTACGTGAACTTCTGAGAGTTATCAATCTGAACTTCTCTGGGTTACATGAAAATATCTGAGTTTTTTATAGACATTGAACCGCTCTACCTTTTTTATTTGAACTTCATTGTGTTTTTTAATGTAAAAAATTGGAGGTTTTTTAGAAACATCGAACTTCTTCGTTATTTGAAATTGAACTTATTGGTTTTATTCTTTAGTAACTAGAAAAATCCAATTTTTCAAATAAATATCAAACTACTCTGCTTTTCCCAATTGAACTTCTTTGTTTTATTCACTAGTTACGTGAAAACCTGAGTTCTTTATATACATTGAACAACTCCATTTTTTAAAATTGAACTTCCTGGTTTAATTCCTTAGTATTGGGGAAAATCTGAGTTTTTTATAAACATCAAATAGCTTTATATTTTAAAAAAATCGGACTTCTTGGTGTCATTCGTTAGCGATGGCAAAAGTGCTAGTTATGCAATAAATATCGAACTGCTCAATTATTTAAAGTTGAACTTCTAGGTATCTTTTTTAGAAGAGGGAAAGTCTATTTTTTATTAACTTCTTGAACTGCTCGGTTTTTTCAATTTGACCTTCTTTGGTATTGTAATAAACATTCAACTTCCCCATTATTTAAATTTGAACCTCTAGGTTTTTTGTAGAAACGGGGAAATTCCAGTTTCTCTATAAATTTTGAGTTGCTATATTTTTCAATTTTCCCTTCTTGAGTTATTCTTTAGTGATGAGGAAAATTCTAATGTAGTAATAAACATTGGACCGCTCCGTTATTTGTATTTGAACTTCTAGGTTTTTTTAGAAATGAGGAAAGTCCGTTTTCTAACTAAACTTTTTCGAACTATTTTTGTTATTTTTAGTTTGACCTTCCTTTTGTGGGATATTTTGATGGTGTGTTCTCTTTTTATTCGAACTTGTTGCAATGAATAGACTTTTTAGGGAATTTGATTAACTTCATTTTCTCAATTTCATTTACTTCACATTTTTTTGCTTGTGAGCTTCCCACCTTCAATGCAGCCCTACTAAATTGTTTCATCAACACATTAGCCATAAACATTTTACCTACTATTGTTTTCATTGCACAAATTTGGTCAATGAACATATTGGCCTCCTGAAAAATCAAACATTGGAGTGCAGTATATTACACATTAATGATACATAACCAGTTAAGTTGTTGAAGTATAGGAAAGTTCCTTTACCAACATCATAACCAACACGTTTGAGAGCATATCTTTTACACTGCAATTTTATTCAAAATTGGCCCAAAAAATGGTTATTTTTTAAACAACAAGCAACAAAAACCAACACAGGATGAATTGTTGATGGGGTAATAAGACAATCAAGAATTGCTGCAGATTCTTTTGTTGAACTGCATCCAGAAGAAAATGTTTGTGTATGTGGATGTGGGCAGTGACCCGTGGTGGAGGGAGAAGGAGACGAAGGGCCGGCAGGATGCTGGTGGCGCTTGCGGTCGGGTGATGGCGTGTGGCACAGTGACAAAGTCGCTCGTGGCCGGAGCAGAGAAGGAAGGAGGAGCTCATGGCCGAGCAGATAAGGAAGGAGGAGCTCACGGTGATGGACGTGGTCGCGAGGGAGGAGCTGGGCGTAGCCAGGCGCAACACCTATCGTCGGGAGCGGCAGCGGCTGGTGGGGGCAACCACGGAGGGCGGCGGGTGGAGGGGTGGGAAATGGTGGCGCGCTTGAGGTTTGACGATGGATGCCGGCGCTCCTGAGTTGGGGGCTAGGGGTGCTGCACCGGCCGGATCAGCGGCGGGAGCGGACGGGCCGGACCGAGAGCGGGTCGCAGAGGCCGAGATCCAGCGAGGCGGCGCCGGGGCTGGATCTAGGCGGGGGGTGGATGCTCCAACACGGATGGAAGGTCACGCCGTGGCCGCAATGAGGGTGGAGTGGGAGGTTGTGGCGGCGTCGCTCATGGGATCCGGTGGGCGGCGGAGGCAGGAGGAGGTGGGCGGCGACGGTGGGGGATGTGCGCTGGTGGGGGCTGGCTGGCTGGGGGGGGGGGCAGTTCGCTGGAGCAATGGAAGTACGTCCTGGCGGCGACGCGGTTGGTGGGACGGGTAGGCGGTGGCGCGGGTCAGGGAGGGAGGCGGAAGTGGAGGAGAGGTCGGGATCGAGAGAGGTTTGGGGAGGCGGTCATGGGCAGGGGTGGGGTGTTTTTTTTCTTGTACCGTTCGGGTCGGGTGGGCTTCTCGGGATATCAGGAACATCTTCATCGGACCCTTATAGGGCTGGTTGTGATCCAAATAACTATTTTGGGTTATGTGTGTGTGTGTGTGTGTGTCTATATATATATATATATATATATATATATATATATATAGGGAAAATCCATCCTACCACCCGGTGGTAGTTACCCCACATATCTCATATACTACCATGTGGTACTATATATACTATTTTATTATTTTAAATATGTTCATATACTATATTTAAGATATTTCAAAGCAAGTTACGTGAAAAAATTGCATATGAGCCCATAGTTTTTGTTATATTTATGAACTACGTACATATTTGTACGTAAAAAAGAGCATACTTAAAAAATGGTACATACTACCTAAAAATTAATATATATACTACCTAATCATTTTTATATACTACATACTACACGTACATACTCTCGGTTTCGACAGATACTACATACAACGCATTACAAACGCAAGTGGTGGTAACTACCACTGCTTGTAGGAAACATTTGTCCTATATATATATATATATATATATATATATATATATATATATATATATATATATATATATATCCCCATCTATTTTACCACCTAGGGTAGTTACCCCACAATGTATCATATACTATCATGTGGTACTATTAAAAATACTACTTTATCATTCCACTAGTAGAAAACGGGCCATTTGTCCCACTTCCAGAGGCCCTTTAGCCCCGGTTTTGGAACCGGGACTAAAGGGTCGGGACTAAAGGCCAAAACCTTTAGTCCCGGTTCGCCATTTAAGCTGCGATGTAAGGGGCTCCACGTGGCGCCATGGGCGCCCAGGCAGGAGCACCTTTAATCCCGGTTGGTAACACCAACCGGGACCAAAAGGCATCCACGCGTCAGCATATGGAAGGAGCAGGTTTTTTTTGTTTCTTTTTGAAAGGGGGGGTTTAGGGGGTTTTGGAGGGTTAATTTAGGGGTTTCATATATTGTGTTAGCTAGCTAATAGAGAGAAGTGACCTCTCTTATCTCCGTGCTTGGTCGACACTAGCTACTATACGTATAGAGAGAACTCGACACGCTAGCTAGTAAGCAAAAGAAGGAACCATTAATTACACAAGATCGTCATGAACATATACAGAGAGGAGTGCACCTCTCTTTCTTCGAGAGATTTGTCGAACAACAAGTTTCCATATATCTATCCGACGCTACTAGCTACATATATACAATATAAGATCTTTTACAATCCCTAACATCTCATGTCTATATCAATTTCCACATGGTATTCTCTGGCTTTATTAATGACGTGGTCAAGAAAGAATCCCGCCAATTCCTCTTGAATTGCTCGTATGCGATCTTGTGGTAGGAGTTCATCCCGCATCTGCCAGATCTAAATTGAAGAAGAGGGTCAATACATGTATATGAATGAAACTCAACACAAATGATGGTAATAAAATAAAATTGTGAATATTTTTGCTTACGCACTTCATATTGCTTTTTAGAGTAGCCCCGCTCACAGGTCGTGTGGCGGATGAACTCGCAAATGTAGTATCCACAAAAATCATTTCCGCCTTCCTGCCACAACCACTTTACAAGAAATAGAGGTCAATTAAACTGATAAGAAAGCATGCTAAATGGTATTGATGAAACTAGCTAGAATCAATGGGAGATGCGCGGAACTAGGTAGTAGTACTTACTTTCGGGTGTGTAAATCGCAGCTCGCTCGGCAGTCCCGGAGTAATTACGGTGAACTCTTTCCAAACCCTGCCAGATAAAGAAAATAATTACTTGATATCAGGAAATGAACAAAGTTGCCGATATGATGCAATAATGATCGATTGAACTTACTTCTGGAGCATTTCAGTCATGTCCGCATACTCCACGGGATCTTTCCGTCTCGAGTCTAAGACGGTCACTACTCACTACTCAAGCTTAATCTCTAGGAGAATATAGTGGAACCTGCGCACGCGTGCATAACTCATCATTTACAATAGTATAACCTCGAGTAATAAAGGAAACCAAATAATGCACAAGACAGTAACACACTTGAAGTTGTAAGGAACGAGTATTTTATCTTTGTTTTGATTTTTGAGCAACGATTGTAGCAAGTTGTCCTTGGTTTCTGTGACATTGTTTTTAACCGTCCATTCGTGTATGATATTTGGGTTAATGAACCCAATGTCATAGATTTGTGCTTTTCTGCATTCGACGATCTGCATAATATAGTGAGGATAATTATATATACACATGCAATGAAAGAGCTGAGCTATATATAGAGACTTAATTACAGACGTAGTACTTACAACAATAGCAAGTCACGAGTGTTTTGTCGAGGGCCTTTTGATTGTATAACTGGAATAACTCGTCAAATTGAACAGAGAACATACCAGTTCCAACGAGGTCGTGCTCCTCTTTAATTCTCATCGTCAAAACATCCTTCCCAGACTCGCTGCAGGTTTTCATGTACCATTGATGGAATCTTCGCATCATCGTTGTTAGAGGAGGACTTCCATCTTTGACGAGAGGTTTCCCGTATTGTTATCTGAATTCGTCCACCTCCATTATTTCAAACTCTACATCATCGCCCAGGTAATCACCAGGATTGGTACCGGGCACCATCCCCGGCAGATTAGCGACGATATCGCTAGACACCTTGAGCGGGGGGCACGATTGGTTCCCCTATTCACCGATATGGGGAATTTTTTCCCACTTCTTTGTTCTACTAACCTTCTATCACTAGAAGTAGTTCCTGACCGCCGCGCATCTTGATACGTCCTTTCAAGAGCGTGGACATAGTTGGAACCCGGCGGAGGCGGTGGTGTTCACTTCAGGGCATCGAGAGTGCGCTTCGCTTTTACCGGATCTATCATCTCCTTCAGAGGTCGAGGTTTCTTTGCAAAATGGTCCCTCACTTGGGCACGACAGATGTCCTCGTTTTTCTTCTTGGTCCTCTCATATGGTAACTTTTCTAGAGGCTTGAGAGATGGACCATATCTGAATTGCCTCCCGCGTCTGGCTGTACTGCTAGCTGCCGAAGCGGCGGCGTCTCTCTTCCATTGCTTACGAGGTGGAGAAGGAGGCGGAGTGCTCTGATGCGCCGGAGGAGCCAGAGCGGCAGCGTCTGTCTTCTGCCGTTGCTGACGAAGCAGAGGAGGAGGTGGACTGCTCGGACGCGTCGGAGGAGGCGAAGGAGGAGGCGGAGTGGCCTCACGCACCGGAGAAGCCGGAGAAGGAGGCGAGTGCCCTGATCACTTGCCGGAGAAGGAGGAGGAGGAGGAGTGCCCTGACTCGCTGGAGGAGGAGGACGAGGCAGAGGCGTCCAATTTGGAAGCTTGATGCACTCCTTCCGCCATAGACATGGAGTCTTCAGAGAAAGACCCAGCTGAATCTCCCCTTCACCTGTAGGGTGGTCAAGCTCGAGCTCCTCAAATCCCTCCATTACTTCATCCACCATCACAACAGCATAGCCATGTGGAATTGGACGGCAGTGAAAAGTGCCGTCGGGTTGAGGAGGTGCAACAGAGCCAACAACCGCCTTCAAGGTGAGGTTTTGGCATTTCGTCATAAGCTGGCAATATTGAGCCTCCGTGATAGCATCCACGGGGTAGCTAGGAGCCGTGAAGTCAGGCTGCTGAACGAGCTCCGTGGAAGCCACACTGCTTCTCCGCTGAGATGGCGGGGTAGCTTCGTGCCGCTGAGATGGTTGGTCGGCAGCTCGCTGGCTTTCAACTTGTTCCTCTAGCTTTAGTACTCTTGCATTAAGCTTCTGTATTTCGCTCAGCTCCTGTTTCCTCTTCCTCTCCTGGGTTTTGTAACCACGTGAGCCGGGAAATCCAACCTTCCATGCAATGGAGCCTGGCGTGCCTCGTGTTCGTCCAGGGTGCTCAGGATTCCCGAGGGCCTCAGTCAGCTTGTCATTCTCTCTGTCGGGAATGAACGTCCCTTCCTGCGCTGCAACAATATACTTCTGAAGCTTCTTGATGGGTATTGCAAGTTGCTCGTCCGTCCAACGGCACTTCCATGTTTCACGGTCCAAAGTTCCCTAACCTGAAGAACCAAGTCCTTGAATGGTCTGGCCAGTTCAATGTCTCTAGTTCGACCCCTTTAGCAATCAGGTCATTCTCAGCTTTGTCCCACAACGGCCGGGCTTTGAGGTAGCCGCCTGACCCCGTGCGATGGTGATACAGCTTCTTTGCAGCATTTATCTTGTTTATCTCTGACATTTTCTTACTCTTGTCCGATGTCTTGTAGGCCACAAATGCGGGCCAGTGATCTCTTGTCTTCTCAAATCGGCCGGTGAATTCTAGAGTCTTCCCTTTGTCGACAAACATTGATTTCAACTCATTCTTCCACCTCCTGAATAGATCTGCCATCTTCTTAAGAGCACACGCCTTGACTAGTGGCTCTATAGCTGGCTTATTCGGATCCTCCTCTGGCGGTTGGGTGAAATTTTCCTTCAGCGAGGTCCAAAGATCATCTTTCTGTCTATCAGTGACATAAGAAACTTGACGGTCTTAGTTCTTAGGCGTATTCCATAGCTGGATGCTGATCGGGATGCTGTCCCTAACAATAGCTCTGCACTGAGAAGAAAATGCATCCTTGGTCCGCCTGGGTTCAATCGGTTGGCCATCATCCGCGATTTCTGTGATCATGAACCTTTCATCCTGGCGCCACCTTTTCTTCGAGCCTCGTCTCATTACCGAAGTTTGGCTTGATCCGGAGGGCTATAAAAGAAGAAAGAAGAGTTAATATATGTACATACCAAAACAATTAATGCAACAATTAGCTAGTCAGCACAGGCTTAATTAATATATATACCTCGCCAGACTTTGCAACAACTCCCTCCTTCGTTCGGTCACCGGAGCCGTCATCGCGGTCTCCTTCTTCCACCGGCATTCGGTCGCCAGAGCCATCATGCTCATGTCTTTCTTCCCCCATTGTTCGATCAGCGGAATCTGCTTCATCCTCTCCTTCCAGACCATCGGTGTCGTTGAGAAACGACAAGACATCACCTCCGTCGAAGATTATATCCCCCAACAACTGTTCTTTTTCCATGTCTCTTTGTTGATCCATAGTTTTTGCAAATATTACAACATGGCAATTAATATAGAAACACGAGAGATTTATATATTAGTGGCAAACATAGACCTAGCTAGCTAATCACAACTAGGAACATTAATTAGTGGCCTCGACGCTTCTACGGTTTGGGGTGGCCTCGACAAAGCTTCTAGGGTTTGGGGTGGCCTCGACGACATCGCTCTTTTAACTCGGTAAATTTGGGTGGCCTCGACGCTTCTAGGGTTTCGGGTGGCCTCGGCAACGCATCTAGGGTTTGGGGTGGCCTCGACGCTTCTAAGGTTTGGTCGGGCGAGAGGGGGTTGATCGACGTCCCCCCTCATGTTGAAGAGTTACCGGAGGTCTCTCATGAATGTCCGACGTCCGAACCGCCTCTCTCATGAATGTCAAAACAAGGGATTTAACAAAATGGCACCATTCTGGATGTGCAGAAAATGGTCCATATATTTCCTGATCTCATCTACCCTTCTATATGTCACGTTGTGTAGTGTCAAAGGATTCAAGAAAACCATGGCTTCATCATTAGCTGGAAGTAACATGCACATAATGGTATGAAGCTCTCCAAAATTGTTTTGGAACGGAGTCCCAAATAGGATAATTAGCCTTTTGGTACGAAGTTCAGCAAGAGCCTTCCGAATATCACTATTTGGAAGGCCTTAGCTGAAATTCATACAAAAAACGAATTATTCTATCCTGAACTCCGTTCCAAAACAATTTGAAGAGCTTCGTAGCATCATACTGTTGGGGAACGTTGCAGAAAATTAAAATTTTTCCTACGGTTTCACCAAGATCCATCTATGAGTTCATCTAAGCAACGAGTCATGAGAGAGAGATTGCATCTACATACCACTTGTAGATCGCATGCGGAAGCGTTCAAGGGAACGGTGATGATGGAGTCGTACTCGCCGTGATTCAGATCACCGATGACCAAGTGCCGAACGGACATCACCTCCGCGTTTAACACACGTACGGAACGGACGACGTCTCCTCCTTCTTGATCCAGCAAGGGGGAAGGAGAGGTTGAGGAAGAAGGCTCCAGCAGCAGCACGACGGCGTGATGAGGGTGGAGAGGCAAGATCTCGGCCAGGCTTCGCCAAGCAAATAACGGAGGAGGAGAGGTGTTGGGGAGGGGAGGGGCTGCGCCTTGGAAGTGTGTTGCAACCCTCCCCTCACCCCTTTATTTATAGGGGAAGGGGAGAGGGGGCCCGGCCCCTCTAGATGAGATCTAGAGGGGGGGGGGGCGGCCAGGGAGGGGGGCTTGCCCCCCATGCAAAGGGGGGGGGGGCACCCCCCACTAGGGTTCCCCCCAACCCTAGGCGCATGGGCCCAAGGGGGCGCACCAGCCCTCCAGGCTGGTTCCCTGCCTTGTGGCCCATGAGGCCCTCCGAGAGGGGTGGCCCCTCCCGTGGACCCCGAACCTCTCCGGTGGCCCCGGTACAATACCGATATGACCCCGAAACTTTCCGCTGTCCGCTTGACAACTTCCCATATATAAATCTTTACCTCCGGACCATTCCGAACTCCTCGTGACGTCCGGGATCTCATCCGGACTCAGAACAACATTCGGTAATCACATACAAGTCTTCCTAATAACCCTAGCGTCACCGAACCTTAAGTGTGTAGACCCTACGGGTTCGGGAGACATGCAGACATGACCGAGACGGCTCTCCGGTCAATAACCAACAGCGGGATCTGGATACCCATGTTGGCTCCTATATACTCCTCGATGATTTCATCGGATGAACCACGATGTCAAGGATTCAAGCAACCCCGTATACTATTCCCTTTGTCAGACGGTATGTTACTTGCCCGAGATTCGATCGTCGGTATCCCAATACCTCGATCAATCTCGTTACCGGCAAGTCACTTTACTCGCATCAGTAATGCATGATCCCGTGACCGGACACTTGGTCACTTTGAGCTCATTATGATGATGCACTACCGAGTGGGCCCAGTGATACCTCTCCGTAACACGGAGTGACAAATCCAGTCTCGATCCGTGTCAACCCAATGTACACTTTCGGAGATACCTGTAGTGCACCTTTATAGTCACCCGATTACGTTGTGACGCTTGGTACACCCAAAGCACTCCTACAAGATCCGGGTGTTACACGATCTCATGGTCTAAGGAAGAGATACTTGACATTGGAAAAGCTCTAGCAAAACGAACTACACGATCTTGTGCTATGCTTAGGATTGGGTCTTGTCCATCACATCATTCTCCTAATGATGTGATCCCGTTATCAATGACATCCAATGTCCATAGTCGTGAAACCATGACTATCTATTGATCAACGAGCTAGTCAACTAGAGGCTCACTAGGGACATATTGTGGTCTATGTATTCACACGTGTATTACGATTTCCGGATAATACAATTATAGCATGAATAAAAGACAATTATCATGAACAAGGAAATATAATAATAATCCTTTTATTATTGCCTCTAGGGCATATTTCCAACAGTCTCCCACTTGCACTAGAGTCAATAATCTAGTTACATTGTGATGAATCGAACACCCATAGAGTTCTGGTGTTGATCATGTTTTGCCCATGAAGAGGTTTAGTCAACGGATCTGCGACATTCAGATCCGTATGCACTTTGCAAATCTCTATGTCTCCATCTTGAACATTTTCACGGATGGAGTTGAAGCGACGCTTGATGTGCTCGGTCTTCTTGTGAAACCTGGGCTCCTTGGCAAGTGCAATAGCTCCGGTGTTGTCACAGAAGAGTTTGATCGGCCCCGACGCATTGGGTATGACTCCTAGGTCGTTGATGAACTCCTTCACCCATATTTCTTCATGTGCTGCCTCCGAGGCTGCCATGTACTCCGCTTCACATGTAGATCCCGCCACGACGCTTCTCGCTTGCAGCTGCACCAGCTATCGCTCCACCATTCAACATATACACGTATCCGGTTTGTGGCTTAGAGTCATCCAGATCTGTGTCGAAGCTAGCATCGACGTAACCCTTTACGCACGAGCTCTTCGTCACCTCCATAAACGAGAAACATGTCCTTTGTCCTTTTCGTGTACTTCAGGATATTCTTGACCGCTTTCCGGTGTTCCTTGCGGGATTACTTTGGTACCTTCCTACCAAACTTACGGCAAGGCTTACATCAGGTCAGGTACACAGCATGGCATACATAATAGATCCTATGGCCGAGGCATAGGGGATGACGCTCATCTCTTCTTTATCTTTTGCCGTGGTCGGGCATTGAGCCGAGCTCAATCTCACACCTTGCGATGTGCAAGAACCCTTTCTTGGACTGATCCATTTTGAACTTCTTCAAAATCTTATCAAAGTATGTGCTTTGTGAAAGACCTATGAGGCGCCTCGATCTATCTCTATAGATCTTGATGCCTAATATATAAGCAGCTTCTCCAAGGTCCTTCATTGAAAAACTTTTATTCAAGTAGGCCTTAATGCTATCCAAGAGTTCTATATCATTTCCCATCAAAAGTATGTCATCTACATATAATATGAGAAATGCTATAGAGCTCCCACTCACTTTCTTGTAAATGCAGGCTTCTCCATAAGTCTGCATAAACCCAAACGCTTTGATCATTTCATCAAAGCGAATGTTCCAACTCCGAGATGCTTGCACCAGCCCATAAATGGATCGCTGGAGCTTGCATACTTTGTTAGCATTCTTAGGATCGACAAAACCTTCCGGCTGCATCATATACAACTCTTCCTTAAGATAATCAAGTTAAGGAATGCTGTTTTGATGTCCATCTGCCATATCTCATAATCATAGTATGCAGCAATTGCTAACATGATTCGGACGGACTTAAGCTTCGCTACGGGAGAGAAAGTCTCATCGTAGTCAATCCCTTGAACTTGCCGATAACCCTTAGCGACAAGTCGAGCTTTATAGATGGTGACATTACCATCCGCGTCCGCCTTCTTCTTAAAGATCCATTTGTTTTCTATCGCTTGCCGATCATCGGCAAGTCTGTCAAAGTCCATACTTTGTTTTCATACATGGATCCTATCTCGGATTGCATGGCTTCAAGCCATTTGTTGGAATCCGGGCCCGCCATCGCTTCTTCATAGTTCAAGGTTCACCGTTGTCTAACAACATGATTTCCGTGACAGGGTTGCCATACCACTCGGTGTGGAACGTGTCCTTGTGGACCCACGAAGTTCAAGAGCAACTTGATCCGAAGTACCTTGATCATCATCATTAATTTCCTCTCCAAGAGGGTGTAGGCACCACAGAACATTTTCCCGAGCTGCACTACTTTCCGGTTCAAGAGGTAGTACTTCATCGAGTTCTACTTTCCTCCCACTTACTCCTTTCGAGAGAAACTCTTTTTCCAGAAAGGATCCGTTCTTGGCAACAAAGATCTTGCCTTCGGATCTAAGGTAGAAGGTATACCCAATGGTTTCCTTAGGGTATCCTATGAAGACGCATTTTTCCGACTTGGGTTCGAGATTTTCAGGTTGAAGTTTCTTGACATAAGCATCGCATCCCCAAACTTTTAGAAACGACAGCTTAGGTTTCTTTCCAAACCATAATTCATACGGTGTCGTCTCAAGGATTTAGACGGTGCCCTATTTAACATGAATGTAGCTGTCTCTAGTGCGTATCCCCAAAATGATAGCGGTAAATCGGTAAGAGACATCATAGATCACACCATATCCAATAGAGTGCGATTACGACGTTCGGACACACCGTTACGCTGAGGTGTTCCAGGCAGCGTGAGTTGTGAAACGATTCCACATTTCCTTAAGTGTGTACCAAATTCGTGACTTAAATATTCTCCTCCACGATCTGATCGTAAGAACTTTATTTTTTGGTCACGTTGATTCTCTACCTCATTCTGAAATTCCTTGAACTTTTCAAAGGTCTCAGACTTGTGTTTCATCAAGTAGACATACCCATATCTACTTAAGTCGTCTGTGAGAGTGAGAACATAACGATATCCTCCGCGAGCCTCAATGCTCATTGGACCGCACACATCGGTATGTATGATTTCCAATAAGTTGGTTGCTCGCTCCATTGTTCCAGAGAACGGAGTCTTGGTCATTTTGCCCATGAGGCATGGTTCGCATGTGTCAAATGATTCATAATCGAGAGACTCTAAAAGTCCATCAGAATGGATCTTCTTCATGCGCTTGACACCAATGTGACCAAGGCGGCAGTGCCACTAGTATGTGGGACTATCGTTATCAACTTTACATCTTTTGGTATTCACACTATGAATATGTGTAATATTACGCTCGAGATTCATTAAGAATAAACCATTGACCATCGGAGCATGACCATAAAACATATCTCTCATATAAATAGAACAACCATTATTCTTGGATTTAAATGAGTAGCCATCTCGCATTAAACGAGATCCTGATACAATGTTCATGCTCAAACTTGGCACTAAATAACAATTATTGAGGTTCAAAACTAATCCCGTAGGTAAATGTAGAGGTAGCGTGCCGACGGCGATCACATTGACCTTGGAACCATTCCCGACGCGCATCGTCACCTCGTCCTTCGCCAGTCTCCTTTTATTCCGCAGCTCCTGCTGTGAGTTACAAATATGAGCAACGGCACCGGTATCAAATACCCAGGAGTTACTACGAGTACTGGTAAGGTACACATCAATTACATTTATATCAAATATACCTTTAGTGTTGCCGGCCTTCTTGTCCGCTAAATATTTGGGGAAGTTCCGCTTCCAGTGGCCCTTCCCTTTGCAATAAAAGCACTGTCTCGTGCTTGGGTCCATTCTTTGATTTCTTTCCGCAACTTGCTTTACCAGCGCCGCAACATCTTTGCCGTCCTTCTTGAAGTTCTTCTTACCCTTGCCCTTTTTGAACTTAGTGGTTTTATTGACCATCAACACTTGATGTTCTTTCTTGATTTCAACCTCTGCTGACTTCAAAGCATTGAGAATACTTCAGAATGGTCTTCACCATCCCCTGCATATTGTAGTTCATCACAATGCTCTTGTAGCTTGGTGGGAGCGATCAAGGATTCTGTCAATGACCGCCTCGTCCGGGAGGTTAATGTCCAATGGGACAAAGCGGTTGTGCAACCCAGACATTTTGAGTATGTGCTCACCGATGTAACTGTTTTCCTCCATCTTACAACTATAGAACTTGTTGGAGACTTCATATCTCTCGACCCGGGCATGAGCTTGGAAAACCATTTTCAGCTCCTCGAACATCTCATATGCTCCGTGTTGCTCAAAACGCTTTTGGAGCCCCGGTTCTAACCTGTAAAGCATGCCGCACTGAACGAGGGAGTAATCATCAGCACAAGACTGCCAAGCATTCATAATGTCTTGGTTCTCTGGGATGGGTGCATCACCTAGCGGTGCTTCTAGGACATATTGTTTCTTGGCTGCTATGAGGATGATCCTCAGGTTCCGGACCCAGTCCGAATAGTTGCTGCCATCATCTTTCAGCTTGGTTTTATCTAGGAACGCGTTGAAGTTCATGTTGACATGAGCGTTGGCCATTTGATCTGCAAGACATATTTTGCAAAGACTTTAGACTAAGTTCATGATAATTAAGTTCATCTAATCAAATTATTTAATGAACTCCCACTCAGATTTGACATCCCTCTAGTCATCTAAGTGTTACATGATCCGAGTCGACTAGGCCGTGTCCGATCATCACGTGAGACGCATTTAGTCATCATCGGTGAACATCTCCATGTTGATCGTATCTTCCATACGACTCATGTTCGACCTTTCGGTCTCTTGTGTTCCGAGGCCATGTCTGTACATGCTAGGCTCGTCAAGTTAACCCTAAGTGTTTATGCATGTGTAAAACTATCTTACACCCGTTGTATGTGAACGTAAGGATCTATCACACCTGATCATCACATGGTGCTTCGAAACGATTTAACTTTAGCAACGGTGCACGCTAGGGGGAACACTTTCTTGAAATTATTCTAAGGGATCATCTTATTTACTACCGTCGTTCTAAGTAAACAAGATGCATAAACATAATAAACATCACATGCAATTATATAAAGTAGTGACATGATATGGCCAATATCATATAGCTCCTTTGATCTTCATCTTCGGGCTCCATGATCATCTTGTCACCGGCATGACACCATGATCTCCATCATCGTGTCTCCATGAAGTTGCTCGCCAACTATTACTTCTACTACTATGGCTAACACGTTTAGCAATAAAGTAACGTAATTTACATGGCGTTGAATCAATGACACGCAGGTCATACAATAATTAAGACAACTCCTATGGTTCCTGCCTGTTGTCATACTCATCGACATGCAAGTCGTGATTCCTATTACAAGAACATGATCTCATACATCACAATATATCATTCATCATTCATCACAACTTCTGGCCATATCACATCACATGACAATTGCTGCAAAAACAAGTTAGACGTCCTCTAATTGTTGTTGCATCTTTTACGTGGCTGCAATTGGGTTCTAGCAAGAACATTTTTCTTACCTACGAATAACCACAACATGATTTTGTCAACTTCTATTTACCCTTCATAAGGACCCATTTCATCTAATCCGCTCCAACTAAAGTACGAGAGACAGACACCCGCTAGCCACCTTATGCAACTAGTGCATGTCAGTCGGTGGAACCTCTCTCACGTAAGCGTACGTGTAAGGTCGGTCCGGGCCGCTTCATCCCACAATACCGCTGAAGCAAGAAAAGACTAGTAGCGGCAAGCAAGTTGACAAGATCTACGCCCACAACAAAATTGTGTTCTACTCGTGCAATAGAGAACTACGCATAGACCTAGCTCATGATGCCACTGTTGGGGAACGTTGCAGAAAATTAAATTTTTTCCTACGGTTTCACCAAGATCCATCTATGAGTTCATCTAAGCAACGAGTCATGAGAGAGAGATTGCATCTACATACCACTTGTAGATCGCGTGCGGAATCGCTCAAGGAACGGTGATGATGGAGTCGCATCACCGTGATTCAGATCACCGATGACCAAGTGCCGAACGGACAGCACCTCCGCTGCTCAACACACGCACGGAACGGACGACGTCTCCTCCTTCTTGAGCCAGCAAGGGGAAGGAGAGGTTGAGGAAGAAGGCTCCAGCAGCAGCATGACGGGCGTGATGATGGTGGAGAGGCAAGATCTCGGCTGTGGCTTCGCCAAGCACTCAACGGAGGAGGAGAGGTGTTGGGAGGGAGGGCTGCGCCTTGAAGTGTGTTGCAGCCCTCCCTCACCGCTCTATTTATAGGGAAGGGGCAGGGGGCCCCTCTAGATGAGATCTAGAGGGGGGCCAGGAGGGGGCTTGCAATGACCCCGAAACTTTCCGGTGTCCGTTTGATAACTTCCCATATATAAATCTTTACCTCCGGACCATTCCGGAACTCCTTGTGATGTCCGGGATCTCATCCGGGACTCCGAACAACATTCGGTAATCACATACAAGTCTTCCTAATAACCCTAGCGTCATCGAACCTTAAGTGTGTAGACCCTACGGGTTCGGGAGACATGCAGACATGACCGAGACGACTCTCCGGTCAATAACCAACAACGGGATCTGGATACCCATGTTGGCTCCTACATACTCCTCAATGATTTCATCGGATGAACCACGATGTCAAGGATTCAAGCAACCCCGTATACTATTCCCTTTGTCAGACGGTATGTTACTTGCCCGAGATTCGATCGTCGGTATCCCAATACCTCGTTCAATCTCGTTACGGAAGTCACTTTACTCAGATCGTAATGCATGATCCCGTGACTGCACACTTGGTCACTTTGAGCTCATTATGATGATGCACTACCGAGTGGGCCCAGTGATACCTCCCCGTAACACGGAGTGACAAATCCCAGTCTCGATCGTGTCAACCCAACAGACACTTTCGGAGATACCTGTAGTGCACCTTTATAGTCACCCAGCCACGTTGTGACGCTTTGGTACACCCAAAGCACTCCTACGGTATCCGGGAGTTACACGATCTCATGGTCTAAGGAAGAGATACTTGACATTGGAAAAGCTCTAGCAAAACGAACTACACGATCTTGTGCTATGCTTAGGATTGGGTCTTGTCCATCACATCATTCTCCTAATGATGTGATCCCGTTATCAATGACATCCAATGTCCATAGTCGTGAAACCATGACTATCTATTGATCAACGAGCTAGTCAACTAGAGGCTCACTAGGGACATATTGTGGTCTATGTATTCACACGTGTATTACGATTTCCGGATAATACAATTATAGCATGAATAAAAGACAATTATCATGAACAAGGAAATATAATAATAATCCTTTTATTATTGCCTCTAGGGCATATTTCCAACACATACGCCTGTTAATTCCGGCTAATGATGTAGCCATGGATTTCTTCAATACTTTGACATACAACGTGACATATAGAAGAATATATATATATATATACAGAAAGAAATTGGATCAACTTGTGCACATCCGTAATGGGGGCATTCTTGATAAATCTCTACCCTCGACCCTCAACCCCTCGACGACCCTCGACCCTCGATCCCTTGGCGATCCTTGAACCTCGACCCTCGACCCTCGACCCCTCGGCGATCCTCGAACCTCGACCCTCGACCCCTCGGTGATCCTCGAACCTCGACCCCTCGGCGTCCCTCGACCGTCTACCCTAGTTCCCGACCCTCGACCGCTCGGCGATCCTCGACACCCTCGTTCCCAATAAAAAATAAGAAGATGAAGAAGAAGAAAAAAAAGAGGAGAAGAAGAAGGAATAGAGGACAAGAAAAAAATAGAAGAAAAAAAGGGCTTCATATTTTTTTCTCCTCTTCTTCCTCTTCTTATTTTTTTCTCCCCTTCTTCCTCTTCTTTATTTTTCTCCTCTTCTTCCTCTCCTCTTCTTCTCCTTCTTCTTCTCCTTCTTCCTCTTCTTATTTCCCTTTTTCCTCTCCTTCCTTTTCTTCTTCTTCCTTCTTCCTTCTTCCTATTTTCTTCTTTTTCCTTATTTTCCTTTTTCCTCTCCACTAACCTAAAATCTACTAACCTAAAATGCACTAACAGTACAACTAACCTAAAATGCACTAAATCAACTAACCTAAAATGCACTGACCTAAAATCGATATCTACTAACAACCTAAATAAAAAAATTAATACATATAAGAACAAAAAATGCTATGAACATCCATACATACATAGCCACATCCATACATACATATAGCCACATACATATATACATTATATATATGAACAAAAAAATTCATCATATAAAAAAATCGACATATAAGAAGAAAAAATGCAGTATAGAGAGCATGTACATCTCAGCTCATCTCATTATGCAACTAAAGTTCATCATTCATCTATTCATCTCATCTCATGTCGTCTCATTATATGCAACTAAAAAAACAAAGGAAACAGCGGCAGCCATGGGCGTCGGCGACAGTCAGCGGCGGGGATGGGAAAGGGGGAAGGTCACTGGGGGTGCGACGATGAGGAACGGGCTTGGGGGCGCACGCGGCGACGGGGAGGAGGGCGCGGCGATGGAGCTGAAGGCCGGTGATGAGGAGGAACGGGCTCAGGGCGCACGCGGCGACGGGGAGGAGGCCGGTGACGACGAGGAACGGGCTCGGGGGTGCACGTGGTGATGGGGAGGAGGCCGGTGACGGTCGGCGGGATCGGGGACGGCGACAGCGACGGGGCGGGGGCGGCGGACGGCTTCGGGGCAGCCTGGCGGCGTCGATGTCGTCGGCGCGGTCGGGCGCAACTGCGAGATGGTAGTGAAAAAATTCCTAAGTGTTGGTTATATAGGAAAGCCTTTGGTCCCGGTTCGTGGCACCAATCGGGACCAATGCCCCCCTTTAGTCCCGGTTGGTGCCACCAACCGGTACCAAAGGTCAGTTTTCAACAGTCCAAAGGGCGGAAGCGAGGACCTTTGGTCCCGGTTGGTGGCACCAACCGGGACTATAGGGGGGCATTGGTCTCGGTTGGTACCACGAACCGGTACCAATGAACCCCTTTCGTCCCGGTTGGTGCTACCAACCGAGACCAAAGGCCTTGTGCTGCCCGCGGCCAAAAAGTTTAGTCCCACCTCGCCAGTTGAGAGGACCTCGGAGTGGTTTATAAGCCCCACTGCCGCTGCCCTCTCAAGCTCCTCTCAAATGCAGGCTTATGGGCCTAAACACATTGTATCTGCCTGTGGGCCTACTGGGCCTTCTACAGGCCTGAATCCTGGCCCATGGTTGGGTTTCTAGTCGTATTCAGGCCGTGGTGGCCCAGGGTGGCATTTTTTTTTTATTTTTTTCCAGTTTATTTGTTTTGTTTTTTGCTTTATTTATTTTATTTTGTTTTTACTTACAGTTTTTCAGTGATTCTTTTTGCTGTTAGGTCATAATAATTATAAAATTTCTGTTGGTGCCATTAGTTTTCAATTTGAATAGTTTAAATTTGATTTTTTTGAAATTAGTGTGAATCACTAGTTTGTTAATAAGTTTACTATAAAAATAGATTTTTGAGTGATTCTTTTCCTTCTATTTAATATCACTGTGTTTTATCATTATATTCAATTTGGTAATTTTTAGGTTATTTTAAATATCTGTTTTAATCAAAACAAATTTTGTTATTTTAGTTTGCTATTAAAGTTTCTAACAAAAATTTCTTTATGGAATTTCTTTTTGCTATTAATGTTTTGAACAGAAAATACTTTGATAAATTTAGTTGCATAAATTTTATGTAATTTTAGTTTCAAGAATACGAGAGGTTTATAAAAGTTGTTTAGTTGATTCCTTTTGTTATTAGAGTTTTATAAAAGCTTTTTAGTTGATTCTTTTTGCTATTGAAGAATATTATAGTTTATTTAGTTGATCATAACAAAATATTTTAATTGATTATTTTTAGTTCATTCTTTTTGCTATTAGTTCATTCTTTTTGCTATTAGTTCATTTTTTGAGCTAAATGACCCCGAAATTGAAAAGCACTACAAATGAACTCTGAAAAGGTTGAAAGTTGGCATGGTATCATCATTTCACCCACATAGCATGTGCTAAAAAATTGAGAGGGTTACGGCAAAAAATGGATGCACTTCGTGTACAAAACAAACAATCTCTATCGAAGTATCAGGGTTTCATACGAAAACTCATCTATTACAAAAGGCATTTCATTTCTTCACATGTAACTACCGTGATATTCTAGATCAAAGGCATCACCATAATGGTTGTGGAGAGAAAGTCTTCATGTTTTCTTTGCTTGTGTCCTTTGCTTATTGCGCCCTAACCATGGATAATCTTCATCGTTTAACAGGGTGCTTGGGTCAGCCTTGACTTTCAAGGGAGGAATTTCATGAACTTTTCATAATCTTCAGACATATCTGTCTTGCCTTCCAATCCCACGATGTCTCTTTTTCCTGAAAGAACTATGTGGTGCTTTGGCTCATCGTATGATGCATTCGCTTCCTTATATTTTCTTTTTCTCGGTTTGGTAGACATGTCCTTCACATAGAAAACCTGCGCCACATCATTGGCTAGGATGAATGGTTCGTCTGTGTACCCAAGATTGTTCAGATCCACTATTGTCATTCCATACTGTGGGTCTACCTGTACCCCGCCTCATGACAGATTGACCCAATTGCACTGAAACAAAGGGACCTTAAAATCATGTCCATAGTCAAGTTCCCATATGTCCACTATGTAACCATAATATGTGCCCTTTCCCCTCTTGGTTGCTGCATCAAAGCGGACACCGCTGTTTTGGTTGGTGCTCTTTTGATCTTGGGCGATCGTGTAAAATGTATTCACATTTATCTCGAACCCTTTGTAAGTCAATACAGTCGAAGATGGTCCCCTGGCCAACGAGTACAGCTCATCAGAAACAGTGTTGTCACCCCTGAGACGTGTTTGCAACCAACTGCCGGAAGTCCTGATGTGTTCTTTCACATGTAATCCAGTCATCACACTGCTCCGGGTGTCTGGAGCGCAGAATGTTCTTGTGTTCATCGACATACGGGGTCACCAAGGTAGAATTCTGTAGAACTGTGTAGTGTGCTTGAGACCAAGAATGCCCGTCCCTACATATTATTGAGTCCCCTCCTAGCGTGCCTTTTCCAGTCAGTCTCCCCTCATACCGCGATTGATGGAGACCAATCTTCTTAAGGTCAGGAATGAAGTCAACAAAAACCCAATGACATCCTCTGTTTAATGGTCCATGGAGATGCTTCCTTTTGGCCTAGCGTGATTACGAACATATTTCCTTAGGACTCCCATGAACCTCTCAAAGGGGAAACATATTGTGTAGAAATACAGGGCCCATAATGACAATCTCGTCGACTAGATGAACTAGGACGTCCGTGATGGTATTGAAGAAGGATGGTGGGAACACCAGCTCGAAACTAACAAGACATTGCACCACATCACTCCTTAACCTTGGTAGGATTTCTGGATCGATCACCTTCTGAGAGATTGCATTGAGGAATGAACATAGCTTCACAATGGCTAATCGAACATTTTCCGGTAGAAGCCCCCTCAATGCAACCGAAAGTAGTTGCGTCATAATCACGTGGCAGTCATGAGACTTTATGTTCTGGAACTTTTTCTCTGACATATTTATTATTCCCTTTATATTCGATGAGAAGCCAGACGAGACCTTCATACTGAGCAGGCATTCAAAGAAGATTTCCTTCTCTTCTTTGGTAAGAGCATAGCTAGCAGGACCTTCATAATGCTTTGGAGGCCTGCCGTCTTTTTCGTGCACATGTTGTTGGTCCTCCCGTGCCTCCGGTGTATCTTTTGTCTTACCATACACGCCCAAGAAGCCTAGCAGGTTCACGCAAAGATTCTTCGTCACGTGCATCACGTCGACTGAAGAGCGGACCTCTAGGTCTTTCCAGTAGGGTAGGTCCCAAAACATAGATTTCTTCTTCCACATGGGTGCGCGCCCCTCAGCGTCATTCGGAACAGATAGTCTGCCGGGACCCTTTCCAAAGATTACATGTAAATCATTGACCATAGAAAGTATGTGATCACCGATACGGACGGCGGGCTTCTTTCGGTGATCCGCCTCGCCTTTGAAATGCTTGCCTTTCTTTCGACATTGATGGTTGGTCGAAAGAAATCGACGATGCCCCAGGTACACATTCTTCCTGCATTTGTCAAGGTATATACTTTCGGTGTCATCTAAACAATGCGTGGTATCCCTTGTTTGTCTGCCCTGAAAGGTTACTGAGAGCAGGCCAATCATTGATGGTTACAAACAGCAACGCATGTAGGTCAAATTCCTGCTGCTTGTGCTCATCCCACACATGTACACCATTTCCATTCCACACTTGTAGAAGTTCTTCAACTAATGGCCCTAGGTACACATAAATGTCTTTGCCGGGTTGCTTAGGGCCTTGGATGAGAACTGGCATCATAATGAACTTCCACTTCATGCACAGCCAAGGAGGAAAGTTATAGATACATAGAGTCACGGGCCAGGTGCTGTGATTGCTGCTCTGCTCCCCAAAAGGATTAATGCCATCCACGCTTAAACCAAACCATACGTTCATTGCGTCACCTGCAAAGTCCTCCCAGTACTTTCTCTCGATTTTTCTCTACTTCGACCCGTTAGCGGATGCTCTCAACTTCCCGTCTTTCTTACGGTCCTCTCTGTGCCATCGCATCAACTTGGCATGCTCTTTGTTTATGAACAGACGTTCAACCGTGATATTATAGGAGCATACCACATCACCTTGGCAGGAACTCTCTTCCTGGGGCGCTCGCCGTCAACATCACCAGGGTCATCTCGTCTAATCTTATACCACAATGCACCACATACCGGGCATGCGTTCAAATCCTTGTACGCAGCATGGTAGGGGATGCAGTCATTAGGGCATGCATGTATCTTATGCACCTCCAATCCTAGAGGGCATACAACCTTCTTTGCTGCGTATGTACTGTCGGGCAATTCGCTATCCTTCGGAAGCTTCTTATTCAATATTTTCAGTAGCTTCTCAAATCCTTTGTCAGGTACACCATTCTCTGCCTTCCACTGCAGCAATTCCAGTGTGGTACCGAGCTTTGTGTTGCCATCTTCGCAATTGGGGTACAACCCTTTTTTGTGATCCTCTAATATGCGATCGAACTTCAGCTTCTCCTTTACACTTTCACATAGTCTCTTTGCATCAACAATGACCCGGTGAAGATCATCATTGGGCACATCATCTGGTTCCTCTTGATCTTCAGCTTCCCCCGTTGCAGCATCACCGTATTCAGGGGGCACATAGTTGTAATCATCCTCTTCTTCTTCTTCGCTGTCTTCCATCATAACCCCTCTTTCTCCATGCTTGGTCCAAACATTATAGTGTGGCATGAAACCCTTATAAAGCAGGTGGGTGTGAAGGGTTTTCGAGTCAGATTAAGACCTCGTATTCCCACATATAGGGCATGGACAACACATAAAATTATTCTGCTTGTTTGCCTCAGCCACTGCAAGAAAATTATGCACGCCCTTAATGTACTCGGAGGTGCGTCTGTTACCGTACATCCATTGCCGGTTCATCTGCTTGCATTATATATAATTAAGTGTGTCAAAAACCATTACAGAACATCATGAATAGCTAAGTGACCAAATTAATAGAAGTTCAACATCACATTAAAACCAAAGTACACACATAGTTCTCATTGAACAACATATTGCTCTCCAGAGCATCTAATTAAACCATACATTGAAACTATGTAAAACATTTCAATGCAACAACAAATGCGATCATAATCGCAACTAGGATAACAATTGATCCAACGGCATAATGATACCAAGCCTCAGTATGAATGGCATATTTTCTAATCTTTCTAATCTTCAAGGGCATTGCATCCATCTTGATCATGTGATCATCGACGACATCCGCAACATGCAACTCCAATATCATCTTCTCCTCCTCAATATTTTTCAATTTTTCCTTCAAGTAATTGTTTTCTTCATCAACTAAATTTAACCTCTCGACAATAGGGTCGGTTGAAATTTCTGGTTCACATACCTCCTAGATAAATAAATCTATGTCACGCTAGTACGCGTCAGTGCTAAACAAACGGTTTTTAACCCCTTTCCGCGACGACATTTGGAACCGTCGCCAAGTGAGTATGGGCGATAGGGGGGTCCTTCCCACACAACCCATAAACCGTCGGGGATATGCCCTCCTGGCACACACGCTCGGCAAAATGAGGTCGTGTGTGATCGGCGAGCACTCAAATACGGAAATACGTACAATAGAGCTAAAAAATACAAATATACGGCAAAATTGTTTCCGGTCGCAAGTACATCCCACACAGTCAGTCCCGGTTCGTATGTACATCCCACACAGTCGCTCCAAGGAAAACATCTCCGTTCACAGGTACATCACACACAATTTTTCCCGTTAAATTGTTTATGATGGCGTTGCCATTGCACACCATATTAGTAATTTTATCGTTTGCGTTATTGAATGCATCACACATGGTGCGTAGAAGAAACTGTGTGGCAAAGGCTGTCCATCACACACACTTTTTATGTGGTAAAATTTTGCGCAAGGTGGCCTAACGCAAACAGTTTTTAATAGAAAGACGTGTGTGCAGTGGAGATTGATCGCACACATAGTGGATTGATACGTCTCCAATGTATCTATAATTTATGAAGTATGCATGAATGTTTACAATAGTTTTATATGATTTTGGTATGATTTGATTAGTACTAACCCGTACTGACGCTGTTTTCAGCAGAACTACTGTGGTGTTGTTTTTGTGCAGAAACAAAAGTTCTAGGAACGCGATGAAAATCAATGGAGAATTTTTCTGGAAAATATGAAAAATACTAGAACAAAAATCTACTGGAGGGGAGCCACGGGGGTCCCACGACGGTGGGGGGCGCGCCCCCTGCCTCGTGGACTCCCCGAGGGTCCCCCTGACGTGAAATCAACGCCAAATTCTCCTATAAATACAGAAACCTTCGGGAAATAACCTAGATCGGAAGTTCCGCCACCGCAAGCCTGTGTAGCCACGAGAAATCAATCTAGGCCCTCTCTGGCACCCTGCCGGAGGGGGCCATCATCACCGGAGGCCATGGGGAAGGATCTCGGAGGGTCCATCATCGCCATGAAGGCCAATGACCAGAGAGGAAACCTATCCCCAACCAGGGGGAGGCCATGGAGGATGAAGCACAAGGGGGAGAACCTCTCCTCCTCTCTCTCTGTGGCGCCGGAGTGCCATCGGGAGGGGAATCATCGCCGCGGTGATCGTCTTCATCAACATCACCATCATCATCACCATCCTCATCTCTTTTACGCGGTCCACTCTCCCGCACCCCGCTGCAATCCCTACTTGAACATGGTGCTTTATGCCACATATTATGATCCAATGATGTGTTGCCATCCTATGATGTTTTGAGTAGATATCCTTTGTCTTTGGGTTGATTGATGATCTAGATTGGTATGAGTTGTATGTTTTATTTTGGTGTTGTCCTATGGTGCCCTCCGTGTCGCGCAAGCGTGAGAGATTCCCGCTATAGGGTGTTGCAATATGTCCATGGTTTTCTTATTGTCTGCATTGCGTGAGTGACTGAAACACAAACACGGGTAAGCGGGATATGGCGTATGGGAATAAAGAGGACTTGATACTTTAATGCTATGGTTGGGTTTTACCTTAATGATCTTTAGTAGTTGCGGATGCTTGCTAGAGTTCCAATCATGAGTGCATATGATCCAAGAAGAGAAAGTATGTTAGCTTATGCCTCTCCCTCATATGAAATTGCAATAGTGATTACCGGTCTTGTTAACAATTGCCTAGGACAATTCCGCACACCGATCCACCTTTATTCCACACTCGCTATTTATAATATTTAGTAATATATTCTAACTTTATGATAACAACACCTACTTTTATATTTTAGCTCTCCGATTTCATGCAAAGTTATCCTCTTCATACCCACAACGTAGTTTTATTTCTTGTTTCTAGTTGGAAGCAAACGTTCGGTGTACGTAGAGTCGTATCAGTGGCAGATAGGACTTGAGGGAATATTGATCTTACCTTTAGCTCCTTGTGGGTTCTACACTCCATACTTATCACTTCCTCCTTTGAAAATTGCTACGATGATTCCCTGCACTTGGGGATTATCAAGCTCTTTTCTGGCGCTGTTGCCGGGGAGCAATAGCGTGGGGTTGATATTCTCGTGTGTGCTTGTTTGCTTTCTTCACTAAGTAGATTTTGTTTTTCCTTTTTGTTTCTGTTTAGTTGTGGGTGAAACATACAAAAAATTTAAAATAATGAAAATACAATTTTTTTTACTTGCCTCTTATGCCTAAAAAGTTTTTCAAAAAAAGAAGTGATTGGAAAGTTATGCATTGAAGAAGTGAGGGTCGACCTTGAGCACTTGTGTTCACGCCCATGGAAACAATGTAAAAATTTTCATGGAAGTTTCTCTTTAAATAATTATCCCCTTGTATATATCCATCTTATATTTACTTATTGGAGGCATCTTTAATGATCTCTCATTAATCCACATCATGAAAATTAATTAAACCGTTAGATTGTGAAATTTACGGTCAGGATAAAAAGATAACTTGCGTAACGCACATGATGCCGTCCTATACAAAACGCATCTGACACGTCCAACTTTTATTAAACAAAAAATCCCAACGATCCTATATTATAAGAGTATAAGACAAAGCAGATCTCACACATCCAACGTGAGTCAAAAGGAAAGCCTCACGTCAAGAAAAAAAATACTCACGTAAATTATTAGAAGATTCTGCCTTACAAGACACACCATGTAAGTAAAAAAATACAAAAAGAGGGAGAGACACTGCCTATTATTAAAAAAAGACATCACGTACAAAAAAGTCCTCATGCTATAAAAAAGCAACCATTATTATTTAAAAAGGAAAAACATCAAGCCCCACAGCCAAGTTCCAAAAAGGCACGTGCCCCTCTCTTTAGAAATAAAGATGCGTATAGATCCCTCCAAAAAAAAGATGCGTGCAGATAAAATATATTCTCCTCACGTTAAAAAATTGAGCCCACACTCCATCATGACCGAACAAAATTGAGCACACACTCCAATTTCCAGCGGCAAAACCATGTACATGTCCACTTGGAGAAAGGAAAAAAGACATGTACAAATAAGAGTCCACGAGTCTAGAAAAAATCAGCACGTACAAAAACAAGACTCGCTCAAAATAAAACAAATTAGACACCAACGTACATAAATCTCTCCCTAATATATCCTAGATATTATCACATACAAGGTCGTTCATTTGATACGAGAAATCACCTGATTTGTACACAAGTTGGCAAATATGCATAAACTGTCACTCATCCAAAAATATTGTACGAACACATTAGGAAATATAATTAAAGGAATATCATTACTCATTGCTTTTCTTGCTCAGGGTTGGAAAAGCATAATGTCAAGTATTTCAAATGGGGTCGTTTCGCAAACATATCCATTAGATTTTAAATTTTTATTAACAGGTAATTTTTCTTTTCAAGTATTACGTCGAGTCTATCGCTTGATTTCATGCTAGATAGATATATTCTCAATTCCCATTGTTCAAAAGATTTCCACATCATCGCGATTCACACGAACACAAAAACATATATCTTTCCGCTGCAAGTAAGAAAAGAGAAATGTACAAATAAGGGGTTCTCAAGCCTCACATTAAGAAAAATAAGCATGTTTATGATCGATTAATAATGCCGCTACCAAGGTCATTAAGTTTATATGTGAAATCACCTAATTGTAAGACAAGTAGAAAATTATGCATAAATTGTCACACACTAAAAAATTATATATTAACAAATACGTGTTAAAATATATCCATTAAACGAATATCATAGATTTTTTCTAGGGGATCGCAAGGTCGATTGTCGGCTTTTAACTACGGATATTTTACAACCACATCTATTAAATTTCAAATTTATAGGGTTATTATTTTCGAGTTTAATGATATATTGTACTATATAAATTGATGATATATAGATACATTTTTTTCTAGGGGATCGCAAGGTCGATTGTCGGTCTTTTAACTACGGATATTTAACAACCACATCTATTAAATTTCAAATTTATAGGGTTATTATTTTCAAGTTTAATGAGATATTGTACTATATAAATTGATGATATATAGATACATTCTGGATTGAATATAGAACTTCTTTTTTGGAAGTTGATGCAGGAGTAGTGCCAGTGCATTAAGATGAACCATATTTAAATGACAAGCGTAGCATTACTATTGTGGTATAAGTATATACCGACCAGGGCACTTCTATAATGGAATCCATCACTAAATGGAACACATATCTGTCACTAGAATCGTCTTTAGAAATCACTCGGTACCACTTCTATTGAAAAACATTATGCGACTCTTTTGATATATACATCATCTTAAAAAAAATCTAGACATGCATCTTATGCCTCATATTTCAAATATTTGTTGAGTGGTGTGTGTAGTGTATATCTCTTGGCACTTTTTTGGAGATGTGATACATATATGGTACCTTGCCTTATGGATCATAATAATACATACTTTCACCATCACGTTTTAGGTGGCATATAATTCACGAAGATTTATCTTGCGAATATGAAAGGAAAAGTTCATTCAGACCAAGCTTACAGAACATCGATGGGAAAATGACACATTACATTAGAAAGTAAAGCTTATAATACATGTCTTTATTTATTTTTCATCATTGTTTGAATAACTTAGCATCTTTACTATTGTATGATATCTAGAATTTATCCTCATGCACTTTAGATGTTAATAGACTTTTGTTAATTATCATGTATCTCGATAATAGCTAGGCCGTGCAGGTGCACGGGTTGAGGACTAGTTGTATTATAAAAATAATATGCCAAACTTTGTTTAGGATGATTAGATTGCTTGTTTACGTTGTGCAGTACAAAAACAGAAACTTTTGCGCGCATGTAAATAATTTTCATAAATCACAGGAACGCGATTTTCAGTTGATCCTTTTTGCTCTGGATTGGTACACAATTTGCTCAGGTTTTCCTAATTTGGTAGGATTTTTGGAGTTATATAAGTATTCGAGAGTTACAGATTACTGGAGACTGTCCTGTTTTTGACAGATTCTGTTTTCTATGTGTTGTTTGCTTATTTTGATGAATCCATGGGTAGTATCGGGGGGTATGGACCATGGTGAAGTTGAAATACAGTAGATATAGTTCTAATATGAAAATGGAATAAGTTTGCAACAGTACCTAAAGGTAGTGATTTGCTTTATTACGCTAACGGATCTCACGAAGTTTTTGTTAAAGTTTTGTGTGGATGAAGTGTTCGAAGATCGAGGAGCTATCAATATGAGAAGAATAAAGAGAGGCAAGAGTTCAAGCTCGGGGATGCCCAAGGCACCCCAAGTAAATATTTCAAAGGATACTCAAGCATCTAAGCTTGGGGATGCCCCGGTTGGCATCCCATCTTTCTTCTTCAACAATTATTGGTATACCTCGGTTTTTGTTTTGTCCACATGATTTGTGTCCTTTGTATTATTCTATTTCTTTAAGAACCATGCTAGTATGAGATAGCCCTTCATCGATTTATAAAATTCTTCGTGTGCTTCACTTATATATTTTGAGCTTGGATATTGGTTAATCTATATTAATTGTAGAATGCTCCATGAACTTCACTTATATCTTTTGGAGTATGAATAATACTATCATCTAAAGTGGATTTGGAAGAGTGTCAACTTTAGTTAGTAATGATTCCACTATTTCGGTAGAGGTTCCAATTGATTATGAGAACAAAGTTGCTATCTATGATGACTGTTGTGATGACATGTATGCTATAAAGAATAATGTTAACCATGAAACTTGTCATCATGATTTTAATTTTCAATTGGATTGTACCTCACATGACAGTTATTTTGTTGAGTTTGCTCCCACTATTCCGAATGAGAAGAATTTTTGCTTATGTGGAGAGTAGTAAAATTTATATGCTTGTAGATCATGAAAAGAATGCTGTATGTGATGGTTATATTGTTGAACTCATTCATGATGCTACTTAAAATATTATGAGGGAGGAATACATGCTTGTAGGAGTTGCAATAATATCAAGTTTCCTCTCTATGTGCTTAAAGTTTTGAAGTTATACTTGTTTTTCCTTCCTATGCTAGTTGATTCTTGTTCCTATAAATTGTGTGCTCACAAAATCCCTAGGCATATGAAGTGGGTTAGATTTAAATGTTCTAGTCATATTCTTCATGATGCCCTCTTTATGTTTCAATTCTTATCCTTTATGTGAGCATCATTGAAATCATCATGCCTAGCTAAAAGGCATTAAAGAAAAGCGCTTGTTGGGAGACAACCCAATATTTACCCTTTCTATTTTTGTGTGTTTACATGATGATGCTACTGTAGTAATCATGTTTTATATATTTTGTTTCAAAAAAGTGCCAAGTAAGACCTTTGGGAAGACTTGGGTGAAAGTTAATGTGATCTTGCTGTAAAAAACAGAAACTTTGCACTCACGAGATTAGCTGTCATTTTTTTACAGAAGAGTGATTTGGAGTTGATTCTTTTTTCATAAGATTAATATAAAAATTCCTCACGTCCACCAATTTATTTCATAATTTTTGGAGTACCAGAAGTATAGTTTCTGTTCAGATCATTACAGACTGTTCTGTTTCTGACAGATTCTGTTTTCATTGCATAGTTTGCTTGTTTTCTAGTTTCTATGGCTTATATTTCTCAATATAAATTGTAGAAATGATATGGTACAGTAGGAATTGTATGAGAAAAATTATGAACCTTGTCTTCGATAGCACCAAAGTGAATGGTTTACTCATTATCATACTAACCTATCTCACGAAGTTCCGTTAAGTTTTGTGTGATTGAAGTTTTCAAGCTTTGGGTGAGATATCGATATGAGGAGAATAAGGAGTGGAAAGACCCTAAGCTTGGGGATGCCCAAGGCACCCCAAGGTAATATTCAAGTAAGACTCAAGCGCCTAAGCTTGGGGATGCCCCGGAAGGCATCCCTCTTTCGTCTTCAAAACTATCGGTATACCTTACTCGGAGCTATATTTTTATTCATCACATGATATGTGTTTTGCTTGGAGCGTATTTTCAATTTTACTTGCTGTTTGAATGAAATCATTGGATCTTAAATCTTGAATGAAAAAGAATCCCCCCATGGCTAGTTAATTATTTGACTACTCAGTGTTCTTCACTTATATCTTTTTGGAGTAGTTTGTCATTTACTCACGCGCTTCACGTATATCCTATGAGTAAATGGTTGAATGAATTGAATATCATAAATCTAAATTTATATATGTTTCATATGCCTACACCATGGGGAGTAATGACTTCACACATAATAAGTATAGGTAGTAAACTTATTGAAAGTTAGCAAACGCAGAATTGGTCACTTGAACAATTCATGAAAGAATATTGAAGGAAGAGAGATTTCACATATAAATACACTATCTTGGACATCTTTCGTAATTGTGAGCACTCATTAAAATATGACATGCTAAAAGGTTGATGTTGGACAAGGAAGACAACTTGGAACGCGAAGCGCAAACGAACGTGAGCTGCTATACCGGGTTATGTTTTCCTATATCTGAAACGTTGTATTGTCTTGGATCATCCAATATGTTGAGCTTGCCTTTCCCTCTCATGCTAGCCAAAATCTTTTGCACCAAGTAGAAATACTACTTGTGCTTCCAAACATCCCTTAAACTAGTTTTGCCATGAGAGTCCACCATACCTACCTATGGATTGAGTAAGATCCTTCAAGTAAGTTGTCATCGATGCATGCAATAAAAATTGCTCTCTAAATATGTATGGTCTATTAGTGCGAAGATAATAAGCTTTATACGAACTTGTGATAGGGAAGAAATAAAAGCGACGGACTGCATAATAAAGGTCTCTATCACAAGAGGCAATATAAAGTGACATTCTTTTGCATTAAGATTTTGTGCAACCAACCTTAAAATCGCATGACAACCTCTGCTTCCCTCTGTGATGGGGCCTATCTTATACTTTTATCTTCTACCCTTATACAAGAGTCGTGGTGATCATCACCTTTCCTTTTTACACTTTTTCATTTGGCAAGCACTTTGTGTTGGAGCGATCCGGATATATATATATATATATATATATATATATATATATATATATATATCCACTTGGATGTAGGTTTTCATAAATTATTATTGTTGACAATACCCTTCAGGTAAAAGGTTGGGAGGTGAAACTATAAGCCCCTATCTTTCTCTCTCAGGTTTGATTAAAACTTTGAACCATTAAATATCACATGAGTGTTAGCAATTGTGAAAGATTAAATGATAGTTGAGTATGTGGAGTTTTCGGAATCAAAGCTCTTACATAGACCCTTCCCGAAAATAAGATGAATTGCAATTGTTTGATGACTAAGAGCACAGTTTGTTAGTTTTCAAGAATGTTTATGATCTATACTTTAACATGTGAATAGCTTGTTACTTGATCATGAAAAGTTTTATGAGATGAGATACTGTTATGACATATAATGATGCTAGAAAAGGTGATTGAAATTATCATTGATCAAACTTATGCACTTGCTAGCATTCACACTTCATAAATTATTTCTTTTATCGTTTACCTACTTGAGGATGAGCAGGAATTAAGCTTGGGGATGCTGATACATCTCCAACGTATCAATAATTTATGAAGTATTCATGCCATGTTTACAATAGTTTTATATGATTTTGGAATGATTTGATTAGAACTAACCTGGACTGACGCTGTTTTCAGCAGAACTACCGTGGTGTTGTTTTTGTGCATAAATAAAAGTTCTTGGAACGCGATGAAAATCAACGGAGAATTTTTCTGGAAAATATGAAAAATACTGGAACAAAAATCTACCGGGGGGAAGTCACGGGGGCCCCACGAGGGTGGGAGGCGCGCCCACCCCCATGGGGCACGCCCCCTGCCTCGTGGACTCCCCAAGGGTCCCTCTGACGTGAAATCAATGCCAACTTCTCCTATAAATACAGAAACCTTCGGGAAATAACCTAGATCGGAAGTTCCGCCACCGCAAGCCTCTGTAGGCACCAAAAATCAATCTAGGCCCTCTCTGGAACCCTGCCGGAGGGGGCCATCATCACCAGAGGCCATGTGGAAGTATCTCGGAGGGGCCATCATCGCCATGAAGGCCAAGGACCAGAGGGGGAACCTCTCCCCAACCAGGGGGGAGGCCATGAAGGAGGAAGCACAAGGGGGGGAACCTCTCCTCCTCTCTCTCGGTGGCGCCGGAGTGCCATCGGGAGGGGAGTCATCGCCGCGGTGATCGTCTTCATCAACATCACCATCATCATCACCATCCTCATCTCTTTTATGCGGTCCACTCTCCCGCACCCCGCTGTAATCTCTACTTGAATATGGTGCTTTATGCCACATATTATGATCTAATGATGTGTTGCCATTCTATGATGTTTTGAGTAGATATCCTTTGTCTTTGGGTTGATTGATGATCTAGATTGGTATGAGTTGTATGTTTTATTTTGGTGCTGTCCTATGGTGCCCTCCGTGTCGCGCAAGCGTGAGGGATTCACGCTGTAGGGTGTTGCAATATGTCCATGGTTTGCTTATTGTCTGTGTTGCGTGAGTGACTGAAACACAAACACGTGTAAGCGGGACATGGCGTATGGTAATAAAGAGGACTTGATACGTTAATGATATGGTTGGGTTTTACCTTAATGATCTTTAGTACTTGCGGATGCTTGCTGGAGTTGCAATCATAAGTGCATATGATCCAAGAAGAGAAAGTATGTTAGCTTATGCCTCTCCCTCATATGAAATTGCAATAGTGATTACCGGTCTTGTTAACAATTACCTAGGACAATTCCGCACACCGATCCACCATTATTCCACACTCGCTATTTATAATTTTTAGTAATATATTCTAACTTTATGATAACAGCACCTACTTTTATATTTTAGCTCTCCGATTTCATGCAAAGTTATCCTCTTCATACCCACAACGTAATTTTATTTCTTGTTTCTAGTTGGAAGCAAACATTCGGTGTACGTAGAGTCGTATCAGTGGCAGATAGGACTTGAGAGAATATTGATCTTACCTTTAGCTCCTTGTGGGTTCGACACTCCATACTTATCACTTCCACCTTTGGAAATTGCTACGATGATTCCCTGCACTTGGGGATTATCATGGATCCTAGAAACGTTTCTGATCTCCACCTATATCTCAGATGTTTCGCTTTCGCAAACCGTGTGCAGTGTAATCCCTAATTAAGCCCTAATTAATCCCTAATTTAAAAATGACATGTTTTGAATTTGCAAGTAGGCAATCACTTATTTCATATCCAACCATGTTTGTTACAAATATAGGTTCAACCATGAATCCATAATTCGATGCACAGGTACATATATTGAAGAACTACAGAAGCACCAAGTAAAGAATGATGAACCACGGTTGAACTAAAGACTGTAAAGAGAGAGGCGAAAGTCATTCTGGTTGCTGGAGAAGGTGAAGCAGAATGCTCATATTGTGCCCTCCTCCATGCGTAATGCGCGCACGACTCTAGGCCAACCCCTTATGATGGCTGCCCGTCCATCCTTCACTGTCTTCATTAGGACTTCTCGATCCTCATTGTAGTCTGGATGAAATACTTTAACCTTCATTGCGTGTCCACCAATCATGTACTTTGCGAGGTAATCTCGAGTGAACTGCTTCGGGAACCACTGGGAATGAAAAAGATTCAGACATTGTTGTCTAACAACTCATTATGGGCAGTAAAAAGAGAAGGCTGCAGAGTTTGTATTTAACATCCTACAGCTCACTGTTGTGTTGGATAGAGCATAAACAAATAATTTGCTTGCCACCATTCGTATCTTTTTGCTAATAATCCTTATCAGTTTCCTCACTTGATGCTTGTTCATCAATATCTCATTGCCCCATACGCAAAAAGGGTCGATGTGTGGATCCTTGCCAAGGGCATATGTACATACAAGCAACAAGTCAACATTAGAAGCTAACTAGTGTCCAGGCCTGGATCTATATGCACTACATTATGGAATGACAGGGGGAGTACAAGCTGAGGGATGAAGCTAACCTCGGCAGAATATGGTGGCCACTCCGTTGTTGTCCTGCATAAGTAGTGGAAAGGCATGATAAGTACAACAATCTTAACATCAAACAAATATAGCAAAGGTAAACAACATCATATCCAAATGATAGCTTGAATGTGTTGGTTTCAGCATGTTGTTAAAGTAGATATAAAATGGAAGGCAATGTTACCGACAGCAGGCTTAACAACCATCAAATATTGCAATTCAAACTGGTATTGTTGAAAATGAATAGAATGTAGGTAATGCTTAAACATCACACTGGATAGATGTGTAAAACTGAAGTAAAGGGCATGTGTTAACTACACAAGGAATAACTAGAACCAAATATAGCCGTTCAAACTGGTATTGATGTAGTCGAGCGGCACAGTCCCAACTTGCACATAATGAACAACACATTGTGAATGACTGAAATAAACAAGGCATAAATGACCAGTATAACAACCAAATATAGCCATTGAAAATCGGATGTAGTCTCACTGCAACCAACCTAACAAGCAAATACAGATAAACAGGGCATATGCTTGAAAACTGGACAAATGCTCATCGCAACCAACCTAACAAGCAGATAAAGATAAACAAGGCATCTGCTTGATAACTGGACAAATGCTAAAAAAAGCAACCTAACAACCAAATACAGATAAACAACGCATCTGCTTGATAACTGGAAAAATGCTAAAAAAAGCAACCTAATAATCAAATACAGATAAACAAGACATCTGCTTGATAACTGGACAAATGCTCACTGCAACCAAACTAAGAACCAAATACAGATAAACAAGGCATCTGCTCGATAACTAGAAAAATGCTCACTCCAACCAACCTAATAACTAAATACAGATAAATAAGGCATCTACTCACTATAAACAACCAAATATAGCCATTCGTAAAACTGAAGTGGACAATTCATACTTAAACATCACATAGACCTATTGAACCATACATTTTTGCATAACTGAAATAATTAAACACGACACAGTTAAAGCACCGCACGACAAATGCTACTACAACAAAGGGTACGGGTTGGCAAGCTAGAAAAGGTAAGATTTGCTGATAGAGTGTTGCCTCACATTTCATGGACGGGATCCTTCCAGTTGGAAGAGCATGGGCCCATGGTGCGCTCTGTGATGTCACAGATGGGCTATTTCACCTTGGAAGAACCTTCATGGGTGCCCTCCTCGTGGTCGTGGTCGATGAGATCTGACTTGGCAATTGAGGATCCCAAGCCGCCGCCGTAGAACGTGTCTTTCAGAAATGACAAAATGGGCTTGATGGCATATAAAGCTCGCAAATCCTTGACCGCTGGCGGAGGAGATCAGCAGCAGGGCTGTTGAAGAGATCGACGGCGGTTGAACCAGAGGGGTTGGCGATGTACCACTTAACCTGTGACATGGCCCGCATGAAGCTGTCGGTGTGGACGAGCTTGATGTCGTAGCCAGCTTTCTCGAGATACAAGATGTCGCTAGCCCGGCCCGACATGAAGCCTTCAGCATGGCAACGTAGTCAACGTCTTCGCCGGCTTCCGCGGTGACATGTTGCTCCGGGATCGACAGGTCGGGGCGAACGGCGGCCACCTCACCAACGTCCGTCGGAGAGGCCATGATAAACCTCTTCTTGGCCAAACGCTTGTCGGGCTCCCCGGGATACATTGTCGAGCTTAGGCTGCGACATTCTGGAGCAGGGGATGTGGATCTGGCGGGGAGGGACACCGAAGGCCTCATCTAAAAACTCAGGGGGAGTGGGGCGACAGAATGGAAATCGTTGGGTAACCTGAACTTTATTATCTAAGCTAGGAGGAATGGGCAGACCGGCAGGGGTTGACGGCGGCGCCGGCGGCCACTGCGAGGTAGGGTTCGATGGGGGGAGGGGGGCGGGTGGGGGACTGTGGAGGGGGGGGGGGTTGGTGTTTGAGGATACGCCGTGGCTACTGAAAATTTTAGTAATGGTGCGTGGAGATGGTGGTGGACGAGGGAGGGCGACGGTTCAAATGCCTCAGCTACTGCAATTTTACTCTAAGGTCGGTGCTGGAGGAGTGTGGGCGACGGTTGAAGTACGGCGGCTACTAAAATTTCGGTAAAGGAATTGATGAAGGGCGGGAGTGCCCAAGATCGCGCACGGTCCAATAACAATAAGCGTGTATGATAATAAGGAAAAGTGGTGCGGATCTGCCGATTTTTGCAACGCGCAAGGCGGGTAGTTTGTTTTTTATATTTCTAGCTAGCTGGTCTATCGCACACAGTTCGTCCTAATTTCCAAATAAACTTACCCGCCTGTAGCTTGCACAGGTGGTGGTTTTACAGCGCACTTGCATCGCACATGGTTGAGCCAGTACCTCCACCTTAATTTGCTCGCGCTTGCACGGTCGTGGTGATTTCAGCGCACTTGCATCGCACACGGTTGAGCCAGTACCTCCACCTTAATTTGCTCGCGCTTGCGCAGTCGTGGTGATTTCAGCGCACTTGCATCGCACACGGTTGAGCCAGTACCTCCACCTTAATTTGCTCGCGCTTGCGCGGTCGTGGTGATTTCAGTGCACTTGCATCGCACACGGTTGAGCCAGTACCTCCACCTTAATTTGCTCGCGCTTGCGCGGTCGTGGTGATTTCAGCGCACTTGCATCGCACACGGTTGAGCCAGTACCTCCACCTTAATTTGCTCGCGCTTGCGCAGGCGTGGTGATTCACATCGCACCAGACGCATAGCGGTCATCAGAGTCTTTGCAGCAAAAAATAACGTTAGAGAGGGTCAAAAGATAGCCGCACCAACATGTAGCCCAAATATATATGAGTGAAAAGGGTGGTTTGTGATGTTCAAAATTCCAATGCACAACTTTGACCGCGCGGGCCCACGGTTGGGCGCGTCGTTGAAGATCGATGATAGGATCCAGAAGTCAAGAACCACCTGGAAGTGGCCAAATATATGTACGAATATTGGGGATGTTTAAAACTTTAAATACACAATGCATAACTTTGGTGGCACCTGCCTCGCAAACCCGAAAGCACCCTAACAACCACCTAGCTAGGATATATATAATGACATAATGTCGTACCTAGCTAGGATGCTTGGCCCGCCACCTCCCACTTCGTGTCAACGGGGCAGATGCACGTAATGATCGATACTTTGGTCATACATGCATGTCGCCATGACCTATACCATAAGACGAACCAATGAATCTATCATTTGGTCAAATGACAGTTGTTGTTATCGATAAACCGCTCGGGCCAATAGATTGAACCATCATAAAAATCGCATGAGAGGGACCACAAAACCAGCACCTCTTGCATGCGGCCCAAAATGATGTACGTTGGGAAGGGGTGATGTGTGTTTTCAATATAGAATAATGTAAAATTTAGAGGTGCCTACCTCTCGATACAGACAACAACCATGAAGGCAAGGTAGTTAAGGACATGATACGCAGGGTTTGATGTAGGTCGAACCCAGCAATCCGAGCATCTGGGAGGGAATCACAAACTAGGAGGAATCCATTCATGGCCAACACACACCCCTCATTATCGGTCAAAGGGATGATATATATACACTCGGGGAGCCCACATACATCCTTGTCGTCACAAAAGCCGCACAAGGGAGACGTGGTCGATCAGAAGACCCGGTATACACTGCATGCGGCCCGAAAATATGTATGAGTACGATGGTGTATGATGTGTTTAAATCCCAAATGCACAACTTCGATGGGCCACGAACTACATTACAAACCAAACACCATACCCGACTCCAAGCCTGGTTCGATATGTACGATGTCAGTTTCCCAACTTCGAGGCAGCGGCGGGGGGGGGGGGGGGGGGGGGGGTCAGTCAACCCACGCATGCGCTCAAACTTTATTTTGTCTAGCATGGGACACATCTATATATATGTATACATCTATACACCTATATAGTGTGCGAATAACTTTGAAAGTTGCTCGTTGGATGAAGCCAATCCGATGGTATAGAGATGGCAAATCCGAGCACTACTGGTCGTTGTATATCATCTACATTCCACCAGATTCTGCCACATGTGCAATCTAGAAGACTCCATGGTTGAACTTAAGCATAATGCACAAACCTCAAAACACAAGCACTTCTCCTTTGTTCTCTAGAATCTTCCATATCTTAATTGCCGAAACTTTTTTTTCTAAATGAATTGTCACTTTTTGTTCTTACCTTTACAATGCATTATTCCATGAATCTTAAAACATATTTTTTTTATAAAACTAATTGATTTTGGATGAGATGAACTATAAGAATTAAACGAACATCTACATCATGCATATATGGGAGAAGAGGCGGGAAACAGATGAGAGGAGTGGCGAGAAACGAAAGCCTGTTTTGAATGAAAACCTAGTAGAGAAGGAAGCGTGAGCTACACGACGCATGCGCACAGTGCTTACCCATGTACTGCATGTGCTGTCGAAAGGGCTCAGGGTTGCCGTTCGATCTGGGAGCATCCAACGGTGCACACGTACGATCCGTGGGGTTTGGGTTCTGGCCAGTCAGAACGCACGACTCAGATCGCGCGCGCGGCGGCAGCGAGGGGGGGGGGGATATCATACGGAAACCAACATTCAGTGGAAACTGGTGAAAACCACGAGAAAAAGATGTTTGGAAGTTTCAAAAAATTTGAAAAAAATGCGGGATGTTAAGAGGATGATGTTTTATTGCCACACAAAATTTCAAGTTGAAACACCTTACGAGATATGAGCTATGAAAAAGGCAAAATCAGCGTTGAATAGTGCCAAATAGTAATGTCACTATTCAGGGTTGAATTTATCTTTTTCATAGCTCACATCTCATAATGTTTTTCAACTTGAAATTTTGTGTCACAATAAAACATCACCCTCTTAACATCCCACATTTTGTTTCAGATTTTTATGAAACTTTAGAATATGGTTTCCACGAATTTTTCATTGAATATCGGCTTTCATGAGTGAAGCGTGTGCTATTTGAAAACATTTCGTGAGAAGAATCTTGGTTTTTAAATCCTGCAAATCGAAAACTAAGCCGAAAATCGTGAAACCTGCCATGGTGTCACGGCATGGCACTTATATGTCGAGGAATTTTTTTGTCCATTGTGGCGTAAGTTTTATTACAAGCCTCTTACAAACCGGAGCTTAATTCTCTCAAAGAAGCCTCGTGGTGCCGATAGGGAAACGTGTCCCCCTTGTGGGCGAAACATAATCACTGCCTCTTTTCTCCTTGTATTTTCTTCTACGGGCAACATGGAACGACAGGATATCCGTGCTGAAATTTAAACTTATTCAGGGTTCGTTTGGCCTTTTTATACACTAATTGAGTTTCCTAGGCATTTAATGTCCATATTCAAATCTGAACTACAAATACATGGTCCATTTCACCAAAATGGCTAGAAAAATCATACATGTGTCCTTGGGTGCATGTTTAGGTCCCATGCCAAGAATGGGAACGAATTACAACCGTACCAGTGTCATATGGCTCGTCCTCAAACATTTCGAATCTCGGTTTTTAAGTCCCCATAAATCCTAAACTCTCCAGAAAGTCATCAAAGGTGGCATGGTGTCACGTCATGGCACACATATGTCATGGTAAAAACATTGTCCAATTTGGGCCAAGCTTTATTACAAACCTCTTACAAAAACTGGAGCTTCTCTCAAAGAAGCCTCGTGGTTCCGATAGGGAAACGTGTTACCCTTGTGGGCGAAACGTAATCACTGCCTCTTTTCGCCTTTTATTTTCTTCCACGTGCAACATGGAACAACATGATATCCGTGCTGAAATTTAAACTTATTCAGGGTACGTTTGGCCTTCTTATACACTAAGTGAGTTTCCTAGAAATGTAATGTCCATAATTCAAATGTGAACTACAAATACATGCTCCAGTTCACAAAAATGGCTAGAAAAATTATACATGTGTCCTTGGGTTCATGTTTAGGTCCCATGCCAGGAATGGGAACGAATTACAACCTTACCGGTGTCCTGGCTCGTCCTCAAACATTTCGAATCTCGGTTTTTAAGTCCCCATAAATCCTAAACTCACCAGAAAGTCATCAAAGGTGGCATGGTGTCACGTCATGGCACATATATGTCGGGGTAAAAACATTGCCAATTTGGGCCAAGCTTTATTACAAACCTCTTACAAATCGGAGCCTGTCACAAGAACCATCGTGGTTTCGATAGGGAAACGTGTCCCCTTGTGGGCCAAACGATAATCACTCCCTCTTCTAGCCTCATATTTTCTTCTACACGCGAAACGGAACAACTGGAGATTCATGCTGAACTTTGAAATTATTCAGGGTTCGTTTGACCTTTTTTATTCATTAATTGAGTTTTCTAGGCATTTAATGTCCATAATTCAAATCCGAACTACACATACATGCTCCAGTGCACCAAAATGGCTAGAAAAAACGTATATGCATGTTTCCTTGGGGTGCATGTTTAGGTCCCATGGAATGAATGGGAACGAATTTAACCGTCTCGCCGTCCTGCCTTGGCTTCAAACATTGCGAATCTCGGTTTTTAAATCTCTGTAAATCCAAAACTCACCAGGAAATCATGGAACTTGGCATGGTGTCACTACATGGTACATATAATTGTCCAATTTGGGCGAAGCTATATTACAAGCCTTTTACAAACCGGAGCCTGTTGCAACCCTCCTGGTTCCGGTAGGGAAACATGCCCCTCTTGTGCGCGAAATGATAATCGCTGCCTCTTCTTGCCTTGAACTTTGATTTCTACAGGCAACATAGAATAACAGGAGTGTCGGGCTGAAATTTGAAACTGTTCAGGGTTCGTTTGACCATTATATATAATGTATATTACTAATTACTAAGTTTTCTATGCATTTAATGTAGTCCATAATTCAAATTTGAACTACAACCACATGCTCCTGTGAAGAAAAATGGGTGGGAAATCATACATGTGTCATTGGGTGCATGTTTAGGTCTCGTTTAAGGAATGGGAATGAATAACAAACTTGTCGTCATCCTGAAACATTGAGAATCTTGGTTTTTAAATCCCAGTAAATCAAAAAGTCACCCAAAAAACATGAAACTTGGCATGGTTTCATGACATGGCACATATATGCCGTGGTAAAAAAATCGTCCAGTTTGAGAAGAGGCGCACACATTAGTAGCCAACGAAGTCCTTTTTGAAACAAAAAACTGACACATTAATATCGCAAACATGTGTATTATATTAACCATGTCGAAATTTAACCATACTCGGTGGCGTGCGTGCAGCTGTTTGATTAGACGGGACAAGCGCGAGAAGTCCGCTGTGTAGGCTCGATGGGACGCGTGCGAGAAGTCCGCCGCGCAGGCTCGACGGGACGCGTGCATCCTTTTCACCTCGCAGGCTCGACGAGACACGTGCGAGCAGCAAGGCCGCCCATGCTCACCGGGAAGCGAGCTCTTTGACCTCCATGCACCAGCCGCCGCCCGCCTCGCTCACAACTTCTCCATTAATGGGTTAATTAAAGCACCTGGACGGAGGGTGTTTGCTTGTGATCCCATGGCAGCATTTGCTTTGTTCGTGTTTTCAACTCGTATTTCGCCCTAATTTAAATTGCCACATAGGGCAACGGATAATGCGACCACAAATAAAATGGCAACGGATAATACGACGACAAATTTACAATGGCGCAGATAATAATTGTCTTACATATTCCAGATAATTTAAAATGCCACATGCGGCAAAGCCCGGAAGACACGGGGGCAAGAGAAGAAGGAAATTGCAGACAACGATCTGGGTCGCTACTGTCTCTACTCGTCGATGGATCGCCGGGCGGCGAAATCCTCCAGCTCCTTCAATTCCTCATGACTTTGCTTGAAAGCAGCCACAGATTCCTCCACCTCCTGCTCGCGCTTGATCTGGAGCTTCCTCAAGCCACCCGTCAGTTCCTCGACGATCGCTTTCAGCGTCATCTCCGAGGCACTGCTCTGCTCATGCAGCATCTTCCAGCTGGGGGCCTCCTCCTCCTTCTCGGCGACCAACTTGAGGAGCTTTGCATTGTCACCCATGAGTTGCTCGACGAGGCCGGTCGCCTTGTCAACCGAGGCATCACTGATCTTGAGCAGCTTCATCAAGCCGTCGACCAGCTCCTGCTGTGTAGTGACGCCAGCGAGAATGTCATCGCCACCGGCAAAGGACTTAAGGAACGCCGGCTCGTCGCGATGGCCGACACCATGAATGCACTTGTGAGAGCCCTCGCGTGCCCGTGAGAGCTCGTTCAAGGTCTCTGCGGCGCGCCGGGACATCTCTACTGCGGTTGCGACTTCGTGGCGGGACCTCTCTAGTGCTTCCGCGACCTTGGTCTTTGCTGTCTGGTTATATGTTCACCCTAAACTCCTCCTACCGGTCATGGCGGAATGACTTGACAGAAAAACCAGTTTTGTGGGTGATGAGGAGAGGAACTATGAAGTAATTTTCGAGTGGGTAGTTTTTATAGCCCGGTGCTAAGTGTGAACACATATTAGTTTGATAGGTGTGAACAGATTTTCAATTACTTATTGCATTGTAATCAGCAATGTGACGAGAAACAAGGTCAAAATTTATTGATGGCAGAAGGTTGACAACGTGGTTGCTCTCCATTGAGGCGGCCGCGGCGCGCTCCGCTCTGGCGTCCCTGTGCGCGCTCTGCTCGCCGTTGAGGCAAAATTACAATGGCAACGGTTAATAATTCTTAATAAGTGTCTTACCTATTCAGGATAATTTAAAATGCCAAATGCGGCAAGGCCCAGAACACTCATGACCTACATATGCATACAATTATAATAAAATATAAGCTAAAAGGCTGAGCTGGCGGCCTTCCGACGATGGTCTTCTCAGACTCCATGATCAGCATAGCACCCTTGCGGACGTTCACTCTGAGTGTCCCGACCCGCCTCCGCCTACGGAGCTGCTGGCGCTGGGAGGCTCTTGGGGCTGCTGGGCCTCTTCCAAAAGAGCTTGACAGCGTGCAATTGCGCGCATGACAACTCCGCGGAACTGCTCCATTTCCATGTCTCTGGCCTAGTAGCAAATTTTGTCGATCACCTGCATCCTCAACATATCACGTTGGCGATGTTCTACTTCATCGGGGACGTCAACTCCGCCAAGCATGCGCTCGAGCCTGGCCACCACATCATCAGGATCGAGGTTGACATGGCCGCCGCGGGCAATGATGAAGCCGCAGGCTGCCTTTGTCTTGACTGAATCGCAGAGGTCCTCTGCCCATTCCTTGCGGGGCATTAGGCTCTCGATGAGCACTGGTGAGGCGGTTCTTCGGGTGAGTCGTCGATCATGCCGCCGAGCAGCTCTGGATCTTTTGCATGGTGGATGGCAAACTGCTCATCACACCTCCTCTATAATATGTCAATTGTGCTCCCAAGGACTGTAACACCGATATCGCTCCCGATGGGCCATGGTACCTGCACCGGCCGATGAAGCTCTTGCTCCCTGACCTGCTCCTGCTCGTTCTCCTCGCCGAAGATGTAACGCAGGTAGGCGTTGACATCGATGGGTGAGGACTAGATCTTCGCAGAGTGTCGCGGCGGTGCGTTGCCGCATGGGTTATATCATATAACTTATATGCAGCAAGCCTTTAGCTGGTGGCGGGAAACCGGTGAGGGAATAGGCGTGGATTTTACAATTCACCCATGTGGAGCGCGGGAACAACCCGAATACCATATCCGGTGCCACGTGTTATTTATCACACAAGTGTTAACATAAGGAAATGCATGTGTAACTTACTAATCATCGCACATGACTACTCGCAGACGCATCGTGTGCGATACTCCTAGCCGCTGCAAGCAACTAGTTTGCATTTTTCAAAGTTTTTTGTACACACAGAATCACACATGAACTAACTGTATTAACCGCCTGTGTTGTGAATTCTCATCGCAAATAGTTCATCCGAGTCAGCTGTTTGCTACGTATCACACATATCTTGTTAAGTTGAGCCGTTTCTGTTGCGTTCGCTAATCAAAAACAGTTCGTCCGAGTGAACCGTATGCCCTATATCACACACACCTTGATCTGGCTAACCGTTTATGTTGCACTCCCTAATAGCAAATGGTTCATCGGAGCGAACTGTATGCCGTATATCACACACACATTGATATGGCTGCCCGTTTCTGTTGTTCTGCCTCATCGCAAACAGTTTGAACGGGTTAACCGTGTGCCCTACATCGCACACGTAACTAAAATATGAACCGTGTTTGATGCATCCTCCATCACAAACGTTTTGCACATTTTTGACGTTTTTTTACATCCCTGTTTGTGATTAATGCATCGCACACAGTTTCGTCAAAGGGTCTCTGATCGTAGTGTTGCATTAGCAGCATCCTGCAGTAGGGTCACGTTGGTCGGCATAATTGTCATAAACACTAAATTAACCAAATAATTATAAAATATTATATATACCACATCCGAATTATAGACAGGACGAAGGCCGACGGAGGCGGATACCAAAACCATCGCACTATATAATAACAAACAATAATAAAAGTAAGAAAATTATACAAGTATCTATCTAAATCATACAAGTAAGAACTTTTCTCTTTTAAAAAGAAGATAAGATCAAGAGGCTCACCACGGTGGTGCCGACGACGAGATCGGCGCGGGCGATCGACGGCGGTGAGGACGGGGACGGGACAGGACGGACCACCAAACCTAGACAAATCTTGAGGAAAATGGAGTTTGGACAAGGAGCTTCGAGAGGAGAAAGCTTAAGTGTGGCACGGGCATTTCATCGAACACCTCATGTGCATAGGAGGTGAGCTAGAGCACCACAAAGCTCTCCCACGGCCGGCCCAAAAAAACAGAGCACTCCACTGATCTGCTCGCGGGCAAGGGGGTATATATAGGCATCTCATTGGTCCTGGTTCATCGCTGGAACTGGGACTAAAGGACCACATTTGGTCCCGGTTCCAACCATGAACCGGGACTAAAGGTTGTGTGTGACGCCCCTGATTCAATCGTACACTAATCATACACGCAAATGTGTACGATCAAGATTAGGGATTCACGGGAAGATATCACAACACAACTCTAGACACAAATTAAAATAATACAAGCTTTATATTACAAGCCAGGGGCCTCGAGGGCTCGAACAGATCAGCTTGAATTCAAACGAGTCAGCGGAAGCAACAATATCTGAGTACAGGCATAAGTTAAACAAGTTTGCCTTAAGAAGGCTAGCACAAAAGCAACATCGATCGAAAAGGCAAGGCCTCCTGCCTGGGAGCCTCCTAACTACTCCTAGTCGTCTGCGGCCTCCACGTAGTAGTAAGCATCGGCGGTGGCATCTAGCTCCTGGGCTCCGACATCTGGTTGCATCAACCGGAAAGAAGAAGAAAGGGGGAAAAGGGGGAGCAAAGGAACCGTGAGTACTCATACAAAGTACTCACAAGCAAGGATCTACACTACATATGCATCGGTATCAATGAAATGGGCTGTATATGTGGACTGAACTGCAGAATGCCAGAAGAGAAGGGGAAAGCCTAGCCTATCGAAGACTAGCATCTTCAAGCAGCTCCAAGCATCTTGCAGCATCAGAAGAGGTAAGAGTAGCATAAAGTAAAGTAGTAGTAGTATTATCAACCTCGGCCAGAGATCCTTTCTAGACTCCCTGCGAGAAAGCATCCCAGAGCCATACTATCCAGTTATCACCTCAAGTATCCAGTTCTAGTTGTATCGATCGGGATACAACTCCAAGTGTCCGCTATCAGAGGACATGCTATCGATAGATGTTTTCTTCCCTGTAGGGGTGCACCAACTTACCCACCACGCTCGATTAACTCCGGCCGGACACACTTTTCTGGGTCATGCTCGTCCTCGGCCAAACAATACGCCACAACCTAGGCTTGACAGAGAGGTCAGCATGCCGGACTAAACCTATGCCCCCAGGGGTCGTGGGCCATCGCCCCGGGAACTCTTGCACATTGCGAGGGCGGACGGTGAGCAGACCTAACTACCTCCTTAAAAAGGCAGGTGCTTACCAGTCCAACCCGGCGCGTGCCGCTCAGTCACTGACGTCTATTAAGCCTCGGCTGATGCATATGACGCAGAACGCCCATACTATGCCCACGTGATGGTTAGTGCTATCAGGCCAGAGGCCCCTCGGATCAAATGTCCAAATCATAGTGGATTAGGAACGCGGTAACAGGCAGAGACTCACGAAAGATGTGACCCGTTGCCCGTCTCGAGGACTTGCGGCAAGGGCTAGGAATGCCCAGCCACGCCGTAATTATCTCGCTGGCACCCTCCAGGTCAACCCGACTCCTCATCACTCGCAAATATGCTCGTGCGGGTACCCCTCAGTGCCGACCCGTCTTTAGTAACAGGGTTCAGTGTAAAGTCATAGTAACCATAGTAACTGTGTGTCCAAACATCAAGGGGAAAAGTCGAGGAATCCCCCCCCCCCCCGGTGAATTCCACTTGATGTAATCATCAAGGTGAATGTAAGAGGGACCACCCTCGAGGTTCACACTTGAGGGGTTGCACGACAGAGTCGTATCAGAAGTGGTTAAAGAGGAAATCACCCTCGATGACCACGACCGAATAGCTACTGTCGGTGTCAAAACCGGCGGATCTCGGGTAGGGGGTCCCGAACTGTGCGTCTAGGCGGATTGTAACAGGAGACAAGGGACACGATGTTTTTACCCAGGTTCAGGCCCTCTCGATGGAGGTAAAACCCTACTCCTGCTTGATTAATATTGATGATATGGGTAGTACAAGAGTAGATCTACCACGAGATTAGAGAGGCTAAACCCTAGAAGCTAGCCTATGGTATGATTGTTGTTCGTCCTACGGACTAAAACCCTCTGGTTTATATAGACACCGAATAGGGTTAGGGTTACACAGAGTCGGTTACAATGGTAGGAGATCTACATATCCAGACGCCAAGCTTGCCTTCCACGCCAAGGAAAGTCCCATCCGGACATGGGAAGAAGTCTTCAATCTTGTATCTTCAAAGTCCAGAGTCCGCCAAAGGCTATAGTCCGCTATCCGGACACCCCCTAATCCAGGACTCCCTCAGTAGCCCCTGAACCAGGCTTCAATGACGATGAGTCCGGGCGCGCATATTGTCTTCGGCATTGCAAGGCGGGTTCCTCCTCCGAATACTTCATAGAAGATTTTGAACACAAAGATAGTGTCTGGCTTTGCAAAATAAGTTCCACATACCACCGTAGAGAGAACAACATTTACACAAGTTCAATCTGCTGACGTATTCCGTGGTGTGACATCACACCACGGCCAAGCCTTTATTCGAATCATTTTCACTGTCCCACCTCAGCGCGTTTAGCGAGGCGGTTTCCTTGGCACGTCTTGTCAAAGCAGAGATTGTGTCCCTTTATTCCGGGATTCTCATCAATACGGGCGTGGGTAACACAACCGCGCCATTGATTATGGCGCTTGGTAGATAAGCGAGTTTTATCAGGCCGGTGGGGACGCATAGCTTTGTCCGTCCATATAAGGGGATAAGGATCCACTTTTTCACACACGCCTTTTTCCTCCTTTGCTCATCCATTTCCGTGCACTCGAGCTCCAGCGCCCAAGTCCGCACATCCCACCTCAACCTTCTCCAACTATGTCCGGAGCGGGAGGCAAGTGGATGGCCTCCTCCACACGTAGGGGCACATCAAAAAGCTACGGAAGGCCGGATACTTGTCTGGCGACATCGCGCATAGGCTCCCCAACAAGGGGAAGCTCATCCCCACCCCCAGGCCCCATGAGAGGGTGGTGTTCCTCCCCCACCTCCTCCGCGGACTAGGGTTTCCACTTCACCCATTCGTCCAGGGGCTCATGTTCTACTACAGCCTAGATTTCCACGATCTGGCCCCGAATTTCATCCTCAACATCTCGGCGTTTATCGTCTTGTGCGAGGCCTTCCTCTGCATCCAGCCCCACTTTGGCTTATGGCTGAAGACCTTCAATGTCAAGCCAAAGGTAGTGGGCGGCCGCCAAGCGGAGTGCGGAGCTGCCATGGTGGGCAAGATGGCCAACGTCCTATGGCTCGAGGTCTCCTTTGTGGAGACCATAAAGGGGTGGCAATCGGGGTGGTTCTACATCACCGAGCCGCGCGACTCTCAATGGGTGGCGGCCCCCGAATTCCGATCTGGCTTCCCTACACGGCTCACCTCTTGGAAAGAGACAGTCCTGACGTGGGGTAATTCGGAAGAGCTGACCGGACTCCAAACCTGCGTCCGAAACCTGGTGGACAAGAATCTCAAGCTTGTCAACGTAATACAGGTGATGCTCATCCGCCGGATTCTCCGAGGCCAGCAACGGGCCTTCAACTTGTGGGAGTTTGATCCAGCACAGCACCGAACCTTGAGCCGGCTTTTCGACACTACGTATGAAGATTCCTGGAAGGTGCTGTTCAAGGGCGCCGAAGCTCCCGCATCCGCTACCGAAGATCACAGATTCAGCTCGCAACATCAAGCCATCGAGGTAAGTTATTTTACCCTTTACGGGACTCTTTTTTCATAGTTTGACTCTTTGCGGGATCTAAAACTCCCTCACCTTTGACAGGACTGGCTGAAGACGTCCGAACAGATTGACCGTCCGGCTCCTTGCCGGAAGACCAGCGGACGCCCGATTAGCCGGGCTGCTGGTTCCGCACCTCACATGGTGCCGGAGAAGAAGGCCAAGAAGAAGGCCACGGAACTCGAAGGAGTTCCGGCGCTTGTGTTCTCGGACTCATCGTCCGATGACTTCGAGGCGGACTCCCCCGAAGACGAGGAGGAGGAAAAAGGGCCTCTCCCAGTGAGAGAAGAAAAGGAAGGCCGCCCCAACTGGGAGGCCGAAGGGTCCAAGAAGGGAAGGACCCTTCCTCTGGACTACATCGCCAATGCCGACGACGACGAAGAGGGGTGGGCACCAAGGACCAAGCCCCTGGCGAAATCGTAAGTGTCCGGACACCAGAATAACTCATGGCATTCCATTTGTCGCACAACATCTTCTAATGCCAAGTATAACCGTGCAGCCCGCCCAAGGACGGGCTCGACGATTCGTCGAGCGGCTCCCTGGATTCGTCGGAGGTGAATAGCACCTCACTTCCAACCGCCTCGTCTCCTCCCGCCGCGGATGACGCTGGGGTGGAGTCCCAAAAGGGGCCCAGCCAGGAGGAGGTGGCCCTGGAGGCGCCGCAAGGTGTCCTCCTGGAACCCGGGCTCAAAGGGGATAAAACCCCGAAGGGCTTCAAGTCCGGCCCTGTGCCGGACTCCGTACCAGAACCTTCAGTGGTTCCGGAGTCCGACAGGCGACCCCTTCGTAAGAAGGGCAAGACTGCGACGCCGGTGACCTCCGTCCAACCGGAGGCACCGGATGATTTGATGGAGGCGCTTAACGGCGCTTCCATCAACGAGGAGCACCGCACTGTTATGAGTGCGGTGATCCAGAAAGTTCAGTCCGCCAAGAGCGGGCTGACTGAAGCCTGTGCCAGCCTTCTAACAGGCATTGAGGTATCTTATATCTTATATTTACTAGTTGGAGGCACCTTTCAAGTACTCTCATTAATCCATGTCATCAAAATTAATTACACCGTTGGATTGTAAAATTTACGTCCAGGATAAAAGAAAAACTATGTAACATAGATTGCTCCCTATGTCCATAAAAAGGGCATCTGACACGTCCAAGATAGCTGCATTTTGTATTAAAAAAAACCTCAAGCCGTTCCCTTCAAAATTAAAAGTAAAGCCTCATGTAAAAAAAGGAAGCCTTGATCCGTTCCTAAAAAAGAGCCTCGTGTCCAAGAAAAAAGGATAAAAGAAAAACTACGTAACATAGATTGCTCCCTATGTCCATGAAAAGGGCATCTGACACGTCCAAGATAGTTGCATTTTGTATTAAAAAAAAACCTCAATCTGTTCCCTTCAAAATTAAAAGTAAAGCCTCATGTAAAAAAAAGGAAGCCTTGATCCGTTCCAAAAAAAGAGCCTCGCGTCCAAGAAAAAGGAAAGACCGAAAAAAGGAAACCGTCCATCCAGCATATACAAAACAAATAAATCCTTAGTTAAAAAAAAAACCTCGATCGGTTCCCTAAAAAATAAAAGGTAAAGCCTCACATAAAAATGGAAAGCTTTGATCTGTTCCTAAAAAAAGAAAAGCCTCACATCCAAGGAAAAGGAAAGACCAAAACAAAAAGAGAAGGAAATCATGAAAAAATGAAAGAAATTGCACGGCCCGGCTGATTGCCCGTAAAAGTCTCTGGAAATTAAATATTCTGCCAAGTAAAATCACGGGGACTCCTCTACATGGCCACTACCTCCTTCTCCCATTGAATCCTGCTCTCCTACATATGGCAGGTTGCTGTCATTTTTGTCTGTCAAATAAAGTGTACATCGCTCTCCCAATGGTGTTCGTCTCCAACCTTTTAATCTCACTTTTTCCAACCACACAATCCATCATGTATATTAACCGTGTTCCACCTCATAGTTTGTATCTCAGTTTTCAAGTGCAGCAATCCATCATGTATATGTACATGATTTTATCCAACCATGTTGATTTGGCAGGTTAGATCCGATCAAGCAATCCAGCATGTATATTCCAGTACATGATTTTACTCATGATATGTTGATTTAGCAGGTATGATCAACTCAAACATGTGGGATCTCCTAATTGTGTTCCTCTTCGTTCTTTCATTCTTAGTTTTCCATGTTCTGGCAGTAACTTATTTTTCCCCACGATGGTTCATTTACTAGGAGCTATGTTAACTTTGAAGCAGATGGAGCCAAGTTCAGCAAGATATGGGTTTCGCACGTATATTTTCCTTCTCTCGCAATTCAATCTGTCATACTTCTAATTTATTTTTCTATATGCTTACTCAGAAAATAAATCTATCATATTTTGTGGATTCAGTATATTTTTACATGGGAGATTGAAGCAGAAATTTGTCCCACCGAAGTGGAGTTGGTCGAGACTCGCTTGGATAGATTCAAGACTCAATACTAATCGATATACTCGAGGAGACGAAGAACCTTGGAAATCATAATAGAAGTAGGATGGGTGTCATTAAGTATTTATTTATTTTGAGGAATAAGTCATTTTTGTGGAGTTAGACTAAATTTTGATAGCCAAATTCTGTTGGTATAAATAGCAGATGGGCAACCAATCTATGTCCCCAGCAATGTGTAGTCCATCACATCATGTTTCCAGTATACTGTTTACAAACAAACAACGGTTGACGGTTCTACTACATAAAATCGTACGTACAGAAATTTTTAAATAATAAATGTGTACACAATATTGAAAAGCAGATGAAATTCATCTGGTCAAAGAATGTTTAGTTCTATATTGCATCTCCACAAATCTTAAATCCGAATAATCCATCGCACAGTTCCCACCCACCATATTAATCGTAGAAGAAATTCAATAATAATTTATTGGTTAAGACAACAACTTAAAATCTGAATAGTGTATGAACCTTAAAGGTATGAGAAAATAGAAATCTCTTACATATATTATTTGATACAGTGTCACGTATTTTGATGGAAAACTGAGCCAATCCATTAATGTCTATAGAAACAAATTATTATACAATTATACAAATTTAAGTGCAATCCAATGTTCCCTAGGGAGGACTTCTTAAATATTGCACATCTACAAAATATACCATGTGAGGAAAAGGGTTTTAAGATTAAATTCTATCGGTCTTCGGTGGTGAAAAGAAAGTAGTGTGTCTGTTTAGATAGTTTCTATGTAAAATTGCTAGCCCGTGCTGGAGCACGGGTTGACGACTAGTGTATTTAAGATATGTAAAAATATTACCGCATAGATAGTAGCCCCTGATGCTCAGTTTGGTGTTCGGAAAGAAATAGCCGAACTGAGGATCTAAAAAGATATACGCAGGAGTCTAACATAAGTATGTCAATATGGGAATGCAGGCTGCGCTGCTGACCTCTGCCGCACTGACTGCGGAGGTTGATGCATTAAAGCAGAGCCTCGAGCGGTCCAAGAACGAGCTCGGACTTGCCAAAAAGCAGCTCGAGGACAAGGAAGGTAAGTAATACCTTATGGGAGTATTTAAAAGACGTGTTTGCAAAAAATGACAGGAATAATGTGAATATTGCAGGGGCCACGAACGAGGTGGCGACCCTGAAGGAAGCGGTTTCCAAGGCCGAAAGCAATGCGGCCGCAGAGCGCACCGAGCGAGAGAAGCAGGAGGCGCGGGTGGCGGAGGTGCGGCAAGAGCTCCAGGCTCTTGTGGAAAAACACGAGAGTTTGGAGCGTGACTCAAAGACTCGAGAGTCCGAGCTCGCCTCGGCCCTTGAGAGCGCCAAAGCCGCTAAGGCCGAAGCCCAAAAGCCCTCCAGAGATTGGGGCGATGAAGAAGATAGCGGCGGGTAAGGCATTCTATATGCAAAGCAAGCATGTGAAAGTGAATTATCTGTTACTTACCCGAATCCGGAGCTCTCCAGGAGCATTCGCAGATCTGCCCCGCAGTGTGGCTGATGCTGCCGCATTCTACCGAGCCGAGGAGGGAAGCTCGACGGAGAAGGTGTTCTAGTCTCAGTATGCTGAGGCCGGACACCTGGTGCCCTTAAGCGACCAGTTGAAGCAGCTGGTCGAGCTCCATAAGGTGGCCGAACAGGCCATGAAAGGCCTCATAGTTCGGCTGTGGCCTAAGGAAGCCATGCCTGGGAGCTACTTCGGGCTGGTGAGGCGGCTGGTGGACGCCTGTCCATGGGTTGAAGTCATCAAGCGCTCCGTCTGCATCGAAGGTGCCCGTAGGGCCCTTGCCCTGGCTAAGGTGCACTGGGGCAAGATGGACGCTGAGAAGCTTGTGACGGACGGACCACCACCGAAGAAGGAGCATCGCAAGCTTGAAATGTATTATGAGGGCGTCCTGAAGGGTGCCTGCCTTATAGCGGATGAATGCTCCAAAGATATAATTTTTGAGTAGACTCGCATTTGTTATCCTGTGCACTGAAAACTTGTTCATATGCGCGAAGCAACACTTTTGAATTTAAAATATTACCTTCTGTGCGGCCGTTTATTAAATTTGAGAGATGGCGAGTCGTCGGCTTCAGCCCCCATGCCACGAAAGTCTTTGGGGTGTTCGGATAAACTTGAGCGCTCTTGTTCCCATTCTTGGGTCCTTCGAGGGAGGCGCTTAACGCAACGAACAAGGCAACCAGACTATAGTGCTTGAACACTCTCACTTAGCCATAGAATTCTATAATTTTAAATTTCGGCGAAGCCCCTAGTATTCGGAAGACCGAGTTCGGGGCGCTATCCACGCCTTAGGCCGGACAATGCCGACTCCTTGCTCTAAGCAGCATAAGTCTTTAGGGACTTGAAAGCCTCTCGAACAGCGACCGGCTCTCGCCCTATCATGACGGTCAGTTTTAGCTTTCTCCACTGAGGTGCTTAACCCAGCGCAACCGGGGCACAATCACAGTGGTTCTCCCAGCGCTACCTTAGCCGATATAACGGAACGTAAGGTACCAAAACATGGGAGCCGGGCAAACCCAACTATTGACCCAAGACATGATTCGAGCCGATGCATATAATGCTATAAGTTTGGGGTGCCGCACTTGTGAAAGTGTTGGACTTATCACATCATGTTATGGGGTACTTAAGCCTCGGTGTATTGCCCGTACCAAAGTGTACTTTAGCACAATGTCATATATTTATATATATATAGATATATATATATATATATATATATATATATATATATATAGAAAAAAGGGAATTCAATAATAGGCAGAAGCTATATATTGTTTATTCAAAAGGGCTGCAGTAAGAGCAGAACGATACAAATAGTGCGATAAGCAAGGGACGGACTTTTTAACATGTCTCTCCGAGGGTAAGCCATGGATGGTATGTAAAACAGATATATTGCTCGTAATAGAGACCACCTGGACACTCGACGTAGCTTTCTGCTTCCCTGGCTGTTGCATCGTGTGTTCGGCGATTCTAATGCCGGACAGGGCTTCGTGAGAACAGAGTCCTGAAAGTAAAAAGAAAGAAGAAAAGAATGACACAATCGGGAGCCCCTGGTGCGGTTGAGCCGCATTCTGGGCATGCCGTGGTCGTGCCCCTTCCCCTATGCCCATGGTATTTCCAGAGCGTAATTATGTACGCGTAGTACTGGTTTCACAATTTCGCGAGGGCTGGGGCTTGGGCCGCGTTGCTATGCGTGCTCGGAACGTGCCAGGCGGTCTTGTTGTAGGTTACTCCGGGCGCGCTTGACGGTGTCCAGACGTTTAATAGCTGGACTCGAGAATTGCCTTAAGAGGCTGCTTTGTACTTCTGCCGCGAGGGCCGCCGTATGCTCCTCTGTCCGGAGAGAGCGTTCAGTGTTTCCATTGACCGTAATGACTCCTCGAGGACCTGGCATCTTGAGCTTGAGATATGCGTAGTGCGGCACCGCATTGAACTTTGCAAATGCGGTTCGTCCGAGCAGTGCGTGATAGCCGCCATGAACGGGACTATGTCGAAGATTAACTCCTCGCCGGAAGTTATCCGGGATCCGAAGACCACTTCAAGTGTAATCGAGCCTGCATAGTTGGCCTCTACACCTGGTATGACGCCTTTAAACGTCGTCTTCGTGGGTTTAATCCTTGATGGGTCTATGCCCATTTTGCACACTGTATCCTGATAAAGAAGGTTCAGGCTGCTGCCGCCGTCCATTAGGACTCTAGTGAGGTGAAATCCGTCAATGATTGGGTCTATAACCAATGCGGCGAATCCGCCATGGCGGATGCTAGTGGGGTGGTCCCTTCGATCAAAAGTGATCGGGCAGGAAGACCACGGGTTGAACTTTGGGGCAACTAGCTCCATCGCATATACGTCCCTTAGTGCACGCTTATGCTCCCTTTTGGGTATGTGGGTTGCGTATATCATGTTCACCGTCCGCACTTGCGGGGGGAAGCCCTTCTGTTCTCTATTGTTCGGCGGCCGGGGCTCCTCCTCGTCATTGCTATGCAGCCCCTTGTCATTGTTTTCGGCATTTAACTTGCCTGCCTGCTTGAACACCCAACAATCCATGTTGGTGTGATTGGCTGGTTTTCGGGGTGCCATGTATCCGCACGAGCGATCGAGTATTCGGTCCAAATTGGACGGGCCCGGAGTATTTCTTTTAAATGGCTTTTTCCGCTGACCGGGTTTAGAGCCTCTGAATCCGGCATTGACTGTCGTATCCTCAGCAGTATCGCCGTTAATGCGACGCTTGTGCTTGTTGCGACGCGACCAGCCACTGCTGTCCTTGGTATCCGAATTACCAGGGCTCTTGGTCATGTTGTTACTACGAGCTAGCCAGCTGTCCTCTCCCGTGCAAAAGCGGGTCATGAGTGTAGTGAGGGCTGTCATGGATTTCGGCTTTTCCTGTCCTAGGTGCCGGGCAAGCCACTCGTCGCGGATGTTGTGTTTGAAGGCTGCAAAGGCCTCGGCATCCGGACAATCGACGATTTGATTTTTCTTGGTTAGGAACCGTGTCCAGAATTGTCTGGCCGATTCCTCTGGCTGCTGAATTATGTGGCTTAGGTCATCGGCGTCTGGTGGTTGCACATATGTGCCCTGGAAATTGTCGAGGAATGCGGCTTCCGTGTCTTCCCAACAACCAATTGACTCCGGGCAAGCTGTTAAGCCAATGCCGGGCTGGTCCTTTAAGCTTGAGTGGGAGGTATTTGATGGCGTGTAGATCATCACCGCGGGCCATGTGGATGTGAAGGAGATAGTCCTTGATCCAAACCGCATGATCTGTTGTGCCATCGTATGATTCAATGTTTACGGGTTTGAAACCCTCAGGGATTTGATGATCCATCACTTCATCTGTGAAGCATAGTGGGTGTGCGGCGCCTCTGTATTGGGCTATATCACGATGCAGCTCAAATGAGCTTTGTCTACTGTGTTCGGCCCGGCCGGAGTTGCCATATCCGACGTGCCCAATATCGTCATGTGTCATGGGGCGCCCACGTGATCCGTAGATCGATCTTGTCTGCCTTGCCTTGTCCTCCAATATATATCGCTGGTCTGGCGCATTTCCCCGTGCCTTTGTATTTTTTGAGCGGCGACGGGGTGCGGCTTGAGTTGAGGGCCGAGAGGCCTCTCTGTCGCGGCCACGAGGTGACCGGTTAGCCATATCATGCACTGGTGATGTAGGTTTGGGTGCTTCCTCCTCTAATCGGGGTAGGAGCCTACGTCTTGGGTAGCTCTTGTAGGGGAGCTCGAGTTCATACTCTTCGGCCGCAAGGACTTCAGTCCATCTGTCTGCTAGCAAGTCTTGGTCAGCTCTAAGCTGTTGCTGCTTTTTCTTGAGGCTGCTTGCCGTGTCCATTAGCCTGCGTTTGAAACGCTCTTGTTCGACGGGATCCTTGGGCACGACGAATTCGTCGTCGTCGAGGCTTGCCTCATCTTCGGAGGGAGGCATGTAATTATCATCCTCTACCTCTCTTTCTGCCGCTCTCTCATGAGGGCTGGCTTCTCCATCCTCCTGCGCTGAATCATCTTTGGAGGGGTTATCTTCGGCACTGTCCGGGGTGTTATTGTCTCCCGTGCTGGAATCACCGTTTTTGCTGTGGCGGGATTTAGAGCGGCGCCGCTGACGCCGGCGCTTAGGCTGTTTCTTGGAGGGGTCATCCTCTGCTGTTCCATCGCCATTCCCATCTTTTGGGATGTCCACCATGTATATGTCGTATGACGAGGTGGCCTTCCAGTGCCCTGTGGGCGCTGGTTCTTGGTCGTCTCCTGCATCGTCGTCCATACCGTCGATGTCTTCGGAGTCGAAGTCGAGCATGTCGGTTAAATCATCAACAGTGGCTACGAAGTGGGTGGTGGGTGGGCTTTGATTTTCTTCGTCGTCCGCATCCCAACCTTCCTGACCATAATCCGCCAGGCTCTCCGATAAAGAGAGAGACTTTAGTGAATTCAGAATGTCGCCAAAGGGCGAGTCTTTGAAAAGATGTCCGTGGCAGTGAATTCCATGATCGGCGCCCAATCAGATTCGATTGGCAGGGGCGCGGAAGGCTCGGAGTCCGGAGAGGAGTCCGGCACCTTGGAGTTACGAGCTTCGCAAAGGACGGGGTAGGTGTATGGCTCATTCACCGTAGAGATCGCAGCCCCCGAGGCGGTGTCCAGCCACCCGTCCTCGATCGACGCGGTCGGCTCCGAGCTAAAGGTCGGAGCGGACTCTGGTGCGGCCTCCAGGACACCGCTCGCGGCAGAGCTAGATCATGCCCTCGTGATCTGGGCGCGCTTGGCTGTGGCTCGAACCCGTCGAAGATCAAGTCTCCGTGGACGCCACCGTGTAGTTCAAACTTCCAAATTTGACCTGATGGCCATGGGCGAAGCTTTGAATCTGCTCCAGATGGCCAGCTTAATTGGCCCGCAGCAAAAGCCGCCGAATACGAAGATCTGTCCGGGGAGAAAAGTCTCACCCTGGAGCGCATCGTTGTTGATGATCGGAGGAGCCATCGAGCCTAAAGATGATGATACAGAGGAACTCTCAATGAAAGCACCAATGTCGGTGTCAAAACCGGCGGATCTCGGGTAGGGGGTCCCGAATCGCGTCTAGGCGGATGGTAACAGTAGACAAGGGATACAATGTTTTTACCCAGGTTCGGGCCCACTCGATGGAGGTAAAACCCTACTCCTGCTTGATTAATATTGATGATATGGGTAGTACAAGAGTAGATCTACCACGAGATCAGAGAGGCTAAACCCTAGAGGCTAGCCTATGGTATGATTGTTGTTCGTCCTACGGACTAAAACCCTCAGGTTTATATAGACACCAAATAGGGTTAGGGTTACACAGAGTCGGTTAAAATTGTAGGAGATCTAAATATACGTATCGCCAAGCTTGCCTTCCACGCCAAGGAAAGTCCCATCCGGATGCGGGACGAAGTCTTCAATCTTGTATCTTCAAAGTCCAGGAGTCCGGCCAAAGGCTATAGTCCGGCTATCCGGACACCCCCTAATCCAGGACTCCCTTAGCTACACTATAGGGTTAACATCAGAAGTGCTGATGAGGTCTCACCCCCGGTACTCGATAGTAACCCAGTAGTGTCGAGCAACTAAGGGGAAGTGATGTGCGGTGCCGGGGCCTGGTCTTCGATCCCGTTGATCGGGTCTTCGATGATGAAGAAGGGGCAACAAGGACAAGGTGGGGGGTCACTGATGGATCATTAACCAACCTATACTAAGCAGTTTAGGATAAGCAGGTAAGGTACAACAACAGATACAAAAGCATACTATGCATCAGAATAGGAGCAATCAATAACAATATCAAAATCTAATGCAAGCATGATAGAATGGAATGGGCGATATCGGGATGATCAAAGGGGGGCTTGCCTGGTTGCTCAGACGAGGAGGAGGGTCGTCGGTGATGTAGCCGAACACAACATTAGCATCAGCGTCAGTCTCGGGGTCTACCGGAGAGAAGAGGGGGAAGAAACAATAAATATAAAGCAAACATAGCATCACAAAGCAAAACGTGGCAATATGTTGTGCCGGGTGTGACCTAATGTATGGCTACACGATATAGGTGAAGGGGGAATTCAACCGGGAATGATTTCCCGGTTCTGCACCTGTGTCAAACAGATGACCGGAGGGGGAAGTTCCATGTTCATATAGTTACAGGCATCTGACAGGTAAACGGACCGTGAATCCAGATTCGTCACGTTTTTCTGAGCAACTTCCATGTAGAAAACATTTTCATCCCAGTTACGGTTTAATTTATACGAATTTTCAAAGATCAAAACATTTTTTGGAATTATCAAAATTAACAGAAATGGTATTATGACGTTAGCATGACGTCACCACTGCATCGGCAAGTCAAACCGCCTAACCCAGGTCAAACCTGACTTGCGGGACCCACCTGTCATAGACAGTGGGTTAGACACAGTTAGTTTTAAATCTATACAGAGTTAATTAACTAGTGGGCTCGGCCTGTCAGTGGGTATTTAGCTAATCTAATTAAGTTGTAATTAAAAACCTTTTAGTTAAATTAGTTAAACGAACGGGCCCACACGTCAGTGTTAGGGGGAACACTACCCCGCGTTGACCGTGGTCAACGTTGTCAAACAAAGCCGGGGGCCTACTTGTCGGTGTCTCTGGGTGGGCCCCAGCAGGCGCCACGTCGGACGCCGGCGCCGGAACAAGCTCCGGCAAGCCTCCCGCGGCGGACGAGCGCCGGAGAGCGTCGGATTTGCTCTACAGAGGGCCAAAACGCTTGGCTTTGGGCGCGTTCGAACGACCACTCCACCCCGCGTCGATCTACGGTGTCGGAACGATCGGAGGTGGCCGGCAGGGCCGCCGACGTCGGCCATGGTGGTGGTGGCGCTCAGGCAAAACCGGGCGCGCGGCTACAGTGTGAACTAGTGCATGCTTTCGGTCGCGTTCGAGACAGAGGGGAGTGCTGCGTCGAGTGGAGCTGGCGCGAGGCCATGGAGGTGGCTGGAAGTGGCCGGACGGTGAGGTCTGATGGCGGATAGAGGATGATGAGGCGGCGAGCTAGCTAGGACGGAGCACGCGACGCGAGGAGAGGAATGGAGAGGGGAGGCTCACCGAGTGGCTATGACGAGCCGTCGACAGTTTAGGAGCGCAGGGTTCACCGGAGACGACGAAGATTGCCGGCGACAGAGGCGGAAGGGGGTGGAGGAGAGCGGCCACTACATGGCCTCCCAGCTCCCGCTGATGGTCGAGGACGACGGAGCGAAGGACAGCACTCCTCCCAGCCACCCGCACGATCGAGCGGGCGCTGGGGACCGCGAGATCGACGGAGGGCGACGGCGACGTGCTTGGGCAAGGAGAGGGGAGAGCGGCGAGCGCGTGAGGGAGAATCTGGCGGGGAGAGGGAGAGGCGGAGCGGGCGAGGGGGAAATATCCGGGGCCATGTGAAAGAACATGCAGTGCCCCCATGTTTGGTTTTGGTAATTGATGACAATCTCTATGGACTAATGGTTGCCTTGAGTTTTATTTGAAGGATTTGTCCATAGGCTTTTCTTGGAGTCAATTTGTTGGTTTCAAGGAGAGTTTGTGATGACCAAGGTGCCATTCAAGGAATTACCTAAAGATTGGTCATGTGAGAGGTTGATCAAGACTAAGTCAAAGAGTGAATCAAGTTGATCAACACACAGAGTGTAGAAGATGTACCGAGAGGGATCAAGCGATCCCATGGTATGGTAAGCATTGTCAATTACGCATTGTGTACTAACCCATGATCTTCGTGAGAGATCTTTGTGGAGTTAGGTTGTGGTGTGCAAGTTCAACTGAAGCATCACGAAGAGATCAAATGCTTGAAGCTTTCCGTCCATCATGGTGACAATGGACTTGTGAAGATGTGCGGAACAGTGGCTCACCCATAGTGGAGTATGGGGGAGCAATCAACCAGTCTTCATCGAGCCAACGTAATCATGAAAGGTGGTCCAACTTGGGGGAGTCAAGATCGTCATCATCTAGCTCAAGTGGACCATGCGCAAGGCAAAGGTTTGCCCTTGATAGGTTTTCTATTTTACCGGTCTCATGGTAGTTGTGGGAGACCGGGTTATACGATCGATTGCCGTACTATCAGGGGAGGGGGCTCTCGATGAGTAGCTTGATTGTATCATTCGTAGAGAGCTCAAACCATTGCATCCTTGCATCATCTTTATATGTTCTGGTTTGGTTCTTCTCCTTGTGAGATTTGGAGCTTATGGTCATTTTCATGACAAGCTCGAGTTCATCAAAAACAGAGTTCACATGCATCTTCTATGATGTTTTCGATGTTGGAGGTTCTGCCGGTTCTTCTCTGTTGGAGGTTCTGCCGGTTCTTCTCTGCTGGAGGTTTCACTCCTCTTGTTGTTAGGCATACCTCCCCTGCCTCTTCTATGATGCTACTCGTTGTCTTGTATCCAACAAGCTTGAGTTTTCTCAATTCGGAGCTCATATGAAGAAGTTATGGCAGTTCTGTTTTTCTCCCTGCGGTAGTACCGCGGTGGCAGCGGTAGTACCGCTTGTAGCATCAATCGGTAGTACCGCTCCAGTACCGCCTCGATTTTGGGTCTTGCACTTTTTGTGTCGGGTTGAGCAGTAGTTGCACGGTAGTAAGGCACGGTAGTTCGCCTATAAGCGGTAGTACCGCCTCGATTGGGCGGTAGTACTGCCTATAAGCGGTAGTACCGCTCCGGTCGGGCGGTAGTACCGCTACTGCATTACTGCCACCGTACTCTGCTCTGCCCTGCCTCATTTGGTTCCGTATTCTGCTCCTCGAGCGATAGTACCGCTAGGGTGAGTGGTAGTACCACTTATATGCGGTACTACCGCCCCAAGGTTAATGTTTTGTTGCTCGTTTTCCCTGCTTATTCCACCCGAGCGCTAGTACCGCTCGTGGAGCGGTAGTACCACTCGTGTGCGGGCTGAGCACATAACGGTTGGATTTTTCCCCTCCTATAAAAGGGGGTCTTCTTCCCCAATGAACCTTATCCTTTGAGCTCGTGTTCTTCCCCCATTGTTGACCTTCTTCGAGCTTGCTAACTCTCAATCCCTCCATGGATTCCTGCTAGTTTTTGAGGGAAAGAGAGAGGAGATCTAGATCCACATTTCCACCAATCACTTTCTCCTCTATGTGAGGGGAACCCCTTGGATCTAGATCTTGGAGTTCTTGGTGTTCTCCTTCTTGTTCTTCCTCTCATTTTCCTCCCTATCATTAGTTGCTTCAGTGGGATTTGAGAGAGAAGGACTTGGGCACTCCATGTGCCCTTGCCATTGCATTTGGTGCATCGGTTTGAGTTCTCCACGGTGATACGTGGAAGTTACAAGTTGAGAAGCTTATTACTCTTGGGTGCTTGGTACCCTTGAGCTTGTTCCTCTTGGGTGCTTGGGCGCCCTAGACGACTGGTGGTGCTCGGAGCTCAATCATTGTGGTGTAAAGCTCCGGGCAAGCGTCGGGGTCTCCAATTAGGTTGTGGAGATCGCCTCGAGCAATTTGACAGGTCCGGTGACCGCCCCCAAGGGTTGCCATTTGTACGGGTTCGGTGACCGCCCTCAAGGGTCCCTTAGTGGAATCACGGCATCTTGCATTGTGCAAGGGCGTGAGGAGATTACGGTGGCCCTAGTGGCTTCTTGGGGAGAATTTTGCCTCCACACCGCTCCAAACGGAGATTAGCATCCGCAAGGGTGTGAACTTCGGGATACATCGTCGTCTCCGCGTGCCTCGGTTATCTCTTACCCGAGCTCTTTACTTATGCACTTTACTTTGTGATAGCCATAGTGTTCCTTGTTATATATCTTGCTATCACATAGTTGTTTATCTTTCTTAGCATAAGTTGTTGGTGCACATAGGTGAGCCTAGTTGTTTTAGGTTTTGTGCTTGACAAATTAACCATTAGGTTTATTCCGCATTTGTTCAAGCCTAAACTGTAACTATTTTAAAGCGCCTATTCACCCCCCTCTAGGCGACATCCACGATCTTTCACTATGGCGTCGACCTTATCCCCTCGCTGCGCTGGCGAGGCGCGGGATGGTGAGCTGGTCCGGTGGCGACGCGTGGGCGTGCACCCTCGGTCGATTGCACAGGGGGGGAGGGTGGAACACGCCATGGGTGAGGTAGGTGGGCCGGCCTCCTGGGATGGCCGAGGCCCAAGGAGAGGCCAGGGGCTCTCCCAGCCCTCTTTCTTTCCTTTTTTTTGCCTTTTCTTTTAGTAGCAGGCTTTTGCAATTAAACTAGCCACCAAATGACTTAGCAAAATTGTGTGCCTGGCGAAAACAATCACTAGGCAATAATGTGCTCTGCCATAAAAAGTATGGACAAGTTTTGATTCCATTTGGGATTTTCAATAATGGAAAAGGCATTAATAGTGCTATTTTGGCACTGTTTAAAATGCTTAGGACCATTTTGTAGTATATGGTGATGTTGTTTTCCTTAACAATCATTTTTTATGGAATTTTTGACAAATGATGAACATTTTTGCAGCAATATTTGAGCAACTTCATATTCCACTTGCATTTTAATTTGAATTCAGATAAAGATTTTGAAATATGATGTTTCACCACTGTGATCAAGCATTGCAATGATGATGACTTGTTATGATTAAGAGGAGATCACTGTAGGGTGATGTTGGGGATGTTACAAATCTCCTCCACTACAAGAAATCTTGTCCCAAGATTTAAGTAGGGAAGAAAAGAGTAACTTCGGGAAAACTGACCCTTATAGGGATAATTATTTGATGGACAATTCAGGGAGTGTGACAAAAGTGTCTCTCGAGTTGATTACATGAAACACATCACGAGCCTTATAAGATGGTATGAAAGTTTCAAACGGGTAAGCAACCGTTCGATTCCTGAATAGAGTGTGAAGGGGTTCAGAGCAACGGAATAAGTATTGCATCTGATACAAGAATTGATGATCCCTCGGAAGGGGGCTCATGAATTACTTACGAACTCAAGCTCGAGGAATAACTCTAGCAACAAGGGTATACAGGAGAGTCAGGTTTCGATCCTATGGAACTGTGGGTTATGGGCCCACCATGTGGGTTAAGAGTAGGAGTGGGGACATCTTGCATGATCATGAGAGCAAGGCATGTCAGAGCATAGCCTGCCAGTCCTGTTGGCAACAACGTCGGTACCAAGGGCGAGGGACAAAGAGAACCATTTTCCTGCTCGTTGAAATGAGGCGGACCAATAGGCAAGGTTCTAATCCATCGGGGGTTACCGGGATGTCGTCAGCAATAGTAACAGGGTCACACTAACAGAGTTGTAAAACGAGATGTTTCCATAAGCAGGGAATTATTACTGCTTAGATCTCATAAACCACAAGAAAGTTTAAACAAAACAATGGAAAAGAAAAGGTGATCATTAGATTAATCAGAACATTGGAAAGGAAAATGTGTTTACACACAAGAATTGGGAGTATATCCTTCCCAAGGGGGAAGCGGAGAAGGATATACATGATATGACAGCAAGTTCAAAAGCATTTAGATAAAGGGGGCGAGGGAAGAATCATGATATTACCCATACAATGGTGTTTGGATAATAGATCAAGAAACATTCGACAATGTGCTTCCAATGTTCTTGTTTATATGCGGAATACCTCAGACATGCTTCGAGGTAGCATTAACATGGTGTTACAAGTAGGGGTTGGAGTTGAAGATCACAAGAAATACTCAAGGAACAATTGCAGGAATAGCACGGAGTCCAAGGTATAACCAAGACATGATCAAACATGTGTTGGAAAGGAGACACGGGGAGGTGGGGGGGGGGGGGGGTTGTTGATGATAACTCAAATCATCGAAGGTCAAGGATGGTATTTCTCACCACGAATTCGATTGATATGTTGGAAGAGCTCAGAATGTTGATGAGCACGACACAATTGTCGAGAGGTTTCAGGAAGATGTAATCGATCGGCGATGACATCAAGTAAAAGGAATGATGAAGCGAAAGGTTATTGGAACCACGGGTACGACACAAACTCGAAATTAAGCTTGCTATTCAAGACAAAATGATATGACGAGGAAAATCGATGTAGGCTTAGCTCACCATCAAAAATTGTGCTCCGGGAAGAAGGATCAGGTAGCACAGTTAAAATTTATCACGATAATGATATAGCCGATCAGGCTAGGAATGACTTGAAGGATTATTAAACTCGTAAGCAATGAAAATTACTTAGAGTTGTTGAATCAGAGTGCAGGATCTATTCTCTTATCTTTGTTCTCGAGTGACTGATAACTCAGAACCTGGGGGAAAATCTGAAATCGGTGAGAAGTAATACTAGATGAATATTCATAGGAAGCAACTCAGTTATTTGATATTCTCGAGATACCAAGGGTAATACTCGAAGGTAGACCATATTAGAGTTTGGACATGTGTACTCGATGTATAAAAGTTGGAATATCCAAATTTGATGACTGGAAGAGCATAAGAAGTTCAAATAAAAATACGAGAGTACTTTTTGGAGCGGATATTTCACCGCTTCTAAAATAAAATACAAGAAGTTCAAATTTTAAAAATAGAGTTGTTCAAAAATCATAAAAAAAAGGAGTTTTCAACGTTTCTAAATAAAAAACCTCTAGAAGGTCAAATTTGAAAAATAGAGCGGTTCAATATTTATTATAAAACTAGGATATTGCCGTTACTAAAAGAAATAAACCACGAAGTCCAAATTACAAAAATAGAGAAGTTTGGTATTTATAAAAAAACTCAAATTTTCTTGTTACTAAAGAATAAGGATGAAGAATTTCAAATTAAAATAAAGGAGTAGTTGGATGTATACGAAAAACTCAAATTCTTTCGGTTTCTAAGTAAATAAAAGTATGAAGTTCAATTAAAAAAATATTTTCTCCTAAGAATAATACAGAGAGGTTCAAATTAAAATAACAAAAAGAAGTTTGAAGTATATATAAAAACACAGATTTTCTTCTCCTTACTAATGAATGAAATGAAGAAGTTCAAATTAAAATAAAGGAGCAACTAAAAAAGTTTAAAAATATTTTCCCCGTTTTTAAAACACTGGAAGTTCAAACTAAAACAAAGAAGTGGTTCATGTTTATTTAAAAACCTAGAATTTAATCAATTAAAAAAATCAGATATTCGTTGTTATTAAAGAATCAACCATAATGTTCAAATTGAAAACACACTCAAAAGTTGATGTTTATTTAAAAAATCAAGCAACTGTTTGCTCAAAAAATAAAAAATATGAAGTTCAAATTAAATTAATATAAAAGTTCAAAGTTTATTAAACCCTAGGATCTACAAGTTCAAAAACAAAAGAAGACCAACGTCATTTTTGGCATTTGAAAGACAACTCATAAATGGCGATGAATTTTGAAAAAACTCTCTATGTGCGAAAGTTTCTCCGATTCAAACTCTCTCTCCAACGTGATATCATATGATCTATTCCATTAAAATGTTTAAATTTTTGGTCTACATCGTTCAAAAAAACAAGTTTAAATAATTGAGCGGTTCGGTATTTATTACATAACTAGGACTTTTTTGTTACTTATGAATAACACCAAGAAGTCCTAATTAAAAAAATGAAGTTGTTGATGTTCATAAATAACTCAGATTTTCCCCAATGCTAAACATTAAACCCAAGGAGTTCAATTTTGAAAAACGGAGTAGTTCAGTGTATATAACAAACTCAGGTTTTCACGTCACTAGAGAATGAAACCAAGAAGTTCACTTGGAAAAAGCAGAGTAGTTTGATATTTATTTGAAAATTTGGATTTTTCTAGTTACTAAATAATAAAGCCAATAAGTTTAATTTCGAATAACGAAGAAGTTCGATGTTTCTAAAAAAACCCTCCAATTTTCACATTTCTAAAAGTACACAATGAAGTTCAAATAGAAAAGGTAGAGCAGTTCAAGGTCTATAAAAACCTCAGATATTTTTGCGTAATCGAGAGAAGTTCCGATTGATAACTGTCAGAAGTTCACGTACTACACGGTGTGCATTTATATCAAAAGAAAAGAATGAAAAAGCATAGTCTAATAGTTTTGTTGCTAGAAGTTCAAGTGCTCGGCCCGAGAAAGTTCAAAATTTCTTGTGAGAGAGGTTGAATGAAAATATGTGATAGAAGTTCAAGGTGACAACAGCAGGAAATTTAACTACTACACGGAATGCGTTTCACATAAGAATATAATAATAGAAAACTAAAAACTTAAAAGGTTTGTTGCAAGAAGTTCACGTGCTCCTCCTAGCATAGTTCAAAATTCATGGGCGAGACGTCCGTCGTTCATTTACATGTTAAAAAAAGACAAAAAACAATGTTGTTTTGCCATTTTAAAAACTGCTCTCAAACGGCAACGAATTTGTAACACATGTCTACATGAAAAACTTTCAGCTATTCATAAGATGTACAATGGTATATTATGTGCTACATCTCGACGAACAACTTAAAATTTTCATGTATACCATTTAAAACAAGTTTTTATGCATTCATTTTTGTTGAACCATCGCGAGTATGAAAACCTGATCAACACGGGGAAGTTACATGTTTTCAACAGTTTTCCATCTGTATATCATTTGCTCAATTCGGTATCTGGTTTGGGAGTTACGGCAAAAAAAGCACGTTGAAAACAGAGTGAAGTTCAAACGGAACTGCCATAGAAGTTCAAATACTTCATGCAGCGCATTTCCATTTGCCATGAAGACAGACATCCTGATGTCGCCATTTTCTAAATTACTTGAAAACAGCTGGGAATTAGACAAAACTTTATACATGAAAAAGTTTTACATTTTTGATAGCTATCCAACAATATATTATTTGCCCCATTCCGACAATGTTTGCAAAAATTACGACCAAAAAACATTTTTAACCATTTTCAAAATTGAGTTAAAACTGTAAGGAATTGGGAGAAACATTATATACCAAAAAGTTTCGCATATCTTCATGCTTTCCAACGCCATATCATCTGCTGCATTCCGACATACGGTAAAAATTTAACTGAAAAATACAAACTCGGTGAAACTTGGACCATTTTTTAAATTACTCTTAAACCGTTCAGAACTAGAAAGAACTTTGTACATAAAAAAGAAGCGCATTTTCATAAGCTTTCCAAGGCCATATAAGTTGTCTCAATTGGATTACTCATTGAGAAATGACATCAAAAATACAAGATCGGCTGTTGGGTTTGCACAATTCTACGATTTTCCAAATTACTCTTTAATGATAGGGAATTGGAGAAAATTTTGTACATGTGGAAGGAGCGTATTTGCTGCAGCTTTCCAACGCCATATTATTTGCCTCATTCCGATAAACGGTTTAGAAATGTGATTGAAAATACGACTTACGATTTTTTGTATGAAAAAACGGTTTTCAAAACTACTCTTAAACGGCTTACATTTTGCCAAAAGTTTAACTTGGATTATGATACTCGTGTCCACAGCTTTTCAACGGTATATCGCAAGCCCCATTTGGACAATGTTCGTGGAAGTTCAACTACTACCGCTGGAACAGGTCAGTCACCTAGGGGTAGTTACCCCACATATTCCATATACTACCATGTGGTACAATATATACTACTTTATCATTCTAAATATGTTCATATGCTATATTTAAGATATTTCAAAGCAAGTTGCATGGAAAAATTACAAATGAGCCCATACTTTTTGTTATATTTGTGAAATACGTACATATTTGTACGTAAAAAAGAGTATACTAAAAATATGGTACATACTACTTAAAAAGTAGTATATATACTACCTAAATATCATTATATACTACATACTACACGTACATACTCTCGGTTTTGACAGATACTACATACAACATACAAAACGCAAGTGGTGGTAACTACCACTGGTGGTACGAAAAATTTGTCATATACTACCCCCTGTCTCCAGCTCCTGGCTGGCCGGATCTGCCGCCTCCCCTCCGTCTCCAGAGCCTGGTCGACCGGATCCGCCGCCACCCCTCCGTCCCACCTCCTGGCCGACCACCGGCACGGTCGAGCGAGCGACGGCGGACGCCGGCGCGAGGGAGCCCGCGTCGCCTGGACCGGTGAAGCCGCCATGGACTTCCGGAAGCCACATCCTCCTTCCATCCTCACCGCCCGACGCCTTGGCGGAGTAGATGACGGCCCCGGCGGAAGCTACGGCGAACGGCGGGGCCAACGGAGCAACTCCGCAGCGGAGGCGGCGCCTTCAAATCCAGCAACGGTACATGAACTTCCTCCCACTTGTCGCCTTCTTATTCAATCTTCCCTTGTCTGACCTTCTTGCTTCGTGCAGATGAACTTCGCACCCTATGCAAGACATGGATTGCCATGCGGTTCCTCTCCTAGCTCTCCGACAAATTGCACACAAGGTGGCCTATCAGCTGCTGGAAAATGGTTGGCCGAACTTCTAGCCAGGGTATGATTGAACTTCTTCCCTCTGCTTGTTATTTTCTTACAGCCATGTGAAGTTCAGGTAGTTTGTGAGCATCAGTCCAGGCTACAAAATAGTAGTAAATTTGCCTGCTTACAGCCATGTGAAGTTCAGGTAGTTTGTGAGCATCAGTCCGGGCTACAAAAGATTTTTTAAAATCTGCCTCCTTACAGCCATGTGAAGTTCAGGTAGTTTGTGAGCATCAGTCCAGGCTACAAAATAGTAGTAAATCCGCCTGCTTACAGCCATGTGAAGTTTAGGTAGTTTGTGAGCATCAGTCTAGGCTACAAAAGTTTTTTTTAAATCTGCCTGCTTACAGCCATGTGAAGTTCAGGTAGTTTGTGAGCAACAGTCCAGGCTACAAAATAGTAGTAAATCTGCCTGCAGTCACATGTGAAAAGCCATGTGAAGTTCAGGCTGTGAATAATGCTAAGTTCAGTTACAAAGTTATAGGCAGATGTAACTTGTGTGCTAATTAACATTTTTTTCTTTTATGTCAGGAAGACGAGAGACGCATGAAGAAGCTCAGAAGTTCCCAGCAGCAAGTACTAAATCCCAAGCCCGTACGCGTTGCACCACCCCCTCAATGGGTCACACCTCAAACGCACCAACAGCATTGCCAACCTGCTCCAGACCAAAAATGGATGACACCCGAAGCACATGGAGACTTCCAAGATGCTGGGTCACAGCCCTATCCGCACAACTTTGCGCCTCCACCTAATTGGGTGACGCCGGAAATCCCCCGCGGATTCTTTGTATCCATGAGCAGACTCCCAAGCACGCCGATGGAGGAGGGGGTTAGCTCAAGTCGTGAGTGTAACTCTGGAGGTTATCATGGTGTGCCTCATCAACGCCAAAGGGAAGCAACTAAACAGGATCCCAGGACAAATCAAACAGGAACACACACACGGAGGAGAGTGCTCTGCACACTACCACCGTTGGATCCTACTGCTGCTGCTACAAGTCAGAATTGTATGGGACATAAGGTAGATGGATTGCTTCACAAAACAATAGAGCAAACCAATACCCGGATTGCAATACCTCCACCACCACCTCAAGCAAAAAGGACGTAAACAAGAGAGAGGCCATCTTCAGCCCTCCTTCCTCCCAGTGATCCACTCCTGCATCCTGCTATGATTACTCCACCGTGCCCCATCCCAGAGGCACAGAAGCAGACTCCGGTGGAGTTGCGATCATACACGCACGTTAGTGAAACAAAAAATATTTATATAGGCATCTTGTATTATCTGCAAATTTTCTGCTTCCTCCAGGATAACAAGTTCATAAACTGCATTTTAACGTGCCATTTGGATTATTTTTTCTTTTTCTGCAGATGCCGGATCTCCCGGATTATCTAATACCAAGACTAAAGATGCGATTCCAAGATGTAGAGAAAGCAAGGGAATTTTATAATGAATCCTAGACATGCTGGTTTTGGAATCAGGAAGACGGGAGGGAATGACAATCACAAGTATTTTGTTTGCGCGTTCCAAGGGAAACACACAACTTCTGTTTCAGAGGCTGACAGGCAGCGAAGCAAAACATCACAGAGGACAGGCTACAATGCAAGAATGAGGGTGAAGGTGCAGGAGGATAACACATGCGTGGCAATGTACATTGAGTACAATCATAATCACCAACTCATGTAAACTGATGACATGCTGGTATTCTTGCACTCACACAAGAACTATGACCCCACTATTTTGGAGTACGTAGAACTCCTGTAGTACCATGATGTCAAGCACACAACAATCATGTCCATGCTATCTGAAAATGAAGATGGAAGCTACTTCCTAAGCATGACCGGACGAGACTTACTAAACCAGTGAGTATTCAAACATCCACATACTGCAATGCACATAGCATCCTAAGTCACAACCCTTTGCTAGCAAAAATAACAAAATGAATGTTTGCATCTAATTTGCAGGAAAGCCATGAATGCAAGGAAAGATGATTTGGATGATGTGTTGAAACTTGTTTCATTCTTCAAAGACATGAAGGCAATCAATGATGAGTTTTTCTGTGACATACAAGTAGACAAGGACAAGTGAATCAAAAACATTTTCTGGTCCAATGCAAGCTGCCGAGGAGCGTATCAAGACTTTGGCGATTGCATAACATTTGACACAACTTACAAAACCAATAGATTTCATATGCCTCTGGGAGTGTTTGTTGGAACAAACCATCATTTGCAGTCAACAATATTTGCTGTTGCCCTTATCAGAGACGAAGATGCAAAGTCATCAAGTGGTTGTTCGATACATTTGTACAGTGCATGAACAACAAGCACCCAACTTGCATTCTAACAGGTGAGTTCAAAAAAAAAACTCTACAAGTTTCATCATATTTTCAGTCTATGGGTCTGTATTGGGTATATATGGTTTTATCTGAAAATAATGTACAACAAGCAGTTCAACCACTTTTAGCACAGAAGTCCAACTAACAGTACAAGAAAGCAAAATTATCTGTCACATGTTTAGAAAAAAATTAGTTATGAATGTGAAGTTCAAGTACATGAATCATAGAAGTTCAAGGACAAAAAGCTATAAGAAACAAATATGTAACATGTTCAAAAAAATATAGTTATTTATGTGAAGTTCAAGCACTGGTACCACAGAAGTTCAAGAACACTGTTGTAAGAAAAATTTGAGTGTGACACTACTAGGTAGTCCTACTGCTACCTGTTAAGTTGAAGCACTGGTACCACAGAAGTTCAAGAACACTGCTGTAAGAAAAAAATACATGTGACATTTTTAGATAGTCATATTGCTACATGTAAAGTTCAAGTACTTGTACAACATAAGTTCACCATCACTGCAAAAAGAAGCAAGTTTCATTTTTTAATTCATGCAGACCAGTGCCCGTCGATGGCGAAAGCTATACCACAATCATTCCCAAACACCTTCCACAAGCTATGCCATTGGCACATCCTGAAGAAGTACAAGGAATACCTCGCGTTGCTATACAAAAAGTATAAAACATTCAAAGAGGAGTTCACAACTATATTAAACTAGCCGTTGATGCCAACGGAGTTTGAAACTGCCTGGGCTGAACTCGTGCACAAGTACAACCTGGAGAACGCCAAGATGTATCCAGCTGTGGGGTGATAGGAAAATGTGGATTTCAGCATATTACAAGAACATTTTCTGTGCCAGAATGACTTCCACACAATGAAGCGAGAGTATGAACCACGTGCTCACGAGAGGGTTTGTCAAGGGGACCCAGAACCTACACAAGTTTGCTAGGCGGGTAAATGCTTGCATACAAACTCGGATACAGAAGGAGAACGAGCAAACAATGACCAGCATGGTATGAACACACGAAAATAACCCCATCATATTGTGTTTTCCTTCAACATGTGCACTTTGAATTTTAAAAAATGAAATCCATGACTCTGCTTCGACTAATATCTTATTTTTGACATATGCAGACCAATCCTGTGATAAAAACAACCTACGGCTACGAGGAAGACATGTCTATCAAGTACAAGAGAGCCGTGTACACTGAGATGAGGACTAGGATGAGAAAAGCCACGTTATTTCGCGCAAAGCCTACAGCAGAGCCCACTAAGTACCTTGTGTACTACCACAACAAGGCTGGCCATGATGATGAAGAAAGATTTCCCTAGTCAAAGCATGAATTCCATGTTGTAGCTGACCCAAAGATTGAAATATACGAGTGTGAATGCAAGTTTTGGACACACGCAGGTGAGCGGAAAAACAAACTCACTAAATAGCTAAACTAGTAGTATCATATAAAAATATGTGAAACTCATTGCTGGCTCACAAACTATATATTCTGCATTCATTGCAAAATGCAGGCATGTTCTGCCTTCACATCATGAACATACTGGACTACCTGAAGCCTGCCAAATTTCCAAACAAGTATATCCTCAAACGGTACACAAAGACTGCAAACTCACAGCCAACCTTTGATACAAGGGACTACAACACAACCGCATCGGATGGCAGCTCAAGACTATCGAAGCAAGACATCTTGCTGCAGCTAAATTTGATGGTTAACAAGAAAGCGATGAGATGTGACCAGCAATATGATAGAGCCTACTATGTTCTCAAGAGGCTCGTGGAAGAGCTTGATGCAATACATTCATCAAATCGAGCGGATTCTGACGAAAGGATAGCTCAAGAGGATGCTGAAATTGAAGATGACCTTCATTATTACGCAGCTGAAATGCTAAACGCCGCTGCTCATGCCAACCAATGCAAGCAGGCTGTTGACCAATCAATGGAGCAGCGCTAGCAAGAGACGATGAAACTACCGCTGCACTCTGAAACAAAGGGTAGGAAGAAAATTTCTGCAGCAAACAAAAGTGACAAGAGAGCTCAAATAAAGGCACCACCTGCATGAAGAGTCGTCGTGCTCGATGAGAACGGAGTGCCACTTGGACACAGGACATGTAGTGTGTGCAACCAGGTTGCGTGACACAACAAGCTCACCTGTCCAACACTCTTGGAAAGAAATGATGCCAAGGAGGTCAAGCAACCCAAAGTTCAAAAACAGCAGCCCAAAGTTATAGAACAATAGAAGGGACCACACCCACAGAAAGCAAGCAGCAGGCTTTGTAGCATATGCAAGCAGTATGAACCACATAATGCAAGAACATGCCCGAAGCGCGCAGATGCTGAAAAGACAAGCAAAAAGCCAGAGAAGAAACAGAAAGCAAAACCTAGAGCCAGCAACAAGAAAGTGGTGGAAGATGAAGAGGAAGAAGAAGATGAAGACACAATCGAAGAAGAGGAAGACGAAGAGGAAGAGGAAGAGGACGATGAAGAGGAAGATAGAGAAGAAGATGAAATGGAAGAGGTACATGTCAAGCAAAAACCACCACAACCAAAGCCTAGGAGGAGCGCAATGCTGATGAACAGTTAGACTAGGTCAATTAAACGAAGCGAACTTATGTCATGTCAATGTGCAGAATATTATTCCACTTTTGAAACAGTAGTTTAGGAGAAAGCTTACTTGAACTTTTATTGCTGAAGTTTCAAAGAAATTATACAGTAGAAGTTCAAGAATGCTTACTGCAGAAGTACTAGTATTGTATAAGAGGAGGTGCTGGTGATGTATTGCATGAGAGAGCAAGGAGTAATAAAATGAAAAATATACACTGTGAAGTTCAAGTAATATTACAACAGAAGTCCTGATATATTATTGCAGGAAGTGCTGAGCTGGTGATGTATTACATGCAGAGTGCAAGCAAGAAAGCAAGAATAAAAATGAAAAATATACACTGTGAAGTTCAAGCAACATTACAGTGGAAGTTCTGGTATACTATGGCAGGAGGTGCTGGTGTTGTATTCCATAAAAGAGCAACCAGCAAATAATTATACAGTCTGAAGTTTAGGTCAGCTTGCAGAAGAAGTTCCAGTATATAAAATCATATAAAATCGATGTAGGAAAAAATATAATTAAAAAAATTAAAGTTTTGCCGTATAAACTAAGGTTAGCAAGCCTAAGACAACGGGCTCAGATATGAAGTTCTGTTTGGATACGCGTAGAAGTTCATGTACAATCCCGACAAAAACATGAAGAAAAGTGAAGGAGAGTATGAGAATATTTGTGCACAAAGTTATAGTTGAAATCCATTCGCAGTTAAAAAATCACAAAAAAACAAGGGCCAATTCCAGTTCTGCCCCTAACTCAAACCCACTACTCAGTTTTGCCCCTAATTTTTAGGTATGCTCAGTTTTGCCCCTCCACCGTTAGTGTCACTTATAGAAATGCCCTTTTGCGTCGTTACCGTCCGGTCAAAGTACTTTGACCATCCAGAAAAAAATAGCAAAAAAATCAAAAAAATATGAAATTTGGTGGGATCGAAGATAGTCATGTCCGCAAGGCGCGTGCACATTTTTGTGTTGGTTGGACACTCCGGGAGCTCATGGCAAAGGAAAACAAAAATACTTTATGCCTATGAACAATAAATTCAAAAAAATAGCAAAAAAGTTCAAAAAATTTTGAATTTATTTGGCGTCAAAGAGGCTTGAGTACACAAGGTGCTTGCAAGTTTTGCTGATCAAATGATGTACGAGGCGCTCTAGAGAAAAAAACAAAATAGTGCATTTTTTCAAAGTTTTTTTGAGCTAAAATTTGTTTTTTTCTCCACTAGTTCCTACGATGTCCAAACACAACAAAAATGTGCACACATCTTGCGCACCTGAATATCTTCAGTCCCACAAAATTTCATATTTTTTTTGATTTTTTTCTATTGTTTGAATTTACTGTTCGCATGCGTACAAAATTTATGTTTTCCTTTGCCACGAGCTCCCAGGGTGTCCAAACGGCATGAAAATTTGTACACGCCTTGCAGACATGAGTATCTTCGATCCACAAAGTTTCAATTTTTTTTGAATTTTTTTGCTATTTTTTCAGGACGGTCAAAGACCTTTGGACAGAATGATGGCAGAGAAGGACATTTCTATAAGTGAAACTAACGGCGGAGGGGCAAAACTGAGCATACCTAAAAATTAGGGGCAAAACTGAGTAGTGGGTTCGAGTTAAGGGCATAGATGTAAATGTCCCAAAAAACAAATATAGATTCTATGCAAAAGGCTACGTATTGGTTGGGTTGAAAAATAACAATACATTACACAACAAAGAAAATCCTATCCATCTGAAAACCAGTAGCCCAGCCAGATCTCAGGCAGAAGTTCAAATCAAAGATCATATGTTGGGGCCCAAAATTAAACAACACAAAAAAAAAAGCAGTTCAACCATACCCGAGGGAGAAGTTCAGGTACAGCTGTTGGGGAAAGACATACTACACATGGATACTGAAAACGATGCATTATATTGAAATTCACAAGCCAAATCGTTCTTCACACCAAATACATTTGTCCTCAAATATCATAAGTAATAGTGTTGCAGCTATAGATACACAAATCACTAAACAATTCTGACGACCTAATCTTTACAGAATCGTTCCAATCACTACCAAACCATAATCTTTACGAGATCAAATCTGCACTAAAACTAATGCTTCGACTTCACGGGCCCAAGGACCGGATCTCTTTAGGAAGCACTGCACGCACGACTTCATACTTCTCGCTAAAGTCTAGAGTGTGCATGAACTCGGCATTCCAGTCATTTGCAGCAGCCTGCCAACAGGAAAATGAAATAATGGTTTACTAAAGGATAACTAAAACCACAGCAGGGGCATCTCAGCAAAAACACACAACAAAAATGAAAAGGATGATCAGACAAGAACAAGGACAAAACATACCTCCACATCACCAAAATCACCAACAAGCTCATCGCCATCATATGTAGAGCAGAACTTCATGGCAAAGAAACCACAATCATTATTCACTTGCTTTGGAACATCGATAAAATTTGGCCTCTTTGCAATAGTCACCTAGTTAGGCTGCTTGCTCGCTTTGTACGCAGCCTTGCCATAGACCTCCTCGAGCAACCCAACAAATCTCTTGATCTGCAGGAAATGCCAAAATAAGATGAAGTCAAAAACATGTTAACCAAAATAGTTAGGTTCAGGTACATAAAAGGGACACTTGCATACGATCCACCTAAACAAATAAGAGAAGTTTAACTATCAAATGATAGTCAGTTCAAGCAGCATTACCAAAACAGAGACATAAAGCATATTTTGTCAACACAAAGCCATAGTAAACTTCGTGTCAAACAAGCAGATATGAAAGGAGGTTCAGGCTAAGAAACACTCACGATATTTTGGCAGTCTCCATGGAAACTTGTTCGCGACGTTCCCTTATTGTTGTAAGGTAGTGAATCAAGGATGTCAATCCTCCCACGATATCTATTCAGCACATACACACTGTAGTGCGCCATTGTGCCAATTGTCTTGAATAGTATCAAAAAACCTGCCAAGAATGAAAGAAACGATGAAAACAAACTATAAAGCATAGGTATTGAACAACCGGGATGAACACAAACTTCTTGAGAAACTCAGCAAAAGGATGTACATAAAATTAAAAAAAGCAAAGAGTTATGAAAACCTAACCAGCTTTGCGTTAAGAAGGTTTTTTCCCTTGCGAACAAACATTGGGAGGAGTTTAGCCGAATTTTTTGCATCGAACTTTGGAACTGTTGCAGCGAAGAAATCATACTCCAGGCAGTACTGTGCATTCACAAAAACACAATTAAAACACCTCGCAAATGCCACTACAACAAAACCAGAGCAAAAAAAAGGGAGACAGGGATGCAAAGAACTAAAACCTGTATGAAGTAGGGACTAAGTACAACCCTGTCAGCACTAGTGAATATCTCAGAGGTCTTCGGCTTATCCTTCCACAAATTTATGAGATAATCCATTATGTCTCCTTCCATGTACTGCCCTTCACCGAGAAGGGTATAAAGGACACGTCCCGTGAGGTCAATCACATTCCCAGGGATGGTAAACATGCAGTAGCTTGTGTTGTAGATTTAAAAGGATGGGAAAAATTATTAGAAGTTCAGACACAATAACAAACATAAGTTCAGATAATATAACTCAAAAGGCAAGGGGAGATAAACAGAAGTTCATATACTACAACAACAGAAGTTCAGACACTATAACTCCAAGGCAAGGGAGAAATGAACAAAAGTCCACATACTACAACAACAGAAGTTCAGACACAAAGTAGCATCTCTGGCAGCAACAAAGTTAAGAAGAAGAAAACTCACTTAGAATACTTCTCCAGACCCTCTTCACTAAGCACATACTGTCTCAACTTCTGGGCCTCGGATAGATGAGGGTAACTGTATTTTTTTAGGGGAGCGACAGCACACCGCCACTTCAAAGGCAATCTTGATTCTCGCTTGGAGGTAGTTATGTTGCCAGACTCAACTGTCGGTTTCCTCCTGGTGATGACAACATTCTTCCCACCTCTCCCAGCAACAGTACCAGCAGCAGATTTACCATTCTCCGGGTAAGCAATCTTTTCAAAATGATCATCAGACGAAAACAATTCTGCTTCGACTACACCAACCTTCCTGGAGCAAGGGGTTTTTGGAGTACCACAAATACCACCAGCCTGCTTCCCCAACTTGGAAGGAATAAGGGTTCGAGGTCTATCATCTTCTATCGGAGTTGTACTCATCGATTCCTCCCTAGGCTGGTATTCCTGTGACCCGAGGAATGAGTAGTGGTAATCGGTCAAGTCCAACGGGTCCACTGTCAAAGAAAAGGAGGAGAAAAAACACCATTATATATAACTGAAGTTCAGGCAGAGCACAAATGTGCAGTCCAACTAAAATATAGATGACATGGTTACTAGTCAACCTTATCTAAAAAATTTAGTTGCATTTAAAAACTAAAAGAAGTTCAGGCACAACCAAAAGCACAGCTCAAGATAAACTGATGAACTGGAAAACATTCAACTACAGATAACAAAAGCATAGAAAGGCATCATCTCTAAAGTTCAAGTAGAAGAAATGCTCGTGTCCAAGTAAGCAATGGAAGGAAAAAAATACTGAAACAAAACACACAAGCAAAATAAAAAAGATAAAAAATGAAGTTCATGTACAAGGAATGCTCCTCTCCATCTGAAACCAGCAGCCAGCAAGATCTCAAGCAGAAGTTCAAGTTCAAGAAAGAATGAAGTTCATGTAGAATAAAAGATGCAGTACAGGTAAGCAGTCCAAGTTACAAGACTTACATGTGTAGTAGCCAAACAGAGCTTGGAAGTCTGTCTCAAACAGGTTGGAAGAAGCGATTGAGTATAGCCACGTCTTCCTGATATCCGCGATATTTTCATGGGAGTAGTTTGCAAGAACCCCATCATGAAACGAATTAACATTCGTAAGCATGAAGAATCCGCAGTCGATACTGCCATCAAACACAAAAAAGAACAGTGTTAGAACAAAAAAGAAAGCCAACGAATAAAACAAGTCGCACCTTACGTACAACTATAGTTAAACAGAAGTTATAGAGACAAAGTGGACCTCATACTTGTTATTCTGCTGGGGGACATCAATCCAATCCAAAAGGAAATGGTCAATAGTAACTGGGTTGAAGGGTGTCTCCCTGTCATTGCTGGCATCGTTCCAAAGCTTCTTGATGTTACCGGTCATCCGCCGAAACAGGCGTACCGCACAATCATCTTCTGGTCCATAGTGGGAGTCGAGAAGCTAGAACCTTGAATTCTTCAGGTCAAGGAATATCGACACCCAATGACCGACACCACCCATGGAAGCAGGAATCTCAGGCGGGTCAAAAGTGGGGAAAACAATCTGGAGCAACATAAACACATGTATCATTGAAAACTGAAAATTAATATCAAATGGTACAAAGAAAAATAAAACAATACAAACACAGTGGATTGCAATGCAAAATTAATATAGAGGCAAAGAACAAGATATTGCATACCGAATCATGTGCATCCATGCTATCTGGACCAGTCGCCAAGAAGTACTTCCTCACACGGGTATCAAATTGACCTATGAAAATCTTGTCCTAAAATAATGCAGACAACACCAACATATGAAAAATACAAAAATGAGACAAACAAGTTTTAACTAAAAAATGGTAAGGAACAAAACGGAAAAGAAATCACTATATGGTTGACTTACACAAACCCAATACGGCAGGATGAGTTTGTTTGGTCCCTGGTACTTCCCATGTAGACAGTAGAGTGCAACGTCAGCCACATTAAATCGAAGCATTCCGCGAGGAGCAAAAGATATTGCGACTTCAACAGAAGCTTCACACTCATTGTTTTGGAACATAATCATTGATCTAAAACAAGCAAACAGAAAGTAAAAGAAGTTCAGCATCAGGAACTCAGGAAGTTCATAACACATGTAGGCCCAAAAGTTCAGCTACATCACAACAGCCAGTACAAAAAGGCCAGAAGTTCAGCACCAGAGAAGTAAAAAATAGAAGTTCAGCAACATAGAGTAAAGAAGTTCAGGTATGAAACCACAGGCAGTTCACAGGGGGTATATGGATGTAAAAATTTAACAGCTGCACTCACCTCTTGGAACGAACATTCTTAAGCCTAGTTACACTTTAATAAAAGTCATCAACCTACTTTCGGACGACAGCAAGGTCACTATATGCTCAGCAAAAACAAATAGCAATTAAGAGGAACATCTCAAGCACATACATTCACAACAGTTTAATTAATAGAAACATTCAAGCACAACATTCAAACACAAGAACATCTCAGCATTACAAACACCCCCCACATATAAAATAGGTTCACTAAACTTTATTTTACAACCCACACGACAAAGCACTAAACCAGAAGTTCAACTTGCACCACACAGGCAGTTCACAGGGTTATCATGGACAAAAACAAACAACAAAAGGGACGGGGATGGGGAAAGAAGAGAGAAGCATGCTCCTCTCTTTATGGATTCTTGCCTAGACCAGTGGCAACATTGGAATGATCAACCTCCTCTTCATAGCTATCGCTGTCAGTCTCTTCATCATCATCTCCAGTTGACATTGCAGCGTCGTCGGGAAGGACACCAGTAGCAGTTGGAGCAGCTGGAGAATCTGAAACAACAAAAACCATTGGCTCTCCAGCATTAGGAAGAGCTGGAGAACCAGCAACAACACCAACTGATGGCTCTGCTGCAGGAGACTTCTCCGGGCCTACAGCAGCACTACCACCAGTCTCAACAGCAGCCTCAACGGGATCTTCCTCCAAAATGATATCTCCAGCTATCTTGCCCTGCTCAGCATCAGAAACCTCAACTGCCTTTCCTTGCTCAGCATCAGAAACCTCAGCGCCAATGGACGACTGAGGTTCAGTCAGGTCCACCCCGTCGGAGCAGCCGGTGCCTGACACGAACTTGTCTGCAACCTTCTCTAGAGGAACATTAGCATCATCATTCTACGGCAAGCACAGAAAGTCATTACAAAGGGCCACATAGTGCTAATAATGCACCACAAACAAGTAAAATAAAAAATGAGACAAATGGACAAGATAAATGGTACCTTATTTTCACTGCCATGAACCTCATCAACTAATACATCACTAGAGGGACAAGGTTCATGCACAGGGGCAGCTTCATGCACAGGATGAGCTTCATGCATAGGTAGAATATCCTCCTTAACCCTAGCACCATCATCAATAGCCTACAAAATAATCATGCAGAAAAGAAATACCTAATCATCAGAAGTTTAAGTTACATAATCAGAGAAGGTCAGCTATCACAATTGACACATAATGGAAGTCCAAATACAGTAGAAATAGCAGATCAAATATCAAACTACCATAAGATACAAAAGGGAACAAAAAGGGCCAGTCATCGAAGTCATAGAAGTTTAGGTGCTGTAGCACTTGAAGTTCAGGTTCTATAAATAGAGAAGGTCACCCTATGACTACAAAACAGTAATAACTGAAAGCTAACAATGAACACTAGTGCAAAAGAAATATCAAAAACCAACATAAACAAACCTCTTCGGTACGCTCCACATGGCCTCCTTCATGACCCAAACGAACGGAATCCTGCCTCTGAATCTCTCTCACAACAATACTTGCCTCATCTTCAAAAGGCTTGCAACGAGCATCCTGCATTTCCTTGAATAGCCCAAAGCTAGCCCGGAGGTGGGAAGTGGTCTGACGAAGCTCTTCAAGAAATCTAGCTTCAATTGACAAAACCTCCTTTGAAGACTCAGCATCAAAACCGTGTCCGAGACGAAGAATCCCATCAACGCGGCTAAGACGCTCAACAGTTGACGGAACACATGCCAACTCCCCACAAACAGTTTCAAGAAGACCATCAATCCTAACCAGGGAAACATTGGCAGATTCAAACAAACTCTTGGAAGAAACGCCACCTGCAGGACTCACACGGGCAGAAGAACCTTCTAGATCTACAGGGGGCACCAGTATTAACATCCCGCGAAAATTCAAATCTCGGAGAAGTTCCACTACCTAGGCTGACGGCACGAGGCATAGTAAGAACAGGATGTTCGATACGCATAAAGAATACAACCTCAGCCTGTGTCTTCCACTGCATACAAAAACAAAAGTCAACGTGTCAGAAAACAAATGAAGGAACATGGAAACAAAAAAATATAGAAGTCAGTACAAGAAGTTCAAGTTAAACTACACAGGAAATAATGATGCATAGAAACACTCACAGGTAGTCTCCCAAACACCCAGTTGGCTGGGTCATCATCACCATTCTTGACCAAGTCAGCCGCAGCGTGCTCAAGAAGCTTGGCCTGATCCATGAAATTGATGTGAGGGGTCCTCAAGTCAATATTAGGCGTCTTGGCAATGATAAGGCAGTCCAGGTACATAAGAAGCGGCGCGATGGCACAACCTGTGATAGCTTTTCCTCTGCTAGTACCTTGCTGATACCTAACAACAGCACTTCGAATATCATCAACAACCAACTAGCAGTAGTCCATATCTGCCATATCCTCAAACACAAGATTCTCAGCCATTGCTGCCTCCCTGGACACTCGTGTAGACGTTCCAGGGATAACCACCTTCATGAAAACAATCAGGTAAAACATCTGCAGAGCAAGATCATCCTTCGTCTCATCCTTCACAAGTTCTGTGAGGATATTCCGCGGATCCTTTGTCTTGATGTCGTCACTCCTAGCGTACCCAAGCTTGCCCTTCAACCTCATAACAGCATCATCAAACCCATCATTCGAGGGCCTAGGAGGGGTACGATTACCTTGAGGGAATCCAAACAGATGGTGAATAGCATCACTTGTAATACGCAGAACCTTGTTCGCCTCACCCATGTCCAGAATCATGGTTGCAGGGTCAATCCTCGTGTAGATATTGCCCATCAAAGGACGAGAAATGTTGGAATCAACCTTCAAGTCAAACACACAACCAAAACCAGCCTTGATAACCCTCGTCTTGTGCCTAAGCTGTAGCATTTTCGCACACGTCTTTACCTCTCTTAGTGAGCAGCGAACCATCTTGTTAAAACGTTTCGCCTCATCTCCTCCTTGGTCACCTTCTTCGTGCGCTTTGCATCCTCTCTTCCTCCTCTCAGGCCGCTCCACAAGCTGATACTGAAAAAAATGAGATACGCAAGCTACACCAAAATTCCACTAATGCCTACAAAATTCCACACGTAGTACATTTCAGAAATCCAACTATGTCTACATAGGCAGTACAACCATGTATGACCAGAAGTAAAGATGCTTTCAAAATGTTGGAAATTTACATAGCAGAAGTTCAACCATGTACACCAAGGCAGTAATAAAACATGTATTTCAGAAGTCCAACTATGTCTACATAGGCAGTACAACCATGTATGACCACAAGTTAACATGCTTTCAAAATGTTGGAAATTTACAAAGCAGAAGTTCAACCATGTACACCAAGGCAGTAATAAAACATGTATACCAACAAGTTAAGCTAATTTCTTCATGTATATATCCACAAGTCCAACTATGTACACAAAGGCAGTAATACCATAAAAGCAAAGAAAATCGGTTAATTTATTCGTCTATATGGAGCAGAAGGTCAGCTATCTACGCCAAGGCAGTGCTAAAAACACAAAAACTACAACAATAGCAACAAATGCTCTAAAAAGCGGTAAACATGAGACATTCATACCTAATTAGCGACAGCATCATCATCGTCGTCGTCCTCGTCATCAGTGTTGAAATCAAAATCATCCTTGTCCTCTGGATTAGCACGAGAATGCTTCTTCTCACCCTTGTTGACCTTTGCAGGTGCAACCTTGCGCTTGACGCCGCATTTCTTCCCCTTACCAGATGCACCAGCACCAAGCGGAGAAGGTGTAGGCGCAGCAGTGGCAAGCACACGAGGACTATGATGTGGCACACCACCGAGGCCTAGCACTTCATATTCAGCAAGTTCTGCAGGCCTTGAAACACGTGGGCTCTTCCGAGGAGTAACTTCACCAACTAGATGCTTCCTCGCAGCGGTCTTCTTGATTTTCTACTTAACAGGGACAACCGTGCCATCAGTGCCACCCGACACGTCTTCCTCAACCATGAGCTCAGCCGCATGAACAGATCCAGGAACATCAGAACCTTTCTGAAGGCGGGCCACCCTATTCTTCTCAAAATCTTCTTGCTTATTCCTCTTACATTCGTCCTCCAGAAGAAGCTGAAGAGGGACATCCTCATGTTGCGTGACAGGTTTAGTGCCATCAACAGATGCGACTGCGTCTCTGACATCTGAAGAGAGAACAAAGGATCCGGAACAGAATCACACCCTTTGACTGACGGGGCCCCCTGCTCAGCAGCAACAGGGTTTTCTGATAAATCCAACTCAGATAAAACTTCGTTGATGGTGTTCGTAGCTTCCTCCTCTGTGGACATATCTACGAAGAACAACAAGAATCAAAGCAAAAAATAAAAAAGTCAGGAACAAAAAAAAACAACTGACGGGAACAAGTTAAAAAAACAGGGCTCGAGAATTTAAAATGAAAAGAAAAGGGGTTTCACATACTAGGTGAAGCAAGAGCTCCAGAAGCAAGATCCTCGAGGCTTGAGAATTTCTCAAGGCTCAAAGCAACCTCAGCAATCACAGTCAAAGGAAAAATGGGTGATTTAGCCGCATCAGTATTAACTTCCGAAGCTCCATCTTGATCGCGGGCATTTTTTCAGAACTATTCAAGTCATCACCAACTACAAAAAAAAATGCAAGTAAAAAGGCAGCTAAGTTCTAATCTGCAATCCTACACCAAAAGGGACTTCTACTTTTACATCAATGTCCAATACCCAGAAGTTCAACAATACCTAACAAAGCAGTAAACACAACAAACAATCTAAAATTTACATACTAAATATAGAAACAATCTACACCATAGGGGCTACTACATACAAGATTAATGTCCAGAAGTTCAACAATATATAACAAAGCGGTAACACAAAAGGTGCATAGCAGACGTTCAACCAAATTTCATTATAAACAAACAACAATTAAAACCAGAAGTTCAACTATGTGACCCAAGCAAGTAGCACATAAAAAAGATTTAGCATGACCACAAAAAGTATTTCACATGCAAACTAAATATCAATACCATGAACATGATAACAAGAAAACAAAAAACAAAGATATACACTATAAATATGAAACATTTGGGAAGTCCAACAACACTTGGTGACATAGTTTCACCTGCAAATCATCAACTAAAAAGTAAGCAACACTCTACTAACTCAAACTAAGGGTAAAATGCATACACATAAACTTTGTTAGAAGTTCACACTATTAAGAATGGCAGTCCAACAAGAAAACTAAGTGAAGATATGGGCAGACATATATAAGAACACTGCTATTTAAAATACAAGATCCAACTACATTAAGATACCCGGAGAAGGTTTTGAAGCCTTGACAACACAACCGCCTTGATGAATGCAACTCCAAACACTAGAACAACCTGCTAAAAACAGGGGATTGATTGCATATAGTTAGCAAGTAGAAAATCATACGACAAAATACAAAAAGAAATTGAATCAAAACCTAGGATGAAACAACTAGAACATACCAAAAAGTATGAAAAGATGAACAGTAGCACATCTAGGCAAGCACACCAAAAATGTATCCATAAACTAACTAGAATGTCACAGACATAATCTAGACTTCGAAATCCACAGCTCTAATGCAATTAGATACAACAGATCCAGCATCAACCATCACACCACACCCTCTCTTACATGCATCTGACTGCTAAAATCAACAAAGGGGAAATGAAAATCCACACACAAGCATCTCACAAACAAATCTGACCACGGGGGAATGCAATCCAACCACCACACACACAAGAACCCTACCTAATCTCCCACCAAACCATCAGAAGAAGGGGGTAGGAGGCGGACGCGGGAGCATACAGAACAAATAGGCAGGCCTCGACAGATCTGGCGAAACTAAATACAAGCATTAGGGGGGCAGCGTTTGTACCTCTCCAAACGACCCGCGCACGCACGAATCCGTGGCGGTTCTTCCACTCCCCATGACGCCACGCGCAACTTGCAACCGCGTAGGCAGTTGCCGCCCTCGCTTCAGAGCAGAAGAGAGCAGGCTGGGCGAGGGAGAGCGCAGCGCGGGGGAGAAAATAGGAGCGGGGGCGTGCATCGGTTACTCCACTCACGAGGGCAGGGGACAGGGGCGGAGAAATCATGGGGAGTTGTAGTGGAAGAAGGCAGCGGTGCGACGAAGAGGGGGGAGAGAACGAGCGACAGGGGGAGAGGGGTTTTCTGACAGGTGGTGGCGAGGGAGATGGTCAGTTAATGCCTCTCTGTCGTGGGAGTTGCAGCACCAGTCAAATTACAATTTTACCCCCCAATTGCTAAAAAAGTAAATACATCTATAGATAAATTAATGCACCATTTGAATGCATCTATTATAACGAGATAAGATCACACAACAGCACTGCTGATATCCCTAAAACCAAAAATGGATGGCAAATACACTACCAAGGGAAGAAAAATACATACAAAAAATATGCACCTAAGAAAACAAGAGAAAAGAAGTTCAAAAAATAAAGAACAGAAGCTCAAGTACCCTAATCAAAGAAGTAAAGGCATATGAATAAATAAACACTAAGAAACAAAAAGAAGAAGTTCAAGTACAAAAACAGATGAAGTTCATAACTAACTAAAATACACAACATAAAAACAAGATAGATAGTGGGGTCATGGATGTGACGGACTCGCCTCCGCATGCAACGACGCGGCATGCCGCGTCGTCGCCTGCTCCGGCTCGTTCCTGTCTCGGCCTCACAGGGGAAGGGAGGGGGGTCCCTACCCCCTCCCCCTGCTCGGCCTCGTGCTACCACATTGCTGCGCGCTAGGTTTTGACAGGACGCAATGCGGTTATTCTGTTTCCACCCCCACCGTACGCACCCTAGAGCCACACCCCTAAGATAGATAGTGGGGTGACGGATGTTATGGACTCGCCTCCACGTGCAATGACGCGGCACACCGCGTCGTCGCCTGCTCCGGCTCGTTCCTGTCTTGGCCTCGCAGGGGGAGGGGCGGGAGAGTCCCGACCCCGCTCCCCCCTACTGGGCCTCGCGCTACCACATTGCTGCGCGCTAGGTTTTGACAGGATGCAATGTGGTTATTCTGTTTCCACACTCACCGCACGCACCCTAGAGCCACACCCCTAAGATAGATAGTGGGGTCACGGATGTGGACTACCTCCGCATGCGATGGCGACGCGCACGCCAGCGTCATCGCCGCTCCCGGCTTCGTTCTGTCTCGGCCTCGAAGGGGGAGGGGAGGGGGTCCCTCCCCCCTCCCCCCCTGCTCGGCCTCGCGCTACTGCATTACTGCGTGCTAGGTTTTGACAGGACGCAATGCGGTTATTCTGTTTCCAACCCCACCGCACGCACCCCAGAGCCACACCCCTAAGATAGATAGTGGGGTCAGGGATGTGACGGACTCGCCTCCGCATGCGACGATGCGGCATTCCGCGTCGTCGCCTGCTCCGGCTCGTTCCTGTCTTGGCCTCGCAGGGGGAGGGGAGGGGGGTCCCTCCCCCCTCCCCCTTGCTCGGCCTTGCGCTACCGCATTGCTGCGCGCTAGGTTTTGATAGGACGCAATATGGTTATTCTGTTTCCACCCCCACCTCACGCACCCCAGAGCCACACCCCTAAGATAGATATTGGGGTCACGGATGTGACGGACTCGCCTCCGCATGCGACGACGCGGAACCCGCGTCGTCGCCTGCTCCGGCTCGTATCTATCTCGGCCTCACAGGGGGAGGGGAGGGGGGTTTCGACCCCCTCCCCCCTGCTCGGCCTCGCGCTACCGCATTGCTATGCGCTAGGTTTTGACAGGACGCAATGCGGTTATTCTGTTTCCACCCCCACCACACACACCCCAGAGCCACACCCCTAAGATAGATAGTGGGGCCACGGATGTGACGGACTCACCTTCCCATGCGATGGCCAGCGCCCCGGCGTCGTCCGCCTCCGGCTTCGTTCACTGTCTCGGCCTCGCATGGGGAGTCGACCCCCTCCCCCTTTGCTCGGCCTCGCGCTACCGCATTGTTGTGCACTAGGTTTTGACAGGACGCAATGCGGTTATAAATGATTTAAAAGAATTTAAATCCAAAAAAAAATATCAACAATTACTGGAGAAGTTCAAGCTGTAAAACAACAGAAGTTCAATGTTTTGAAAAAACATCAAACTAACATGTAGAAAAAACAAATTACAGAGAAGCAAAAATCTTGTAAGTTCAGGTTAAAGACATACTAAAGTTCTACCACTGTTCGAAGTATGCAAACATGTTACAAAAAAATAAGTAAGGTATGCATGCATATTGGGGAATAATCCCATAGTTGCCCACGGAACAAACTGAAACCCAAATTAGAAAATTGAAAATTACAGAAAAAGAAAAAAGAAAAAAGAAAATATAGAGCGTGATGCTACACCGCCTTGCAATGTGGAAACCAGGAAGTTCAATCACTGGTACCATAGAAGTCCAACTAATACCACAGAACGTGGATGATCCAAAAAACTAATTCCGAAGACAGAATAAATATAATTTTTTTTGATCCGTGTGTCTATGTAACAGCTCCACATTTACATATATGAGTACTCTGAAAAAACAAAAAAACATACACACAATTTTTATAACAACACCAACCGAACAGATCGTATTGCAACATCACCTAAAAAACATGCATAAAAATGACGAAAGTTCTAGCCCAGAAGGTGCAGAAGTCCAACTCATAAGACAGACAGTAGAATCTTTGAAAAAATACACGCTATCGAATTTGTTTTTTAGATTTAATCACTTGGGTGACTACACCTTCTCAGTCCGCGACCTCGAACGATATCCTACTACGCCCTAACATCAAAACGACAAAGCCATCAAGCTATCTCATCGAAGAACCGGAACCAACACGGGCGGACACGAGATCCAATCGCCCGATTTCAGGGGTGTATTCGCCTGGCCGATCAAATTAACAACGCATGAACGATACAATCTAATTACTGCAATCAAATCCGCCCTCTATATTCAAAGAAAAACAACAAATCCACATAAGCCGCGGAAACCACTCCCGCGGACGAAGAACACAGAACCCGAAATCAAATCCGTTGAAATTAACGACAAATTGTCCATGAAACTCGTACCTACACCAAATTCCCATCATGTTAGAGGTTCTAGAACATCCAGTGAATGCATTAAACTTGTAAACAGACACAAGTTCATCCGCCCCGAGAGTGAATCCGCCAAAATACAAAATTACGAATCAAAACGAGCATTTAGAAGCAGGTATAGGTATCTAGATTATAGTCACATCCCAGACAACACTACTGACCAGAATAATTCGCAGGGGAAGCCACGGTTGCGAAGATAGCCAGAAGTTCGGGTTCATACACCGGGAAGTTCAGGCGCGTTACTCGGGAAGTTCAAGTTGTGATCAGAATAGTGTTTATATATATATATATATATATATATATATATATATATATATATATATATATATATATATATATATATATATATATATATATAAACGAAAGTATAAAATCTACATACCCTTTTGTAAAAAAACATTATATGCTACTAATACGAGAGCAACTAGTGATGGGTACCCTTTGCACGCGCTCCCGCTAGGGTCACTTTTGGTGGGATGAGAGTGCGCCAAGTGGTGTGCAGCCGCCGCCATGTGTCCCGTCCTAGGCGTTCCCTTAGGATTTATTTTTATTTTATATAGGCGTTTTTGGTTTTAGATGGTTTTTCGGGGCCTTTATCTGTTGTTCACTAGGTTTTTCCTAGGTTTTTAAGACAATTTACTTGCATTTTTTGTGCTTCCACAAAAAGCACATTTTACGTTTCGTGAAAGCATAGATTTGCTTCTGCAATAAGCACAATTGTGCTTATTGGAAATAAAAAAATGTGACTTTTTTCTTTCATGATGAGTAAATTGCTTCTCGTCGAGACACATATTTGCTTCCAGAGTAGTACAATTGTGATTTTCAAAAAAGAAAAAAAATGTTTTGTTGCTTCCATGAGCTGTGCTTCTCGAAAAGAAATAAATACTTTTGCATCCATGAAAAGCATAGATTTGCTTCTCACGGAGGATTTGATTTGCTTTCGCGAGAAGGAAGAAAAGGTGAAAAATAAAAAATTGTGCTTCCAGCTCTAGGTTTTTTCTTCCTATTTTTTTGTGAAAAACATCGTCATGAACATCTCGACGCGATAAATTCAACGATGAAAACGTCCGACATTTGGACGAACTATATTCAAGAGATTTTATTTGTTTTCCTTTTGTTAATTTCCTTAACCATTTCTGTTTCTTTTTTTGTTTTCTTCTCTTGTTTGTTTCTTTATTCTATTTATTTTTATGTTTTTTTATAAATTTCTAAAACATAAAAAGTTCAGAATTTCAATTTTTGATTGAAATTACAAACATTGTGTGGAATTTTAAATTTTCTTCACTTCTCAAAATTTCTTTCAATATTTCAAAATTTTCACATCACCACCAAGAAGTTTTACAGAAATTAAAATTTTGTCACAATTTTCTATAAATTTTAATTTTTTTAAAGAATGATCATAATTTCAGAAAATGCTTACGTCTTCAAATTTAGTTGCCAATTTCAGAAAATGTTCATGTTTAAAAAAATCATGTTTGCAATAAATTATTCATGTTTTTCAAAAAAGTTCACACTTGAAAAACTTTTTTGGGACTTCAAAAATTGTTCATGATTTTAAATTTTGTTTGTGTTATTCAAAAACTATTTGGAATATTAACTGGGCAATTCTCTTCTTCTTAATTAATCGATGAGGCAAAACTTTTGCCTCCGTTCTGAAAAAAAAACTATTTGGAATACCAAAATTTGTTCACATTTAAAAAAATGATCGGCGTTCCAAAATCACGTTTTGCAAAAAGGTTTTCAGAATTTCAAAAATTGCTTGTGTCCTGTGCGTCGTGGAGGTCCCGCTGAAAAGTACGAAATCACTAGTTAGAAGGCATCCCTTGCAACAATGAGTTTCATTTCTTTGGTGGTGACAAGAGGCCCACTACATTTGCGACACTTGTACCAACCTAAGAGTTTTGTGTTTTTTTGTAGATTCATTTTTTAAAATATTTTTTCTCTTGGATCACGTGTCCAAATCATGAACCAGTTTCATTATAAGATTTGCCACGTAAAGATATTCGAAAATAGATCCCATGATAATAGGTATGGGCGATTTGTTTGAAAAAAGCAAAATAAAAATAAAAAATAAAAAAAGAGAAAACGAAATCCAAAAAAGGAAATAAATGAAAAAATACAAGGAACCAGAAGCACAACTGTGCTTTCACTCTTATATTAGCATGGCTATGCCTTTTCATTTTTTGAGAAGCACAGTAGTGGGTTTCATGGGAAGCACATTTGCACTTCATGCGGAAGCACATTTGTGCTTCACCGTGAGGTGCATCTATGCTTTTTACTTTCAGGAAATACAGTCGCGCTTCATGGTGTACGCCATTGTGCTTCATCGCGAAGCACAACTTTGTGCTTCTCACAGGTTTGGTTCACGCGGAAAAATAAAAACAAATGCCGAAAACCTAGAAAAAAACACAAATACGAAAACCCAAATAAAATAAAATAAAAAGTCCAAAAAACTCAAAAAGCATGCATTTTTTTAAGTTTCCCCGTGAGTGCACCTAACGCGTGACACATGGTGGCCGCTAGGAGCCCCACACGGCGTCTATAGAGTGGCTACCGTGAGCGCCCACTGGGTTTCTCCCCAAAGGGGCACCTGCTAATTACTTGCTCCCAAAAGTAGAGTCAGGGCAACGTGTCGGGTCAAGATATGGGCCAGCCGGATCCATTCATACTTTGATTAAATTACTGACTGGCCATAAAGTGTAAGTAACCACCCACCATCATCAATGTTGGCACTATATGGGAAGGTACCCTAGCAGCCACGCGCCAAAGAATTTTTTTTATCCCCCTCACCTCCAGATGCATCTTGGTGTTAGAGATAAGGTGAGGGGACCTCAGATCTTCAAGAATTTTAGATCTTCATTAGCAACGAATAATCATCGTCGCCTTTTCGCGAATAAATTACTCTAGTTTCTTTGTCATGGTTGCATAGGGACAGAGAGTTCTATGTTCCGCAAACCGATGATTAAGATTAGGTGAATTCATGTTATTGGTCATATTGCTTTTGTTGGTTTGATTTTTGTGTGGAGTTGGAACCTTTTGATGTGATTATGGTGAAGGTTTTGTGGTTCACTGGCTTGCGCCTCTAGGGGATCATCCCCGGACAAAGCACGTTCATCGCTCACGACTTTCCCATCTTTTTGAATGGGCATCTCAAGTGGCTTTCAGAAACCTTTGTTGGTAATCAAGTTCATGTAGGTGAACAAGTAGCAGTAGCATTTCTCCAATCCAATTGTAGTCTCTTTACCAAAGTCTTGGTGGTGTTCATCTAGCAAAGGTGGATACGATGGAGAAGATGCCTCCAAGAGATTTTGTTGTAATACCTAGTTATGAGAGTTACTTTATAATATCTTGGATCCTGGATCCAAAGTAATGTGCTTGTAATGGTTTTGAGTATGAATAAAGTACACGTGTTTCTAAAATACATAATTTATGCAAAAAGAACCTACATAACTATTTTTAGTTTGATCTCATTTTCTTAGGAGATGTCTCTTTTTCCCCTGGTTAAGGTTTTAACTTCTGTCATTGTCAACTGTCATTGAGTTAGTTTTCTCCTCTCTAATGTTTCTTGATCGGCCCCTTTGGGGATAATCAAGGGGTGGTCTCATACCACTTAATGGTCTTGACGATCGATGTTTCGGGTGCTGGGGAGGTAGATCCTCGGGTGACTATATTCAGATCGGATCAGGCCTATTCTCTCTCATCTCGACTGAAGATCGAGGTTCAACACTCGGGATGTCTGAAAGGAAAAGCTTGATGCATTGGTGTATGGTCAAAAACTGAACAAGGAATACGTCGATGTGTGGTGTTCGAGAAGGAACAATCTCTAGATGAAGAGGACATCTGTTGGATGATAATTGTTTGAGTGCATATGAATAAGGATTTCAACAACTTCTGGTTTTTGAAGAATATGATAATAGTGTGGTATTTAGCATGCGATGTCAAGATACGCAGCCTTAGTTAATCTTTTTGTGATGCAATTCAGGTGCTTGAGAGATTGTTACTCAAGGTGGCCCATGGCACTTTCAAGGGAACCCGATCCTAATAATGATGTATCATGGCTTCACTATGCCGCCCTCCATCAAATTGTTGAAGTTCGAGATCTAGGCTAAAATTCATGACCTCTTGGAAGGCGCGCCAGACGGGCCATGCTATCACAGCACACTCCCCCCCGCCACACACACATAGAGGTTTCCCTTGCCATACTCGTGGCCACCCGTTATGGAACCCCGATGTAAGCTACCTAGGTGTGTGTCGTTTCGGCGATCAAACGACCAAGAGTGCCCAAAAGAGGCGCCCGCAGCACGCTAAAGCCAAACAAACAACGTTGAGAGAACTCTAACCTGGTAGGCCCGGCCTACCCCTCGCGCGAACGGCCCTAACGATCTGGACCCACGCGCGAGCCGACGCAGGTGGGCGTGGCTTGGCCCAAGCTGGCATGACCACACAAGCCTATCCGGGGACAAAGGTTGCTGACAGGCGGACCTGACCTCCTGTTCTCCCACAAGACAGTGCATGAGAGGAGGCATGCGGGGCGACCTAAACTGCCGCATGATAGTTTTCCCAGGCGTGTCTGCGGTCCACCCTTCATGGTCACCTAAGGCGGGTTGCCAAGTTGCGCGCGGCCCGGGCTGATCGGACGACGTGGAGAGCCCCTGAGAGGCCCTGCATACCACTGGCAAACATACCGTGCATAGGGCACTCTCTCCCATAGAGGCGCCCAGAGGAGACTCTAGCATCCTTTGTAGGAGTAATATCTCATATAGTTCATGTGACAATTGTATATTTTGTGTTTCAACTAAAGCTATGAGAGCTATTTTTGCATTCAAAATCAAATTTTGAACAAATTCATATTTTTTTGAAATTTGAGATTTTTTTTTCAAATTTGACAGCAACTTGCAATACAAAACAAATTTTCGTTGTCTACAAGTTGTGCGGGTACTATATGATCATATTGTCGACCCATATGTCAATATCTTTGACCAGTCAAACCTAATGAAACTAGTTGTTAGCAATGACTACCGTCATAGAAAAAATATGACCAGACCCATATGTATGCACTAGTAGAAAACAGGGCATCAGTCCCGGTTCTGCAAGCGGGACAAAACGATCCGGACTAATGCCCATTACTTTCAGTACCGATTGGCTTACCAAGGAGACTAAAGGAGCTCCACGTGGCCGCTGCGGGGCGCCCGGGCAGGAGAATCTTTAGTCCCGGTTGGGAACACCGACCGGGACGAAAAGGCAGCCACGCGTCAGCAGCTCCCAGGCGCTGGGGTTTTTGTTTTTTTGTTTTGAAGGGGTTAGGTGTTTTCGAGGGTTTAGGGGTTTCATATTCTGTTAGCTAGCTACTACATATAGAGAGAAGTGACCTCCCTTTCTCCGTGCTTGGTCGATGGTAGCTACTACATATAGAGAGAACTTGACGCTAGCTAGTAAGCAAATGAAGAAACCATGAATTACACAAGATCGTCATGAACATATATAGAGAGAAGTGACCTCTCTTTCTCCATGCTTGGTCGAACAACAAGTTTTCGTATATCTATCCAACGCTACATATATACAATATAACATCTCTTACAATCCTAACATCATCTACCTAAGATCCATTTGCAATTCCATATGGTATTCTCTGTCTTTAGGTATGACGTGGTCGAGAAAGAATCCCGCCAATTCCTCTTGAATTGCTCGTATGCGATCACGTGGTAGGAGTTCATCCCGCATCTGCCAGATCTAATTTAAAGAACATGGTCAATACATATATATGAATGAAACTCAACACAACTAATGGTAATAAAAAAATTTGTGAATATTGTTTACGTACTTCAAATTGTTTTGAAGTTATGCCCCGCCCAAGGGTCGAGTTGCGAATAAACTCGCAAACATAGTATGCACATAAATTAGTCCCGAGTGCCTGCCACAAGCACTTTACGAGAATAGAGTTCAATCAAACTGATAATCAAGCATGATAATGGTATTGATGAAACTAGAATCAATGAGAGATGCACGGAACTAGCTAGTACTACTTACTTTGGGGTGTGTAAATCGCAACTCCTTATTCAGACCCGGGACCATTCTGGTGAACTTTTTCCAAACCCTGCCCGGCAAAGAAAATGATTACTTGATATCAGGAAATGAACAAAAATTGCCGATATGGTGCGATAATGATTGAACTTACCTCTGGAGAATTTCACTCATGTCCGCCCACTCCTTTTGCTCTTTACGTCTCGAGTCTAAGACAGTTACTACTGCCCCGTCAAGCTTAATGGATAGCAGAATAAAGTGAAATCTGCGCATGCATAACTCATAAATTACACTTAACCTTGAGTAAGCGAAATCGAATATGCACAAGACAGTAACACTCACTAGAAGTTGTAAGGAAAGAGTATTTCCCTTTTGTTTTGATGTCCAAGGAACGCTGCTAGCAAGTTTTTCTCGGTATCTGTGGCTCTCTTTTGTGTCATCCATTCATTTACAGTATTTGGACAGATGAACCCAATGTCATAGATTTGTCCTCTTTTGCATTTGACGATCTTCAATCTGCATAATATAATGAGGATAATTATATATACATGCAATGAACGAGCTGAGCTAGAGACTTAATTACAGAAATAATACTTACAGACAGTAGCAAGTCATGAGTTGTTTGTCGAGGGCCTCTTGATTGAATAACTGAAATAATTCCACAAATTCAACAGGCATCAGGTCGACTCCAATGAAGTCATGCTCATCTTTAATTCCCAGCATCATACTGTCGGTCCTATCCTTCCTGCAGGTTTCCAAGTACCAGTCATGCAATCTTTGCATCATCATTGGTAGATGCGGGAGCTGATCAGGTTTGATGAGAGGCTTTCCGTGCTCGTATCTATAGGTCTCTACTACCTCAGCCATTTCAAACTGTACATCATCGCCCATGTAATCACCAAGAGTGGTATCGGGCGCTAGCCCCTGATGATTAGCGATATCGCTAGACACCTTGAGCGGGGGAGGGGGGGGGGGAGGGGCACGATTGCTTCTCCTGTTTGCCGATCTGGGGAATTGTTTTCCCACTTCGTCTTGCATCACTGCTAGTATTTCCCGACTGCCGCGCTTCATCATATGTCTTTCCAATACAATGATCATAGTGTGATTGCGGCGGAGGCGATGGTGGTCGCTTAAGGGCATGCAGAGTGCGCTTTGCTTTCACCGGATCTATTGTTTCCTTTGGATGTGGAAGTTTCCGTTCAAAATGGGCCTGCACTTCGGCAGCCACGATGTCCTTGTCTTCATCCTCAGTCCTCTCATATGGTAACTTTGGAGGTGCCTTGAGGCTTGGACCAAATTTGAATTTCTTCTCGCCTGTTGTACTGCTAGCCGCCGGAGCGGCGGCGGCTCTCTTCCGCCGTTGCTGAGGCGGCGGTGTCCGCTGAGGCGCTGGAGGAGGCGGAGTCCGCTGACGCGCCGGAGACAGCTGAGGCGGAAGAGGACTCTACTGAGGGGCCTCCTCCGCTGTAGACAGCGGCTGAGGCGACGGAGACAGCTCACGCGCCGGAGATGACTCAGGCAGCTGAGACGGCTGAGCTGGACTGTGAGGAGTCTGCTGAGGGGCCTCCTCCGGCTAAGTCTGCTGAGGCCGCGTCCAGTTTGGAAGCTTGATGTTCTGCTTTCGAGAGAGGATACTTTGCGGACCGCCTCTCTCATGGTCGTCGACGATTTACGGACCCTCCCTCATGTCGAAGTTATCGGGGATATGTTGAATTTCGGAGAGAATTAGCGGTGTTCTAAACCGGCGCACTACACGATATAGGTGAAGGTGGATACCATCCGGGAATGTTTTCCCGAAGTTTGCATTTTTGGATAGATGAACCTGAGGGGGACGGTTCCAGGTTCGCTATGCTAGCTGCTTGTGGCAGACGAACGGAGGGCATACTCGGATTCTTCATATTTTTCTGATCGAATTTCATATATAAATTATTTTCATCGGAGTTACGGTCAATTTTCTACTTTGTTAGGTGATCGCCACTGATCTATAGTTCTAAATGGAGACACTTATATAGGTGTTTTACATGGACAAAAATATTTAACTTTGTTACAAACATATGAACATATGAGTACATTTTCTATATGCATCAATCCATCCATCCATACATATATACATACATACATGGACAAAAAAATTCTATGAACATAAAAAGTTTTAAGAAAAAAAATTCTATGAACAAAAAAAATTCTAACTTTGTTACACACATATGAACATTTTCTATATAGATCAATCCATCCATCCATCCATACATATATACATATAAGCATTTTCTATATGCATTTTCTATATACATCAATCCATCCATCCATACATATATACATATGAACATATGAAAATTTTAAGAAAAAAATGCAGGGGCGGTGGTGGCAGCGTAGGGTAGGGGCAGGGGCGGCGGCATCGCAGGAAGGGGTGGCAGCGGTGACAGCGCAGGGCAGGGGCGGCGGCACCGATAGTGCAGGGGAAGGGGGGCGGAGCTCACTGGGGGTGTGCTACTTCTTGAGCTTGCGTTGGTTTTTCCGTTGAAGAGGAAAGGGTGATGCAACAAAGTAGAGATAAGTATTTTCTTCAGTTTGAGAACCAAGTATCAATCCAGTAAGAGACAATAAACAAATCACCCAATACCTGCACAAACAATCAAACAACTTGCACCCAATGCGATAAAGGGGTTGTCAATCCTTTCACGGTTACTTGCAAAAGTGAGATCTGATAGAGATAGATAAACGATAAAGTAAATATTTTTTGTATTTTTGGTTTATAGATTGAAAAGTAAAAGATTGTAAAATAATAGATCGGAAACTAATAAGATGGAAAATAGACCAGGGGGTCATAAGTTTCACTAGAGGCTTCTTTCAAGATAGCAAATAATACAAAGGTTGTGCCTAATATGTTCTACTTGTTGATAAAACATGTTGCGGCACTGTGATTTGATGCCAAGAACAAAACATCTTTCACGACATCTGCGAGAAATTCGGGATCTCCTTTTTAAAATTCCATGTTAATTTTATCATAACAGAGGTGCATTGGTTTTTAATTTCAACTATTTAGTACTTTTCTTATACGTAATAATCTCATGTGCAAAGCACGGATAAAGTCACTACTCCCTCCATTCTAAAATAAGTCTAAAATAAGTGTCGCTGATTTAGTATAAAAGTTCTTCGCAAAAAAGAGAGTACAAAGTTGTATTAAATCAGCGACACTTATTTTGAAACGGAGGGAGTAGTAAAATAAAGTGCAGTAGGGAGCATATGGAAGGACACGGATATAATCTGAAAACAACACACCACTTTTCATCAAAAAGACACGGATGAGTAATAAAACGATGGCACCTCAGAGAACGGCGATATGGCGGACGAGCTCGCCTGCTCCTGGTATGCGGACGAATGGAACAAGGTCGCGTGGCAGCTACCAGTTCGTAGTATTAGCGCAGTTGACGGCAGACATACCAGGACCGCATGATGTACTGGTGGTACAGGTCCTACCGAACAAGGTGTTCCGTCCACGAATCACGGCGTCAGTCCAACACGTGGTGGGGCCATTTAATACGACATCACAGGGTCGATTTTTGTTGTCGAACAGTATCCATGGCGACCTTGACGGCTGACTGGAGTTCCTATCAGATCCGATCGACAGGTATGGTTTATGATCATCCCTACTACTCCCTCTATTCCAAAATAGATGACCCAACTTTAGTATGAAGTTAGTATAAAGTTGAGTCATCTATTTTGGAACGGAGGAAGTAGATTGGAATATTAAGCATTTGTTGTATCCTGAGAAGGGTCGCCCCAATCCCTATGAACAGGTTCGCCCTCCCAGCCATGTACGTCGATGTGTTCTTAGTGGCCATCCAGCCGACACTAGATCTGGTTGAAGCTGAGGGAGGAGTAGTGGATGTGTTCGCAGTTCGCGCCTCTCCAACAGGACCCGAACACGATGTGCGATACGAGCAGCTTATCGCCGCCGGACTGTGAACAGTCCACTGGCTAGGACCGCAAGCTCCTGGTTGGACATGGAGGTGATTTCATTGCTCTGCATTTTCGTTGAATTCGTTCAGTAAATAAAAATTAATTTTGTCAGTTTGAACTATTGCAGTCAGAATTCATGCTCTCGATAACACACCCATATTCTGTGATTGTGGTTAACTGCAAACAAAAGCTATGTGATGCAGGGTGCGTGTTGGATGGGCTCCTTGTTCAGGCAGAGTGTGTGCCTTTGAGAAGACAGCCAGGGATTCGCTGAGAACAAGAATGACATTGTTGTTGCACATGTTGTCGGAAGTACGTTCGACTCATTAGGCGAGGCGACTACTAGAATCTGTACTCGTGGGTATTTGGGCTCGAAATTAGGTAAGGCTAGAGCAAAGTTAACTTTGAAAAGACAAAGTGCATGCAGGGGATAGTCCGATAGTGTGTGTGTGTTGATGCGGCCTGACTTTGTTTGGTTAATCATTATGTCCCTGCACTGGCTGAAAAAATAAGTTGTGCTAAAACTGGTTTATAATTACAGGAGTAAAAGCCAACAGGAGCAACACAAGATCATGCCGGTCACGAGGTCATGGCATGATTCATCTACTCAGATCGGAGGACAACAGCTGAGACATAAGCGAGTACAGGGCCAAGCCATTTCGAATGATTATTACCAGAAATGATCTCACACTCGGCATACAAACTACAACTAACCTGGCATGAAATGCAAAAGGACAACAACCAGGTAATGGACTTGTTGAGGACAAATGAAATGGCAGCGTCAGTCCATATGATGCAGTTCAAGGACAACAAGCTATACCCAGATGGAACCCCTAGCCGGCGGAACTTGATGGATCCAAGTTTCACGATACATGCTACACTGTCGGGTATGATCTTGTTTATGTTATTAGGGTAAGTAAAATGTACTAACCCGCATTTTGCTGTCTGTGTGAAAAAACTGAAGGATGAATTCATGTACGACCAAAAGAAGCCTCATTGGGGCGGGATTTCGGGATGTTCAACAAGCAAAAACTAGACTACAACCTTCAAGAATGCAAAAAAGGTAAATCAAAAGTGATAACATAATTGCTTAAAACTTTGTTTTAGCGATTGGGTCCGTCAGGAAGTTTGGTTTGATTGTTTTGCAGTTTATGGTGCCCCTTATCATGGAGAATGGCTGATGTCTTTATGAGATTGATATTTATGGTCGGGCATGATGAAGAAGCACAGAAAAACAAGCAATCTTGTCCTGCACCGCCTGTGCATGTGTCTTCATGTAACTGGCACTTTGCGACATTCCCTTGCACTTACAAGTACAACTTGGGGATGCATATGAGCTCCAGCAGGTAAGGCGGGGTAGTGTTGAAGGACGAATGGTTTTGATTGCTTCTCATGCAAATTAATTTGCGACTAAAACTTATGTAGGGCAGGTTCTACGTCTTGCACTAGATGCAAGAGTTTGATGGTGTCATGCTCAAGACTCCAGAACTCCTGTGAGTTTGTGTACGAATGACAATTGTCTACAGTTTCGCACAGGGTAGTTCACATTCTAATGGATATGTGCTTTTCTTCAGAGTCTGATTTCGTTTCTACGGAAGCAGATGGCTTATGAAGTGCTCACCTGGAAAGGAAATCATGGTGACTACCCCAACCACATGTATGGGGGCATCCTGGAGTGATGATCTGCTGTTATAGAATAAAAGTCTGCCTTTCCGGTCTGGAAAGTGCAAACGAAGTCACTCCGGACCAGACAAGTATCCTGATGGTTTGAGGTCGAAGTTATCATGCGTATTCCCTGCCGAGCATGGTCCCTATCATCGTGTGAATGAATGCATGGCCTATGTTTAAGTGGTTTGTGATGGAGAGATGCTCTGCGTGTTTGTGAACTACAATTGTGGTATGGAGTGTTTCCGTGGGAACTGTGTGGATTTGATGGTAATTCGGCATGGTAATTAAATGGTTCTAGTTATTCGGGGCGGGTTTGATTATTTGAAAATATGTTGGCGAAGATTGATAGCCATGCAACGGTAAGGGGAGGGTTTTTAGAGCATCTGTGCTCAGTGGGATATTTTGCAGGCTCGTCTTGATCGCAAAGAGGCTAATTGGAAAAAATAATTACAAACCACCCCAGCCAAGCAGGTGGGCTGGCATCTGGCAAAAGCTTATATTTTTTACACTGGAACCTTTGACAAGCATGCTTTGGAAGAGCAGTGATTGACACAGGTGTCCAGCCAGCATGAATTAATGTTGGCAACTAAGCGGTCGTCTTTTGAACCTGCCTGATTTTGCCAATCAGGTTACAAATGCATGCATGATCACATTCTGCAGAAGACACTTTGCAACCATGTGTTCAAATACTACGGCTTTAGATGGCTGCATTCTCTAAACGATGTTGACACCCCAGATGGTGACATTTTAAAACTGATAAAGGTGCCAAAGGCTTGACACATGGGTAAAGACATTTTGAAACTGAGTAGTTGCCAAACATCTATTCAGAAATTACACCTTAATATTTGGAATCCTTGGTCGGCAACAAATTGTCCATGCTCGTCGCGCAGCTGAAAAATCTCTAGCGAAGTGGCTTCCCTAAAAGTTGCAAGATTTTTCTGCAAACCCGAAAAACATTGGGCTCCTTAAAATATATTTTTGCGGGGTCCTTAAAATATTTTTTTTGGGCGGAACACCATCGACGAGCGGCCTGCCGTCCGTTTTCAGCGAACAAGCACCATGGGTACACCATGGTGCGATCTGAGCACATTATCAAATTTGTAGGTGTAGCAATTTAGTTCATCACGGCTTTGAATTGATCTGTATATTCATTTTGTCATACTCCATTGGATAATAATAAAAATGGGGTTGTGCATACTTTGATACAGAGGTTGGAGGTTATCCTTCCTTTTCGAATAGAAAAAAGAAAATTGGCCCGAATTTGTGTTCGTCGTTTTGGTGTGGCTAGGGTTTCTTTTTGAATTTGCGGGACCGTTATCAGCATTAACCCGTCCAAGTTGAGAACCCATCTAGGGTTTCTCTCTCCCTCCCCTATCCCTTGACGGTTAGGGTAAACACTTTCCTCCAGGCTTTGCCAGCGAGCCCGTGGGTTCGTCTCCCCTCTGTCGGCTGCTCCGGCGCCGGGTGGCGTGGAGGGGAATCCCGGTGTCTCTGTTCCGGTTAGTAGTTAGGTTAGGGTTTTTTAGTCCTTGCAGGTGCAGCGCTCGAACGGATGGCGGTGCTTCTTCTTCGAGTTTGTCTTCCGGGCTTGAATCCTCTTCGAGTTCGTTCATCTGGACGTAGTCGATCAAGTTTAATAATAGATCTGAATTATTTTCGGAAAAAGAATTTGAGGGATCATTGTATGAAGCATGTGGGATCAGCTGGCCTGGCTGAAATATCAATGCGTGATGTGGACCAAGCCAACCCCATCCAACTAGCACGTTGCTGCCCCTGGGGAGGATAACATTACGTGCCCTTTCTACTGTCGAGACGAGCCATTGGCACAGTTCGACATAGGTCCCATCCGCCGTCTGCTGCCAGGGCGGACGCAAATGGCCGTCTGCTATAGACCTGTGTGCGGCCGTGACATGATCCTGTACGACCGACAATATTAGAATTGGTCTGCATCCCTATGCAAATGAATGGCCGGCGATTTCATGAGCAAGCGCGCTCGTCCGCGCCAAAGGATTTCCGAGACAGCCAGCAGCTAGTCCAGCGACAGCATGAGCACATAAACATACATAGCTATTATTACAGACCAACCAGTGAAGATAGATAGGTAAACAGGAGCTGCAAGAGCAAGAACAGCAATAAGCCAAAATTAAAGGAACTTCTTCGGTCACAGGCGCTCCGTCTTCTTCTTCTTCTTTTGCCAGGATTTTTTTTATCTCCACCAGCTTCTCTTTGTTTAGATAGTACTCCCTCCGTAAACTAATATAAGAGTGTTTAGATCACTAAAGTAGTGATCTAAACGCTCTTATATTAGTTTACAGAGGGAGTAGTCATTTCTGAAACGCCTCACCAAATTTGAAGGATCGATACGGATAATAACATGAATGCTGGTATAGCCTTATTGTAGCAGAATGAAGTGCTAATTATTTTTTCTTGAGGTTGCTGGTGGCCTGAAGCACCATGGTCTCCATGGTGAAACCCGGTCCAAACCCCACCATGGCCCCCCACTCAGCCCACTCCCCTTCCTCCTCCATTCGGCGGCGCTGCTCATCGAGCACAAAGATGATGGTGGCGCTAAGCATGTTCCCATATTCTCGCGCGACGGTTCGGCTGGCCATCAGCTTCCCGGGCTCCAACAGGAGAACCCTGTCAATCTTGTCCAAGATGGCAATAGCACCAGGGTGCACTGCCCAGAAGAGGTCATTCCATTTGACCTCGATGCCAAGCGGGCCGAACGCGTCAAGTAGACACTGCTTGATGCTGTCTGCCACCAGACTTGGCAGCTTGGTGGAAACATTTCCATCCAGGCCGTAGGTCTTGAGCTCCGTTGACAGCAGTTGCAAGGTGTTGGGCACCACGGTCTGTGATGCGGACACCATCTCAAAGAGCGGGCGCTCGACGGGACCCACGGGGTCGGCACCGACGATCACCGCGCCCGCGCCATCACCGAACACTGTGTTTCTGATGAGGTTGTTGACGCTGTCTTCACTTAGGTCGGGGCCACGGAAGCCGGCGACACTCATGAGCTCGACGCAGGCCACAAGGACGCGCGCGCCGCGGTTGTTCTCGGCAAGGTCCTTTGCCAGGCGCAGAGCGGAGCAGCCGGCGAAGCAGCCGTTGAGGTGGAGAACCGTGCGGCGGACGTTGTGGTGGAGGCCCAGAAGAGTAGCCAAGTGGACGTCAGCGCTTGGGGCTCCGGCTCCGGAGTTGGTGACGACGATGAGGTGGGTGATGTCGGTGGCTGGACGCCCCCAAATGGCGATGGCCTTGGTCGCGGCTGCCGCAAGGAGCTCTGGAGCGGCGGCTGCAACGATGGCGAGGCGTTGTTCGAGGGACGGCAATGCGCGGTCGAGGAACTCGGGGTGGGCGCTCAACATTTTCTCCGTGTTGTAAATGAAACGCCTCTCGTTCCCCGTTAGCGCGCCTGATTTAATTAATTAAATAAGAGTATAATTAAAATTAGGACAAGGAAACATATATAGCAGGCCTTGAGAGTCAAATGATATATGGAGGTGTGATTTGTAATATGCAAATTAATATACTGTATTCCAATATAGATTTTTTAGGCTGGTTGTAATGGAAAGTATTATATACTAATATCATGCATATATGTTAGTGTATGATATTACATCTGTAGTGCATAGTGTATCATATACTAATATCACAGGATAGTTTATTTATTTTATTATACATTACATATAGTAGCACATCATTTAATATGATACGGTATAATAATGTTGATATTCAACCCTTTTTTTTCATTTAATTATATATCACCTCATCAAAATTGTCTACTAGTTGTCCATTACCGGTAGTCTTAGATCATTATACCAAATGATTAAAAGGTCTTATCTTTCTTTACAGAGGAAGAAGTTTGCACGTAAGCTTACATATTATCTTGAGCGTGTCGGTCAGCTTCTCCGCGAGGTGCTCGCTCTTGGTGACACGGAAGTAGTACTCGGGGTACTCGTCCTGGGACACGCAGTTTGGTGGGTTTGCCGTGCCGATGGCCAGCATGGCGGCGGGTCCATCAGCACGTTGCAAGCGCCGGATCTCGCGAGCGTTGGCCGTGGTGTTTGCCATGGTGTCGATGCGAGCAGTCACCCGCCTGTACCTGACCAGGCGCGACAAATTTATTAGAGCGGGTGACGGATATAAGTAAGTGAGAAGAAAATCTCGCATCTTTTACTACAAGAATGTTCTTTGTTGGTCGCTTTCGTTTCAGTTATAAAGTCAGATCGTTGGACCTAAAAACGTTTATTGTTGACAGTGGCCTGCTGCATGGACTTCACACTTTAGCGCTTCATATAGCTAAACTAAAGCTCCATTTTCCATACTAATATACCGATATCACTCTTTCACACGCGAGCGTGCCAACGCGTGATGGGAGTTGTGAGAAGTGCCCCGACCAGGTGGGGGACCGAAAAGGAAGGGGCACACTACCACGTTGTATGCGCTAATTCCCTTTTAAATCTCCTCCTGCATGCTACTCTTTCCTCTCTAATTTGTTATTAAGGCTCCGTGAAGTATTTTAGTATACTAGTATAGAAACTATTTTATACTTCCTCCCTTTCTAAATATAGGTCCTTTTAAAGATTCCGCTATAGATTATGTATAAGAGCAAAATGAGTGAATCTGTACTCTAAAATGTGATTATATACATCCGAATATAGTCATTATAGTGGAATCTTTAAAGAAAAATTAGGAACGCAAGGAGTACTAATATACTCCATGAAGTATTAAAGAAAACTTGTCAAAGCTCCGTTTCAGTTATACTGTATAATGCAAACTATTTTATACAGTTCGATCTACTCCATGAAGGATTAGAAAAAAACTTGTTAAATTGTTTCTGTAGTAAGTATCCAGATGATCATATCTTCAAAGTTCATCACAAAAATGTTACATTACAAAAGGCATTTCTTGCTAGTCATTGTTGAAGAGACAAACTGATATACAAGTAGGACCTTACTTACTTCCCTGCCTGTGTGCACGCTTTCCAAGCTGAGGATATCTGTTGAATATTCACGGGAATGGAGAGGAAAGGAAATGAGGAAGAAGACTGAACAATGGTTGTGTGAGTCGAGACATGCGAGGGATGGGAGGAGGAGGTGACCAGTATTTAAGGACCGGGGCAGAGAAGGCTGGCCCCTGAACAGGGATGCGAGGGATGGGACTTGTAGATGTAGCTCAATGCTCTCCACGTCCAACAGCACCATTGTCAGCCATTATTAATCAGAATTTTACGTTATGCCAGTGTAGCAATAGCACGACATATAGACCGTTGGATCCTCGCAATCATGCGGCTCTAATTAATAGATTATAAATAGGGAAATCTTGGCGTCACATGTGACATTAGATCTTTGGATAATATCTCAGTCAGGTAACTATCTTATCTTCCCCTCCAGTGCCGATCAAAACCCGATTAGCTAGAAACATTTCTCCATGAAAGAAATTTGAGTATATATCCTTTGAAAGAGACCAAGTGGATCTAGTCTGCCTGCCAATTATTGACGGGTGCATGGTCACTTAACTTTTGTTCCTTTATCCGTTGCAGGCTTGCAGCTATCCGTATATATCGACTATTCATAGGTCATAGCAATGCTTGTCCATCCGTCTCGTTTAATACCCGTCCGTGTTGGGTGACCACCTGCTGCCAACCGGGTTTCATTTGGGTTAGCATTAGCACTCGTTAACCATATCTATTTCTCATTATAATTGCAGATTAATTAATAGTTTTGTTTTTTAGCGGAAAATTAATAGTTTGGCACGTGGCAGTGCTCAGCATCCAGCTACGCACGGGTGTGCATAAATTAGGCCTCCATTGTAAAAAAAAAATGGTCTCGACTGCTTGATGCAATGATTTAATAAACAAATCATGCATTTGGCAACAGCTTTTTTAGTGTAATATTTTCTCTAAGTGCATGGAGGATATGGAAGCAAGCAAATGGGCTTCCAAACCTTGGATGCATCTTCAGTAGGGTAATATAGGGAAACTCGCTTAGTTCTATTATCGCGCGTCCATCTGCCTATCCGCATTTGCATGCTATTAATGGCATGAAATAATGCTTATCGTGACAGAAACAACTAACCAATTGTCGCAGTTATTATAGTGGACCACCTTCCCAACTAGGTCCATTTTTGGTAAGCTGGCTCACTCATCTACTTATGAAGAATTTGAATGATGGCAGTCGCCATACGCTTAGGGGTACACTTACATTCAGTACACTATCTGAATCGCCCTCTTTACCGAGTGTCAGAATGTTTACCGAGTGTACTTTGTCGAAGACACAAAAAATCATGTACCCTAAATCAAGTGATAGCGAAAACATCCGGTAAATGCAAAACACTTGGTATAGCCGATGCTTTACCGAGTCTTGAACCAGTGACACTCTATGAAGTCAAAGGCATTGGGCAAACAACACACCAAGTTAAATGCAAAACACTTGGTAGTAAAGCCCATGCTTTACAGAGTCTGGAACCAGTGACATTGTATAAAGTGTAAGGGGTTGTTTGGTTTCTGCCCCGTCCCGCCCTGCCTAATCGTTGGTGTCATGGGCACGCCAAATAATCGGCCGATTCGACCGCCACCATTCCACCCGTGATTTGGCGCAAAAGGTAGAGAGGAACGGCTGAAGCCTGCTGGCGTGCCAAAATTGTGGTCTACGCCCAAACAAGCAGTGACGCATTAGTCAACGCGAATATATTGGCAGGGCAGGCGATGGCTCCCATCCAAAGAGCCCCTAAGACATTCAGCAAACAAAACACCAAGTATCCCTACTCACCGCGATTGACAACAGGGTGATAGAGCGACCATCATTAATGATTGTTTTTCTGCAGGCATTCTGTAAAATAAGTCAGCCATTAGCATTGTTCATCTTTACCGAGTGTTTTTTTCGAAGCACCCAGTAAAGTTTATTTATTTATTTTAGACGATTTATGGATTTTGATACACTACAACAAAACAGTTTTTTAACACAACGATGTAACAAATGACAAAACATGTAACAAGTAAAACAACAGTAACATATCATTCGAGTTGCAGGGTTTGATTGCGAAAATTCATAAGAGTGGACGAGCTCGCATGGTCTCGGAATCGCTGGGCGCTCGTTCACATCTGGATATGGGCTGCGTCAGGTTCTGTCGACTGTATCTATTCTTTTTAAATCCTGATACTTGGTCGTGTGGGGATGATGGGATCCGCTTGCACAGTGGACGGACGTTTGCCGGACGTGGTGACGAAGTCCTGGACTGATTTAATGTTCACTCTCTTTCCTTCCATTGTAGAGACTTCCATATATACATTCTATGCACAATCATGTCATGCAAAGTAAAATGTATCAGACGTGCACCTTTATCTTATATATATGTTACAACATGTTGAAATTTGATCTTTTTTTTTCTTCTTATACAACGTGACATGGTTTGTAGAGGGATTTTTTCATTGTCCCATGAAAATCCTAACTCAATATTTGACAAAGATTCACACGTATATTGTTTTTTTGTACCTAAGTGTATCTGTGTGTGTGGGGGGGTGGGGGGGGGGGGTGATACCTGTAGTGTGTGTAACAATGGCAAAAAAAAGATTTTTATTCTAAAGTACTTAAGTAATTAATAATCAGAATATTTTTCTTCTTAGAGCATGCATGTGTGTGCCATTTTATACGTTTATTTCTAGTACACAAATTTCTCTTCTGTAGGATGGCAAATTAATAAATTTCTCTTCTGTAGCATGGCAAATTAATAAATATATGCCATATTTTTTGACAAATAAATTCATATACTACCATGTGCCCATGGAAGATTCCCTAAATTTGCCATCTTTTCAGAGAACAGAATTCTTTAAATTTTCCATGTGCACATTACAAAAATTTAAAATTTGCCATGTATTTCAAGAAAAAATTCCCTAAATTTACCATGTGCCCATGAAAAATTACAATAGTTGCCATGTTTTTTTTACAGAAATAACATCCCTAAACTTGCCATGTGCCCATGACAAGTTCCTAAATTGGCCATCTTTTTGAAAGAACAAAATTCCTAAATTTGCCATGTGCCTATTACATTTTCCCCAACAAGTTACCATGATCTAGGAATATATTTTTTCTAAGTTTTTCATGACCTATAGAACATTTTCTCTCAAAGTTGCCATGGATAGTGACAATTTTAACTCGCATGTTTTTTGTAAAAAAACCATGGCAATTTTTCATACGTTTTTTTGGCAAAATCATTGTTATATCACGGCAAATTTATCAAACGTATCTTTCGCCAAAATAATAATTATATTTAGCATGTCAAATTTTAGACACAGAAAGAAAACACAGAGTTTTTTTTATCATCATGGCTACATTTTTTACATGTGAAATTTGTTTTCACAGCCATGGCAATTTACCTTTTCGTGGTCCATGGCAAGTTTTAGATCAATTAGTAATTCAAGTACTCCAAAAAAAGATTTCTTTTCATTTTCCTGCCACACGTTGGTGAAGGGAGTGCACACGTCCTATCATCGCTGCTGCCCTCACGGCGAAGGTTGACTCCGTCAGGAACATAGTGGCCCACAACCCTATCTGCACCTTTCCCGGCTCCCTATACAAACTAATATTTCCACCGTCCATAATTACTGCCACTTTAGATAAAAAATTTGAAAAAAATGTTAACCAAGCATTTGAAAAATGTTAAATGTGAATAGAAAAATGTTGACCAAGTATTATATTTTTTTGATCGTGTATTTAAAAAATGTTATCCAAGCATTTCAAATAATTAAGAAAGTTTTTGAAAAAGGTTAGTTCAACATTTGAAAAATGGTCAATGTGTATAGAAAAAATCTTGAGCATGTATAAAAAAAATTTAATCTTGTATTTTAAAAAATGTTAATGAACCATTTACAAAATTTTAAATGTGTATAGAAAAAATGTTGACAATGCAGAAAATGTTTATCTTGTATTTGAAATTTTTTGATCAAGCTTTTGAAAAATGTTAAACGTGATGGAATAAAAGTTGACAATGTATTAAATGATGTTTATCTTTTGTTTGAAAATTGTTGATCAAGCATTTGGAAAATGTTAAAATGTGTATAGAAAAAGTGTTGACCATGTATTAAAATAATTAATCCCATTAAAAAATTGATCAAGCATTCGACAAGCGATAAAAATTTGTATAGAAAAATGTTACCCGAATACCAAAAAAATGTTAAACTTGTACTTGGAAAATGTTAATCAAGCAATTGATTTTATTAAATGTGTATAGATTTTTTTTACTGTCAATTGCTGGACTTGTGTGTAATTTTTTTAAAATGTATTAAAAAATGTTCCTGATGTATACGAAAAATGTAGAATCAAATGCAAATGAAACAAAAAAGAAAAAAATAGTGAAAACAAAAAACAACGGAAACCCAAATAAAAAGAAAAAGAGAATCAAAGAAATAAATGCAAACAAAAGGGAAAAAATAAAAACTGATAAAGAAACCAATGAAAGTAATAAAAAACTAAGAAACATGACGAAAGAAAGTAAATACAAAAAGGATAAAAAAATACAAAAAAACTGAGTAGTGGCTTAAAATAATTGTAGTAACACATAATTGTATGTCGGTACCTTCTGTTACAAATTCTTAGTGAGTAAACGTAGAATTTGATTAAGTGCATTAATAAATCATCAGCATCATAATACATAAGACCCGCTTGTCAGGAAAAGAATGTTAGAAACATCAGGAAAAAACATGTTAGCTATATGAATCATAATAGGGACAAATGGCTCAACACCGAATGAGCTAACCAGCCAACCAAATATTTTTTTTTGAATAGTTTGGATTGCTTACCACAAGTGTCAGATGGTAGCCAACCAAATAACTTTCTGTCATGAAAAGCCACGTTATTTCTTTCTCTGCAGTTTGTTTTTTTAGAAGACTTTACAGTTTGGCTGGGCGGTTGGTCTATGCTTCTTCAATTTTTAATTCATCAATCAATGGGCCAATGGCCCAAACGGTAGGCGTACCAAACCAGCGCGGGGGTGTGATTTATCTCGCTTACAGTAAGACAACTGTTCATCTCGCGTCTACCGTTCCCAGAATGGGCAGCACAATTAGGTTCTTCCTCGTGCCCGCGTTTTTTAATGATTTTTTGAATGGTTTTTTTTCTTTTTTTATTCATTTTTTTATTTATTTTATGATTTCAAATATTATAAATAAATATATTCCAAAAAAAACTTTACATAAAATATTGAAAATTATGTTAATCAAGCATTTGAAAAAATGTGAAATGTGTATAGAGAAAATGTTTCTCATGTATACGTAAAATGTATTTGATAATTTATTCCATGACTTTGAAAAAACGTATTAAACAAGTTTTTCAAAAATGTTAATCAAGCGTTTGAAAAATATTAAATATGTATAGAAAAATGTTGAGCATGTATTAAAAATGCTGAAATTATGATCATTTATTTAAAAATATTAACCAATCATTTAAAAAAACTGAAAAAAAGTGTTTGAAAAATGTTAATCAAGCATTAAAAAATGATCAATTGTATTAAAAAATGTTCACCATGTATAATTTGTTTTTATTCTTCTACTTAAAAAATGTTAAAGAACCATTTACAAAATGTTAAATTTGTGTAGAAACAATGTTAACAATGTACTAAATAATGGTAATCTTGTATCTGAAAATTTTTTGTCAAGCATTTGAAAAATGTTAAAATGTGTATATAAAGTGTTGACCATGTATTTAAAAACATTTAATCTTGTATTTCAAAAAATTAGTCAAGCATTTGAAAAGTGTTAAAAAAGTATATTGAGAATGTTGACCGTATACGAAATAAATGTTAAACTTGTACTTTAAATTTTTTAATCAAGCATTCGATTTTCTTTTTGCAAAATGTGAATATAATTTTTTTACTGCGTACATAAAACTTAACTTGTCTACCCGCAAAAAATATATTTTAAACTTGTATTTAAATAATGTTAGATATTTATTTAAAAAATGTCATTGATGTCACATCCCTAGCTTCTAGCATTGCACTAGGCTAACTTCATGTGTGCATCATGTTTAAATTCCTCAGAAACTTGAAATGGGGATTGTCTAAACCCTAGCACCAAATGAATTCAACTAGGGTCAAAATAAAATCTTTTTCATTGAACTCAAAATGCCCTCTGAAAATGTTCAACATTTCTGGTTTGAGGTGGAAGCATCTACCAAAAATGGTTTACATTTTTGCAGGACATATTTGGGCTTTGAATTAATTCAAATATATTTGAATCGGAGCTATTTAAATGCTATATATATTTTAGATGCTCCAAAAATGTTGGAAGTTGTAATGGGTCACTGGAATAATTCAGACAACACCCCTAATTACTTCCAAGATTTTATAAAATGGTTTAGTATTTTTACTAAATCAAAACAGATTACAGAGAAATAGAAAAACAAAAACAATTAAAGAGAGAGAGTGAACCACCTGGCCAACTTACAGCGCCACTGGCGTGACACTATCTTGGCCCATGGCCGATCATTGCTTCCTCTCGCCAGTGGCGAGAGGTGAGCGCCGGCGTGCCTGAGCTCGCCACGGCGCCACCTGCTTGCCGCCCGCGCCCCTGGACGTCTGGACGACCTCCACGTCGTCGCCCCGACCCCCTGGACCCCTCCATTCGCCCCAACGCCTCTCCCTCGCCCGTTCCCCGCCATGGCCGAAGCCTCCATGGACGCGCCGCCGTAACCCCGCGCACACATCCACTGCCCCACGCCTCACCGACGCGCCCACGAGCTCCGGCTCGTCCCTCTCTTCCTCCTCACCGAGCCGCCCGACGCCGGAAGCCCCTGGACGGCGCAAGCACCGCCGTTCCCCTCGTCGGCCACCGAAGATCGTCGCCGTCGGTTCGCCGCCTTCCGAGCTTCCCCGAGCTCGCCGTCGACGCCGTCGAGACCGCTATGAGCTCTCCTCCGTTTCCCCTCCTTCCCCGTGCCCGATTTCGTGTCGTAGCCCTGCTAGCCGTCGAACTCATGAAGCACAACACCGCCTGACCATGTCGCCGCCGTGGCGAGGCCACCGCAGCTCATACCGCGCACGCCATCGCACTCAAGAACCTCCTGGAAGACCAACACCGCCGCCACAGCTCTGCCGTGCCGCGGCACCCAAGACTGGCGAACTCCGGCCGCCGCCCAACTCACCGCCGCCGCCGCTACAGGCCACCCCAGCTCCAGTCGATGCCACCACTCAAACAAGCCGTAGCAGCAAACCGCACTCAAAACGGAGCACCATAGCGAAATCCCGACTCCCTCCGCCGCGGATTTGGTCGCCGGCGGCTAAACGCCGGTTAGCTGATGTGGCAGGTTAGTTTAGCCATTAACCCCGCGGTTAGTTTAACCGCGTGCAAATGACGGTTGGACCCCACTCCCTAATTAACTCTACCTTTATTTCATGTTTAGATTAGTGTTAATCTTGCGGACACCTCGTGTCAGTTTGACTTTGGCCAAGTCGGCGTTGGCGGTCCCACATGTCGTGACCTAAACAGCCCGTGTCAGCGGCGTGTGGTCCCCACACGCGTCGGAGTTTGACCTGGCCGACCAGTTGACCTGCTGACATCACGGTGGCGTTGTCTTGTGCGATAACTCTTTTCTGGATTTATTTTTATACAGGAAATTCCAGAAAATAGTGCTAACCTCTAAAAATCATAGAAAATCAACCGTAACTCCAAATCAAACAAATTATATATGAAAAATTATCAGAAAAATGCAACCTATCCATATGTATCATTTTCATGCATGTTAGAACAACTTATAGCTGCTGTTTAGCACAAATCATATAAATGGCATTTTAATATCCACATATGGAGTTGAATTTGAATCTTGGATTCAAACCAACTTCATTTAATCTGGTTGCTAGTTGCATTAGCTCAAACCACAACATATTGCCATGTCACACTCATGCATCATATTGTTGCATTGCATTGATTGTGTTCTTTCTCTATTGCCGGTATTTGTCCCCTCTCGATAGACGTGGTACCGACGTTGTGATCGTTGACACTGATGAAGACTCAATGCTATCTTCAGAAGTGCCAGGCAAGCAAAACCCCCTTGTTCATTCCGATACAATCCCACTCTCGCTCCTTCTCTCTTTCTTGCATTAGGACAACAACGAATCATCTGTTACTTGCTGCGGTAGTTGAGCCCTTATCCTCTGCATGACCTGTCATTGCCACGATAAGTAGATGAAACCCACTAGCATGAGTAGGAGTTGTTTGAGCCCTGATGTGCCTACTCATTCATGCTTGTTTGTCGTGCCTGCTATTGCTTAGAGTTGTGTCAGGTCTGATTCATCGGGGATGAATCAGAGGTGTGTGAACATGTCCTACTGTTGAGAGCTAAGTGTGTGAACATGATTTGGTAAAGGTAGCGCTGAGAGGCCATGTAGGAGTACATGGTGGGTTGTCTCATTGCAGTCGTCCTCAAGAACTGAGTTCTGTGTTTGTGATCCATGAAACAGTTACTACCACACATTGGGATTCTTAATTGACTCTCTCGGCTTCTTAACCACCCTTGTTCTCTGTCCAGGAGTTGCAACTAGTTTTTGGTGTTTGTAGGATATGTGTGGAGGCCGTGCATAGCGCTGACCCTAGGGGTGGGCTATGATGCGGTAGATACACCGTGGCCCGGTGTACCGAGCGCCCGTTTGGTGTCTCGGGAACCCTGCTCACATCGTTCGGGGCCGTATGTGGAAACCTCGGCCGGACTCCCTGCGGATGGAACCTGAATAGGCGATAAACCTGGACTAGAGACTTGAGTGTTTAGGTAGGCCGTGGCCGACACCCTTCTTTGGGCTTCCGCTTGAAGGTTGCCGAGTACATGTCGTGTAAACGGCGATAAGTGGTGAGCGTGTGTGAAGAAGTACACCCCTGCAGGGTTAACATCATCTATTCTAATAGCCGTGTCCATGATAAAGGACTTGGGTTGCCTATATCAGTTCATAGACAAGTGAAAGTGGATACTCTAAAATACGCAACATAAGCGTGAGTGCTATGGATGGCGTTCTCGTAGGGAGGCAGGAGGCGGATCCATAGTGGTGTATTGATATGGTGAATATGTGGACTCGTGTGCGCCACCTCAAAAGAGTTACTTGCGATCGTAGTTCAGATAGCCACCGAGTCAAAGCTGGCTTGCTGCAGTTAAACTCCACCACCCCCTTTGTTGATAATGATGCATATGTAGCTAGTTCTGATGTAAGTCTTGATGAGTATATTTGTACTCACGTTTGCCTATTTTATGTTTTTGCAGAGAGACTTCAGTCTCACTAGTAGTTTCGCATGGACTTCGACGTTTAGCTTGTTACCTCAGCTACGATCTTGTGCCCTCGGCAGGATCTGGTAGATAGTCAGGCTTCTCAGCCTTTTTCATTTGTAGATGTCTGTACTCAGACATGTTAAGCTTCCGCGTGTGCTTTGACTTGTATGCTCTGAATGTTGGGTCATGAGACCCATGTTTGTAATATCTCGCTCCTCGGAGCCTAATGAATAAATACTTGAGTCGTAGAGTTATGTTGTGATGCCATGTTGTATTTACACATATCGAGCATATTGTGTGTATGTTTGAAATGCTTGGTATGTGTGGGATCCGACAATCTAGTTGTTTATCCTTGGCAGCCTCTCTTATGGGGAAATGTAGTCTAGTGCTCCCTTGAGCCATAGTAGTCTGCTACAGCCCGGTTCACCGGAGTCCTGCTAGCCCAACACTACTGCTTAGGATGCTTGACTGGCCGGCATGTGTTTCACTTCGTTCCTGTGTCTGTCCCTTCGAGGAAATGTCACGCGGTGACATCCGGAGTCCTGCCTAGCCTGCTACAGCCCGGGTTCCCGGAGTCCTGTTAGCCCAGTGCTACAGCCCGGATTCACACGCTGCTGACCGACATGCTCGAAGTTGATTCATGTATGCATGTCCCCATATGTTAGTGCCTCTTCGGGTTCACGACTAGCCATGTCGGCTCAGTTTCTCTGTCATATGGATGCTAGCGACACTATCATATACGTGAGCCAAAAGGCGCAAACGGTCCCGGGCCATGGTAAGGTGACACCCGTGGGAATACCGTGCGTGAGGCCGCAAAGTGATATGAGGTGTTACCGGCTAGGTCAATGTGACTTGGAATCGGGGTCCTGACAATTGATGTATACGAAAAGTGTAGAATGAAAAGAAAAAGAAAAAAATGAAAAAACTAATGAAAACCGAAACAAACAAATGAAACCAAAATAAAAAGAAAATCAAAGAAATAAATGCAAATAAAATGGGAAACAATGAAATCCGATGAAAATCAACAAAAAAACTAAGAAACACGAAGAAACCAAGTAACTACAAAACAAGATAAAAATGAAAGAAAACAAAGAAAATGAAAAACCACTACTTGGTTTTATTTTTAGTCAGGATGGGAATCTATACTAGAAGCATAAATTCATCCATACAAATCACCATCACTAGCATTCCTACCTAGACGACATGCACCTACAACACCCATATTAGAAAAATTATCACCATGCAAGGCACAACTAGGGATACTTAGATTAGGAGCACAAGTGACACCTGGGTCATGTTTACTACTCAAACATCTCCAAGTGGAAAGAGCAAAGTAATGAACAACAGGAAAATGAATACTCCCAATTCTACCTTCAGTTACCCATCTTGTTTCCCCATAGAAAATTCTCCAAAGAACCGCTTCATAATTTCTTTTACGAGCATCATGGAAGGTACCCCCAAAGGGAATAAGCCCACAATTCATCGAATCCCAACAAACACACCACAAAAGTTACATCGAATAGGTCTCCAAAGAGATTATTGTATTGAAGATCAAAGAAGAGAGAGAGAGAGAGAGAGAGAGAGAGAGAGAGAGAGATGTAGCTACTGCTATGGACCTATAGGTCCTGTGGGAACTACTCACACATCATCATCAATGCAGAAAGGTTGACGAAGATGGCCTCTGTTATGGATTCCCCTCCGGAAGAGTACCGGAAAAGGCCTCCAGATGGGGCTGCAAAAAAAACAGAGGCTTGCGGCGGCGGAAGAATTGTATCTGGAGTTTGGGCAGTAGGGGGGCCACAAGGGGGCAGGGCGCGTCCCCCGCCTTATCATCTCCTTGTCTATCGTCTGGACTACCCCTGAAACTTCTAGGGTCTGTTTTGGTCTAGAAAAATTCGTCAAAATTTTTCATCATGTTGGGCTTCGATTGGTTTGAATTTTCTGTAAAACCAAAAACAAGCAGAAATCAACAACTGGCACTAGGCATTGAGTTAATAGGTTAGTTCCCGAAAATGATATAAAATGGTATATAAAGAATACAAGATTGATAATATAATAGCATCAAATAATAAAAAAATAATAGATATGTCGGAGACGTATCAGCATCCCCAAGCTTAAATCATGCTCGTTCTCGAGTAGGTAAATGATAAGAACATAATTTTTGATGTTGAATATTACCTAACATGTCTTAATCATGTAATGTTTTGGGTATGAGTGTTGAGAAACGATGACTTAATAGATAATGAAGCGATAATATAAAAGAATGATAGAAAATAGTCATTACTCTTCAAACTATCTACGTTAATTAATGAATGTTAGTGATAACCCACAAGTATAGGGGATCGCAACAGTTTTTGAGGGTAGAGTATTCAACCCAAATTTATTGATTCGACACAAGGGGAGCCAAAGAATATTCTCAAGTATTAGCAGCTGAGTTGTCAATTCAACCACACCTGAAACTTAATATCTGCAGCAAAGTGTTTAGTAGCAAAGTAATATGATAGTGGTGGTAACGGTAACAAAAGTAAAGACAGCAAAAGTAATGTTTTTGGTATTTTTGTAGTGATTGTAACAATAGCAACGGAAAAGTAAATAAGCGAAGACCAGTATACGGAAAGCTCGTAGGCACTGGATTAGCGATGGATAATTATGCCAGATGCGGTTCGTCATGTAACAGTCATAACATAGGGTGACACAGAACTAGCTCCGTAAATAGACATACATGCTTATGGAAAAGAACTTGCATGACATCTTTTGTCCTACCCTCCCGTGGCAGCGGGGTCCTATTGGAAACTAAGGGATATTAAGGCCTCCTTTTAATAGAGAACCGGAACAAAGTATTAGCACACAGTGAATACATGAACTCCTCAAACTATGGTCATCACCGGGAGTGGTCCCGATTATTGTCACTTCGGGGTTGCCGGATCATAACACATAGTAGGTGACTATAGACTTGCAAGATAGGATCTAGAATACACATATATTCATGAAAACATAATAGGTTCAGATTTGAATTCATGGCACTCGGGCCCTAGTGACAAGCATTAAGAATAGCAAAGTCATAGCAACATCAATCTCAGAATGTAGTGGATACTAGGGATCAAACCCTAACAAAACTAACTCGATTACATGATAAATCTCATCCAACCCATCACCGTCCAGCAAGCCTACGATGGAATTACTCACGCCTGGCGGTGAGCATTATGAAATTGGTGATGGAGGATGGTTGATGATGACGACGGCGACGAATCCCCTCTCCGGAGCCCCGAACGGACTCCAGATCAGCCCTCCCGAGAGAGATTAGGGCTTGGCGGCAGCTCCGTATCCACTAGTAGAAAAGGGGGCAATGGCCCAGGCCGGTTCAGCCCATTAGTCTCGGTTCTATCCAGAACCGGGACCAACGGAGCTATTTGCCCCGGTTCGTGAGCCCAGGGGCCCGGCCGGGCCACGTGGGCCATTGGTCCCGGTTCGTCCGGACCTTTTGGTCCCGGTTGGTGGGAAGAACCGGGACCAATGGGCGTGGCTCCTGGCCCACCACTATTGGTCCCGGTTGGTGGCTTGAACCGGGACCAAAGGCTTCCCTTTAGTCCCAGTTCATGCCACCAACCGGGGCTAATGGTGGTGCCTATATATAGCCCTCACAAGCAAGAGCGAGCACACCGCTCTGTTTTTCCGGCCGAGGGAGAGGGCTTGGTGGTGCTCTAGCTCACCTCCTATGCACACAAGGTGTTCGATGGAATGCCCGAGCCACACTACTTAAGGTTTCTCCTCTCCAAGCTCGACCGCCAAGCTCCATTTTCCTCAATATTTATCTAGGTTTAGCGGTCCGTCACGCCCGTCCCGTCTTCATCGCCGTCGATCACCCGCCCGATCTCATCGCCCGGCACCACCGTGGTTAGCCTCTTGTTGTTATCTTCTTTCCGAAAGGAAAAATATTCTTACTTGTATGTTTAGATAGATACTTGTATTATTTTCTTACTTTTATTATTGCATCTTATATAGTGCGATGGTTTTGGTATCCGCCCCCGTCGGCCCTCGTCCTGTCTATGATTCAGATGTTATTATCTTTTCATAACTATTGGTTCATTTATTGTTTATGAAAATTATGCCGACCAACGTGACATAGATTTTATTTATCTAGGAGGTTGTTGAACCGGAAATTCCAACCGACCCTATTGTCGAGAGGTTAAATTTAGTTGAAGAATAAAACAATTTCTTGAAGGAAAAAAATTGAGGAGGAGAAGATGATATTGGAGTTGCATGTTGCGGATGTCGTCGATGATCACAAGATCAAGATGGATGCAATGCGCTTGAAGATTAGAAAGATTAGAAAATATGCCATTCATACCGAGGCTTGGTATCATTATGCCGGTGGATCAATAGTTACCTTGGTTGCGATTATGATCGCATTTGTTTTCGAATTGAAATGTTTTACATAGTTTCAAAGAAGGGGTTAATTAATTTAGATGCTCTGAAGAGCTTTATGTTGTTAGATGAGAACTATGTATGTACTTTGGTTTTAATGTGATGATGAACTTTTATTAATTTGGTCACTTAATTATCTATTCATGATGTTCTGTAATGATTTTTGACATACTTAATTATATATAATGCACACAGATGAACCGGCAATGGATGTACGGTGACAGACACACCTCCGAGTACACTAAGGGCGTGCATGATTTTCTGGAAGTGGCTGAGGCAAACAAGCAGAATGGTTTTATGTCTTTTCCATGCCCTATATGTGGGAATACGAAGTCTTACTCTGACCGGAAAATCCTTCACACCCACCTACTTGACAAGGGTTTCATGCCACACTATAATGTTTGGACGAGGCACGGAGAAATAGGGGTTATGTGAAGGAAATATGCCCTAGAGGCAATAATAAAGTAATTATTTATTTCCTTATATCATGATTCATGTTTATTATTCATGCTAGAATTGTATTAACAGTAAACATAATACATGTGTGAATACATAGACTAACAGAGTGTCACTAGTATGCCTCTACTTGACTAGCTCGTTAATCAAAGATGGTTATGTTTCCTAACCATGGACAAAGAGTTGTTATTTGATTAACGGGATCACATCATTAGGTGAATGATCTGATTGACATGACCCATTCCATTAGCTTAGCACCCGATCGTTTAGTATGTTGCTATTGCTTTCTTCATGACTTATACATGTTCCTATGACTATGAGATTATGCAACTCCGTTTGCGGAGGAACACTTTGTGTGCTACCAAAGCGTCTACAACGTAATCGGGTGATTATAAAGGTGCTCTACAGGTGTCTCCAAAGGTACATGTTGGGTTGGCGTATTTCGAGATTAGGATTTGTCACTCCGATTGTCGGAGAGGTATCTCTGGGCCCTCTCGGCAATACACATCACATAAGCCTTGCAAGCATTGCAACTAATGAGTTAGTGGTAAGATGATGTATTACGGAACGAGTAAAGAGACTTGCCGGTAACGAGATTGAACTAGGTATTGAGATACCGATGATCGAATCTCGGGCAAGTAACATACCGATGACAAAGGGAACAACATATGTTGTTATGCGGTCTGACCGATAAAGATCTTCGTAGAATATGTAGGAGCCAATATGAGCATCCAGGTTCCGCTATTGGTTATTGACCGAAGATGTGTCTCGGTCATGTCTACATTGTTCTCGAACCGTAGGGTGTGCACGCTTAACGTATCGATGACAGTTATATTATGAGTTTATGAGTTTTGATGTACCGAAGGAGTTCGGAGTCCCGGATGAGATCGGGTACATGACGAGGAGTCTCGAAATGGTCGAGACGTAAAGATCGATATATTGGACGACAATATTCGGACATCGGAAAGGTTCCGAGTGATTCGGATATTTTCGGGAGTACCGGGGAGTTACAGGAATTCGTATTGGGCCTTAATGGGCCATACGGGAAAGGAGAGAAAGGCCTCAAAAGGTGGCCGCACCCCTCCCCATTGGCTAGTCCGAATTGGACTAGGGAGGGGGGGCAACCCCTTCCTTCCTTCTCCTTTTCCCTTACCTTTCCTTCCCTTCTACTCATACTACTTGGAAGGGCTTCTAGTTCTACAAGGAAAGGGGGAATCCTACTCCCGGTGGGAGTAGGACTCCCCTAGGGCGCGCCATAGAGAGGGCCGGCCTCCCTCCTCCACTCCTTTATATACGGGGCAGGGGCACCCGTAGACACACAAGTTGATCTTCGTGATCGTTCCTTAGCCGTGTCTGGTGCCCCCCTCCACCATATTCCACCTCAGTCATATTGTAGCGGTGCTTAGGCGAAGCCTGCGGCGGTAGAGCATCAAGATCGTCACCACACCGTCATCTTGTGGAACTCCTCCCCGACGCTTTGCTGGATCGGAGCCCGGGGATCGTCATCGAGCTGAACGTGTGCCAAGAACTCGGAGGTGCCGGAGTAACGGTGCTTGGATCGGTCGGATCGTGAAGACGTACGACTACATCAACCGCGTTGATATAACGCTTCCGCTTACAGTCTACGAGGGTACATAGACAACACTCTCCCCTCTCGTTGCTATGCATCACCATGATCTTGCATGTGCGTAGGAATTTTTTTGAAATTACTACGTTCCCCAATAGTGGCATCCGAGCCAGGTTTTATGCGTAGATCTTATATGCACGAGTAGAACACAAGTGAGTTGTGGGCGATACAAGTCATACTGCTTACCAGCATGTCATACTTTGGTTCGGCGGTATTGTTGATTGAAGCGGCCCGGACCGACATTACGCGTACGCTTACGCGAGACTGGTTCTACCGACGTGCTTTGCACACAGGTGGCTGGCGGGCGTCAGTTTCTCCAACTTTAGTTGAACCGAGTATGGCTACGCCCGATCCTTGCGAAGGTTAAAACAACACTTACTTGACAAACTATCGTTGTGGTTTTGATGCGTAGGTAAGAACGGTTCTTGCTAAGCCCGTAGCAGCCACGTAAAACTTGCAACAACAAAGTAGAGGACGTCTAACTTGTTTTTGCAGGGCATGTTGTGATGTGATATGGTCAAGACGTGATGCTATATTTTATTGTATGAGATGATCATGTTTTGTAACCGAGTTATCGGCAACTGGCAGGAGCCATATGGTTGTCGTTTTATTGTATGAAATGCAATCGCCCTGTAATGCTTTACTTTATCACTAAGCGGTACCGATAGTCGTAGAAGCATAAGATTGGCGAGACGACAACGATGCTACGATGGAGATCAAGGTGTCGCGCCGGTGACGATGGTGATCACGACGGTGCTTCGGAGATGGAGATCACAAGCACAAGATGATGATGGCCATATCATATCACTTATATTGATTGCATGTGATGTTTATCCTTTATGCATCTTATCTTGCTTTGATTGGACGGTAGCATTTTAAGATGATCTCTCACTAATTATCAAGAAGTGTTCTCCCTGAGTATGCACCGTTGCCAAAGTTAAATGCGTGCCCGGACACCACGTGATGATCGGGTGTGATAAGCTCTCGTCCATCTACAACGGGTGCAAGCCAGTTTTGCACACACGGAATACTCAGGTTAAACTTGACGAGCCTAGCATATGCAGATATGGCCTCGGAACACGGAGACCGAAGGTCGGCGTGAATCATATAGTAGATATGATCAACATAGTGATGTTCACCATTGAAAACTACTCCATCTCACGTGATGATCGGTTATGGTTTAGTTGATTTGGATCACGTGATCACTTAGATGACTAGATAGATGTCTGTCTAAGTGGGAGTTTTTAAGTAATATGATTAATTGAACTTAAATTTATCATGAACTTAGTCCTGGTAGTATTAGCATATCTATGTTGTAGATCAATAGCTCGCGTTGTTGCTTTCATATGTTTATTTTGATATGTTCCTAGAAAATTGTGTTGAAAGATGTTAATAGCAATGATGCGGATTGGATCCGTGATCTGAGGTTTATCCTCATTGCTGCCTGAAGAATTATGTTCTTGATGCACCGCTAGGTGACAGACCTATTGCGGGAAGCGGAATCACGAGGCGTTATGAGCGTTTGGCTAGCTCAATATGATGACTACTTGATAGTTTAGTGCACCATGCTTAACGGCTTAGAATCGGGACTTCAAAGACGTTTTGAGCGTCATGGACCATATGAGATGTTCTAGGAGTTGAAGTTAATATTTGAAGCAAATACCGAGTTGAGAGATATGAAGTCTCCAACAAGTTCTATAGCTAAAAGATGGAGGAGAATCGCTCAACTAGTGAGCATGTGCTCAGATTGTCTGGGTACTACAATCTCTTGAATCAAGTGGGAGTTAATCTTCCAGATAAAATAGTGATCGACAGAATTCTCTAGTCACCATCACCAAGTTAGTAGAACTTCGTGATGAACTATAATATGCAAGGAATAACGGAAACGATTCCCAAAGTTCTTCATGATGCTAAAATCGTGAAGGTAGAAATCAAGAAAAACATCAAGTGTTGATGGTAGACAAGACCACTAGTTTCAAGAAAAGAGCAAAAGGAAGAAGGGGAACTTCAAGAAGAACGGCAAGCAAATTGCTGCTCAAGTGAAGAAACCCAAGTCTGGTCCTAAGCCTGAGACTAAGTGCTTCTACTGCAAAGGGATTGGTCACTGGAAGCGGAACTACCCCAAGTATTTGGTGAATAAGAAAGGATGGCAAAGTAAACAAAGGTATATTTGATATACATGTTATTGATGTGTAATTTACTAGTGTTCATAGCAACCCCTCGGTATTTGGTACTAGTTCAGTTGCTAAGATTAGTAACTCGAAATGGGAGTTGCAGAATGAACAGAGACTAGTTAAGGGTGAAGTGACAATGAGAGTTGGAAGTGGTTCCAAGATTGATATGATCATCATCACTCCCTATACTTTCGGGATTAGTGTGGAACCTAAATAAGTGTTATTTGGTGTTTGCGTTGACCATGAATATGATTTGATCATGTTTATTGCAATACGGTTATTCATTTAAGTAAGGGAATAAATTGTTGTTCTGTTTACATGAATAAAACCTTATATGGTTACACACCCAATGAAAATGGTTCGTTGGATCTCGATCGTAGTGATACACATATTCATAATATTGAAACCAAAAGATGCAAAGTTAATAATGATAGTGCAACTTATTTGTGGCACTGCAGTTTAGGTCATATTGGTGTAAAGCGCATGAAGAAACTCCATGCTGATGGGATTTTGGAATCACTTGATTATGAATCACTTGATGCTTGCGAACCATGCCTTATGGGCAAGATGACTAAAGACTCCGTTCTCCGGAACAATAGAGAGAGCAACTACTTATTGGAAATAATACATACCGATGTATGTGATCCGATGAGTGTTGAGGCTCATGACAAGTATCATTATTTTCTCGACCTTCACAGATGATTTGAGCAGATATGGGTATATCTACTTAATGAAACATAAGTCTGAAACGTTTGAAAAGTTCAAAGAATTTCAGAGTGAAGTTGAAAATCATCGTAACAAGAAAAATAAAATTTCTACGATCTGATCGTGGAGGACAATATTTGAGTTACGAGTTTGGTCTACATTTGAAACAATGCGAAATAGTTTCGCAACTCACGCCACCCGGAACACCACAGCGTAATGGTGTGTCCGAACGTCATAACCGTACTTTATTAGATATGGTGCGATCTATGATGTCTCTTACCGATTTACCACTATCGTTTTGGGGTTATGCATTAGAGACAGCTGCATTCACGTTAAAAGGGGCACCATCTAAATCTGTTGAGATGACACCTTATGAACTGTGGTTTGGCAAGAAACCAAAGTTGTCGTTTCTTAAAGTTTGGGGTTGCGATGCTTATGTGAAAAAGTTTCATCCTGATAAGCTCAAACCCAAATCGGAGAAATGTGTCTTCATAGGATATCAAAAGGAGACTGTTGGATACACCTTCTATCACAGATCCGAGGGCAAGACTTTTGTTGCTAAATTCAGAATCTTTCTAGAGAAGGAGTTTCTCTCGAAAGAAGTGAGTGGGAGGAAAGTAGAACTTGATGAGGTAATCAGTACCTGCTCCCTTATTGGAAAGTAGTACATCACGTAAACCGGTTTACGTGACACCTACACCAATTAGTGAGGAAGCTAATGATAATGATCATGAAGCTTGAACAAGTTGCTCTTGAACCTCGTAGATCAACCAGAGTAAGATCCGCACCAGATCGGTACGGTAATCATGTTCTGGAAGTCATGCTACTAGATCATGCTGAACCTACGAACTATGAAGAAGCGATGGTGAGCCCAGATTCCGCAAAATGGCTTGAAGCCATGAAATCTGAGATGGGATCCATGTATGAGAACAAAGTGTGGACTTTGGTTGACTTGCCTGATGATCGGCAAGCAATTGAGAACAAATGGATCTTCAAGAAGAAGACTGACGCTGACGGTAATGTTACTGTCTACAAAGCTCGACTTGTCGCAAAAGGTTTTCAACAAGTTCAAGGGATTGACTACGATGAGACCTTCTCACCCGTAGTGATCCTTAAGTCTGTCCGAATCATGTTAGCAATTGCCGCATTTTATGATTATGAAATTTGGCAGATGGATGTCAAAACTGCATTCCTGAATGGATTTCTGGAAGAAGAGTTGTATATGATGCAACCAGAAGGTTTTGCCGATCCAAAAGGAGCTAACAAAGTGTGCAAGCTCCAGCGATCCATTTATGGACTGGTGCAAGCCTCTCGGAGTTGGAATACACGCTTTGATAAGTTGATCAAAGCATATAGTTTATACAGACTTGCGGTGAAGCCTGTATTTACAAGAAAGTGAGTGGGAGCACTACAGCATTTCTGATAAGTATATGTATGACATATTGTTGATCGGAAATAATGTAGAATTATTCTGCAAAGCACAAAGGAGTGTTTGAAAGGAGTTTTTTCAAAGAAAGACCTCGGTGAAGCTGCTTACATATTGAGCATCAAGATCTATAGAGATAGATCAAGGCGGCTTGATAAGTTTTTTTTCAATAAGTACATACCTTGATAAGATTTTGAAGTAAGTTCAAAATGGAGCAGTCAAAGAAAGAGTTCTTGCCTGTGTTACAAGGTGTGAAATTGAGTAAGACTCAAAGCCCGACCACGGCAGAAGATAGAAAAAGAATGGAAGTCATTCCCTATGCCTCAGCCATAGGTTCTATAAAGTATGCCATGCTGTGTACCAGATCTATTGTATACCCTATACTGAGTTTGACAAGGAGTACAATAGTGATCTAGGAGTAAGATCACTGGACAGCGGTCAATATTATCCTTAGTGGAATAAGGATATGTTTCTCGATTATGGAGGTGAAAAAAGGTTCGTCATAAAGAGTTACGTCGATGCAAGTTTTAAAACCGATCTGGATGACTCTAAGTCTCGATCCAGATACATATTGAAAAGTGGGAGCAATTAGCTAGAGTAGCTCCTTGCAGAGCATTGTTGACATAGAAATTACTTAAAATACTTACGGTCCGAATGTGACAGACCGTTGACTAAAATTATCTCACAAGCAAAACATGATCACACCTTAGTACTCTTTGGGTGTTAATCACATAGCGATGTGAACTAGATTACTGACTCTAGTAAACCCTTTGGGTGTTGATCACATATCGATGTGAACTATGGGTATTAATCACATGGTGATGTGAACTATTGCTGTTAAATCACATGGCGATGTGAACTAGATTATTGACTCTAGTGCAAGTGGGAGACTGAAGGAAATATGCCCTAGAGGCAATAATAAAGTTATTATTTATTTCCGTATATCATGATAAATGTTTATTATTCATGCTATAATTGTATTAACCGGAAACATGATACATGTGTGAATACATAGACTAACAGAGTGTCACTAGTATGCCTCTACTTGACTAGCTCGTTAATCAAAGATGGTTATGTTTCCTAACTATGGACAAAGAGTTGTTATTTGATTAACGGGATCACATCATTAGGTGAATGATCTGATTGACATGACCCATTCCATTAGCTTAGCACCCGATCGTTTAGTATGTTGCTAACTTGCTATTGATTTCTTCATGACTTATACATGTTCCTATGACTATGAGATTATGTAACTCCCGTTTGCCAGAGGAACACTTTGTGTGCTACCAAACGTCACAACTTAACTGTGTGATTATAAAGGTGCTCTACAGGTGTCTCCAAAGGTACATGTTGGGTTGGCGTATTTAGAGATTAGGATTTGTCACTCCGATTGTCGGAGAGGTATCTCTGGGCCCTATCGGTAATACACATCACATAAGCCTTGCAAGCATTGCAACTAATGAGTTAGTTGTAAGATGATGTATTCTGAGCAGTAAAGAGACTTGCCGGTAACGAGATTGAACTAGGTATTGATATACCGACGATCGAATCTCGGGCAAGTAACATACCGATGACAAAGGGAACAACGTATGTTGTTATGCGGTCTGACCGATAAAGATCTTCGTAGAATATGTAGGAGCCAATATGAGCATCCAGGTTCCGCTATTGGTTATTGACCGAAGATGTGTCTCGGTCATGTCTACATTGTTCTCGAACCGTAGGGTCCGCACGCTTAACGTTTCGATGACAGTTATATTATGAGTTTATGAGTTTTGATGTACCGAAGGAGTTCGGAGTCCCGGATGAGATCGGGGACATGATGAGGAGTCTCGAAATGGTCGAGACGTAAATATCGATATATTGGACGACTATATTCGGACATCGGAAAGGTTCCAAGTGATTCGGGTATTTTCGGGAGTACCAGGGAGTTACGGGAATTCGTATTGGGCCTTAATGGGCAATACGGGAAAGGAGAGAAAGGCCTCAAAAGGTGGCCGCACCCCTCCCCATTGGCTAGTCCGAATTGGACTAGGGAGGGGGGCACCCCCTTCTTCCTTCTCCTTTTCCCTTCCCTTTCCTTCCCTTATACTCCTACTACTTGGAAGGGCTTCTAGTTCTACTAGGAAAGGGGGAATCCTACTCCCGGTGGGAGTAGGACTCCCCTAGGGCGCACCATAGAGAAGGCCGGCCCTCCCCTCCTCCACTCCTTTATATACGGGGGCAGGGGGCACCCCATAGACACACAAGTTGATCTTCGTGATCGTTTCTTAGCCGTGTGCGGACCCCCCTCCACCATATTCCACCTCGGTCATATTGTAGCGGTGCTTAGGCGAAGCCCTGCGACGGTAGAACATCAAGATTGTCACTGCCTTGCAGTCGTCTTGTGGAACTCCTCCCCGACGCTTTGCTGGATCGGAGCCCGGGATCGTCATCGAGCTGAGCGTGTGCCAAGAACTCGGAGGTGCGAGTAATGCGGTGCTTGGATCGGTCGGATCGTGAAGGCGTGCGACTACATCAACCGCGTTGATATAACGGTTCCGCTTACGGTCTCACGAATGCGTGAACAACACTCTCCCCTCTCGTTGCTATGCATCACCATGATCTTGCGTGTGCGTAGGAAATTTTTTGAAATTACTACGTTCCCCAACATTATGATGGAAGACGGCAAAGAAGAAGAGTACGATGACAACTATGTGCCCCCTGAATACGGTGATGCTAGTGAACATCAAGAGGAAACAGACGATGTGCACGATGATGCTGCAACGGGCGAAGCTGCTGAAGATCAAGAGGAACGAGACGATGTGCCCGATGATGATGATCTCCGCCGGGTCATTGTCGATGCAAGGACGCAATGCGAAAGTCAAAAGGAGAAGCTGAAGTTCGATCGCATGTTAGAGGATCACAAAAAAGGGTTGTACCCCAATTGCGAAGATGGAAACACAAAGCTCGGTACCGTACTGGAATTGCTGCAGTGGAAGGCAGAGAATGCTGTGCACGATAAAGGATTTGAGAAGCTACTGAAAATAATGAAGAAGAAGCTTCCAAAGGATAACGAATTGCCCGACGGTACATACGCAGCAAATAAGGTCGTATGCCCTCTAGGATTGGAGGTGGAGAAGATACATGCATGCCCTAATGATCGTGCATCCTCTACCGCGGTGCATACAAGGATCTGAACGCATGCCGGTATGCGGTGCATTGCGGTATAAGATCAGCACGAGATGACCCAGGTGATGTTGACGGCGAGCCCCCCAGGAAGAGGGTTCCTGCGAAGGTGATGTGGTATGCTCCTATAATACCACGGTTGAAACGTCTGTTCAGAAACGGAGAGCATGCCCAGTTGATGCGATGGCACAGTGAGGACCGTAAGAAAGACGGGAAGTTGAGAGCACCCGACGGGTCGATGGAGAAAAATCGAGAGAAAATCTTGGGATGAGTTTGCAAAGGACCCAAGGAACGTATGGTTTGCTTTAAGTGCGGATGGCATTAATCCTTTCGGGGAGCAGAGCAGCAATCACAGCACCTGGCCCGTGACTCTATGTATGTATAACCTTCCTCCTTGGATGTGCATGAAGCGGAAGTTCATTATGATGCTAATTCTGATCCAAGGCCCTAAGCAACCTGGCGACGATATTGATGTGTACCTAAGGCCATTAGTTGAAGAACTTTTACAGCTGTGGAATGGAAAGCGGTGTATGCGTCGTGGGATGAGCACAAAAGGAGGAATTTCACCTAAAGGCGTTGCTGTTCGTGACCATCAACGATTGGCCCGCTCTCGATAACCTTTCGGGACAGACAAACAAGGGATACCATGCATGCACGCACTGTTTACTTGACACCGATAGTATATACCGAAGCTGCGGGAAGAATGTGTACACAGGCCATCGTCGATTTCTTCCGACCAACCATCAATGTCGAAAGAAAGGCAAGCATTTCAAAGGCGAGGCAGATCACCGGAAGAAGCCCACCATGCGTACCGGTGATCATGTACTTGCTATGGTCAATGATTTACACGTAATCTTTGGAAAGGGTCCTGGCGGACTAGCTGTTTTGAATGACGCTGACAATCACGCACCCATGTGGAAGAAGAAATCTATATTTTGGGACCTACCCTACTGGAAAGACAAAGAGGTCCGCTCTTCGATCGACGTGATGCACGTGACGAAGAACCTTTGTGTGAACCTGCTAGGCTTCTTGGGCGTGTATGGGAAGACAAAATATACACCTGAGGCACGGGAGGACCTGCAACGCTTGCACGAAAAAGAGGGCATGCCTCCGAAGCAGTATGAAGGTCATGCCAGCTACGCTCTTACGAAAGAAGAGAAAGAAATCTTCTTTGAATGCCTGCTCGGTATGAAGGTCCCGGTGGCTTCTCGTCGAATATAAAGGGAATAATAAATATGCGGAGAAAAAGTTCCAGAACCTAAAGTCTCATGACTGCCACGTGATTATGACGCAACTGCTTTCGGTTGCATTGAGGGGGCTTCTACCGGAAAACGTCCGATTAGCCATTGTGAAGATATGTGCATTTCTCAATGCAATATCTCATAAGGTGATCAATCCAGAAATTGTACCAACGCTAAGGAGTGATGTGGCGCAATGTCTTGTCAGTTTCGAGCTGGTGTTCCCACCATCCTTCTTCAATATCATGACGCACGTCCTAGTTCATCTAGTCGGCGAGATTGTCATTACGGGACCCGTATTTCTACACAATATGTACCCTTTTGAGAGGTTCATGGGAGTCCTAAAGAAATATGTTAAATAACAGCTAGGCCGTAAGGAAGCATCTCCATGGGCCATCAAAGCGAGAGGATGTCATCGGGTTTTGTGTTGACTTCATCCTGGCCTTAAGAAGATAGGTCTCCCTAAATCGCGGTATGAGGGGAGGTATTTGGAAAAAACGCGCTTGGAAGGGACACAATAATATGCAGGGACGAATATTCTTGGTCTCGAGCACACTACACAGTTCTCTGAGAACTCTACCTTGGTGATCCGTATGTCGATGAACACAAGAACGATCTGCGCTCCAAACACCGGAGGCGGTCGACGGCCGGATTACATGTGAACACGTCGGGACTTTCGGCAGTTGGTTGGAAACACGTCTTAGAGGTGACAGCACTGTTTGTGATGAGCTGTACTTGTTATCGAGGGACCATCTTCGACTGTAATGATTTGGAAAGGATACTGAGATAAATGGGAATACATTTTACACGATTGACCAAGATCAAAAGAGCACCAACCAAAACAGCGGTGTCCGCTTTGATGCAGCAACCGGCAGAAAGGACACATATTATGGTTACATAGTACACATATGGGAACTTGACTACGGAGTATATTTTAAGGTCCCTTTGTTTAAGTGCAAGTGGGTCAATCTGTCGGGGAGGCGAGTGCAGGTAGACCCACGATTCTGAATGACAACGGTGGATCTGAAAAATCTTGGGTACACCGATGAACCGTTCGTCCTAGCCAATGATGTGGCACAGGTTATCTATGTGAAGGACATGTCTACCGGACCGAGGAAAAGAAAAGATAAGGAAGCGAATACATCATACGATGAGCCAAAGCGCCACATAGTTCTTTTCGGGAAAAGGGACATCCACAGGAGTGGAGGGCAAGATGACATGTCTGAAGAGTATGAAAAGTTTCATGAAATTCCCCCTTCCAAGTCAAGGCTGACCCAAGCATCCTGATAAACGATGAAGATTATCCATGGTTACGGCGCAATAAGCAAACGGCACAAGCGAAGAAAAAATGAAGACTTTCTCCCGCAACTATTATGATGATACCATGCCAACTTTGTAACAGACAAGTATGATACCGTTGTCCATTTTGTACATGCACATGCTATGCCAACTTTTTCAGAGTTCATTTGAAAACTACGAATTTGAAAACCTCGCCAACCGAAGGGCGCTCACACCGGTTTATAAGCCCGTCCCTCTACGCCTTGTTGAGCTCCCAAACTTGTGATTCACACAAATTTCAAAGAATTCAAAATTTAACTATTCAAATTTGAAAACTAATGGCACAAACAGAAAGTTTATAATTGTTCTAAAACTAATGGCACTAACAGAAAGTTTATAATTTTGCTGACCTAAAAGCAAAAAGAATTAAAAAATAAAGCAAAAACCAAAAGAAAATAAATAATGCAGAAAACAAAACAAAAACTTGAAAAAATAAAAATAGCAACAATAAGTATTTTTTTGTAAGTAGAAACAAAATAAAATAAATAAAGCAACAAAGAAAACAAAAAAGTGTTTTCAAATTTTAAAACTAATGGCACTAACGGTAAGTTTATATTTTTCTAAAACTAAAAGCACTAACAGAAAGTTTATAATTTTGCTGACCTAAAAGCTAAAAAGAATTAAAAAATAAAGCAAAAAACCAAAAGAAAATAAATAATGCAGAAAACAAAAAAACTTGAAAAAAAATAAAAATAGCAACAATAAGTATTTTGTTGTAAGTAGAAACAAAATAAAATGAATAAAGAAACAAAGAAAACAAAAAAAAGTGTTTTCAAATTTGAAAACTAATGGCACTAACAGAAAGTTTATATTTTTTCTAAAACTAAAAGCAAAAAAGAAATAAAAATAAAAGCAAAAAACAAAAAAAGTGCCACCTACTGGGCCCCCACGGCCTGAATACGACTAGAAACCCTACCATGGGCCAGGATTCAGGCCCGCGGAAGGCCCAGTAGGCCCACAGGCAAAGATTGCACAATTAGGCCCGAAAGCCTGCTTTAGAGAGGAGCTCGAGAGGGAAGGCGCACCGCACCTTATAAACAGGTGCGGCTCCTCCCAACTAGCGAGGTGGGACTAAACTTTGGGCGTGAGGCAGCACAAGGCCTTTGGTCCCGGTTGGTGGCACCAAGGACTAAAGAGCATTAGTCCGATTCGTGGAACCAACGGTACCAATTTCCCCTTAGTCGGTTGGTGCCTGCTGAGACAAACCCGCTTCCGCCGTTTGGGCTCTTGAAAATTGGCCTTTGGGCGGTTGTTGCCACCAACCGGGACTAAAGGGGGGCATTGGTCCCGGTTGGTGCCACGAACCGGGACTAAAGCCTTTTCTATATAAGCCAGCACTTAGCATTTTTTTTCGATTTCATCGCCAGTTGCCGCCCGACGACACCGCGGACCTCCTCGACGACGCCAGGCTGCCCGCCGCCGCCCGTCGCCTCGCTGCCCACGCCGACGCCGTCACGCCTCGAGCTCATCGTGCCGCGCCTGCGCCACGCCGACAACGCCCGCCCAGCCATCGCCGCCCTCAACGCCATCTGCCGCTGCCGCCTCACGCCCCGACGCTGCCCGCCGTGCTCACGCCCCTGTGAGCACCTGCCCTGCCTCGCCTCGCCCTTGCCCACGCCTGCCTTGCCCTTCCCTGCCGACGCCACCGCCGCCACGCCCCTGTTTTTTAGTTTAATTTTTTCATATATATATATATATATAATGTATGTGTATGTATGTGGCTATATGTTTTTGTTCATATGTTGCAATATGTTTTTTTATTTTTATTAGTTTATTTTTTGTTCATATGTGATGTATATGTGTATGTGGCTATAATGTATATGTGTATGTAATGTATGTGGCTAGAATTTGCTAAATATATATGTTAAAAATGTTGTTTTGGTTCATATAAAGTTTTTGTTCATATATAGAAAGTTACAATTTTAGAAAAGTTTTATATATGCAAAAGTTACAATTTTAGAAAAAGAAGGATAGGAAAGAAGAAAATAAGAAGAGGAAAGAAATAAGAAGAGGAGAGGAAAAGAAGAGGAGAAATAAGTAAGAAGAAGAAAAAAGAAGAAAAAGAGAGGAGAAGAAGAAAGAAATAGTGGAGAGGAAGAGAAAATAGAATATTCTGTTTTCTCTTCTTCTCCACTATTCCTTTCTTCTGCTCTTCTTCTTCTTCTTCTCTAGGTATTTCTTTCTTCTTCTTCTTCTTCTTCTTCTTCTTCTTCTTCTTCTTCTTCTTCTTCTTCTTCTTCTTCTTCTTCTTCTTCTTCTTCTTCTTCTTCTTCTTCTTCTTCTTCTTCTTCTTCTTCTTCTTCTTCTTCTTCTTCTTCTTCTTCTTCTTCTTCTTCTTCTTCTTCTTCTTCTTCTTCTTCTTCTTCTTCTTCTTCTTCTTCTTCTTCTTCTTCTTCTTCTTCTTCTTCTTCTTCTTCTTCTTCTTCTTCTTCTTCTTCTTCTTCTTCTTCTTCTTCTTCTTCTTCTTCTTCTTCTTCTTCTTCTTCTTCTTCTTCTTCTTCTTCTTCTTCTTCTTCTTCTTCTTCTTAATTTTTATCGAGGAACGAGGGTGTCGAGGATCGCCGAGGGTCGAGGGTCGGGAACTAGGGTAGAGGATCGAGGGTCGTTAAGGGTCAAGGGTCGAGGTTTTCGTGGTCGAGGTTCAAGGATTCTATAGGGTCGAGGATCAAGGATCGAGGGTTCGAGAATTCGCCTAGGGTCGAGGGTTCGAGGTCGTCGAGGGTTCGAGGGTCGAGAGGTTTCCTAGTGTCAAAGTATTGAAGAAATCCATGGCTTCATCATTAGCCGGAAGTAACCAGGGCATGATGGTACGAAGTCCTCCAAAGTTATTCTGGAATGGAGTCCCGGATAGGATAATTTGCCTTTTTGTACGAATTTCAGCAAAGGCCTTCCAAATAACGATATTTGGAAGGTTCTTGCTGAACTTTGTACCAAAAAGCGAATTATCCTATCTGGGACTCCGTTCCAAAATAACTTTGGAGAGCTTCGCACCATCATGCACCTACTTTCGCTAATGATGAAGACATACTTTGTTGAATCCTTTGACACTAGGCAACCTCCCAAACCCTCGGCGATCCTCGACCCTTGACCTCGACCGCCGACGATCCTCGACCCTTGACCTCGACCCTCGGCGATCCTTGACCCTTGATAAAAAAGAGGAAGAAGAAAGGAGGAGAAGAAAGAATAGAGGAGTTCTTCTCCTCTATTCTTTCTTCTCCTCTTTTTCTTCTTCTTCCTCTTTTTTTTATCGGAATGAGGGTCGCCGAGGGTCGCCGAGTGGTAGAGGAAACCCTAATTAAATAGCAAGTATCGTCGATTGTGAGATACATGTGGTGCGTCGGTGTCGGACACTACATCCACGTCCCACAAGTGGCCGCAGGCGTCGATGCCCACGTCACTTGTGGGACATAGATGTAGTGTCGTCGTTGTTGTTGTTGATATACCCCCTCCCGATAGCTTCAACACGTGTGGGGTGGGGGTCGATATTACCCCCTCCTTGAAGCGTTCTCGAGGCCACCCCCTGACCCTTGAAGCGTTGTCGAGGCCACCCGAAACCCTAGAGAAGCAGCGTCGAGGCCACTAATTAATATGATTCCTTATTGTGATTAGCTAGCTAGTTCTATGTTTGGCACTAATATATCCATATCTGTCATGTTTGAATAATAATTGCCATGTTGTAAATATTTGTAGAAACTATGGACACCCGCCCCGAGACGAAGCACAAGAAGCGTTGTTGAAGCACATAATCGCAGAAGGAAGTGATGCCGTCAACTCGATGATGTTTCTCAACGACACCGATGGTCTAAAAGGAGAGGGTGAAGAAGCAGCTGGCTATGCTTATGATGGCTCCGATGACCCAATGCCGGTGGAAGAAGGAGAGGGTGAAGAAGTAGACCGTGAGGACTGCTCTGGTGATCACCGAACTGAGTCCGGCCAGGTATATATATTAGTTAAGCCTGTGCTGACTAGCTAATTGATGCATTCATTGTTTTTGTATGTACACATACTCCCTCCGTTCCTTGATATAAGGTGTATAGATTTTTGAGAAAAAGTCTGAAATATAAGGTGTATTGCATTGCACCACTCGTTTGGATATTTTTTTAGGGATTTGATTACATTTCCTAATATAAGGCAAGCTCCTCTATCTCCTCATGTCAATTAGTCAGGTGTAATCTACTTAAAACTTGTGAAATTTTCCCTCCACGTGAGTTCTTTAATTTCCGTGCCAAAACTATACACCCTATATCTAGGAGCGGAGGGAGTATTAATTAACTCTCATCTTTCTTCCTTTTTCTAGCCCTCGGATCGAGCACAACTTGGTAAGGAGGCGAGGCCGAAGAAAAGCGTTGAGCTAGGATGAAAGGTTTGAGATCATAGAAACCATGTGTGACGGCCAACCGATTGAACCCATCCGGACAAAGAAGGCATTTGTTGCTCGGTCACGGGGGTTACGGTTAGGGACAAGATCCCGATCAGCATCCAGCAATGGTATAAGCCTAAGAACAAAGACCCTGAGGTGTCTTATGTCAATGATCTGCAGAAAAATGATCTTTGGACTGAGCTGAAGTCAAATTTCACCCTACCGCCAGAGGATGATCCGGAGAAGCCAGTTATAGAAAGAGCCATTAATCAAGTCTTTTGCTCTTAAGAAGATGGCAGACCTATTCACGCATTGGAAGAAAGACCTGAATAAGTTTGTCGATAAAAAAGAGACACCAAAATTCAAGGGCAAATATGAGAAGATCATAGATAAATGGCCCGCATTTGTGGCCCATAGGACATCGGAAAAGAGTAAAAATATGTCGGCGACAAACAAGCAAAATGCTGCGAAGAAGAAGCTTCACCATCGCACGGGGTCATGTGGCTACCTCATAGCCCGGCCTAAGTGGGCCAAGGCTGAGAATGATCTGCTTGATAAAGGGATCGAACCAGAGACAATGAACTGGCCAGACCGTTGCCGGACTTGGTTCTTCGGGGCTGGCGGAACCTTGGACCCCGTATCAGGGAAGTGCATTTGGATGGACGAGCAATTGGACATACCAGTCAAGAGGCTAAAGCAATATATCGATGCAGCGCAACAAGGGAAGTTCGTTCCAGACAGGGAGAAGGACGAGCTCACAATGGCCCTCGGGAATCCACAGGCACCACAGACGGACACGAGGCACGCCAGGCTCCCTTTCGTGGAAGGCTGGATTTCCGGACGCAGGGGGTTACAAAACCCATGAGAGGAGGAAGAAACTGGAGCAGAGCCAAATGCAGGCGCTGCACGAAAGTGTAATGGGGCTAGAGGAACGAGAAGCAGCAGATCACAGCAAACGACCTGCCGAAGCTTCCCCCGAATCTACCCCGCCATCTCAGCGGAGAAGCGGCGTGGCTTCCATCGAGCTGCTACAGCCGGAGCATGTCTTGATGGCTCCTGCCAGCTATCTCGTGGATGCTATCACGGAGTCTCAAAATTGCCACCTTATGGCGCAATGGAGCAATTTGAAGGTCAAGGCGGCTGTTGGCTCTGTTTATCCTACTAAACCCGACTCAACTTTTCACTGCCGGACGATTCCAGAAGGATATGCTAAGGTGATGGTGGATGAAATAACGGAGGGATTTGAGGACCTCCGGCTTGACCACCCTACCGGTGAAGGGGAGTATCGGCTGGGTTCTGCTCTGAAGACTGCATGCCTATGGCGGAAGGATCTCATCAACCTTCCGAACTGGACGCCTCCGCCTCGTCCTCCTCCTCCGGCGAGTCAGGGCACTCCGCCTCCTCCACCGCCTCCTCCTCCGGCGAGTGACGATCAGGGCACTCGGCCGGCTCCTTCTCCGACGCGTGGCGGCACTCCGCCTCCTCCTCTGCCTGCACCGGCGCGCCCGAGCAGCCAGCCTCCTCCTTCTCTGCCTCGTCAGCAAGGGAGGAAGAGACCCGCCGCTGCTCCGGCTGCTCTGGCGCGTCGTAGTCCTTCTCCTCCGCCTCGTAAGCAAGGAAAGAAGACATCCGCTCCGTCTGCTCTGCCGGCGTCTAGCAGTACAGCCAAAGGCGGGAGGAGATACAGATTCGGTCCTTCTCTGAAGAATCCAGAGAAGTTACCGTATGAGAGGACCGACGAGGAAAGCGAAGATTGCGCGGACGAAGTGCATGACTGGTTTGAAGGGTTGAAAGCAAAGAGACATCCACCTCCGGAGGAGAAGGTAGATCCGGTGAAAGCGAAGCGCACTGCTGCCCCTGACAAAACCACCCAAGTCTCCAACGAAAGGCAACTATGAGCGCATTATTGGAAAGGCATTTGCCAAGCGGAGAGGTCGGGAAGTACTAAAAGTAATCAAAGAATGAAAGAACGATGAGCTGGGAAACAAATTGCCCAGCTCGGCGAACAAGCCGCAATCGTGCCCCCGCTCAAGGTGCACGCTAGCGACATCGTCGATCCGAGGATGGTGCCGGTTATGGCAATCCTGAAGATTACACCTTGACGATGTACATTATGATTTCTTGGAGGTGCAGATACAAATATCTGTTGCAGGAAGCCTCTCGTTAAAGATGAAAGCTCTCTATCAACGATGATGCAAAGATTGCATGATTGCTACATGAAAACCTGCAGAGTTTGAGGGAGGAGTACTTTGTATGTGAGAGTTAAAAGGAGCATGACCTCGTTGGAATTGAACTGTTGCCTATTCCATTTGAGGAGTTCTATCAGTTTTCAATCAATTGGCCCTCGATAAAGCAACGGTCACCTGCTCATGTCTGTAAGTAGTACTACTTACATCATTAAGTCTCTCTATATAACTCAGCTCTTTCATTGCATGTATTTATAATTATCCTCACTATATTATGCAGATTGAAGATCGCCGAATTGAAGAAAAGACAAGTGGGTTCCATTGGGTTCATTAACACATATCTAATAGATGCAACTGAGGTTGAATTTCATGCCAAAAATACCGAGGCCAACTTGCTACAATCGTTCGTAATAAATGAACACAAGGATATAATACTATTTCCTTATAACTTCAAGTGAGTGTTCTTGTCTTGTGGCATATTCGGTTTCCCTTATTAGTCCAGGTTATAGTAAGGTAATATTGATGAGTTATGCATGCGCGCAGGTACCACTATATTCTTCTAGAGATTAAGCTTGAGCAGGAGTAGTAATCATCTTAGATTCGAGACGAAAAGATCCCAAGGAGTATGCGGACGTGGTAGAAATGCTCGAGAAATAAGTTAAATCGATCATTATCCACCATATCAGCAACTTTGTTCATTTCTGATATAAAGTAATTGTTTTCTTTGTATGGCAGGGTTTGGAGAAAATTCACCAAAAAAGCTCCAGGACTGCCGAAGAAGCTGCAATTTAGACACCCGAAAGTAAGTACTATAGTAGCATATTCCACGTATCTCCTAGTGATTCAAGAGCTAGTTTCATCAATACCATTTAACATGCTTGCTAATTATCAGTTTGATTGACCTCTATTTCTTGTAAAGTGGTTGTGGCAGGAACAAGGGAATGATTTATGTGGATACTACGTTTGCGAGTCCATCCGCCACACCACGACACGTGAGCGGGGCTACTCGACAAACAATATGAAGTGCGTAAATAACAATATTCACAATTTTATTTTATTACCATCATTTGTGTTGAGTTTCATTCATTCATATATATATATATGTATTGACCCCTTCTTAAAATTAGATGTTTGGATGCGGGATGAACTACTAGCACCAGATCGCATGCGAGCAATTCAAGAGGAATTGGCGGCATTCTTTCTTGACCACGTGATCGCTGAAGGCGGAGAATACTATGTGGACCACGCGTCCGTATGTTAGGAGATTATTTTTGTAAAAGATAATTATTGATATATGTAGCCGGTAGTGTCGGATAGATATACGAGAACTTGTTGTTCAACCAATCTCTCGGAGAAGGAGAGGTGGTCGATATCACTTCCCTCTGTATGCATATATGTTCATGACGATCTTCTGTTTCCTTCGTTTGCTTACTAGCTAGCTAGCGTGTCTAGCTAGTCCTCTCTATATGTATGTATAGTACGTAGCGTCGACCAAGCACGGACAAAAGAGAGGACACTTCTCTCTATTAATTAGCTAGCTAACACAATATATGAAACACCTAAATTAACCCCCCAAAAACCCCAAACCCTCCCCCGATTTTAATAAAACCAAAACCCCAGCCAGAAATCTTGTGGCGTGGATGACTATTGGTCCCGGTTGGTGCTACCAACCGGGACCAAAACCTCCTGCTCGGCTCGGCGCCACGTGGAGCCCATCAGTTGGATTGAACCGGGACTAAAAGGCAGTATTGACCCTTTAGTTACGGATTGAACCGACTAAAGGGCTGTATTAGTATCGCCCTTTAGTCCGGTTCATGAACCGGACTAAAGGCCCTCACCAACCGGGTCAATAGGCCCTTTTCTACTAGTGATCGTAAACGCGATGATTTCTTCTCCTGATTTTTCTCCCGAAAGCCAATATATGGAGTTGGAGTTGGCGTCGGAGGGTCTCGAGGGGCCACGAGGTAGAGGCGCGCCGGGAGGCGCCCCACCTCGTGGACAGGGTGTGGGCCCCTGGTCTTCATCTTTGGCGATGATTTTTATTATTTATTCTAAGGTATTCCGTGGAGTTTCAGGTCATTCCGAGAACTTTTGTTTTCTGCACAAAAAACAACACCATGGCAATTCTGCTGAAAACAACGTCAGTCCGGGTTAGTTCCATTAAAGTCATACAAGTTAGAGACCAAAACAAGGGCAAAAGTGTTTGGAAAAGTAGATACGATGGAGACGTATCAACTCTCCCAAGCTTAAACCATTGCTTGTCCTCAAGCAATTCAGTTGACAAACCGAAGAGAAAAAGAAAAAATTTACAAACTCTGTTTGCTCTTGTTGTTGTACTTATGTCAAGCCAGCATTCAGGTTTTCAGCAAAGATCATAACTAACCACATTTGCAATAACTCCTAGGTCTCATGTTTACTCATATCAATAACATAATCAGCTAGCAAGCCATAATAATAAATCTCGGATGACAACACTTTCTCAGAATAATCATAATATAATATAACATTTGGATTTAGTTTGCATAAAGCATGGGACTGGGCATCCCGGTGACCAGCCATTTTCTCGTGAGTGAGGAGCGGAGTCCACTCCTCTTGAGAATAACCCGCCTAACACGGAAGATAAGGGCAACACTAGTTGATATATGAGCTATTCGAGCATGCAAAACAGAATGTTTATTTGAAGGTTTAGAGTTTGGCACATACAAATTTACTTGGAACGGCAGGTAGATACCGCATATAGGAAGGTATAGTGGACTCATATGGAATAACTTTGGGGTTTAAGGGAGTTTGGATACACAAGCAATATTCCCGCTTAGTACAAGTGAAGGCTAGCAAAAGACTGGAAGTGACCAACTAGAGGCGACAACAGATGTGAACATGCATTAAAATTAATAAACATTGAATACAAGCATGAGTAGGATATAATCCACCATGAACATAAATATCGTGAAGGATATGTTGATTTGTTTCAACTACATGCGTGAACATGTGCCAAGTCAAGTCACTTAAATCATTCAAAGGAGTATACCACCCCATCATACCACATCACAACCATTTTGATAGCATGTTGGCATGCAAGATAAACCATTATAACTCAAAGCTAATCCAGCATGGCATGAGCAACTATGATCTCTAATTGTCATTGCAAACATTTTTATTCATAATAAGCTGAATCAAGAGCGATGAACTCATCATATTTACAAAAACAAAAGAGGTCGAGTTCATACCATCTTTTCTCATCTCAGTCAGTCCATCATATATGTCATCATAATTGCCTTTCACTTGCACGACCGAACGGTGTGAATAATAATAAGAGTGCACGTGCATTGGACAAAGCTGGAATCTGTGAGCATTCAATAAATAGGAGAAGACAAGGCAATATGGGCTCTTGGTTAAATCAACAATGATGCATATAAGAGCCACTTCAATAATTTAATCATGGTCTTCTCCTACTAACCCCCAAAGAAAAGAAAATAAATAAAAACTATTTACACGGGAAAACTCCCAACAAGCAAAAGAAGAACGGGAAATGTTTTTGGGTTTTCTTTTTAATTGTTACTATAGCAGGAAAAATAAACTACTACTAATTTTTTTTGGTTTTCTAAGGTTCATTAAACACACAAGAAGTAAGCAGGAAAAAGAAAATAAACTAGCATGGATATTACAATGAAAAAGTATGAGCACCGACATCTAGCAGTGAGTGTGTGTGAACATAAATGTAATGTCGGTGAGAAATACGTACTCCCCCAAGCTTAGGCTTTTGGCCTAAGTTGGTCTATTGCCAGGGATAGCCTGGCTGATACCCGTAGGTGTAGCTGGGGTCGTACTGCGATGAAGAATAGTTGGGATCATAATGTGATGAAGAGGACTCTGACTGCCACTGGCTGGCAACCGCCTCAGGATCCCAAGAATAAACAGACTGTCGTGGAGGCTCATCTTGTGGTTCCGGTTCCGGGGCTGGTGCAGGATTCCGATGAAGCTTGAATGGCCATACGGAACAATGTGAGTACCTGCAGACAAGTTAAACAAAGAGGGACCAGGCAAAGTAATAGTCTCAGGGTGATGTTTATCAAAGTATAATTTATATTTGAGCTCCCCTTCACGACTCTTAACAAGAAAATCATGCGCTAGCATACTCTTATAATCTAAATAAGCACGGGGCAACGTTGTTTCTTCTTTCTCCTCATGCCTAATAGGTATTTCAAAATATTCAGCTAGGCGAGAAGCATAAATGCCTCCAAAGATGGGGCCCTTAGTACGGTTCAGACTTAACCGTCTAGCAACAATTCCACCCATACTAACAGAGTTATTGCAGTATAAACCATGGAACAAAATGATAATATCAGGAACACTAAGGTTTCCACAGTTCCCGCGACCCATCAAGCAACGACTAGCAAATAAGGCAAAGTAGCGTCAAACAGGAAAATGTATGCTAGTAATTCTTGCATCAGAAACCTTCCTGGTTTCTCCCACAGTGATAGTGTTAATAAAAGCTTCCACTTCATTATGGTGTGGTTCATCTAAGGTGCCCTCAAAGGGTATTTTGCAAACCTCGCAAAATTCAGCTAATGGCATTTCCTTAACAACGTCATATAGGTGAAACTCTACTATTGGAGGTGATTTCTTAGGGAAAAGGTAGAAGTTTTGCACAAAAGTATTTGTGAGTAAGAGATACTGATGACGTTGGTCACGGAGGAAGTTGGTGAGGCCAGCATTCTCAATCAATAAATAGAAATCCTCATAAATCCCGGCTCTCCTCAAGGAGTCATCGAAAGGCCATTCACTGCAGTCGGACCTCCATGATGCGAGGCAAATTAAATTTGGGCTTCTGCTCTTCTTCCTTTTGTTTTTCCTTCGAGCTTCGGCTCGACGAGTCCCTCAAAAGTCTCTTCATTATTTCTGAAACAATCTGAAATTTTTAGTAACTTCAAACAAAAGTGGACCAACTTCAATAAAACTGATAGCAACTACTCCTACAAGTGCCTAGAGCATATATCAAGCATTGGGACTACTCGGAACCATATAAATTTGACATGCAAGCTCAAGAACATGGTCACCTATGCAGCACAAATTTGCAAAGAATAAAGCACTAGAACAAAAACTAATTGGACCAATGGAGGAGTCACATACCAAGGAACAATCTCCCCAAGCAGTTTTGCAAGAGGTGCTTTGAGCAAGGAGATCGAAAATCACAGCAAAAGTGGCTGGAACACGAGCTTGAGTTGGTTTTTCGGGTTTGTGTGAGGCAGAGGAAGAAGATGGGTGCAGGGATAAGTGGAGGAGGGCCACCATGGGCCCACGAGGCAGGGGGCGCGCCCAGGGGGGTAGGGCACATTCTCCACCATCGTGGCCAGGTGGCAGCTCCCCCCGCGGTAATTTTTGCACTAAAAATCCTCAAATATTCCCGAAAAAAATCATATTAAATTGGCATGGCATTCTGAGGACTTTTATTTTCGGGATATTTTTATATTGCACGGATAAGTCAGGAAATGCATGAAAAAATACTATTTTACTTTATTTCAACTAAAGAACAGAGAATATAAAGAGGGTACGAAGGTTGTGCTTCTAGTTTCATCCATCTCATGCTCATCAAAAGGAATCCACTAACAAGGTTGATCAAGTCTTGTTAACAAACTCATTCCGATTAACATGGAACCGGAGAAATTTCGAATAACACTATGTTACCTCAACGGGATATGGACATCCCCAATAATAAGTATATCATATTTCTTCTTGACAGTAGGGAGAGGAAATTCAAAACCTCCAAATATAATCGATGGAATTTTTCCAATAGAATTAATACTATAAACTTGAGGTTGTTTCCTCGGAAAGTGTACCATGTGCTCATTACCATTAACATGAAAAGTGACATTGCCTTTGTTGCAATCAATAACAGCCCCTGCAGTATTAAGAAAAGGTCTTCCAAGAATAATAGACATACTATCATCCTCGAATATCAAGAATAACAAAGTCCGTTAAAATAGTAACGTTTGCAACTTCTAGCAGACACATCCTCACAAATACCGACAGGTATAGCGGTTGATTTATCAGCCATCTGCAAAGATATTTCAGTAGGTGGCAACTTATTCAAGTCAAGTCTACGATATAAAGAGAGAGGCATAACACTGACACCGGCTCCAAGATCACATAAAGCAGTTTTAACATAATTTCTCTTAATGGAGCATGGTATAGTAGGTACTCCTGGATCTCCAAGTTTTTTTGGTATTCCACCCTTAAAAGTATAATTAGCAAGCATGGTGGAAATTTCAGCTTCCGGTATATTTCTCTTATTTGTAATAATATCTTTCATATACTTAGCATAAGTATTTGTTTTGAGAACATCAGTTAATCGCATACGCAAAAAGATGGGTCTAATCATTTCAGCAAAGCGCTCAAAATACTCATCATCCTTTTTCTTGGATGGTTTCAGAGGAAAAGGCATGGGTTTTTGAACCCATGGTTCTCTTTCTTTACCATGTTTCCTAGCAACAAAATCTCTTTTATCATAACGTTGATTCTTTGATTGTGGGTTATCAAGATCAACAGCAGGTTCAACTTCTACATCATTATCATTACTAGGTTGAGCATCATCATGAACATCATCATTAACATTTTCACTAGGTTCATGTTCATTACCAGATTGTGTTTCAAAGCATCGGACATAGAGATATCATTTGGATTCTCGTGTGGTTCGCAATAGGTTCACTAGAAGTTTGCAAAGTCCTATCATTTTTATTTTTCTTCCTTTTAGAAGAACTAGATGCATCAGTATTATTTCTCTGAGAATCTTGCTCGATTCTCTTAGGGTGGCCTTCAGGATACAAAGGTTCCTGAGTCATTCAACCAGTTCTAGTAGCCACTTTAACAGCATAATCATTTTCTTACTATTCATTTCATCAAGCGCTTCTTTCTGAGCTTTAAGTACTTGTTCTATTTGAGTGGTAACCATAGAAGCATGTTTGCTAACAAGTTTAAGTTCACCTATAATATTAGCCATATAATCACCCAAGCGTTTAATCATATAAGCATCTTGTTTGAATTGTCTACCAAAATAAGCATTAAAGTCATCTTGCTTAAACATAAAGTCATCAAACTCATCCAAGCAATCGACTAGCAATTTTAGTAGGAGGGACTTCAGCTTTATCATATCTATAGAGAGAATTTACCTTTACTACATGTGTCGGGATATTGGGATCGGGAGGTTCTTCGTTGAATAAAGAATTGAGATCATACACTTCTTCAACAAAGTGTAAATTAAGACCGTGTATTTCTTCAATAGGAGGTAAATTCTTAACATCTTCAGCTTTAATACCTTTTTCTTTCGTAGATTTCTTTTGCCTCTTGCATATCTTCAGGACTGAGAAATAGAACACCTCTCTTCTTCGGAGTTGGTTTAGGAATAGGCTCAACGATTGGCTCAGAGCTGGCTCGGAGTTGGCTCAGAGGTGCCCAATTATTTTCATTTGTCAACATATTATTCAATAGGATTTCAGCTTCATCCGGTGTTCTTTCCACGAAAAGAGAACCAGCACAACTATCCGTAATCTCTGGAAGCATCGGTTAGTCCATTATAAAAGATATCAAGTATTTCAGGTTTCTTAAGAGGATGATCGTGGAAAGCATTAAGTAAATTGAGAAGCCTCCCCAAGCTTGTGGGAGACTCTCTTCTTTAATTTGCATCGAAGTTGTATATTTCCTCAAAGCATCTTGTTTCTTATGAGCAGGAAATATTTAGCGAGAAGTAATAAATCATATCCCGGGGACTACGACACAACCAGGATCAAGAGAATTAAACCATATCTTAGCATCAACCTTTAATGAGATCGGAAATATTTTGAGTATATAAAAGTAGCGCGATCTCTCATCATTAGTAAACAGGGCAGCTATATCGTTTAACTTAGTAAGATGTGCCACAACAGTTTCAGATTCATAGCCATAGAAAGGATCAGATTCAACCAAAGTAATTATATCAGGATCAACAGAGAATTCATAATCCTTATCAGGAACACAGATGGGTGAAGTAGCAAAAGTAGGGTCAGGTCTCATCCTATCTCTAAGAAATTCTTTACTCCATTTAACTAGCAGTCTCTTAAGTTCATATCTATCCTGGCAGGCAAAAATAGCTGCAGAAGATTCCGCATCAAAAAGATAACCCTCAGGAATAGCAGGCATATTTTCATCATCACTTTCATCATTGTATTCAGTTTCAATAATTTCTCTTTCACTAGACCTAGAAATTTGTTCATCTAGAAATTCACCAAGGGGCATAGTACTAGTAGTATCAAGCATAGAAGTAGTTTCATCATAAGTATCATGCATAGCAGAAGTGGCATCATCAATAACATGCGACATATCGGAACGAATAGCGTAAGCGAGGTTTAGGTGTCGCTAGCTTACTCATAACGGAAGGTTAATCAAGTGTAGAGCTAGATGGCGGTTCCTTACCTCCCCTCGTAGTTGAGGGATAAATTTTTGTCTTAGCGCCTTTCAAGTTCTTCATAGTGTCCAGCAGATATAAATCCCAAGTGACTCAAAGAATAGAGCTATGCTCCGCAACGGGCGCTTTAAAAGGGTCTTGATAACCCACAAGTATAGGGGATCGCAACAGTTTTCGAGGGTAGAGTATTCAACCCAAATTTATTGATTCGACACAAGGGGAGCCAGAGAATATTCTCAAGTATTAGCAGCTGAGTTGTCAATTCAACAACACCTGAAACTTAATATCTGCAGCAAAGTGTTTAGTAGCAAAGTAATATGATAGTGGTGGTAACAGTAACAAAAGTAAAGACAGCAAAAGTAATGTTTTTGGTATTTTTGTAGTGATTGTAACAATAGCAACGGAAAAGTAAATAAGTGAAGACTAGTATATGGAAAGCTCGTAGGCACCGGATTAGTGATGGATAATTATGCCGGATGTGGTTCGTCATGTAACAGTCATAACATAGGGTGACACAGAACTAGCTCCAATTCATCAATGTAATGTAGGCATGTATTCCGTAAATAGTCATACGTGCTTATGGAAAATAACTTGCATGACATCTTTTGTCCTACCCTCCCGTGGCAGCGGGGTCCTATTGGAAACTAAGGGATATTAAGGCCTCCTTTTAATAGAGAACCAGAACAAAGCATTAGCACATAGTGAATACATGAACTCCTCAAACTATGGTCATCACCGGAGTGGTCCCGATTATTGTCACTTCGGGGTTGCCGGATCATAACACATAGTAGGTGACTATAGACTTGCAAGATAGGATCTAGAACACACATATATTCATGAAAACATAATAGGTTCAGATCTGAATTCATGGCACTCGGGCCCTAGTGACAAGCATTAAGCATAGCAAAGTCATAACAACATCAATCTCAGAACATAGTGGATACTAGGGATCAAACCCTAACAAAACTAACTCGATTACATGATAAATCTCATCCAACCCATCACCGTACAGCAAGCCTACGATGGAATTACTCACGCACGGCGGTGAGCATCATGAAATTGGTGATGGAGGATGGTTGATGATGACGACGGCGACGAATCCCCTCTCCGAGCCCCGAACGGACTCCAGATCAGCCCTCCTGAGAGAGATTAGGGCTTGGCGGCGGCTCCGTATCGTAAAATGCGATGATTTCTTCTCCCTGATTTTTTTCTCCCCGAAAGCAAATATATGGAGTTGGAGTTGGCGTCGGAGGGTCTCTAGGGGGCCCACGAGGTAGCGGGCATGCCCAGGGGGGGCGCCCCCCACCCTCGTGGACAGGGTGTGGGCCCCCTGGTCTTCATCTTTGCCGAGGATTTTTTATTATTTATTCTAAGGTATTCTGTGGAGTTTTAGGTCATTCCGAGAACTTTTGTTTTCTGCACAAAAAACAACACCATGGCAATTCTGCTGAAAACAGCGTCAGTCCGGGTTAGTTCCATTCAAATCATACAAGTTAGAGACCAAAACAAGGGCAGAAGTGTTTGGAAAAGTAGATACGATTTGAGAAGTATCAGTTAGTCCTACTCTTTTAATCGTCTAAGCATGGCATAACTCGGTCCTTCTAGCACAAAGTATAAATCATGAACACCCCGATGCCAAACCAAGCAATTGCATCATACTTTTTCTCGCTTTAGCATTTTCAACTACACTCAATACTTGAGCGTGAGCCATGGACTTAGCACTTTGGATGGCAAGGAGAATGATGATGGGGTTTATCGTGGAAGACATAAATTGACAAAGTCTTGCATCAACTCGGCTGGTTGTTAGGCAATGGAGAGGCCCTTCAATAGATATCAATGTGAGGAGCAGGGATTGCCATGCAATGGATGCACTAGAGCTATTTGTGTATGAAAGCTCACTACTGAAACTAAGTGGGTGTGCATCCAACTTACTTGCTCATGAAGACCTCTCGCATTTGAGGAAGCCTGTCATATGAATATGCAAGTTAAGTTCTATAATGTAAAAATTCCCACTAGTATATGAAAGTGACAAATCATGGTGGTGCTATTTTGAAGCACAAGTGTGGTAAAGAATAGTAGCATTGTCCTTTTTTTCTCACTCATTTTTTAAGAACAAGATTATGAACCTCATACCCACTTTTTCGAGGACTCATCACTCTCCACCGTTCCTTTCCTCACTTGGACAATGCTCTAATAATGATCATCACACTTTTATTTACTTACAACTCTATAAACTGAATGATATGACTACATATGAATGCCTCTAGCAGTGTGCCAGGATGTGTAATGATAGAGCGTAACATGTATAATAATGGTGGACAAAATATCATGTCAACTCTTATGATCATGCAAAGCAAAATGACAATGAATGCTCAAGTCATGTGAATAGTAATAGTGGAAGTTGCATCACAATATCGAAATTACTATAAAAATGTCATGATAGGTAGGTATGGTGGTTGTTTTGAGGAAGAATATAATAAGATTTATGTGTGATAAAGCATGTCATATCACGGGATTTGGATGCACCGGCGAAGTTTGCACCAAGGCTCGCGGTGAGAATGGGCAATGCACGGTACCAAAGAGGATGGAAAAATATGGATAGGTAGAAGTGCTTATAGTCCACACACTCACATTAGTCATAAAGAACTCAAATACTTATTGTGAAAGTTTATTAGCTCTCGAAGAGAAGTACTACTCGCATGCCCCTAGGGAGAAGGTTGGGAGGAGTTAACCATCGGACGCCCCCGATTCGGACAACACAAAGAATATCAATGAAGGATAAATCATGCTCCAACTTCCTTGCTATGCCATGACCGACACTTTAATGAAATAGTGAATCACAAAGACTAACATTTCTATTTTTACTGACTAATGTTTATTAACTAGTAAACTTCCATATTCTAACTTAAATGTTGTTGACCATACACTTCGCATTTGGTGCTCTACATGAATTTTTTATTATACTATTGTTGTATACCTATCATTTTAGACTAAACATATAGCTCGTGCAAATTACCACTTTCTATTTAAACTCTCAAAATGATATAATGTTGGTGCTTCCTATAATTTAGGGGCAAAATTTGTCGCTTCTACATATGATTAGCGACTTAAAATGTCGATAATCGACATTTTCATACAATTATAATAAAATTGACAGGCAATACCGCCGGTATTCGACAACGTCATTGGTAGCTAAAAGGTCAACGACTGTATTCCGACGAGGGGTCTACACTCTGAGTCCATGACCAGCACCCTTGCCTCCATTATTCTCAGTCTCCTGCCCGGTGGCCATGGTTCCCGTCTTCGTGTGTGGGGCTGGCTACTAGGACACTCTTGGGATTGCTGGGCCTTGTCCAGTATGGCTTGATGGCATGCAAGCAAGCGTGTGACATCCGCGCTACATAACTCTGTTCCGATGTCGACCCACTCATAGCCTATTTCATCAGAGCTGCAGCTCAAAAAATTGATGGTGCTATAGCTCTACTTCACCGGGGACGTCATCTCCTCCACCAAGGTCGCGCTCGAGCCTGGCGACCAGACCATCGGCATTGTTGTCGTGGCCGAAAGGATGTTGTGCAAGTGCGGCGCGGAGGTCTGCTGCCCATTCCTGGCTGGGCATCAGGCTTCCGATGGGCACCAACGGCCCGAGGGGTGATGTCTACTACACAACCTTCTTCTTGTAGACGTTGTTGGGCCTGCAAGTGCACAGGTTTGTAGGACAGTAGCAAATTTCCCTCAAGTGGATGACCTAAGGTTTATCAATCCGTGGGAGGCATAGGATGAAGATGGTCTCTCTCAAACAACCCTGCAACCAAATAACAAAGAGTCTCTTGTGTCCCCAACACACCCAATACAATAGTAAATTGTATAGGTGCACTAGTTCGGCGAAGAGATGGTGAAACAAGTGCAATATGGATGGTAGATATAGGTTTTTGTAATCTGAAAATATAAAAACAGCAAGGTAACAAGTGGTAAAAGTGAGCTTAAACGGTATTGCAATGCTAGGAAACCAGGCCTAGGGTTCATACTTTTACTAGTGCAAGTTCTCTCAACAATAATAACATAGATAGATCATATAACAATCTCTCAACATGCAACAAAGAGTCACTCCAAAGCCACTAATAGCGGAGAACAAACGTAGAGATTATGGTAGGGTACGAAACCACCTAAAAGTTATTCTTTCGGATCGATCTATTAAAGAGTTCGTACTAGAATAACACCTTAAGACACAAATCAACCAAAACCCTAATGTCACCTAGATACTCCATTGTCACCTCAAGTATCTGTGGGCATGATTATACGATATGCATCACACAATCTCAGATTCATCCAACCAACACAAAGTACTTCAAAGAGTGCCCCAAAGTTTCTACCGAGAGTCAAGAACGTGTGCCAACCCCTATGCATAGGTTCATGTGCGGAACCCGCAAGTTGGTCACCAAAACATACATCAAGTGGCACGTGATATCCCATTGTCACCACAGATAAACACGGCAAGACATACATCAAGTGTTCTCAAATAAAGACTCAATCCGATAAGATAACTTCAAAGGGGAAACTCAATTCATCACAAGAGAGTAGAGGGGGAGAAACATCATAAGATCCAACTACAATAGCAAAGCTCGGAATACATCAAGATCATGCCATAGAGGGAACACGAGAGAGAACACGAGAGAGAGAGAGAGAGAGAGAGAGAGAGAGAGAGAGAGATCAAACACATAGCTACTGGTACATACCCTCAGCCCCGAGGGTGAACTACTCCCTCCTCGTCATGGAGAGCGCCGGGAGGATGAAGATGTCCACCGGTGATGGGTTCCCCCTCCGGCAGGGTGCCTAAACGGACTCCCGAGAGGTTTTTGGTGGCTACAGAGGCTTGCGGCAGCGGAACTCCCGATCTATCTTGATATTCGATGTTTTTAGGGTACGAGGGAATATATAGGCGAAAGAAGTCGGTCGGGGGGTGCTTGAGGGGTCCACGAGACAGGGGGCGCGCCCAGTAGGGGGGGGGGGCGCCACCTCTCTCCTGGGCTCCTCGAGTATCTTCTGACGTGAACTCCAAGTCTCCAGGATGATATTCTTCCAAAAAATCACGTTGCCGAAGGTTTCATTCCGTTTGGACTCCGTTTGATATTCCTTTTCCTTGAAATCTTTGAAACAGCAATAAAACAACAATATGGGCTGGGCCTCCGGTTAATAGGTTAGTCCCAAAAGTAATATAAAAGTGTATAATAAAGCCCATAATCATTCAAAACACATAGTAATATAGCATGAATGCTTCATAAATTATAGATACGTTGGAGGCGTACCAAGGGGTGGGAGGCAACAATGTTGCCGCTGTGCCGCTGTGGCGTGGTGGCTAGCCAAATCTACTTCGAAGGTATTTCGTAACATGACATTGAGCGCCAACCGGCTGCCACAACGATATTATTGATGACCTGTGACGCTTGCACTGGCAAGTCGAGGGGACTAGCGAAACGACGATGGCGCTCCGGCATGTTCTCACTGTCGAGAACTTTGGGGGCGATTCGGCGGCCTGGCATACTAGGAAATTGGTAGATGGGTATGGGCCTGAGCAGTGTCGCTACGGTGTGATGCTGCTAGGGCTTATTGCTATCCACTCACTGATGGATTATGGATGGGCTTAGGCCCATATAAGACAATAATCCCTAGTTAATCTCTAAGGCCCATGCATGTGTACGGAAAGTGGTGGGAAGTGTGGGAAGTTTAGTCCCATACTGCTACAAAGAAGAAGAGTGAGACCTCTTTATAAGGGCTGCTCTACCACTTGCTATTGGGAGCTTGGGAATAGGAGCTGTACATGCGCCGCTCCTCCTCCGCTCGCCGCCGGTCACGCCACGTCAGCGTCATGACGCAGCGCTGCCAGCGGGTTGCGGGAATGAGCCGAGCCGAAGCTTATTTTTGCCGCTCAGGAATGGTTAATTAATTGTTAATTAATTAACGAGACGCTTACGGAAGCGCCACTGTCCGGGACGTTGGACCGTGGGTTGTTCGCGGACTCGGTCATGGGCCTGGCCCATGCCCATCTACCTGACGGCCTATATAAGAAGGCGCTGCCCAACGACCGCGTGCGTGCACGGTTGGTCGGGAGAGCAGGTGCCTCCGGAACCCCGCCGTCCGAGATCCCGCCCGGAGAACGGCAATAAGGTTTTGGGAGCGTCGACGCGATCGCTCCCGATCCGTCGCCGTCTTCATCCGCCTCTACTTCCACTACTTACTCTACATCGACTCCATGGTTGACGAAAGTCGCCAAGAAGAAGGCCTTGGCTGATGCCGAGGTTGCTACTACTACCGCGCTGGCTTCGGCGAACCGGAGGGTATGACTCGTTCATCCCATATTTGCTCGTTCATGTGCTAGCCGTATATATGCTGTTCATAGATGTTTCAGTTCTATGTACTTTACGTGCTCACATGCTTACGTATCGGTATGAGATGCATACCGTATTTGCCATGCTTACTGTTTACTCGTGGATTAGATTAGTCGGAAAAGTGCTAATATTTCCAACAATCCAAAAACCTTAGTTTAGGCACTTTTCGACTCATGGCTTCTCCGCCACTCTGAAATCGGAAAAGTTTACTGGAACGCATTTTAAGCGTTGGCAGACGAGGACTACCTTGTGGCTCACAGCAATGAACGTGTTCTGGGTTGGCGGTGTGTCTCCCACGGTAACGATTGCTCCTGAACAGGAGAATGCGTTTAGGGAGGCAACCACCATCTTTGTTGGAGCCGCTCTTACTGTGATCGGAGACAAGCTAGTCGACGATATCTCCATATGCTGCGTTGCCAATAATTTGTGGGATGCGCTCAAAGCTAAATTCGGCGCAACCGATGCTAGAAACGAATTGTATGCTATGGAGCAGTTCCATGATTATAAAATGGTTGGTAACCATTCTGCATTGGACCGGGCCTATGAGATACAATGCATCGCTAAGGAGCTGGAGCTCCTGAAGTGTGAGTTACCGGACAAGTTTGTCGCGGGTTGCATTATTGCAAAACTCCCTCCTGGATGGAGGAACTTTGCTACTTCTCTCAAGCACTTGAGACGTGAATTCTCTGTGGAGGATGTCATTGGTCATCTGAGTGTTGAGCAGAACTCGAGAGCAAAGGGCTCACACGTGAAAGTGGCAGAGGGTTCTTCTAGCGCCAATGTGGTGCAGAAGAACTTCCACAAGTTCAAGGGAAAGAACTCTGTCCAGCAGAATACTACATTTAAGAAGAAGGGTAAGAAGAAAGACAAAAAGAGAGATGGCTGCTTTACTTGTGGTTCAGATGAACATTGGGCAAACAAGTGTCCAAACAAGTATAAGAAGCCAAAGACAGACTCCAAGTCTGTGAATGTCACTCGAGCAACAATGATGCGCATCCGGGTATGGTAATCTGCTTACCATACTTTCAGTTTGTCACCCACCGATTGGTGGGTTGACACTGGGCCAATATTCATGTGTGTGCTGATGTGTCTTTGTTTTCTTCCTACCAGGTCGCATGAGATTGTTCCGTCTCGATGGGGAATGGCTCGCATGCTTCGCTCATGGTGTTGGCACCGGTAGATCTGAAGTTTACTTCGGAAAGATCGTGCAATCGAAGAACGTGCAGCATGTCCCCGCCATCAAGAAGAATCTCGTTAGTGGCTCCCTTCTATGTAAAGAAGGGTTTAAGTTAGTATTTGAGTCTAACAAAGTAGTCGATTCTCGCACGGACTATTTGTTGGAAAAGGATATGATTGTGGTGGTTTGTTCCGCTTTTCCTCGGAGGATTTCTGTAATAAAGTTGTGAACCAAATTCATTCTAATGCGAACGAATGTGAGGTTTGGCATTCACGCCTTTGTCACATAAATTTTGATTGTATGACGCGCTAGCTAAGATGAATCTAATTCCGAAGTTTCACTTTAGCCAAAGGCTCTAAGTGCCATGCGGGTGTGCAAGCAAAGCAACCTCGTAAGCCTCACAAGCCTGCAAAGGAGAGACACTTGGCACCACTAGAGCTCATACATTCAGATCTCTGTGAGATGAATGGTGTGTTGACTAAAGGTGGAAAGAAATATTTCATGACTTTGATTGATGATTCCACTAGATTCTGTTATGTGTATTCGTTAAACACAAAGGATGAGGCTCTACACTACTTTAAAATCTATAAGGCTGAAGTTGAGAACCAACTTGAGAGGAAAATAAAACGAGTCCGGTCTGATCGTGGTGGAGAGTACTTTTCTAGTGAGTTTGATTTATTCTGGCGAACATGGTATTATTCATGACAGACGCCTCCCTATTCACCCCTACCAAATGGGGTGGCCGAACTAAAAACCGCACTCTAACAGATTTGGCTAACGCCATGTTAGATACATCGGGTTTATATAAGGCATGGTGGGGAGGCTGTATTGACATCATGTCATGTCCTCAATAAAGTTCCCTGAAGGATAATGAGACTACTCCCTATGAGCAATGGGAAAAGAAAAGAACTACACTCTCTTACTTGCGCACTTGGGGCTGTTTGGCGAATGTCAATGTGCCGATCCCCAAAAAGCGTAAGCTTGGACCAAAGACCGTGGATCGTTAATTTGGGCTACGCTAAGAATAGCGTTATTATAGATTTCTAGTAGTGAAATCTGAGGTACCGACCGTAAGGTCGGTACAATTATAGAGTCTAAGGATGCTACATCCTTTGAGGATACTTTCCCCATGAGAGATATGCAAAGCAGTTCCAGACTGGAATCTTGTGAGACTCCTGAACCTGCCATTCCGATGGAATATTATGAACACAAAAGTGATGAAAGTTCATCAGAGGATGACGAGGAAGCTCCTGTTAGGAGCTGCAAAGTCTTTTGGTGATGATTTCATCGTGTACCTCGTGGATGATGACACTCCCTGTTCCATTTCATAAGCTTATGCATCTCAGGATGCTAACTTCATCGGAAGGACGCCGTCCAGTAGCGAAATGGATTCCATCATGGCTAATGGGACATGGGAGATCACCGATCGCCCTTATGGTTGCCAACCATTGGGATGTAAGTGGGTGTTCAAAAGGAAGCTTAGGCCCGATGGTACTGTTGAGAAGTACAAGGCTAGGCTTGTGGCCAAGGGTTATACCCAAAGGAAGAAGAGGATTTCTTCGATACTTACTCACCGTAGCTAGGTCGACAACCGCTCGAGTGTTACTCGCTTTGGCTGCCTCGCATGGTCTTCTCGCTCATCGATGGACGTTAAGACGGCTTTCCTTGACGGAGAGCTAGACGAGGAAATTTACATGCAATAGCCGATGGCTTTGTAGTAAATGGTCGTGAAAGAAAGGTGTGTAAGTTAGTGAAATCTTTGTATGGCCTGAAACAAGCGCCTAAGAAATGGCATGAGAAGTTTAATACAACTTTGACATCTGCTGGCTTTGTTGTCAACGAAGCTGACAAATGTGTATACTATCGCTATGGTGGGGGCGAAGGAGTTATACTGTGTCTGTATGTTGATGACATACTGATATTTGGGACCCACCTCAAAGTAATTGAGGTGGTCAAGGCTTTTCTATCTCATAACTTTGAGATGAAAGACCTGGGCGTGGCTGATGTTATCTTGAACATCAAGCTACTGAGAAATACTGAGGATGGAATTACACTTTTGCAATCCCACTATGTTGAGAAGATTTTGAGTCACTTTGGATATTCGGACTGCAAACCTTCTGCAACACCATATGATCCTAGCGCATGGATTCGAAAGTTCAAGGCACGGCTATAGATCAATTGAGATATTCTCAAGTGGTTGGTTCACTGATGTACCTAGCATGTGCTACTCGTCCTGACATATCATTTGCTATGTGCAAACTGAGTCGGTTTGTTTCCAATCCGGGAGATGTGCATTGGCATGTTGTTGAGCGAGTGATGCGTTATTTGCAAGGTACTGCGAACTATGGAATTCACTATTCTGGGTACCCGACTGTACTTTAGGGGTATAGTGATTCAAATTGGATATCCGATGTCGATGAGATGAAAGCCACAAGTGGACATGTCTTCACACTTGGTGGTGGTGCTGTTTTCTCGAAGTCTTGTAAGCACACGATCTTAACCAGATCGACTATGGAAGCAGAACTCACAAAGATTAGACACATCATGCGTCAAGAATGGCTTCGAGAGCTTTTGATGGATTTGCCGGTGGTTGATAAACCACTGCAGGTTGTCCTTATGAACTGTGACAATCAAACAGTGATTGCCAAGGCTAAGAGTTCAAAGGACAACATGAAATCCACAAAGCACATAAGAAGAAGATTGAAATCTGTCAGAAAATCAAGAAACTCTGGAGTAATAGCGTTGGATTATATCCAGACGGCTAAGAATTAGCAGACCCGTTTATAAAAGGGCTATCACGGATTGTGATAGAAAATGCATCGAGGGAGATGGGGATGAGACCCACGTAAGTTGCCATGGGGGTAACCCAACCTATGTGATCGGAGATCCCGTGAATTAGGACCTGGAAAACAATCCAGCGGTCAACTGAGGAGAGTATCCTTAATTATCCCACTCTGTTGGAGATGCAATAATACTCTCAATTCTGTAAGGCAGGCTGACTTTTGTCTTAATGTGTTCCAAAGCTTATGTAAGCAAGACGCTAACCTACATAGCATTCTTTTGAGGAACACACCTATGTGAGCCCGACTCTTTGGTCACGGTCTATGAGATTGGGTGATCTCTAGGAAGCTCGTGAGAAGGTACGGAGTATGACTAATAAGCTCCACCAGGGGTTTAGCCTTCGACAGCCCACGCATCACCACGACAATAGGCGAAACTTCTACACGCCAAATTGACAATTCAAGGCATAGTCCATTGTTCAGTTGTGAAGAAGTCTAATCCTATTGCTCTCGGTGAAAGTTCAACTTAACAGTCTCCACTGAAAATTCTGGTATGTCAAACATTGTTTGGAACAGTTGACAAACTTATGTCTCGAGATCTGGTGGGGGATTGATGGATTATGGATGGGCTTAGGCCCATATAAGACAATAATCCCTAGTTAATCTCTAAGGCCCATGCATGTGTACGGCAAGTGGTGGGAAGTGTGGGAAGTTTAGTCCCATATCGCTACAAGAAGAAGAGTGAGACCTCTTTATAAGGGCTGCTCTACCACTTGCTATTGGGAGCTTGGGAATAGGAGATGTACACGCGCGCTCCTCCTCCTCCGCCGCCCGCCTCGCATCGTCTCGTCTCGTCTCGTCACGACACGCACGCGCGCCGCGGGTTGCGGGAATGAGCCGAGCCGAAGCTTATTTTTGCCGCTCAGGAATGGTTAATTAATTGTTAATTAATTAATGAGTCGCTCTGAGCGCCACCGTCCGAGACGTTGGACCGTGGGCTGTTTATGACTCGGTCGGGCTGGCCCAGCCCATCTACCGACGGCCTATATAAGAAGGCGCCGCCGATGGAGTGAACCCTAACTCAGTTCACTCACTCCCTCTCGTACAACCCTAGCCGTCATCTATTGTTCCTCTCGTTGTGTTGCTTCCCTTCCGGCGATCCCATCCCAACGACCGCGTGCACGGTTGGTCGGGAGAGTAGGTGCCTCCGGAACCCCGTTGCTCGAGATCCTGCCCGGAGAACGGCAATAAGGTTTTTGGGAGCGTCTCGACGCCGACCGCTTCCCGATCCGTCCCTCGCCTTCATCCGCCTCGCTTCCACTACTTCCTCTACATCGACTCCATGGCTGGCAACGGTCGCCAAGAAGAAGGCCTTGGCTGATGCCGAGGCTGCTGCTACCGCCGCCGCGTTGGCCTGGCCAACCGGAGAGTATGACTCGTTCATCCCATATTTGCTCGTTCATGTGCTAGCCGTATATATGATGTTCATAGATGTTTCAGTTCTATGTATTGTACGTGCTCACATGCTTACGTATCGGTATGAGATACATACTGTATTTGCCATGCTTACTATTTACTCGTGGATTAGATTAGTCGAAAAAGTGCTAATATTTCCAACACTCACTGCTCGTAGGAAACCGATGGGGGAAGAGGTGGCACGGTTTGAGGGACATTGCCTATAACGTCATTAATTTCTGGATTGGGTCGTCTGTGCTGATACGGGATGGTGCATTCCATTAATGGTTGGACTAGGGACGGTATCTACGTACGAGCTAGCACACGCCTTGTTCTATCAACCGTGCACGCTCATTGTCAGTATCGCACGATTCCTTTAGTTACATCGTGTGCCCGTTAGAGCACATAATTCCGACCACATGACCGTATGTAGTGTAACGTGTTATCACACCCGAGGTGCCCTACCAAACCGTGTGTATAACTTTTAAATAATCACACACGAGTACTCACATCAAGCATCACGTGTGATGTTGCTAGCCATCGTAAAAAAAATCTTTTTTATAAAGCGTTTGTCATTCAACACACACGGGTCGAATATTTCACCTGTGCGCGTTGCGACTACATATCGCACACGCAGAACCACACCTTACTGTGTGCTGGGTATCATAGAAGGTCTGAATACAAACATTCTTCCAGATGGATGGGCCATTGCACACGTTTTATTTACTGGCACACGACTATATTTTATTACCATTTGCGATGCATGCATTACACACAGTTCGGTCGAATGGTGTGCAATATATGTGTCGTGTTAGGCCCAAATCTGCAGTAGTGTGACTAGCTTTAGAATAATCTGATTATGCATCTATGGGTGATTAAAAGGGAGAGTTAAAACATATGTGCAAGTTGAATTCAAGTTTAAACTATTTTATTTGAAAACATCCTGTCTAGACTATGTTATTCATAGTTTGCCGAGTACCTTATATTGAGCTCTCGGCAAACGTTACCCAGTCATGGGGCTGTCAGCTGCAAACGGCCGTGCCACATGACACCTCTTTGCCAGGGGCCTTTGACAAAGCTCTCGGCATACTCAACATAAGCCGAGTTCTTTCATATTTGCCGAGCACGTCCAGCCGGGGGCTCCATAACGTCTACCATGCGCCGTGTCATGTACTTTGCAGAGAGCCAAACTCGACTTACAAAACTTTTGCCCTGATCCCGTGTTCTGGTACTCGGCAAATACAAAAGAACTCGATAATGGCGATTTTTCCAGTAGTGTTTGCACTACTCGAAGAATTAATTATGCTATATATCTATACTTGTTTTGATTGTTGCGGACATAGGAAAATGAAAACACGGCCGAATGTTCGATGCACAGGGTTTTATGGCCGGCTCTAATGTCCGTGACCATGTATATTTGCTGTGCTCGATTTGGGGTACGCCGTGAGATATGCCATTGTTAGCCACCCTTGTGTGCCACGTGAAAAATGCTGACCGGGTAGCGATGTATGCACCCGGCCCATGCCTTGTCCGGCTGATCCGCGGGGCGGATGCACTCCCAGACGGCGCTGTTGCACTTGAACCCGGACCCAAACGCGATCATCCAAACCCGGTGGCCCTCGCGCATCCTGCCCTTGGCCTCCACGTACGCCAGCTCGTACCACACTGAGCTGCTGGACGTGTTCCCGAACCGGTGGAGCGCCATGCGCGACGGCTCCACGTGCACGTCCGACAGCCCCAGGCTCCGCTGCACCTTGTCGATCACCGCACGCCCGCCGGAGTGGATGCAGAAGTGGTCCACCGCCGTGAGGAAGTCAGGCACGCGCGGCGTCACCACCCACCTCCACCTGCCCTTGACCATCCGCAGGTTGCGCGGGGCGACGAGAGACCACAGGAAGCGCAGCTGCTCCGAGACCGTGAGCACCAGCGGGCCCAGTTCCGTGATGTTGGCCTTCAGGGCGCTGCCGGCGACGGACAGGAGCTCCTTGGATAAATTGACGCCGGCGTTGCCCTCGCCGTCCTCCTCCTGGAAGATGCACCCGTAGGAGGCGCCCTCGTCCGCGCCCGCGGTGGTGGTCCGCACGAGGTGCGCCAGCCGGAACCGCGCCTTGGCCTTGTCCTCGGCCGCCGTGGACAGCAGCGCCGCGGCGCCGCCCACGCGGAACAGCACGTTGGAGAGCTGCATGGCGCGCTCTTTGCCCACGTAGAAGTTGGGCGTGATGGTCTCCGTGGACACGACCAGGGCGCGCCCGCCGCGGCCGCGGGGCATCGCCCGCAGCACCCCGGCCGCTAGCCCAGCGGAGATCACGCCCGCGCTGCACCCCATCCCGGACAGGTTCATGCTGAGGACGTCGCTGCGGAGCCCGTACCTGCGCACGATCATGTCGGCCAGGGACGGCTCCGGGGCGAACACGCTGCAGTTGACGACGACCACCTGGACGGTGTCCGGGGCGATGCCCGTCTTGGCGAGCAGGTCGTCGATCGCGGAGAAGATGACCTGCTCCGCCTCGGCGCGGCAGTCGTCGAGTTTGATGCGCGGCGGAATGTGGTGCTGCGCGGGGGGCAGGCTGGTCTCGTTGCCGATGCCGCTGCGGCCGAGCGTGCGCGCCATGAAGCGGACGCTGGGGTCGTCGAAGAAGGGCATGACCTGGACGTGCTCCACGAAGGTCGAGATGGGGAAACGCCAGCTGGGACTTGGGAGGAAGCAGGCGTAATCGACGAGGTAGACGGTGCGGGGGCGGTTCATGAGGTACGCCGCGGCCACGACGGCGGGAAGAACGCCGGCAAGGAGGAGGTGGATGGGTGACAAGCTGAGTAGGTGAGTGGTATTGAGTACTACGATGGTCATTGCGAGGACCAACACAGCAATGGGGATGGCTTGACTCATTGTGTGGTATTGTGGTACTGCTGGCTGGCTCTACACCTGAAGCCAATGAGAGAGTGAGCTAGGTTAGTGTGCTATGCAGAGGTGCGGATCCAGGGATTTTATAGCCGTCGGAGCAGCCATGCAAGGCCCCAACTCCGGCCATCGAATTTTGAATGGTCTCGTCGTTGGTGGTGTATTTGGCAAAAGGCATCTCCGGCCGGCGGTAGCCCTCTCATTTACGTAGGTCTTTGTCAGAACGTTGTTAAGGAGTTGCAACGCCATCGGTTGTCGTTTGATCGAACGTCTCTTTTCGATATGGTTGATGGTACAGATACGTACTACTCCAGCTAGCAATGAGTAATCACGCGCCATCCTGAATTTCTTATGTGTGTAGTTGTGAGTCAACACCTGGGCCGGCCGATCAACTCAATGCAACCGGAATTTCTGATGTATGTAGCTGTGAGTCAACACCTGCCTGGGCCGATCAACTCAATGCAACCGTTGGTGTTGGTCCATGTAGATGTAAGGACGACTGCTAGCTCCATCCAGCAACAGGCCTATGCCAACTTTGCTACAGCAACGGGCTGTTTTTATGGTATGAATGCAGTTATGGAGATGAGATGGAGACTCAGAATTCATCAGGATTTGGGTCATCGCGTCTCTCCAGCGCATATCCTCTATAACACTAAGCTCCCCAGTTTTAAAGAGCCCACATTTAATTGAGATCTCCAATTAGGATTTGGTCACCCAATTTTGACCGGGTCAACAATTTCTCAAAACTATCTCATTCAATTCCTTTATACTATAAACTATGCTTCCTAATTTTTAAGGCCTCACACTTCAATTTAGAATTGGGTCACATGATTTTGACCAAGTCAACAATTTCTCATGGGCTCTCCCATTCAATTTCTTTTAGTTCACTATATGTTACCATTTTCAAACTCTTTCATTTAATTAAGGTATTTAATTTTGAATGTTGTTTATGCTTTTGCAATGATTTTTTAAATCAATCAGCAGCGACCGGGCTATAAAAAGGATCAATCATGCGCACCCTCCCACCACCTAGAAAAAAGAAGAGTCATCATATGATACTGTAGCACCAATATAATATATGCAGCCACCGACACAAAAATTTCTCCACATAAATGTACATTGATTAGCAGATGAGAGAAAACCACACCACAAAGGCCTATCAAATCACCGCAGTATAAATAAAAATAAAACACACCACATCATCTCCCTCGCCAGCCAAACAAAATATTTTATCAGTTCCAAAATATAAGGGGTAGTAGTTTTACGGAAAGTCCAATTTTCTTTAACTTCGACCAAGTTGAGAGCAAAAAAAAAATCCACATCCACAATATTAAAAAAATATGAAAATTCATCTCATCATGAACCTAATCATACCGATTTTATATTATGAATTTTGATATATTTCTCTACAAATATGATGAAACTTAAAAAGGTTTGAGTTTCAAAAAAGTAATGCACCTTATATTTTAAAACAGAATGAGTAGTTTTTAAAGAAATCCAACAACATCAACGGCGCACCATAGCACGCCTAACCCTTCTAGTAAATTGTACTCTCAACCGATCAATAGACAGAGATTCCATTTGATCTCAAACAGATGGCATTACAGGAAAATCACGTTTCTCCAACGCTAGATGTCTCTTTTCAATACGGTTGATGATACAAATAGGTGGCAATGAGTAATGACACGCCATCCTGAATTTTTGTTGTACTCCCTCCGGTCCTTTTAACTCCGCATGTTAGATTTTTGTCAAGTCAAACACTGCAAAGTTTGACCAAATTTATATGAAAAAATATCAACATCTACTATATATACCAAATATATATTCTATGAAACTACATTTCATAAAAAATCTAGTAATATTGATTTGGCAATGCAAATGTTGATACATTTTTCTATATGCTCGATCAAAGTAGAGATACTTTAACTTTGAACAAAACTTACATGCAAACTAAAAAGACAGAAGGGAGTACATAGTTGTGAGTTAACACCTGGGCCGATCAACTTAATGCAACAGTTGGTGTTGGTCCACGTAGATGTAAGGATGACTGCTAGCTCCATCCAGCAACAGGCCTATGGGAACTTTGCTATAGCAACAGCGAACTGTTTTTATGGAATGAACCCTTGGATTCGCCTCCCCTTCACCTGCCACTCCGGCGGCCAGTGGCGGGGAGAAGAATCCTAGTGTTTCGACTTCCGCTAGTAGATATGTAGGTTTTATGTTCTTGCAGGGCTATATTTGGACGGATGGCGGCGCTCCTTTTTCGAGTCAGTCTTCCGGGCTTTGATCCTCCTCAAGTTCATCCGTTGGGATGGATTAGAGTGAGCTCCGGCGTAGATTCCTGCCAGCTCCTTGAGACGGTGATGTTAGGGTTTCTCGTCGTGCGTACGCAACAACGATATTTCATATCGAGTTCTTCAGATCGATTCAAGGATTCAAGGGCAACGACTGACGCTTCATGGCGCTGGTGCTTAGGGGCACGTGCACGAAGACTTCGTGACTATCGTCAACAAGGTCAGGCCGGCTTCGGTATGGAAGCAACGACAATGGCACGTCGGCGGCTCATTTCGGCGGCGGCAATAGTCGTTCGGTGAGGTGCTTTGTACTCCGGTGAATCTTTTATAATAGATCTGATACTTCTCGTAAAAAGGATGAAGACTCGGAATTATCAGGATTTTGGTCGTGGAGCTAACTCCAATGCGCTAGACTTCTGGACGCTTAGGGCGTCTACAATACTGGACGCTTGTTTAGCCGCTTAGAAAATAATAAAATAAGTTAATAAAAAGGAGCGGCGTTGATGTAGGAGTCCGTTCCTCCAACGCTGGACGGCGCTACAGGGACATAACATTTTGTGGTGTGAGTGACTATAGGCCGTGAGCTATTCTTCGCGACTCGCTAATGTTTCTCTATGCCGAGCACATCGAAAAGAACACCCGGCAAACAAACAAACCTCGATTTATATTTATCTTATAAAACGAGTCGTCTCAAGAAGCGCTCAGCTTACACAACCCATCGGTTGTCGTTTGATCGAGTGTCTCTCTCCAATATGGTTGATGATACAAATATGTAGCAATGAGTAATGACACGCCATCCTGAATTTCTTTTGTATGTAGTTGTGAGTCAACACCTGGGCCGATCAACTCAATTCAACCGTTGGTGTTGGTCCACGTAGATGTAAGGATGACTGCTAGCTCCATCAGCAACAGGCCTATGCGAACTTCGCTACAGCAACGGGCACTTTTTATGGAATGAATGCAGTTACTTCAAGGCGCTAGAATCAATAAGATTGAGCATCTAAAATGCTGGGCGCCTGTTTAGGTGCTTAGATAATAATAAGAGTCAGTTAAAAGGAGCAGCGTCGATGTAGGAGTCTGTATCTCCAACGCTAGATGGTACTACAGGAAAATCACGTTATGCATGCGAGCCTATAGGCCGTGAGCTAAGAACACCCGGCAAACAAACAAACCTCGGCTCATATTATATTGTAAGCCGAGTGGCTCCGAAAAACGCTCAACTTACATGAAACACACAAGATATATACGAAAAGCTCTCAGCTTAGAGCAACTTCAATAGGGCGACCCATTTCGTCTGCCCGCGTTCGTTTGGATCGGCGTAGACAAAAGTGGTGGCCCAACGCGTCGACCCAAACTCAAATCTTATCCGCCCGGCGTCCGCGCCGACCCATTTCCGGCCCAAAATTGCGCCTGGAATGCGTCGGGCGCTGACGCCGCTGCCTCGCTGTTCGCCAAGTCCTCACCGGGCGTCATTCAACTACGACGGTCAACATAATTTATGACGACCGCCTACCTTGGGCCCATGCGTCAGCGACGTCGGTCGTCCTTTTTTAAGTCGGGCGTGTGGCGGGGCCGTCCTCATCCACTACCACTCGCCCCCCATCCCCATCTGGCGACCCCTGCCCCCACGCCGGCGACAACCCTAGCCACCGTCAGCATGGGTTTCTTCTTCGGCATCGGCAACAACCGCTAGGGCAAAGCCCCCACCCGCCATTCCCCCTCCCTCCCCGCCTCCTCATACGCAAGACGCTTCCCGGCAGAGGCAACAGATCAACGTGTTGCTGCACCAGCCGAGTGGCACCGGCACCACCGCTGCTTCGCTGCCAGACGGACGTGACGCTGCCGCACGACCGCATTTGAATCCGGAGAGGATCCCGGTCTGCGGCGCGCGCTGACGGCCAGGCCCATGCGGAGGAGATGTGGCGCTGGCGGGCGTTGGCGGACGTCGGAGCAAGGCCGACCAAGGTCTTCGCCGTCGACTCACTCAATCGGGCTCGGTGGTTCGCCGAGCACGAGTGAGGCGAGGCGACGCGGCGTCCATGCGGTGTCGACCATACGCCGCCGCCGCCGCTGCCGTCTGCGAGGACCGAGGCTGGAGCCGCCTACCAAAGCGGCCATCAAGGAGAGCGAAGGAGGAGCGGAGGAAGGCGGACGAGGCGGGTTCGAGGCTGCCATGGCGGAGGCTATGGTTTTCTCCGCGCGGGCGACGTTGCCCCGCCGGGTGGTCTTCGCCGCCCCCGCCTCAAGCCGAAGCTGAGGAGCCTACCTCGAAGCGCTACTTCCCGGACCGAGTAGTCCGCGAGTGGGTCAGCGCTCCGCCGATCTGGCTCGGGGCGACGGAGAAGCAGGAGGCGGCCTACCTCAACCATTGGCGCCGCGCTCGGCTTGCCGAGGACCGCCGGGAGGGCGAGCGCCTGCAGATGCTCGAGCGCGAGGCCGAAGAGGAGGCGCGCCAGGCCCAGGCAGCGGCGGCAAAGCCCGACATCACCGCCGTCTGGAACACGGCGTTCCCCTGGGCCGGCCCTGCGCCGACGTTGATCGACCTCACCGGTCCCGACGCAGACGCCGCCGCCGACGAGGACGCCTAGGGCAGCGTGTCGTCTAGTTTAGTGTTTTAATTAATGTAATGTGGACTTTCGCCGGCCTTCGTGGCCGGCTTTTATGTTTAATTAAATGCATGTATTTATTTTCAAAATGCTTGCAATACTTTTTTTTGGCACGTCAATGGAATGGGTCGGGTCAGTGTTGGGCGCTCGCGCCGATCCAAACACAGTACCGGACGTTTGTGTCCGCCGGGCCGACCCAAACGGACATAAAGCAGATAAAAGCGCCGTCCGTTTGGGTCGGCCCATTGGAGTTGCTCTTATAGCGTACCCTCGGCAAAGATATCTGCTATGTGTCGACAACGAAGGTGTCTGACGGAGCCATCACACGATAGCTTAAAGCTGTGTGCCCTGTCAAAGACCTCGGCTTACATGGCATAAAAGCCGAGTGCTTCCTGCATGTACTCGACTTATATGACTTATAAGCCCAGTGCTTCATGCATGTACTCGGCTTACTTTTTGCAGAGTTTTTGCAAGCCTATTTTTTCATGCAAAAATGGTTTTAAAATTATTTTCATTACATTTATGTTTACTACTCCCTCCGTCCGAAAATATTTCTCATAGAAATGCAAAAATTGGATGTATATAGAACTGAAATGCGGCTAGATACATCCATTTCTTCGACAAGTATTTCTGGACGGAGGGAGTAGTTACTTTTCAGGCCAAGGAGTATAATTTATCCTCCTCTAACCATTTGCGAGTTTGGTTTGGTCCGGTTAGCTGCTTATGTTCCCCGCTAAAAGATTATAGAGGATCAGCTAAAGATGCCCTTAGAAGCCCGGCAAGTTGGGCGTTTATTTACAGATGAGTAGAGAGCGAGGACGTCCCACCTATAGCTATAGCTAGGCCAGGCCACCGGCGAGAGAAACAAGGACGTCCGCGTACAACTCAAGCAGATGCAACCAGAAAATAATGATCGGCCGTTCCGTCCGGCTGCAAGCAGCATTATTATTTGCGTACATCCGTTGGTCCCGCTCGATCAGGCTCAGCCAACTCTACATGGCCATTCCCTTTCCCTGTCTCCACGGCCACACGACGTGTGTACGGCCTTCCGTGAATCCCACCATGTGATAAGCTACTTCGTGAATAGTAATGAGAATCAATTATGTTATCTTATACATATACATACATTTACTAATCGAAGGCATCAAAAGAATCTTCATGTTAACTCTCGCGTACTAAAGAAAATCGTTCGTTCGATCAGCCTATTAGTCATCCTTGCCATTAGATTTAGGCAGAGATGCGCGCATGTACTTTATAAAGAGCTGGACTTCTGGGAGGGCCATTCTGGCTCTTGGGTGCATATGCTCCCTAATGAACAGTAAATTCAAAATAAATAGTAAATAAAATTTTAAAATTTGGAGTTTTTCCGTAGATGTTCTTGTTAGTGTAACAAGTGTGCTTGCTAATTTTCAATCGAAATGGGATGACGGTGCTTCATCGGTGAAAAAAAGCAAAAAATTAAGTGTAACACTTGGAGGTAACATTTGTCATTGGACTTATTTTTTTGCACTGATCAAAATACTTAAGGTTTCCCTCTAAAAATTTGCAGGTAGCGTTTTGGTGTGACAATGATCACACCTATTTTTTTCAAAAAATTATGACATTTGGAAAAAAACATTTTTTATGGGCAGGAGCATATGCTCCCAAGAGTCGAATCGGATTCCGCTGGACTTCTCTCCTTCATCTGTCGGACGGTATACTCCCCCCTGTTTCCAAATAATTGAAATTCTAAGTTCATCCTAAATCAACTTCATTAAGTTCAATCAAGTCTATATAAAAATGTATCAGCATCTACAATACCAAATTTGTTTCATTGATTCGTTTTTTGCTTCATTGATTCATTATGGCGTATATTTTCATATTATACATATTTTATATTCTAGAGCTTAGCAGATTCTATAGACTTGGTCAAACTTAACAAAAATGACTTAAGATAATTCTAAAACTTCAATTATTTTGGAACAGAAAGAGTACAACTCATGCATTTTCGGTCCAAGGAAAAGAAACGTCCTTCAATCAATTGGACTAGCTGCAGGCTACTGGCTTTGTCTCCTTAAGCCGGTCATAGTGGGAGTAACATAGGTAGTAACATAGATGTCATATAAGCAAAAAATGATGATGCGGCAAGTAGTTAATGAGGAGAGAGGCAAATAGAGTTACATAATATGTTACCATCACATAGCGCATCCCAATGTAAAATGAGTCTACAAAGTAATAAATGAAGGCATCTATGTTATTACATATATGACACTACCCACTATGAAGGTAGTAACATAGACTAGTAACATATGCATATTACTAGTCTAAGTTACTCTCCACTATGACCAGCCTTAATGCTGAGTACACACGCCTCCACCTTCTCCATGTGCAGGACTAGTTACTGACTTTGCTTCCTTGGTGCTCAAAGCCTAAACCGATCTCGCCCGGTTATGTCCTCTATTGGCTAATGTCGCCGCCGTGGCCGCCGTTGCAACCGGTGTATCCAGCCACCCGAAAGCAATAACCTTGAACGGGCAAAAGACGGACACCGGTAGATCAATCCTGCACCCAAATTTGTTCATCCTAATAGTAGGAGTTTTCAGCACGATGCCTTCAAAAGTAAGGAGGGGGGGGGGGGGGTCATAAGAATCTATCTATCTATACCTATACTATTTAGAGACCCCCTAAAAAATTACCACATTAATCAGAAATTAGGAACAATTCATTGCAGTGTAGATAAATCGTTATAATTGTATCAACATGTCTCGGTTGTAAAACTAGCTGTCATCTATAGAGATCCATCTATAACCGTTGGATAAGTCCTCTCTTTATCTCCTTCCTCTCATGTAGTTTCATTCGCCAAACTCATACTAGAAAAGGGGAGTTGTCCTCTTTTTATTTTACTAGATGACCCGTTGCGCCCCTGATGCAAAAGGCGAGAACGAACCAAGCATGCAAGTAAGAATAGTTTAGAGATTGATAATAAATCTCACAAAAAAAGAGATTGATAATAAAATCCTTGAACCATAAGAAAATAGATACTTAGATATGTTATGTGATTTGACAGAGCTAAGGTACTGCTCTTACTTGAACAAATACCTACTTATGATTATACCCTCCATGCAAGCATCCACAAATACAAGAGAAATAATTAAGATAAATTTAACTATAGCATAATATGTGATCCAAAACAACACCTCATGAAACGATTCATAAACTGGGGTTTAGGTTTCTATCACTCCCACAACCTATCATCTACAAACTAATTCCATGATGCCTTCCCCTAGTCGCAAAGATGATGAAGTGTCATGTAGTCGATGTTCACATAACACCACTAGAGGAAGAACAACACAACATAATATCAAAATATTGAATGGTGATCAACTTCACATTATTACTATTAACAAGACTTCTCCCATGTCCTCAAGAACAAGTGAAACTTCTCACAATTGTTCATGATCAGTGGGTATAAATATATGATTAAAAATTAGATATAATAATCTATCACCAATTAAACCAACAGGCATCAACTACAAGATGTAATCAACACTAATTGCACCCCCAGGCACCATTATGAGGTTTGATACAAAGATTGAACACAAGAGATGAACTAGGGTTTTGAGATGAGATGGTGCTAATCAAGATGATGACTCCCATGATGAGAGGAGTGTTGTTGATGACGATGGCTTCGATTTCCCCCTCCTGGAGGGAAGTATCCCTGGCGGAACCAAGCAAAAGTGCTCCTACCCTGATTTAGCCTCGAGACGGCGCGGAAAGTCCCTAAACTCTTCTCTTGATTTTTTTAGGGAAAATGGGAATATATGGCAGAAGGACGTCGGGAGGGGACCCACCAGGGCCCCACAAGCCTAGGTGGCGCGGCCAGGTGAGTGGCCGAGCCAACTGCCCTTGTGGGTGCCTGGTGGTCCCCATCTGGTACATTTTTGCTTCATAATTTATTATATGTTCAAAAATAATTCTCCAAAAATTCTCGTTGCAATTCTCGCTCCAGATAATTGCTATCTCTGTTGTAATTTTGTGGTCCAAATTCCAACTACAGATAATTTTTCTCCCTTGATGTAACTTGCATTTTAAGGGAGAAAAAGCATAAGAATTGCGTCATAATGTAAAATATAACATTGAAATAAGGTAAATTACAGTAGGAAATAATGATGCAAAATGAACGTATCACGCACATACACAGACCTGAAGCTGGATCGATAAAGAAGTTCATGGAAATCCTTCCATTAGAGGGGAGCGAGAGGAAGCCGGTGTGCTTGGGCCAGAAGAAAAGGACATGGTAGACAATACCAGAAGCACATGACACGCTTTTATGGAAGGCCTAGGATGGGCATCCGACGTTGCACGTCCCATGCAACCGTCCATCCGACAAAACTCCGTTTAGAAATAGGATCGCTAACGACTCACGACCGGTCGTTAGCGACATGATCCGCATCTAATCAGAACTCCAGCTTCCTCGCGAATTCGCTCCACCGATTTTTCTTCTTCTCTCGAAAACCGTATATGCCAATAGTAAATCGATAGTGGTTTTTCTGGTTTTTTGTCTACACAATATGAAAAGAAAATAAAAGTGCTAGAAAGGGGACTTGAACCCAGGTCTATTCATTAGAGTTTGAGCCCAATAACCAACTAAGCAACCCTTAGTTGTTGTCTATCGAATATAAACAAGGTTATTTTAACCTTTCTTTTTTCTCTCATATTAGCGATAATAATTGTTTTTGCTTGGTAACTTTGGCATGACCAGCGTGATAACTATTGACTTGAGCAACATGATAACTATACTATGATAAGCCTGATAAGTATAATATGAGAAGGTTAATGACTATACGATGAGAAGCACGATAACTTTAGCATGGGGTAGTGGTAACTTCAACCTTTGGGGTATATTTTGACAAAGAAAAAACTTACCGGGACATGTTTCGTAACGTTTCATATGGGTAAAGAGTTATCAAATGTGTTGTATGTAAGCTACCGGTTGTCTAGTGTGTAAATTACCATGCTATTTGCACTAGGTTATCAGGGCATATTTTTAGAATTTTTCGCCCAAGGTGAAAATTTATCAATGCGTTTATATGTAAGTTATCAGGTTAATTGTACGTAAGTTATCATCTTATTTACACAGAACGCTGCCGGGGTATATGTTGGGGAACGTTGCAGAAAATTAAAATTTTCCTACGGTTTCACCAAGATCTATCTATGAGTTCATCTAAGCAACGAGTCAAGGGAGTGAGTTTGCATCTACATACAACTTGTAGATCGAGTACGAAAGCGTTCGAGGGAGTGGTGATGATGGAGTCGTTCCCAACGTGATTCCGATCACCGATGACCAAGCTACTGAAAGGACTGCACCTCCGCGTTCAACACACGTGAGACGGATTTACCGACGCCTCCTCCGTCTTGATCCAGCAAGGAGGAAGGAGAGGTTGAGGAAGACAACTCCAATGGCAGCACGACGGCGTGCAGTGCTTGAGTGTAAGTTCTCCGGCTGTGGCTTCGCCAAGCTAAATGACGGAGAAGGAGAGGTGTTGGGGAGGGAGGGCTGCGCCTTCAATTGTGTGTAGCAGCCTCCCTCACCCCTCTATATATAGGAGGAGAGGGCAGGGGGGGCCGGCCATCTAGGGAAACCCTAGATGGGGGCCAAGTGCCAAAGGGGAGAGGGAAAGGGGTGGCTTGCCCCCAAGCTAGAGGGGCGCCTTTAGCCCCTTTAGGGTTTCCCTCCCCAAACCCTAGTCGCATGGGCCTAGGTGGAGGCGCGCCCAGCCCACTAGGGGCTGGCTCCCTCTCCCACACAGCCCATGTGGCCCCGAGGGTGGCCTCCAGTGGACCCCTAACCCTCCCTGGCCCTGTACAATACCGGCATGCACCAAACTTTCCGGAGTCCGCTTAACCACTTTCCATATATAAATATTTACCTCCGGACCATTCCGAACTCCTCGTGACGCCCCGGATCTCATCCGGACTCGAACAACATTCGGTAATCACATACTTGTCTTCCTAATAACCCTACCGCCACCGAACCTTAGTGTAGACCCTACGGGTTCGGGAGACATGCGACATGACCGAGACGACCTCGTGTCAATAACCAACAGCGGGATCTGGATACCCATGTTGGCTCCTACATGCTCCTCGATGTTGTCATCGGATGAACCACGATGTCAAGGGTTCAAGCAACCCCGTATACTATTCCCTTTGTCAGACGGTATGTTACTTGCCCGAGACTCGATCGTCGGTATCCCAATACCTCGTTCAGCCTCGTTGCCGGCAAGTCACTTTACTCGTATCAGAATGCATGATCCCGTGACCGCACACTTGGTCACTTTGAGCTCATTATGATGATGCACTACCGAAAGTGGGCCTGGTGATACCTCTCCGTAACACGGAGTGACAAATCCCAGCCTCGATCCGTGTCAACCCAACGGACACTTTCGGAGATACCTGTAGTGCACCTTTATAGTCACCCGATTACGTTGTGGACGCTTTGGTACACCCAAAGCACTCCTACGGTGATCCGGAGTTACACGATCTCATGGTCTAAGGAAGAGATACTTGACATTGGAAAAGCTCTAGCAAAACGAACTACACGATCTTGTGCCATGCTTAGATTGTCTTGTCCATCACGCCATTCTCCTAATGACGTGATCCCGCTTGTCAATGACATCCGATGTCCATAGTCGAAACCATGACTATCTATTGACCAACGAGCTAGTCAACTAGAGGCTTACTAGGGACGTATGGTAGTCTATGTATTCACACGTGTATTACGATTTCCGGATAATACAGTTATAGCATGAATAAAAGACAATTATCATGAACAAGGAAATATAATAATAATGCTTTTATTATTGCCTCTAGGGCATATTTCCAACAGTATATTTTAACAATTTGTTCACCTCAGATGGTAAAAAAAAGTGATATTTTATTTGAACTTGTCAGGAGCCAAGTAGTAGGTGAGTTGGCTAGTGTGTTAAGATCTCAATATTGAAGTCTTGAGTTCAATTATCAGCTTTATCATGATTTTTTAGGCTATAAAACTACAAGGTCGAAACTACAATATGAAAACTACTAGCATGAAGATTTGTTTCCAACGCGTCTTTTCTCCCAAAATTATCAGCTCATGCGATGTGTGAGTTATCATTCGCACAAAAAATAACCAAGGGGTATTTCATCAAACGTGCCTCCCTCCACCCGGTCGCCAAATTTATCAAGACCTATGCACATAAGTTATCAGGTCAGCGATGTGTGAGTTACCGTGATAGAAAGAAGAATTTTTATAAATCACTTCGGGTGAGCGGGGCCTTCAAGCTGACCTCAATACGCCGGGCTATAAATGACATACATATATTCACATAAAAGTTATCGGAGTATATTTCATCACCTCTATTGGCTAAAAATTTATCATCAAGACCGGGTTGCATAAGTTATCCGGGTCTCCGATGTATGAGTTATCATGCTATTCACACCAAAGTTCCCGGGATGTTTCATCAACACCCACCCCTACGCCAAAGTTATCAGGACTAAGTTATATAAGTTATCAGATCCGTGATATGCGAGTTATCAGGTCTATGATATGTGAGTTACCATGCTGTTCACACAAAAAGTTACCGAGTGAATGTTTCATCAACTCCCCCCTCACCCCCGCCCCCTCGTGATAGTGTGTGATAGGGGGTCTTCGTACACTATACGGCTATTCGTGTACCATAGGGGTGTTGGGGAACGTTGCAGAAAATTAAAATTTTCCTACGGTTTCACCAAGATCTATCTATGAGTTCATCTAAGCAACGAGTCAAGAGAGAGAGAGTTTGCATCTACATACCACATGTAGATCGAGTACGGAAGCGTTCGAGGGAGTGGTGATGATGGAGTCGTTCCCAACATGATTCCGATCACCGATGACCAAAGCGCTGAAAGGACAAAGACTCCGCTGCTCAACACACGTGACGGGACGATGGCGTCTCCTCCGTCTTGATCCAAAGCAAGGATGAAGGATGGGGTTGAGGAAGACAACTCCAATGGCAGGACGACGGCGTGGTGCAATTGGTACAGCAGTTCTCCGGCAGGCTTCGCCAAGCTCAGACGGGAGAAAGAGAGGAGTTGGGAGGGAGGGGCTGCGCCTTCAATTGTGTGTTGCAGCCCTCCCTCACCCCTCTATATATAGGAGAGAGGGGGGCAGGGGCCGGCCCTCTAGGGAAAACCCTAGGGGCGGCGGCCAAGGAGAGGAGGAAAGGGGTGGCTTGCCCCTGCCAAGGGGCGCCTTTTTCCCTTAGGGTTTCCCTCCCCAAGCCCTAGCCGCATGGGCCTAGGTGGGAGGCGCGCCCAGCCCACCAGGCTGGCTCCCTCCCATTTAGCCCATGTGGCCCCCCGAGGGGTGGCCTCATGGTGGACCTCCGAAACCTCCTTGGCCCCTGCATTTTACTCCAAGCATGGCCCTCAAACTTTCCGAGTCCGCTTAACCACTTTCCATATATAAATCTTTACCTCCACCATTCCTAACTCCTCATGACGTCAGGGATCTCATCCGGACTCGAACAACATTCGTAAACACATACTTGTCTTCCTAATAACCCTAGCGTCCACCGAACCTTAAGTGTGTAGACCCTACGGGTTCGGGAGACATGCGCATACATGACCGAGACGTCCTCGTGTCAATAACCAACAGCGGATCTGGATACCCATGTTAGCTCCCACATGCTCCTCGATGTTGTCATCGGATGAACCACGATGTCAAGGGTTCAAGCAACCCCGTATTCTATTCCCTTTGTCGACGGTATGTTACTTGCCGAGACTCGATCGTCGGTATCCCAATACCTCGTTCGCCTCAAGCATCGCAAGACACTTTACTCGTACCGTAATGCATGATCCCGTGACCAGACGCTTGATCACTTTGAGCTCATTATGATGATGCACTACCGAGTGGGCCCAGTGATACCTCTCCGTAACACGGACTGACAAATCCCAGTCTCAATCCGTGTCAACCCAACAGATACTTTCGGAGGTACTGTAATGCACCTTTATAGTCACCCGATTACGTTGTGACGCTTTGGTACACCCAAAGCACTCCTACGGTATCCGGGAGTTACACGATCTCATGGTCTAAGGAAGAGATACTTGACATTGGAAAAGCTCTAGCAAAACGAACTACACGATCTTGTGCCATGCTTAGGATTGGGTCTTGTCCATCACGTCATTCTCCTAATGACGTTGTCAATGACATCCGATGTCCATAGTCAGGAAACCATGACTATCTGTTGACCAACGAGCTAGTCAACTAGAGGCTTACTAGGGACGTATTGTAGTCTATGTATTCACACGTGTATTACGATTTCCGGATAATACAGCTTATAGCATGAATAAAAGACAATTATCATGAACAAGGAAATATAATAATAATGCTTTTATTATTGCCTCTAGGGCATATTTCCAACAGTCTCCCACTTGCACTAGAGTCAATAATCTAGTTACATTGTGATGAATCGAACACCCATAGAGTTACGGTGTTGATCATGTTTTGCCCATGAGAGAGGTTTAGTCAATCGGATCTGCGACATTCAGATCCGTATGCACTTTACAAATTTCTATGTCTCCATCTTGAACATTTTCACGGATGGAGTTGAAGCGACGCTTGATGTGCTCGGTCTTCTTGTGAAACCCGGCTCCTTGGCAAGGGCAATAGCTCCAGTGTTGTCACAGTAAGAGTTTGATCGGCCCCGACGCATTGGGTATGACTCCTAGGTCGGTGATGAACTCCTTCACCCAAATTGCTTCATCATGCGCTGCCTCCGAGGCTGCCATGTACTCCGCTTCACATGTAGATCCCGCCATGACGCTTCGCTTGCAGCTGCACCACCATCGCTCCACCATTCAACATAAACACGTATCCGGTTTGTGACTTTGAGTCATTCAGATCGTGGTCGAAGCTTAGCGTTGACGTAACCCTTTACGACAGGCTCTTCGTCACCTCCATAAACGAGAAACATGTCCTTTGTCCTTTTCGTACTTTAGGATATTCTTGACCGCTGTCCGGTGTTCCTTGCGGGATTACTTTGGTACCTTCCTACCAAACTTACGGCAAGGTTTACATCAGGCCTGGTACACAACATGGCATACATAATAGATCCTATGGCTGAGGCATAGGGGATGACACTCATCTCTTCTTTATATTTTGCCGTGGTCGGGCATTGAGCTGAGCTCAATCTCACACCTTGCAATACAGGCAAGAACCCTTTCTTGGACTGATCCATTTTGAACTTCTTCAAAATCTTATCAAGGTATGTGCTTTGTGAAAGACCTATGAGGCGCCCTCGATCTATCTCTATAGATCTTGATGCCTAATATATAAGCAGCTTCTCCAAGGTCCTTCATTGAAAAACTTTTTATTCAAGTAGGCCTTAATCTTTGTCCAAGAGTTCTATATCATTTCCCATCAAAAGTATGTCATCTACATATAATATGAGAAATGCTACAGAGCTCCCACTCACTTTCTTGTAAACGCAGGCTTCTCCACAAGTCTCAAGATAAACCCAAACGCTTTTGATCATCTCATCAAAGCGAATGTTCCAACTCCGAGATGCTTGCACCAGCCCATAAATTGAACGCTGGAGCTTGCATACTTTGTCAAGATTCTTAGGATCGACAAAACCTTCCGGCTGCATCATATACAGCTCTTCCTTAAGATATCCGTTAAGGAACGCTGTTTTGACGATCCATCTGCCATATCTCATAATCATAGTATGCGGCAATTGCTAACATGATTCGGACGGACTTAAGCTTTGCTACGGTGAGAAAGTCTCATCGTAGTCAATCCCTTGAACTTGCCGATAACCCTTAGCGACAAGTCGAGCTTTATAGATGGTGACATTACCATCCGCGTCCGCCTTCCTCTTAAAGATCCATTTATTTTCTATCGTCACGATCATCGGCAAGTCTGTCAAAGTCCATACTTTGTTTTCATACATGGATCCTATCTCGGACTTCATGGCTTCGAGCCATTTGTTGGAATCCGGGCCCGCCATCGCTTCTTCATAGTTCAAGGTTCACCGTTGTCTAACAACATGATTTCGGTGACAGGTTGCTGCATTCACTGCAGTGCGGAACGTGTCCCATCGACCCACGGGTTCAAGAGAGCAACTTGATCCAAGTACCTTGATCATCATCATTAATTTCCTCTCCGGTTGGTGTAGGCATCACAGAACATTTTCCGAGCTGCACTACTATCCCGTTCAAGAGGCAAGATTTCATCGAAGTTCTACTTTCCTCCCACTTACTCCTTTCGAGAGAAACTCTTTTCCGTAAAGGTTCCGTTCTTGGCAACAAAGATCTTGCCTTCGGATCTAAGGTAGAAGGTATACCCAAGGGTTTCCTTAGGGTATCCTATGAAGACGCATTTTTCCGACTTGGGTTCGAGCTTTTCGGTTGAAGTTTCTTGACATAAGCATCGCATCCCCAAACTTTTAGAAACGACAGCTTAGGTTTCTTTCCAAACCATAATTCATACGGTGTCGTCTCAACGGATTTAGACGGTGCCCTATTTAAAGTGAATGTAGCTGTCTCTAGAGCGTATCCCCAAAAAGATAGCGGTAAATCGGTAAGAGACATCATAGATCGCACCATATCCAATAGAGTGCGATTACGACGTTCGGACACACCGTTCTATTGAGGTGTTCCAGCGGCGTGAGTTGTGAAACGATTCCACATTTTCTTAAGTGTGTGCCAAATTCGTGACTTAAATATTCTCCTCCACGATCTGATCGTAAGAATTTTATCTTTCGTCACGTTGATTCTCTACCTCATTCTGAAATTCCTTGAACTTTTCAAAGGTCTCGGACTTGTGTTTCATCAAGTAGACATACCCATATCTACTCAAGTCATCTGTGAGAGTGAGAACATAACGATATCCTCCTCATGAGCCTCAACACTCATTGGACCGCACACATCGGTATGTATGATTTCCAATAAGTTGGTTGCTCGCTCCATTGTTCCCGAGAACGGAGTCTTGGTCATCTTGCCCATGAGGCATGGTTCGCATGTGTCAAATGATTCATAATCTAGAGACTCCGTAAGTCCATCAAGATGGAGCTTCTTCATGCGCTTGACCCAAATGTGACCAAGGCGGCAAAGTACACAAGTATGTGGGACTATCGTTATCAACTTTACATCTTTTGGTATTCACACTATGAACATGTGTAATATTACGCTCGAGATTCATTAAGAATAAACCATTGACTATCGGAGCATGACCATAAAACATTTCTCTCATATAAATAGAACAACCATTATTCTCGGATTTAAATGAGTAGCCATCTCAGATTAAACGAGATCCAGATACAATGTTCATGCTCAAACTTGGCACCAAATAGCAATTATTAAGGTTTATAACTAATCCCGTAGGTAAATGTAGAGGTAGCGTGCCGGGCGATCACATCGACTGAACCATTCCCGACGCCAAGATCGTCACCTCGCCCTTCGCCAGCCTCCGCTTATTCCGCAGCTCCTGCTAGAGTTACAAATATGAGCAACGGCACCGGTATCAAATACCCGTGAGTTACTACAGTAATTGGTAAGGTACACATCAATTACATGTATATCAAATATACCTTTAGTGTTGCCGCCTTCTTATCCGCTAAGTACTTGGGGCAGTTCCGCTTCAAAGGGCCTTCCTTCCTTGCAATAAAAACACTCGCCTCGTGCTTGGGTCCATTCTTTGACTTCTTCTTCCCGGCAACTTGCTTACCGGGCGGCAACCTCTCTTTGTCATCCTTCTTGAAGTTCTTCTTGCCCTTGCCCTTCTTGAACTTAGTGGTCTTATTGACCATCAACACTTGATGTTCTTTCTTGATTTCAACCTCTCTTGATTTCAGCATTGAGAATACTTCGGGAATGGTCTTCACCATCCCCTGCATATTGTAGTTCATCACAAAGCTCTTGTAGCTTGGTGGGAGCGATCAAGGATTCTATCAATGACCGCCTCGTCCAGGAGTTTTATGTCCAAATGGGACAAAGGCGGTGATGCAACCCGGACATTTTGAGTATGTGCTCACCGATGTAACTGTTTTCCTCCATCTTACAACTATAGAACTTGTTTGAGACTTCATATCTCTCGACCCGCATGAGCTTGAAAACCAGTTTCAGCTCCTCGAACATCTCATATGCTCCGTGTTGCTCAAAACGCTTTTTGGAGCCCCGGTTCTAGGCTGTAAAGCATACCGCACTTTGAACGAGGGAGTAATCATCAAGACGTAGACCGCCAAGCGCTCATAACGCCTTGGTTCTCTCGATGGGTGCTTCACCTAGCGGTGCTTCTAGGACATATAGTTTCTTGGCAGCTATGAGGATAATCCTCAAGTTCGGACCCATCCGCATAGTTGCCGCCATCATCTTTCAGCTTGGTTTTTCTCTAGGAACGCGTTGAAGTTCATGGTGATATGAGCGTTGGCCATTTGATCTACAAGACATATTATGCAAAAGTTTTAGACTAAGTTCATGATAATTAAGTTCATCCGATCAAATTAAAATGAACTCCCACCAGATTAGACATCCCTCTAGTCATCTAAGTGTTACACGATCCGAGTCGACTAGGCCGTGTCCGATCATCACGTGAGACGGACTAGTCATCGCCGGTGAACATTCTCATGTTGATCGTATCTTCCATACGACTCGTGTTCGACCTTTCGGTCTCCGTGTTCCGAGGCCATGTCCGTACATGCTAGGCTCGTCAAGTTAACCCTAAGTGTTTCGCGTGTGTAAATCTGTCTTACACCCGTTGTATGTGAACGTAAGAATCCATCACACCCGATCATCACGTGGTGCTTAGAAGCGACTTAACCGTAGCAACGGTGCAGCTTAGGGAGAACACTTCTTGAAATTGTTTTAAGGGATCATCTTATTTACTACCGTCGTACTAAGTAAACAAGATGCATAAACATAATAAACATCACATGCAATTATAAAGTAGTGACATGATATGGCCAATATCATATAGCTCCTTTGATCTTCATCTTTGGGGCTCCATGATCATCCTGTCACCGGCATGACACCATGATCTCCATCATCATGATCTCCATCATCGTGTCTTCATGAAGTTGTCACGCCAACGACTACTTCTACTTCTATGGCTAACGCGTTTAGCAATAAAGTAAAGTAAGTTACATGGCGTTCTTCAATGACACGCAGGTCATACAAAAATAAAGACAACTCCTATGGCTCGCCGGTTGTCATACTCATCGACATGCAAGTCGTGATTCCTATTACAAGAACATGATCTCATACATCACAATATATCATCATTCATCACAACTTGGCCATATCACATCACATGACAATTGCTGCAAAAACAAGTTAGACGTCCTCTAATTGTTGTTGCATCTTTTACGTGGCTGCAATTGGGTTCTAGCAAGAACCTTTTCTTACCTACGAATAACCACAACGTGATCTTGTCAACTTCTATTTACCCTTCATAAGGACCCTGTTCATCGAATCCGCTCCAACTAAAGTGGGAGAGACAGACACCCGCCAGCCACCTTATGCAACTAGTGCATGTTAGTCGGTGGAACCGGTCTCACGTAAGCGTACGTGTAAGGTTGGTCCGGGCCGCTTCATCCCACAATACCGCGGAAGCAAGATACGACTAGTAACGGTAAGCAAGTTGACAAGATCCACGCCCACAACAAAATTGTGTTCTACTCGTGCAAAGAGAACTACGCATAGACCTAGCTCATGATGCCACTGTTGGGGAACGCTGCGAAAATTAAAATTTTCCCTACGGTTTCACCAAGATCTATCTATGAGTTCATCTAAGCAACGAGTCAAGAGAGAGAGAGTTTGCATCTACATACCACTTGTAGATCGAGTACGGAAGCGTTCGAGGGAGTGGTGATGATGGAGTCGTTCCCAACGTGATTCCGATCACCGATGACCAAAGCTACTGAAGGACAGCACCTCCGCTGCTCAACACACGACGGACGATGATGGCGTCTCCTCCATCTTGATACAGCAAGGATGAAGGAGAGGTTGAGGAAGACAACTCCAATGGCAGCACGACGTGGTGCAATTGGTACAACAGCCCGGCTGTGGCTTCGCCAAGCTCAGACGGAGAAAGAGAGGAGTTGGGAGGGAGGGCTGCGCCTTCAATTGTGTGTTGCAGCCTCCCTCACCCCTCTATATATAGGAGAGAGGGGGCAAGGGGCCGCCCTCTAGGGAAAACCCTAGGGGCGGGCGGCCAAGGGAGAGGAGGAAAGAGGTGGCTTGCCTGGCTGCCAAGCGGGCGCCCCTTTTCCCTTAGGGTTTCCTCCCCAAGCTCCTAGCCAAGCATGGGCTCAGGTGGGAGGCGCGCCCAGCCCACCGAGGCTGGCTCCCTCTCCCACTTAGCCCATGTGGCCCCCGGGAGGGGTGGCCCCTCCGGTGGACCTCCGAAACCTCCCTGGGCCCCAGATTTTACCGCATGCCCTCAAACTTTCCGGAGTCCGCTTAACCACTTTCCATATATAAATCTTTACCTCCGGACCATTCCTAACTCCTCGTGACATCCGGGATCTCATCCGGACTCGAACAACATTCGGTAAACACATACTTGTCTTCCTAATAACCCTAGCGTCCACCAACCTTAAGTGTGTAGACCCTACGGGTTCGGAGACATGCGAACATGACCGAGACGTCCTCATGTCAATAACCAACCGCGGGATCTGGATACCCATGTTAGCTCCCACATGCTCTTCGATGTTGTCATCGGATGAACCACGATGTCAAGGGTTCAAGCAACCCCGTATTCTATTCCCTTTGTCGATGGTATGTTACTTGCCCGAGACTCGATCGTCGGTATCCCAATACCTCGTTCGGTCTCGTTACCGCAAGTCACTTTACTCGCATCGTAATGCATGATCCCGTGACCGGACACTTGATCGCTTTGAGCTCATTATGATGATGCACTACCGAGTGGGCCCAAGTGATACCTCTCCGTAACACGGAGTGACAAATCCGATCTCGATCCGTGTCAACCCAACAGATACTTTCGAGGTACCTGTAATGCACCTTTATAGTCACCCGATTACGTTGTGACGCTTTGGTACACCCAAAGCACTCCTACGGTATCCGGGAGTTACACGATCTCATGGTCTAAGGAAGAGATACTTGACATTGAAAAAGCTCGGCAAAACGAACTACACGATCTTGTGCCATGCTTAGGATTGGGTCTTGTCCATCACGTCATTCTCCTAATGACGCGTGATCCCGCTTGTCAATGACATCCGATGTCCATAGTCGAAACCATGACTATATGTTGACCAACGAGCTAGTCAACTAGTGGCTTACTAGGTACGTATTGTAGTCTATGTATTCACACGTGTATTACGATTTCCGGATAATACAGTTATAGCATGAATAAAAGACAATTATCATGAACAAGGAAATATAATAACAATGCTTTTATTATTGCCTCTAGGGCATATTTCCAACAAGGGGAACCCATCTCACACGAGAGGCGTGAAGGGAATGTGTGCGATGTTACGAGCCATCACACACATTTAGCCGGAACTTTACGTGTGAGATAGATTGTACATCGCGCACGCATGGTTATTATGTTGGTATCGTGTGTTGTTATATACCCCCTCGCATGCGCTTCTCGGAGAAGCGTAATCGCGTGTGGGATGACCGTATTCATTGCACATGATTTGTTGGAACAGCAGTTTGTTCCAAGAAAAATTACAGAATAAAAACTACTCCGGATGAAAGACGCTACGTCGTTGTTGTTACAGAATAAATACTAGTGGAGCATCGCTTTCTAGACACTGATCCATCCGCATACTAGATTTGGGGTCTTGTTTTTCCAATCACAGGACTAGTACTGTGAGTCTGTGACCTTGTTTTTGGGCAAGAGGAAGGTTTCAAATGAGATCGGCCCTAACATGTCTACCTTGTTTTCCTCGATGATGTGAGCAGGGAGGTGGGCGGCGCCATGGCCTGACCAGGAGCTCGGGAAATAAGGCGGGGCATGAGCAGCTAGGAGGAGCCAAGCAGAGAAGAGGCGAGGAGGCGGCCACTCCAACAAATACAGACAACAAAGGAGGAATGCCGAGGCGAGAGGGCGCGAACGCTGAGCAACCCGCCGCCATGGCTTCGGGCTCATGGACGAGTCGCCTGGGCAGACGAGGTAAGACGCGCCCACGGGAGGAGAGAAAGGCGTTGAGAAGATGAAGAGAGGCGTGATAGCGGAGGAGGCGGTTCTGCGCGGAAAGTTAGCCGTGGCGAGGCGCTGGATCGAGCGTCCTTCTCCTATGGCGGCGTGGAGGAGGATGGGAGGAGGCTGCGTGCGGATCGGCAAACAAGAGATGATGAATCGTTTTTTCTCACTAGGCGGTGGCAAAGACTTGTAATATTGGTGAACTGTTCGTTTCAGTGCGCGTTGGTCGTACGATTTAAAACCGACGGCATCCGAGTAGTGCGGATCTGTAGTAGAATTTCTGCCGACTGGATTTTAGCTTTCTCGTTAGAAATAATGTCGGGCAGAGGAACCAGACATTCGGGTGTGTAGAGAGCCCGGGAAGATGCCTCTCGAACACACGACGTAGCACGCGCACCGCGTGGCTAATGTCCCGCCCCGGCTGGCGCACGCAAGCACAACCGGCCATGAGCACACGCGCCTGCATGACTGATGAGACATAAAAATCCCACCGCGTGCGTGGGGCTGGCTGGCGCGACCGACGCAACCCATCGGGGGCCGAAGATGCTGAAAGACGGGTCCAGGAATTCCGATGGGCGTGGGCGACCGCTCGAACCCTCACACGCAGGCACGGCCGAAAGCGCCCGCGGTCCAGCCATCATGGACCTCCAAGGCAGGTCGCCCTCATGCGTGCTCTCCAGGCAAATTGAACAGCGCGGATAGCCACAAGGAGGCATCCACGACAGGCCAGCGTGAATCGAACGGCGCGGTGGGCCTCCTCGCTGAGATGCACGCACACCTCGTGCAAGCTGGCGTGAGCAACACCCTCAAAAAGCTGGCATCAGCGGCGTCCTCCTGGACAGTGGCGCATGGGACAAATCGTGGGTGCACAAGTTGGGGGAGGGGGCTCTTGCAGGGCGTCAAAACAGTCGCGTGACGGTGGCCCCGAGCGTGCCAGCGGTTCACTCGTCATGGAACGCCAATGCAGGTCGCCCAGGCCCGTGCCGTCCAGGCAGATCAAACGGTGCAGAGAGCCCCCGTGTGCCCCCCGTGGCATTCCACCTAGAAACGGACGGCTCCTCTCACCCTCTAAGAGCCTCAGGCGGCGGGTATTCCAGCATCTTTTATAGATGTAATGTCTATTGCCGTGAAATCCTTGTGACTATTACTAAAATATTTTAATTACATGTCCACAAAAAGGCTTCTCTTTTAACAACATGTTCAACTATGGAGAGTTCTATCAAGATTTATACCTCATCTCAAAATAAATAAATATATAAATTAAGTTTACCAAGTTCGGGGAAACACTCAGTAAAGATGAACAATGATAATTGCTAATTTATTTAACGGAGTGTCTGCAGAGAAACAATCGGCAAAGATGGACGTGACATCACCCTGCTGTCAGCCGCCGAAAGCAAGAACACCTTCGCGTGTTGTTTGCCAAATGTCTCAGAAGTTACGGAGAGTCATTGGTTCGTCACTCGGTAAAGCATTGCCTATACCTAGTGTTCTGTATTTACTGAGTGTTTTCTCTGTCACTTGATTTAGGATATAGGATTTACCGCGTGTTCGACAAAATACACTCGGTAAAGATTGGGACAGTCGGTAAAGAGAGTGTTTCGTGTAGTGTACTGAATGTAAGTGTACCCATAATCATATAGCGACTGCTATCACTTCATAAGTAGACGAGTGAGCTAGCTTACCCAAAAATGGACCTAGTTGGGCAGGTGGTCATCCAATAAGTGAGACAAAGGGGTAGTTGCTTCTGTCGTGATAGGAACTATTTCATATACTATTAATAGCAGACGAGCGCACGGTCGTACAACCACTTGGTCTCTTTCAAAGCATATTTAACAAAGAAAATGAAAATACGCATATTTATTTCTAAGGAAAACTCTTCTACTCTGTAGTCTGATCGGAGGTAATGCATCAGACCAATCGACTACCCGTCCGAATCGATCTCATTAGTAAAGTGCCGATGAAGCAAATCGCTCTATAAAATCCCATGAGATGCAGCCAACGTCGACGCGGCACAATTCAAAACAAGCGTTCCAAACTAGAGCAGCTCAACTGCGCCATGCAGGCAAGCATGAGTTCTCCAGCGAATCACAACGACGGACGTAACATATCCGTGGACATGTACCCGTTCATACGCAAGTACGAGGACGGCAGCATCGAGCGTTTCCTGCGCAGTCCATTCGTGCCGGCGTCGTCGGATCAGGCCCGCAACCGTGGGGTGGCGACCAGGGACGTCGTCGTCGACAAGGCCACCGGCGTGTCTGTGCGCCTGTTCCTCCCGTGCGGTGCCGCCGAGACCGCAGGCAGGAATCGGCTTCCTCTCGTCATCTACGTCCATGGCGGCTCCTTCTGCACGGAAAGCGCTTTCGGCCGGACGTACCACCGCTACGCGACCTCCCTGGCCGCCTCCGCGGGGGCCCTCGTCGTGTCGGTGGAGTACCGTCTGGCGCCGGAGTTCCCCATACCTGCGGCCTACGACGACGCGTGGGCCGCGTTCCAGTGGGCGGCGTCCTTGTCCGACCCGTGGCTGGCCAGCCACGCCGACCCCGCGCGCACGTTCCTGGCCGGCGACAGCGCCGGCGGCAACATCGTTTACCACACGGCAGTCCGCGCCAGCCACCAAGTCAACAACGAGATTATGGACATCGAGGGGCTGATCATGGTGCAGCCTTACTTCTGGGGAGCCAAGCGGCTGCCTTTGGAGCTCGCGTGGGACGACAACGAAGCCACCGTGGCGGTGTTCCCGCCGAACGGGGTGGACCGGCTCTGGCCGTTCGTGACGGCCGGCCAGGCCGGCAACGACGACCCCCGGATCGACCCTCCGGCCTCGGAGATCTCATCGCTGGCTTGCCGCCGCGTGCTCATCGCCGTGGCCGGGAAGGACAGCCTGCGGGGCCGCGGCCACCGCCTGGCGGCCCGCATGCGTGATCTCGACTCGCGCTGGCCTTGGATGATCCAGCGGCGCCGCGAGGTGACGGTGGTGGAGTCGGAGGGCGAGGAGCACGGCTTCCACCTCTACAGTCCGCTGAGGGCCACCAGCAAGAGGCTCATGGGGAGCCTCGTGGAGTTCATAAACCAGCAGCCCACCTCGCCGCCTGCGAATCCGATGGTGGTGCTAGGCGTGCCCACGACGCCGTGCAAGGACGTGTTTGGGTATGGCATGGCCATGAAGGCCTGGTGCACACGGTCCAGTATGCCACGTAACACTGCTACTTCATTGAAGATTGGAAGGGTTGGGGCATCCAACACTAGATGTAGGTTAATCTCAGGTCGACCGCGGATGACTGCTGGTAACGCTCATCGCAAAGATCTATTATCTGCTGCAGTTCCGTGGAGTTGTGTGATCAACAACTTCTTCTACTAGATGACAGCCGGCCTCAAAATGCAAAAATAAATGGGAAACACTTGTATACAGTTGTCTGATAGGAAACTTTTCTCAGACGGGTTATGTGCCGTTGATGCTTTTCCAATGCCGCGGCCTATATTTCTAAGCGGACTGCCCAAATTAACCCGATTCGAGAAAATCTAGCCTGCCCCGTCTCAACCATCATTAGGTAGTCGCATGCGAGTTAATCTGGAAGCAAAATGTATAGAGTTCAAACTGTATTGCTCTGTGTTATTCTTGCGTGTTTTACATCAATGATCATGTTTATGTTGAAAGTAAGTGAATATATGTGAACCTGCCAGTTTGAATTATTGTTTACTTTACTCACCAATGATTATCATGAATGTTATCGCACTAGTGACTCGTTTGTAATACAATATGCAGATAGGTTATTATGTTTTCCTAGTTGTATCACCCTCCGTCGGCCGGATCGAGTCATAGTGCCACTGAACCAAACTTACTATAGCAGCCACACTTGCCTTTGTGTGAAGGCCCTGACTTGCTTTATTGTTATGCCTTTTATCGGTATCACCAGAGAGGGGGGGGGGGGGGGGGGTTATGCGTGTGTGCTACCCGGGTCCGGGTAGGTGGCGATAACCTTGTGAGCTTGGTTCAGTTATGGTACCAGGTCCCCGTTTGGGACAGTTTTAGCCACGAAGTGGCAGGTGTCACGGGGTGACACAGGGACACCCAGGACATGACCCGGGGGCTATGTCAGTGATAAGGTAAGAGTGTCAAGAGGTAGATATGTTTGGTTGGAGCAGCACTGATCCACCCCTGAGGGACGAGTCCCAAGGTACTGGATGAAGAGCTCCATAGTGTGGGTAAAGCGCGTAACCTCTGCAGAGTGTAACATCTATTCGGATAGCCGTGTCCTCGGTCATGGACAGTTCATATTAGGTCACACTATTTGGTCTGTGTCGAGTCTGGAGGAATGATCCATATGATGTTGCTAATAATGAACTAGAGAAAGGTAAGCTTTATCGGACTTGCAGTGCAGGTGCACGGACATCGGAAGATGGCAAGATTACGAGAATGTTTTGGATATGGATTCATTACTTGATATGCTTTATCCTCGTCATGTTGTATTTACTTTAGTAGTTATCTTGCTAGATAATCCTGTTACGACATATTAATTAACATTGCTAGATAATCCTGCCATCACATAATAATTAATATTGTTTAGATAATAAATGCATGTTTGAATGCCATAGATTGTTATCCTTGGTGTATATGTTATTTGATTTGCTTGCAAGTACATTCAAAAGTACACAACGGCATTAACCGTGGCCAGGTTCACCTAAGGATCTGTCTTCCCCAGGGAGAAGCCGGAGCGTTCGCGGGCTAGAAGAGTAACCCAGTCAGATCACTGTGGATTGGAGATGTTCCAAGACCGGGCTGCCTTAGATAGTGTTTTCCGCTGCCTCATCTCTGTAAGATATCATGTAAGACCTATAAATCCATTAATATATGTGAATGTGTTCATGATACTTGTTGTAAACGCGCACACGAGACTGATTTCCTGGGCTGGTGTGTGGCGACCGTCTGGCTACAGTGGTATTCAGGCAGGGCGCCACAGATCAAACCTGGTATTTTTTGTGTTGCATGCGAAAGAGAGGAGACCGATCTACAATAGATTTTAGGCATGTTATCATTCATCACAATTGTGGCAAATGATGCAGTCGTAAAAGGGAGTTTCGATGGCGATCCCACCGAGTTCGATGGACTCCTAGAGTGCATTAGCGAGCTGGTTATTGGGGTGGTTCGCAGGTGCAATCGACGAGGTGAAGGAGGTGATGATACAATCAGTTTATGGGATTTGGTTGGCTCGCAATGAGAGGCTCATGATGGCAAGAGGATGGCCCCTCCACATGAAATCATGGCGTTGGTGTATGAGCATATGCAGGAATGGAGTACAAGTTCATGTTCCCAAGGCACGCACAACAACGCCCACGTTTACTTAGGGATGGAAACCACCCGACGAGGGCTGGCTAAAGGTCAATTCGGACAGGGCGATTTTGAAGCATAGCGACAAGGGGGGTGGTGGTGGTGGTGGTGTAATACACGACCATGATGGTGCTTACAGGGCAGGTTTTTGTCATCACTTTCCACACATAGTAGACCCGGAAGCATCTGAGATCCTCGCGTGTAGGCGAGCTATTCAGTTAGCAATTGATATGAATATGGAGAAGATCCATGTGGAATTGGACATCAAAGCACCGTGTGCTCCCTGGTTACTTCTTTCATCTCCGTCTTCCTGTGCTTAACCTACTTCTAGCTACCTTGCTGGGTTCGTGTGGAAGAATGAGGTGGTTGTGATCTATTGACTTGGAGAGCCTCCCCTCAAGCTTGACTCCTTCAGCTATTTGGCACACACAGATGAGATGATATATCTGACCTCTGCAAGAACAAACAGATGGGCGTCCTGATTTAAGCTTTTGACCCCTTGAGCTTTGACACCCATGAAAAATTGGCTTAATTATCTTCTGCCAAGTGAGCTTCCCACAAGACACATTAGCCGCCTACGCAGGGGGTGCATGCATAGAGTCGGATTTTGTTTTCTAGTACATGATCAAAATATATCTGTGTTTTAATCTTTCAGACGTGGGATCATGCATGATTGGTATATATGGAAACTTGCATATTCAGATAGCTCATGTCACAAGGATATTTTTTTGGGTATGCAGATATCATATCAATTACTTGTATTAAATCCAAGAGCAACAATATTCTTTGTGGTTTTCCCAACACAAACTGTATAAAGAAGTTCAGATTTTTTAAATCGTTAGCTTGCAAGAGTAACAAAAATTAACATATCTGAGCTTTGATCTGACACTACGTAATGCAACTCATCTTGTCTTATAAAGATATAAAGAGAAAACATAAGAAAATATGATGGCTTATAAACCTTCAAACATACAGAGTGATCCGATTTTAGCAAGCCATCGCCTCATTACTTCCAATGAGCTCAACACATACAATACAATAACAAGTGTTATGAATCTACACCCCCAATGAAGTGAATGAAAGGGAATCGAACCGTTGTAACACGCCGTGAGTTCAAGAAACCTGGATTATGAAGATCCATTTTCCCGTTGAAAAGACATAGATATCCCTCAGGCCACTTATAGCTTGCTGCGATTCGCGAGTTCTTGCTTCAGCTGATCCCTCAGGACCCTTCTCAGCAGCTTGTTTGAAGCAGTTCTCGGGAACTCGGGAATGATTTTGACGTAGCTCACCTGTCAGGACGAACAAACGATCTCAATTCCCTCATTATGGATGCGCCCATCTGATCATCTGAACTGAACGTCAGAAAAGAGAAGCTCTTACCTTGAAAAGGGGATTGAGGTTCTTCTGAATGGCTCTCTGGAACTTGCTCTTCAGAAGATTTGCATCGCATGTCGTGGAATCTTTTAGCACTGCCAATATAGCCAGTTGTTCTGGTCCCCCGCCAGAAGGTTTGATGCTAACAGCTGCTGTTTCTAGCAGACCCTCATCGGCTCCATTACAAACACGTTCAATCTCCACTGAACTTGTCTGGTCAGGCAAGAGCAATATTGAATTGGTTTCATGAGATGCAAGAGTGATGACATCATACTGAAAACAATGAAGGAGAAGCTTCAACCTTAATCCCTCCAAGATTCATAGTGTCATCTGCTCTGCCCTGTACGATATAGTAACCACCTACTGTCCTCTGGATTATATCTCCATGTCGTCGGAGTTGCTGCAGTAGAAATACCATTACAACGTGTGAGCTTTCACCATTCTGGTTATTACTGATAACTTTTAAAAGTATGTAGTCAGATTTATTTGTTTAGTTCAGCAAAGGGAACATTGACTCAAATGTTGCTAGTACTATTTTTCATAGCACACTTATCATTGCAACTTATATCAGAGCACAATAGCATGCCTAAATCACATATTTGCTTCTCATCTTCTCGGTAGGGCTCCACTGGATAACTTGGAGAACATATTGATTTTACAAAGCTTAAAAAGTTGACTGCTGCAAATGTCGAATATCTTCATTATTTTGTCAAGCAGTTTAGATATAAAAATTTGTGATAAGCGACTCCATACCCGTCCTCTGTAAATGGGCATTCCATCAAAGTAAACCTTATCGTGGTCAGCATTGAGAAGCCGATTGGTAGCACCAAAATATAAAGGGAAGAGACCCACTTCTCCAGAACAAGGTAGATCTTCAGGCTGTCATAGCAAACGTCAAATGCTTATGCAGCGAACGCAATCACCAAACTTAGAATATTCTACGAACAATACTTACATATGGATTTCCCTGTTCATCAAGTATGACAAACCCAGTGGACATTGATGGACCACTGAAAGCTCCAAAAGCTTGTGGCTGTAAAAGTCTCCCTTGAATGTATGAGGATGCCAGCTCTGTGCCCCCACAGCACTCAACAATGGGCTTGTAACAGGTACGCGAAGATAGCCACAGATTATCATCAATATCAGAAGCCTCCCCTGTTGTAGCAAGTACCCTGCGATTATAGAAATTTAGTTTCTTTAGCGGAGCTTGTGATGAAGTTGAATGCTTTCTAACAGTGTAAGTAGCAACTTGCCTGATTTTGGTCCAGTCTAGCCCTTTAGTAAGATTCCCTGCCTTCCAAGACTTCACCAAGCTAGGCACAGATCCTAATACACTCACACGGGCATCCTGCAATTTGGACATTATCACCAAGCGCATTGGGTAAAGAGCAGTTTATACTCAGCTTCTAATATAATATGCAGGGACTTATGATAAAATCCTACCTGATTCATTCACAAGAAAAAGCTCTATGATGCATAGAAAAAAAAACTTGGGAGAATAGACAAACTATGAAGTTAATTAGGTAGCCAGTAAGCCTTATCTATACCAGATTCAAGTGAAGTAATGGATACAAAAAATAAGAACAAGGCCAAGGCTTACTTTAACTAAAAAATGGAACAAGGACAAATCAACTTTAGCAGTTTAAACCAAGAGATGGTGCAAAATAGGCCACACCTGCACAAATTTGCAGAAACCACGTCCAAGTGGAGAACCATGATATAAGGCCAATGTTGCACCATTTAGAAAGCATGAGAATATTTGTATAGGTCCCATAACCCAACCCAGATTTGTAGGCCACAAGTCTACGTCCTTTGGTCGAAGATCCAAATGTGCCCAGGTATCAGCTGCACATCTTATGGGACAAAGTTGTGTCCACGGTATAACTTTTGGCTCTCCTGCACGAGAAGCAAATAGAACAGATCAAATCACACGTGAAGTTGTGAACGTGAGAAACGGTGCAACCAGAGATTAAAGGAAATTGTGTCAGAAACTCAAGGCAGTGTTTACCAGTTGTTCCTGATGAAAACAGTATATTAATTAAGGCGTCTGCAGATTGATAAACTGGAGAGTACATGGATGACCTGCAAATCCAAGACATGTAGCTCCCATGTTGGTCACATCACATAATCACCTCTGTTTTGCAATCTGGGTGTTCAAATTTTCACGAAAAGAAAGCGTCTGAACAGAGTCGTGTATTTTTAGTGACAAGGTAGGATCATTTGCTGCATACCTCCCAGCAGCACGAGAAAGAAAATCTTTCCAGGACATATCACCATCCCTTGGTGTAACTCCAAGACTATCTCCAGTTGCAGGAATTACAATAGCTTTAGCTGAAGTCCCTTCCATGACACGCCTGAAGAATATAATTTGATATATTTAGCTAAGTGCCGAGAATTGTTCTGTGATAGTTCAGTACGTTCATGCAAAAAGGCATAAATGATAACCTGTTACATCAATGCAAAATGATTATTTTCACAAGATGCGATCCTGCTAAATAACTACAATTTTCTTGTTAAAGTTGTGCAAATGAAGTTACTGAAACACATATATTAACTAAATAATTTGATCCATCATATACCTGTAAAGTGGAAATTTCTTCCCTCCCCTAATTATGAAATCCTGAAATCCCGTGGAATTAGTATAAGCACTACTAAAGTACTGATGATCGTAAGACTTGCTGGTTGCTACAGTCAAACCTGAGTAAAAATTGCCTTTGCTTTTGCGACCCTCATGCGATTGCCAATCTCCTGGGGTGCAAAACTGTCTGCTATTCCCACAACAACAAAGCCTCCAAGGATGATTGCCAAATAAACAATGACCGCATTGCACGTCATTGGCATGTCTATTGCAATCCGTCACCCTTCGAACATGGTATCAAGGGCATTTGCAACAGTCCTGAAAATACCAAAGCAACACAAACCATGATGATGAAATTGTACAATAGAACAGAAGAAAACTAAAGGTTTCTGCATGCCCCCTACTCTTAATTTGTTAAGAAATGCATACATCACTTGGGTGCGAAGCTCCTTCAACGACATACGATTCACCGGATAATCGCCAAAGCCCTCATCCCTCCAGACAATAGCCATGCTATCATCTGTCCTGTTCTGGGAAGGCCAAGGTAGCAGACAACATTCGGCAATGTTGAGCACTGCACCGGGGAACCATGACCCTCCCTTTTTTGATTTATCTGACGCGTCTAGAATCGTCTTTGGTTCTCGTACGAACTTGACGGAGAGCTCCTTCAGCACCAGTTTCCAGTAGACCTACAAAATGATCACCTAGGAGGCTAATATGAAGAGATAAAACTTTGGACCGATGTTCTAGTTATCCACTTGTTCTGTGAAGTAGATTCCAAATTTAGAAAGAAGAATTGACCTCCTGGTTCTGAACAGAGAATTTGTGGAAGAGGCCAAAGCTTGAAATTGGATCCTTGTATGATGCTCCTAACAGCTTGGGACCATTCTCTTCCATCACTCTCCCAAGATTTGTTTGCTTACAATCAGTCCTGCAACAACCATGATAACTGTGTCATGAAGTAAATTATATATACACCAATCATCCTATCACACAGTAGTGTTAAATGATGCGAATCCACAGACCAGTTATAAGCTAGCTAGTACGAAAATAGCACTAGTATCTTACTGTTGTTGTTAGACTCAAATGTTGTTAGCTAGACTAAAATACGGGGTTAAATGGAAGAACCATAAGCTTAAGTGACTCGTGGAATTAGACTAGCAGTCACTTTCACCATTGATGAGCCATTGATTGCTCCCACTACCCGATTGGATCGAACAGTTGGTAGCGAATTAAGCGCCGGGAGAGAAGCCCTGTTCAGCTGCGCTTCCAGGGAAAAGAAAAAAATGGACGGCGGCCGGCGACTTACGGCGAGGGGAACCAGTAGGGCGGCGGGCCTCTCTGGGCGCGGTCCCAGCCGGCGTAGACGGAGTAGTACACCAGCTGGTGGAGCGCGTGCGGGTGGTCTGGCCGTAGCACCCCCGCCGCCAGGACCGCCGCCCACGCAGCGGCCGCGTCGGCGCCGCATTTGCCGGTCGCCGAGCGGAGCGCGGCGAGAAAGGCCCCCGCGTCGGCCGCCGTGAGCCCGGCCGCCTCCACGTCGCCCGCCCGGATCTCGCCGACGCTGCCCCTCGCGGTCGCCGCCATGCCCCGCCTGCTCGGCCGCTCGCTCGCTCTCCGCCGGCCTCGCGGCGCACGGACTTGGCTGGTCTGACGAGGACGGCAACGGAGAAAAAGGCTCGGCTTTGGCGGAAAGCTCAGTCTGGGCACGGCGTTCACTGGCATGCTTATACCACCATCTATCTGTCTCTGGATCAACAAACTGCATTTATGTCACTAGTATTCCACACCAGTGCTCACGTATTGGAACAAGTCTGGTCCTGAATTTTTGCATTTGATCGTCTGGTCGCTCGCCGTCCCAGTACCTCACTGGCAACCAATCTGGCCCTGGTTGCATCAAGTACCAGTCTTGGTACCCCATCCGTCAAAAAATAAAAGAGCGTTTACTGAGGGAGTACAAGACATGGATCATCCATGTTGAGCGAACCAGCCGGGCCCTCTAACATTTCACACTCATCAGAGATTTTTATTTTTGATGTAAAACACGGCGCCTCAATATTACTCCCTCCGTTCCCAAATATTTGTCTTTCTAGCCATCTCAAATGGACTACAACATATGGATGTATGTAAACATGTTTAGAATGTAGATTCACTCATTTTGCTTTCGTATGTAGTCGCATTGTTGAAATCTCTGAAAGACAATTATTTAAAACGGAAGAGAATTATCTTTTGTACTGAGTTTTCCTAAATTTTACTCCCTCCATCCCATAGTATAAGAACGTTTTTGAAGTTCTTATATTATGGGACGGAGGGAGTATATATTATCCCCTATTTATCATTTACTCGAAATAGTTATGTCTAGTTCATTTTTCTCTCTGATATATACAAATCATATTTTTCTCAAAGAATATATGTTCGTCACGCACGTATTATGATGCTAATCACCATTAGCACGGCACGTTAGTCGATCATCAGTTTCAATAAGAACACGCGTGGCCCACCGGCACCTACATCCACATGCACATTTATACCTCTGATCGGGACCCCCTAAGCGAGATAGTTGTATCTGCCATGCCGCTTGCCTGGCACACCTCCGTTCACCTTCACGCTGTCGATGCGTGCCAAATTCGCAAGGGGCCTGTTTGGTAGCCTGCGTTCATTGTGTGGCCCGCATCGCACGAAACTTAAAGCACGTCGAGGCGGCCCAGTGAAACGCCTGATCAGCGTGCTTCGCGAGCCCGGCTCGGACGAGGCAGGGGAGGGCGACACTTCTCCCTCGCGGCGAAAGCAGGAGATGGCGCGAGCTTCGCCAGCGTCATTGAAAAATCGACGGAGGATTTCAGCTCACCTCCCGCCGAGTCCACCCCTATTTAGCCCCTCCCTCACCGCCCCAACTCCCGCCACCATTCTCCCTCCATTCGAGCTTTCCCGCCTACGCGCATCGGCACCGACGAGCAGGTAAGCGGCGCATCCTCATCGGCCGGCGGTCCACGACGTCGGCGCTCCTTCACCGGCCGCCGTTGATCTTCCACGACCGCCCCCCCTCGTCCTCGAGCTGCAGCCATGGCCTCTATGAGTTCAATCCCCCTTTCTCTCTGTTCCTTCTAGCTAGATCTGAGCTGCAGCTAGGGTTTTATCTAGATGCACGGTTGATTAGCGGTCTGATCTGTGAGCTAATATGGTTGATTGCTATGCTGCGGTTGCAATTTTTGGTAGGGCTAGATGTTCAAGTATGTGGTAGGCTAGATTAGTAGTAGAGTTTGAAGTTGAACCTTGTGCTTGTGTTCATTCGTGCTTAGATATGTGATTTATAGCTATTGGTGGTCCATTTGTAGCATGTTGTTTGTTGTAGATGTATGTTCCTGCTCATAGATTGTCCGGTATGCTTAGTATGATAGCGATGAAGCATGTGCTTGCTATGATAGTGATGAACCATATACTTGTATGCTCCTGCTTTTATGGGTTGTCCGGTATGTTGTGTGCTATGCTTACTGTCAATATGTGCTGCGATTGTAGGACATGACCACGCAGATGCAAGATCTTAGTCAGGCCCTTGTCCTGTCCGACAGCCAGTTTGCTCCATCGTTTGTCGAGGACTCGCAGCCTATGTACGAGATGGCACCTGATTCAGAGGTGTTCGCGTCTGATTTCATCTATGTGCCAGTAGTGCTCGTTGAGCCAACTCCTGCTGCCGCTGTACTCAAGGTAGCAGTAGCAAAGGCAAAGAAGGATGGTAGGTCGAACAACATGAGGTGGTAGCCGTTCATGTCCACGTTAAATCTTGAACAAGATGTGTGAGCTCATATCTAGTGGAGTTAGGACTGACAAGGGCTTCAAGGAGGTGCACTTGAACACCGCTTGAAGCGGTGTGTTCGAAGTTCTGGTAGGAGGTGTACGCCACCCAGGTGTACAACCACCTGAGGAAGTGGAGAAGTCAATGGATCCAAGTGTCCAAGCTGAGAGACCTTAGCGGCGCCTCATGGGATGAGAACACTTGCTCCATAGTTCTGGAGGCAAAGCACTACGCCGATCATGCCCCGGTTAGCTCACAACCCTATTCCTTTTCATACTGTCCACCATTGCCTACTAATAATCGCAACTAACAACACTTGTGTTTTATTCTTAGGACCACCCAAAGGACGCCGAAGTTCCTCAACACACCCATACGTAACTATAGCCGATGCAAAGACATCTTCTCCTTGGCCGGCAACTGGAAGCATGCCGTCGGTGTCAAAACCGGCGGATCTCGGGTAGGGGTCCCGAATCTGTGCGTCTAGGCGGATGGTAACAGAGACAAGGGACACAATGTTTTTACCTGTGTTGGGCCCTCTCGATGGAGGTAAAACCCTACTCCGCTTGATTAATATTGATGATATGGGTAGTACAAGAGTAGATCTACCACGAGATCAAGGAGGCTAAACCCTAGAAGCTAGCCTATGGTATGATTGTTGATGTTAGTAGTTGTTGTCCCACGGACTAAAACCCTCCGGTTTATATAGACACCGGATAGGTTAGGGTTACACAGAGTCGGTTACAATGGTAGGAGATCTACATATCCGTATCGCCAAGCTTGCCTTCCACGCCAAGGAAAGTCCCATCCGGACACGGGACGAAGTCTTCAATCTTGTATCTTCATAGTCTTGGAGTCCGGCCGTGACGATAGTCCCAGCTATCCGGACACCCCTAGTCCGGGACTCCCTCAAGAGCCCTCAACTCTGGCTTCAATGACGATGAGTCCGGCGCATATTGTCTTCGGCATTGCAAGGCGGGTTCCTCCTCCGAATACTTCATAGAAGGTTTTGAACACAAGGATAGTGTCCGCTCGCAAAACAAGTTCCACATAACACCGTAGAGAGAATAACTTTTGCACAGATTTGTCGACGTATTCCGCGGTGTGACATCACACCACGCCAGGCCTTTATATGAATCGCTTTTTACCGCTCCACCTCAAGGCGTTTAGCGAGGCGCTTCTTGGCACGCCTTATCAAAGCATAGACCGTGCCCCTTATTCCGAGATTCTCATCAATACGGACGTGGGTAACCCAACCGGGCCCGGTAGCCTGCCTCCTCTATCAACGGCGAGTCCTAATCGACCACGGGGTGGGCTCTTGGTATTCAACCTCTTTATAATGAGACCAAGGCCCTCTTCTTTTACACCCTCCATTGAGTTCGTCTCGCTTTGAGTTCCAACACCCAAAGCTTCAGATTCAGCGCTCGGACTTTCGACGATGTCCGGATCCGACCAACACGGCCGATGGATGTTTTCCTCTCACACGTAAGAAGATGTGCTAAAGCTGCGCAACGCCAGTACCTAACCGCGAGATCTCGCATAGGCTGCCCGCTCGAGGCAGGTCATTCCCACTCTGAGCCCGGGCGAGAACGTGGTGTTCATGTCCCACTTCCTTCGGGTTTAGGCTTCCCGACGGATCCCCTTTGTGCGGGGGCTCATGTTTTATTATGGGCTTGATTTCCATGACTTGAATCGAGTCCATCCTCCATATCTCGTCATTCATTGTTGTATGTGAGGCCTTCCTCCATATTACCCCCATTTTGGATTGTGGCTCAAGACCTTCAAGGTGGAGCCAAGATGATCGAGGGCAACAAACAGAGTGCGGAGGGGCGGTCATAAGCAAATGTGCCGATGCTCCGTGGCCCGAGGGCTCTTTTCAAGAGGAGCTTGATTTGTGGCAACGGGGGTGGTTTTATATCACCGCTCCGAGGGGCACCAAATGGGCGGCGCTCTCGCCTTCCGCCAGTCCACCACAACGGCCGCATCATGGGTCAACAAGGCTTGACTGGGGGCGCCCAAGGACGTTCCCTTGCTGCAGGGCCGTATTCGAGACCTCCAGAAAGAGGAATCAATCTGGTTGCGATGGCGCAGTTATGGTGATCCGGCGCCGCCCCTGCAAACGTCGCCCCCTCCGCCTGTGGGAATTTAATCCGGAGGGACCACGAGCTCTCCCAAATTTTATGGGCATGACGCCCATGGAGATGTATAAACTGTTCTTCGGATCACAAGAGAAGTATCCGGATTTCACCGAGGATGCAAGACTAAGCTGCAATCGCCCGGATACTCAAGTAAGTAGTCCTGTAACCGGACAAGCTGTTCCTTCATTTATTTTATATATGTGCCCTTTAAAGGAGCTGTTTTTTGAATAGGAATGGATAGCCAAGGCAAAGTTGATAAGGTGTCCGGCTCCTCCCGTAGACCACGCCGGATCCCATGTCGACCAAGATGTTGAAGGTCGCGCCTTTTAAAGAAGGCGAAGGGGGGGAGCGGGAAGCAATCGCCTTTATGAAGGAGGCCATCGAGGAAGGAGGGATTAAGAGTCCCGCCTCTCGAGGAGAGAAGAGGACCACTTCGGAAGATCCGGAGGTCAAGGCCTCAAAGAGAGGAAAGGGATCTTCGGCAAAGAGTCCGGCGTCGGGAAGTAACCCAGCCGCATTATTTCCCAAGGATCAGCCCTCCAAATGAGCCGTAAGTTAAAAAGAAGGGTCTTGTAAATAAGGAACATCCTCAGATTTATTTATGAAGACAACCGAAATTGTACCTTGTAGTTCGGACCTCAGCCCTTCTCGTGAGCTCGTCTTCGGGGATCTTCTTCCGGAGATGATGGAGAGCGAACGCCTCCACTTGCCGCACCCTCATGTGAAGTGCATTTACCCGGAGGTGTTGTCGCGGAGGGTTCCCAAGTCGTGAGCCGAAGGTCCGGCGTCGGTGTTGTGCGGTCGGAGGAGTGAAGGATCTGCCGGCGGCGGCTATTTTAGAGGATCACCGTGCTCTAATGGGTACGGTGATTGAAAGAATTGCATCCGCAGAGAGCGGATTGCATGAAGCCGTCAGAAGCTTACTGACGGGGTTTGAGGTACGTAAAAATGATGTACCTTCCGGCGCTTATGCATATAAAATGCGCCTGTATAGATAGTAGCCCTGAGACTCGGTATGTTGTCAAAATTGACAATGTGCCGAGGATCAAATTCTCGATTATAACATATCACCGCTCCCTAAACAGGTGGCGGGCGTCCGGAGGCCAGCCGGACTGATGAATATGCCGAACTAATGCGGCGACTAGACGAGGCGGATGCGGACATTACGCTGATCAATAAACAGTTCCATGAGTCACAAGGTATGTGACTTCTATGCGGACACCTGGTAAGGGGGCCTGACGCCGGTGTCTTACTATTCGTATGCTTAATGCAGATGGTGCCGCTGCCGTGGAGGAGCTGCGGGCGGAACTTGCCCGAGCAAAAGAGCAGGCCGAATCAAGAATGTCTGGTACTTTAAAGGCAGCCAAGGGCTAGAAGCCGAACGGGCTGCTCACCGGCCAAGAAAAGAGGAAATGGCCGATATGGCCAAAAGTTAAGGAATACTACCGATCGCTGCGAGGTTCTTGAAAAAGAACGTCTAAGCGGAACAAGAGGGCCTAAAAAGGCCGCCGCCGAATCCAAAAGTGCCCAAGCGGCGTTGAGAGCTGCCAAGGAGGAGCCGAAGTCGGGCCGGGCAATTGGGCTGGAAAACCGTGATCTCATTGTGGAGAAAATACACAGATCCAAAGTATGCTCAATTGGATAAGTTGTGGATTTCGGAGGATGCTTGTCTGGACTTGGCGGCGAGCGCTGCGGACGCCGTTGAGCACTTCCAGGTCCAGAAGGGGCACAGAAGGGAAGAGCTATATTGGTCTCAATTCCATAGTCCGGATCGTCCTCTGTCGCTGACCGATCGGTTGGCCGAATGGGCCGAACTGAATCGGTTGTCCGGCTTTGCAATGAAGCATGTCCCGACCCACTTGTGGCCGGGCGGACCCCACCAAGAGCTATTTTGGTTTAGTGCAGCAGTTCCTTGGTGCGGTGCCGCTGTCGGCGATTTAAATGAGGCGGTCGGCGTGTATTGAGGGAGCGCTGGATGGCTCTTGCCCGTGTCAAGACATACCGAGCAGAGATGAAGGCCACCGATGTTGCATCCCAAGATTCGGACAGAAGCAGTACCGCCGAGCACTACTTTGAAGAAGTCCTACCGCACTTTCGTTTAATAGAGACGCAGCGATGCTCAAGGATATTGTGTTTTAGATGACATGTATGATCTGTGAAAACAATGTTTCAATATAATATAAGAGCTTTTTATACTTGTGCGATCAAGTAGTAAACTACCCCTGTGCGGCCGCTTATGTATATGTGTATATAACTGAAAGATGGCAGTCCTTGGTTTCAGCCCCCACGCACATGGTGCGGGGGTGTTTGCAAAAAAGCGCTTTTCTACACTTAATCCAACGTCTTGGTCCTGTTAAGGAGGTGATAGCGTAGCAAACCAGGCAACCGGACTATAATGCTTTATCACTTTCACTTAGCCATAGGAGTTCGAGGGTGGGGCTACGATATAGCCCCCTGGGGCACCGCACTCGCCCGTATTCGGGGTGCGTATGTGCCTGAGCGAAAACCGGTCCTTCGTTAATGCGGAGGAATCCTAAACATTCCTGTAAGTCGTCGAGTGGTTGACCAGTCTCTCGCTATATCATGACAGCCGGTTTTGGCTTTCTCCATCGAGGTGCTCGCCTACCGAACCGGGCACAATCGCAGTGGTTCTCACGGTGCCGCGTTAGCCGTGAAAAGCGGAACATAAGGCAGCAAAACACAGGAGCCGGGCAACCCAACATTTGACCAAAGACATGATTCGGAGCTGATGCATATAAGTCCTAACTTCGAGACGCCTAATACTCCCTAAGATATTCGGTCTTTATGAAAATGGGCAGAATAATGCCCTAAGCCCATGATGTCCAGGTACGCGCAAAAATTCTGATGCGGTCAATGCCAAAACACCAGTCTCCTCCTCGGTTATAGTAAGGAACCGGGGGATGTATATCAACAAGAGACAGTAAAAAAAAGGTTTACGCAGGGTCTTAATCTGAAAAGAATCCTTGCAACGGGTCCCTACTGCACGTCTGCGCCCGTGTCTCCATTGTGCCGTATCCTGGATGGGTGTAGCACGTTGTTCATCTGTAAAGAGAGGAACTTAGTTTTTAAAAGAAAAAGGATCGTGCAAAATATGTACTTAATAGTAAATAAACAAAGTATTGTTCGAAGAAGTGAATTGAGTTGAGCTTTATTGTCTCTTATTATACATGCATGCAGCCCCTCGTATGGGGGTGTGCTGCGAGTAGGCGTCGGACTCATCTAGCCGTGTACGGAGAGTGAATGACCAATTCAGGTTCTTCGCCTAGTAGCGCGGGATAGCTGTGGGGCTGTCAAGGCAGCCTCCCGTTTTTCTGTGCTCAAGTAACACTTAATACTTCCTTTTAACGAGATGATGCCGCGTGGACCGGGCATTTTAAGTGTTAGAGATGCATAATGCGGTATTATGCGTTAAAGCGGGCGAAGCTTCAAGGTCCCAATAGTGCTTGATGGCTACTTTTAAACGGGCGATATGGAAGAGTAATTTTTCATGACGTTGCCGGATGAACCGAACACAACTTCTAGCAAGTATGGAGCCCGCAATGGGCATATGGGCCTGGCATTACTCCTTTAAAGGAGGTGTTGCTACGGCGAATTTTGGTTGGGTTTATCCCCATCCTGCGGATTGTGTCCTGATATATTAGATTTATGTCACTACCGCCGTCCATGAGGACTCGTGTAAATTGGAATCCGTTGATTATAGGATCCAATATCAGGGCAGTCCATCCTGCGTTCCGGATATTTCCGGAATAGTCCTGATGGTCGAAGGTGATTGGTTTTGACAACCAGTGTGCGGCGCGCCTTTTAGTGGGCGCCGCTCTGTTTTTCCCTTTGATCACGTGAAGTGAGTTTACGATTTTGACCTCTTGTGGGAAAGTCTTTTGTTTTCCGGGGCTCTGCTTGTGGTGCTCGTCGTCATCTTCACTTGGAGTGTCGAGCCCCTTGTGTTCGGCGATCATTCTGCGGATCGTTTGAAGACCCAACAGCTTCGGTGGGTATGGTTAGCGAGCCTCCCGAAGTACTTGTGTATTTGACATACCTTGTCCAGATTTTGTTGAAGTTTGATAGCTCATCGCTATTGTCCTTAAGGGCAGTTTCTTGTTGTTCTGCCGTGAGCTTTTGAATCCGGCTTTGACTTGCTGCTCTTTGGACTGTTTCTTTTAATCCGCGCTGGTCCTTGTTGCGCCGTGGTTTCCCATTTCCATCCCTGATTTCGGATGTACTTGGGTCGCTGGTGTCCGCATCTTGCTAGCCAGCTATCCTCTCCGCTGCATAAAGCGGGTCATGAGGCTTGTTAGTGCGGCCATTGTTCTTGGCTTTTCTTGGCCGAGGTGTCTGGCGAGCCATTCGTCTCGGACGTTGTGTTTGAAAGCTGCTAAGGCTTCGGCGTCCGGACAGTCAACTATTTGGTTCTTTTTAGTGAGGAACCTGTTCCAGAATTTCTAGGCTGACTCTCCGGGCTGTTGAGTTATGTGACTTAGATAAATGCGCATCCGAGGGCGGACATAAGTCCCCTGAAAATTTGCGAAATGCATTCGAGCTCTTCCCAGCTTCCAATGGTATTTTCGGGGAGGCTCTTAAGCCAATGCCGAGCTGGCCCTTTGAGTTTAAGGGGTAAATATTTTATGGCGTGGAGATCATCTCCTCTAGCCATGTGTATGTGGAGGATGTAATCCTCAATCCAGACTCCAGGGTCTGTTGTTCCGTCATATGCCTCTATGTTTACGGGTTTGAATCCCGCTGGAAATTCATGATCCAGCACCTCATCGGTGAAACATAGGGGGTGTGCGGCGCCCCTGTATTTGGGTGTGCCGTGATCTTCGGAATTTTGGCGTGTAGATGGACCTAACTGGGCCATCCTTTTGATGTGAATCCTTATGCGGATCGCATATTGACTTGTGTGCGGCACCGTTCGCCGCACTCTTCTTGCTGTGAGGTCGTCCATCCGACCGGGTGGATTTCTTGCTTTTTGATTGTGGGGGCTCTAAGGCCTCCTCGTCGAATCCATTCGGGTAGCTTTCTTTTTGGGTAGCTCTTTGTTCGGCGGCCGCCGTACTTGTCTACATGATGCTGAATACTTTGCTCCATCTGATCCTGAGTGCATCTTCCGCTGTTTTGAGCTTCCGCTTCGCTTTTTTTCAGGCTGCGCAGCGGCTTAGCCTTTTCTGGAGGTCGTCTTGCTTCAATAGTTTGTCCGGCGTCAGATCGTCCGGACGGTTGTCTTCGCCGGGGACAGATTGTTTATCCATGTTGTCTTGTTCGGACGATTGCTCAATAGCTTGTTCGTTGTCCACCGGTTCTCCCTGCTTTATGGCTGGGTCTTTGTTGAGGCGGGACTTTGTTCGGCGTTTACGTTGCGTTTGACTTCCTTCGAGGATTTATCGCCCGTGGCGTCCGCTGTTCCTCGTCTTCATTTCCTTTAGGTGTGTCCACCATGTATACATCATGAGATGAGGTGGTTGTCCAAAGCATCCTAGAGGTGCTGGCTCATTGTTTTCTCCTACATCGTCGTCCATACCGCCGATGTCTTGAGAGTGGAAGTCGAGCACATCGTGTATACTTTCGATAGTGGCTACGAAGTGGGTGGTGGGTGGGCGTTGAATTTCTTCGCCGTCAAGATCCCAACCTTCGACCATAGTCCGCCAGGCTCTCCGGATAAAGAGAGAGACTTTATTGAATTCAGGATGTCGCCAAAGGGCGAAAAGTCGAAAGATGTCCGCGTCGTGAACTCCATGACCGCGCCCAATCGGATTCGATTGGTCGGGCGCTGGAGGGTTCGGAGTCCGGAGAGGAGTTCGCACCACAGTCGAGGTCCTCGCCAAGGACAAGGATGGAGTTCGGCTCGATCGCCAGAGAGATTGTAGCCCCGGCGGTGTCCAACCACTCATCCTCGAGTGGGGAATCCGGCTCCGGATTAAGGGTCGGAGCGGATACTGGTGCGGCCTCCAGGGCACTGTTCGGCTGCAGAGCGAGATCATGCCCATCGAGACGGTGTGCCATGCTTGGTTGCGGCTCGAATCCGTCGGAGATCAAGTCCCCGCGGATATAGGCCGTATAGTTTAAACTTCCAAATCTGACCTGATGGCGGGCGAAGCTTTCGATCTGCTCCAGATGGCCAAGCTTAATTGGCCGCAGTGGAGAGCCGCCGAACACGAAGATCTGTCCGGGAGAAAAGTCTCACCGGACGTCGTTGTTGATGATCGGCAGCCATCGGGCCTATCGGTGACGGACGCAGGAACTCTCAATGAAAGCACCAATGTCGGTGTCAAAACCGGCGGATCTCGGGTAGGGGTCCCGAACTGTGTGTCTAGGGCGGATGGTAACAGGAGACAAGGGACACAATGTTTTTACCCAGTTCGGCCCTCTCGATGGAGGTAAAACCCTACTCCCGCTTGATTAATATTGATGATATGGGTAGTACAAGAGTAGATCTACCACGAGATCAAGGAGGCTAAACCCTAGAAGCTAGCCTATGGTATGATTGTTGATGTTGTAGTTGTTGTCCCACGGACTAAAACCCTCTGGTTTATATAGACACCGGATAGGTTAGGGTTACATGTAGTCGGTTACAATGGTAGGAGATCTACATATCCGTGACGCCAAGCTTGCCTTCCACGCCAAGGAAAGTCCCATCCGGACACGGGACGAAGTCTTCAATCTTGTATCTTCATAGTCTTGGAGTCCGGCCGTGACGATAGTCCGCTATCCGGACACCCCCTAGTCCGGGACTCCCTCACATGCCATGGGCTCGGGGGAGCCTCTTGGTTCTCCCATGCTAGACTTCCCTGGGACCCCGGACGTCGAGGTCCTTGATGGCCCTGACAAGCCCTTTGTGAAGCCCTTCGACAAGCCATTTGACCCCTTCCATGATAGGAAGAGGAAGAGAGGAGGCCTGATGGAGGAGGAGATCAATGTCTTCTGCAGAATGACTGAGGCGGTGAAGGAGGTGGCAACAACCATCAGGGAGTGCAAGCCCCTCGACATTCACCCTGACCTGTATGGCTGTCATGACCCAGGGTGGCTTCAGCGACGAGGCTCTCATGGCAGCTCTCAGCCACCTGCTTGACAACAAGGTCCAAGGTGTTGGGTTCGTTGCCATGGCTGATGCTCACAGTAGGGGTGTTGTGGCTCAGCAAAGCACTAATAGTAGTGCTGCACGTGAGCGTCATGATCCCCGACGGCGGTGGCAACGACGACGACGATGATAATAACGACGTACATTTTGAAGGAAATATGCCCTAGAGGCAATAATAAAGTTATTATTTATTTCCTTATATCATGATAAATGTTTATTATTCATGCAAGAATTGTATTAACCGGAAACATGATACATGTGTGAATACATAGACAGAAAGAGTGTCACTAGTATGCCTCTACTTGACTAGCTCGTTGATCAAAGATGGTTATGTTTCCTAGCCATAGACATGAGTTGTCATTTAATTAACGGGATCACATCATTAGGAGAATGATGTGATTGACTTGACCCATTCCATTAGCTTAGCACTTGATCATTTAGTATGTTGCTATTGCTTTCTTCATGACTTATACATGTTCCTATGACTATGAGATTATGCAACTCCCACATCGGAGGAACACTTTATGTGCTACCAAACGTCACAACGTGAATCGGGTGATTATAAAGGTGCTCTCTGGTGTCTCCGAAGGTACTTGTTGAGTTGGCGTATTTCGAGATTAGGATTTGTCACTCCGATTGCTCTGGAGAGGTATCTTCTGGGCCCACTCGGTAATACACATCACTATAAGCCTTGCAAGCATTGTAACTAATGAGTTAATTGCAGGATGATGTATTACGAACGAGTAAAAGAGACTTGCCGGTAATCTAGGATTGAACTAGGTATTGAGATACCGACGATCGAACCTCGGGCAAGTAACATACCGATGACAAAGAGAACAATGTATGTTGTTATGCGGTACAACCGATAAAGATCTTCGTAGAATATGTAGGAGCTGAAGGAAATATGCCCTAGAGGCAATAATAAAGTTATTATTTATTTCCTTATTTCATGATAAATGTTTATTATTCATGGTAGAATTGTATTAACCGGAAACATAATACATGTGTGAATACATAGACAAACTTAATGTCACTAGTATGCCTCTACTTGACTAGCTCATTAATCAAAGATGGTTATGTTTCCTAACCATAGACATGTGTTGTCATTTGATTAACGGGATCACATCATTAGGAGAATGATGTGATTGGCTTGACCCATTCCGTTAGCTTAGCACTTGATCATTTAGTATGTTGCTATTGCTTTCTTCATGACTTATACATGTTCCAATGACTATGAGATTATGCAACTCCCGTTTACCGGAGGAACACTTTGTTTGCTACCAAACGTCACAACGAATCGGGTGATTATAAAGGAGCTCTACAGGTGTCTCCGAAGGTACATGTTGGGTTGGCGTATTTCGAGATTAGGATTTGTCACTCCGATTGTCGGAGAGGTATCTCTGGGCCCTCTCGGTAATGCACATCACTATAGGCCTTGCAAGCAATGTAAATAATGAGTTAGTTACGGAATGATGCATTACATAAGTGTAGAGACTTGCCGGTAACGAGATTGAACTAGGTATTGAGATACCGACGATCGAATCTCGGGCAAGTAACATACCAATGACAAAGGGAACAACGTATGTTGTTATGCGGTTTGACCGATAAAGATCTTCGTAGAATATGTGGGAGCCAATATGGGCATCCAGATCCCGCTATTGGTTATTGACCGGAAAGGTGACTTGGTCATGACTACATAGTTCTCGAACCCGTAGGGTCCGCAACGCTTAACGCTTTCGCTGATGATATAGTATTATATGAGTTATGTATGTTGGTAACCGAATGTTGTTCGAGTCCCGGATGAGATCATGGACATGACGAGGAACTCCGGAATGGTCCGAGATAAAGTTTGATATATGGGATAATAGTGTTTGATCTCGGAAGGGTTCTGAATTCACCGGAAGGGGTTCCGGATGTTTCCCGAAATGTTTGGGTACAAGAACACGTTATTTGGGGCCAAAGGGGAAAGCCCACAAGGTTTTGGAAAGCGCAAAATAAAGTTTTATGGAGTCTAGGGGGCCGACGCCGGTCCTCGGCGTCTGGGTCCGTGACGCCGAACCCTGGCGTCTGGCCCTGGAGTCCGAGAAGGACTCTTGCCTTTCAGGTGAAACCGACTTTGTGGAGGCTTTTACTCCAAGTTTCGACCCCAAGGCTCAACATATAAATAGAGGGGTAGGGCTAGCACCAAAGACACATCAAGAAACACCAAGCCGTGTGCCGGCAACCCCGTCCTCTAGTTTATCCTCCGTCATAGTTTCCGAGTGCTTAGGCGAAGTCCTGCGGAGATTGTTCTTCACCAACACCGTCACCACGCCGTCGTGCTGCGGAACTCATCTACTACTTCGCCTCTTCTTTGGATCGAGAAGGCGAGGACGCCATCGAGCTGAATGTGTGCGTAACTCGGATGTAGCGACCCGACCTCGTGACGGTCAAGCCTCCTACGTATTGCTTTATGCCATCCTCGGATCAGTATGCTGGCACACACAGTACATCAATGTATATATCAAAGTGCAATCACATGTATAATTAGCGTAAAACTAATATATACCTCATAATACTCAGCGGAAACAATCAAACGGGTGTGGAGTCCCATCAACGCCATCGGCAGGTTGAGTGTAGACCGTAACCCCAGATCGTAACTCTTACTCGTCGAGGAAATATCTCGCAACATGATACGTTGCAGCCGTGTAGGTCAAGACATTGAATGTACCGCAAGATCACAATAAGAGAAAAACAGATGATAAACTATACTATATGCAAGATGGCTTTGTGGCTCAGATCTGAGTTTTGTTTGCGTAAAAGCTGGTTTTATTTTACCTACATCAAAGGAATAAATGAAGTCTGTACTATGGAGTTTTCTATCATGACATGGTTCCGCCAACCGATGTCTCATAGCCCACAATCATCATAAGTTGCCCACAATTAAGTTATCAATCCGGTGTTGAGAGTTCCAGATAGATCCAAGTCCGGATGCTCAAATTGTCCGTGAATCGGGACACAGCTAATCGATTAGGTTTTAACCCTCCGCAGAGGTTTGTACACTTTACCCGCAAGATTCGATCCCTCTCTTTACGTTCTCGCACTTCAGGGTGTTTGAGAACAAGATGACCGAAACATGGTCTTCCGAAGAGTTCCTCTGACCACTGTCCGGTGCCCATCCAATCCTACCGTAGTTCTACATCTGCTAGCACCGTCCCAGCCAGATTCACCACTAAGGTCAACCAAGCCAGAGCCCATAATGACTTGCGGTTGCACAGGTAAGCTTCCGGGCAAGAAGTATTCTTCCGTCTCTTTGAGTCTGGGTGAAGCTTTCCGCAAGATGTCATGGCGCTTCTCCATGCATCCCGGCCATCCACTGGTTCTCCAGTGGTGCCCACAACCGCCCTTCACCCAAAGAGTGTGTATTGAATTCTTGTCTTGAGTCTTGAAGTCTTGAGGCCTTGAAGATGCAGTCCTTGCAGATTCCATCATGGAGTTGTCGTCATTGACGTAGATCCTGCATTCTCTCACCACTCTCGTGCACTCATACCAACCCCGTCTACTATAGCGTAGCATTAAAATAAATAACGTCCGGGCTTGGTAACAGGTGATGGGTTCCTACCTCATGCATACTACTCAACTACAAGGATTCAATAACACTATTGAGGGTGGTTGCAAAGATGCCACTAAATGCAATAAAACATAGGTATGAAAGTATGGTCAAAGTGAACTTGCACAGTAATACTTGATGAAGATAACAACGCTGTCGAGGAAAATGACTTGGTAGAACTAATCGTCACTCCGTTGAAAATCTATATAGTCAAACATAGCATTCATATAAGCAAACATCCTAGCAAACAATTTTAACACTCATAATAACAATTAAAACAAAAAAACTCAATAATAAAACTCCAACAAAGTCCAAAGAAGCTTCAAATAAAACTAGAAAGAAAAACTACTAACGAAAAATCTATGACTTTGCTACAAGCATCTAACATAGTTTTGCCCTAAGTAAAAAAAACTAACAGCAATTAAAACACTAAACTAATAATTTAACAGAAAATAAAAAAGTAAAACAACTAAGTTAAAAGAAAGTATTTTTTCATAAAATTTTATTTGCAAAAAGAAACAAATAAAAGCTTTATAAAACTCTAACTATGACCTATAGAAGGTTTCATACAAAACTAAGGAAAATAAATTTTTTAAATAAAATAAATTTTTTCCTGTTGTCTAACAGAAACACAAATAATTTTGTCAAAAGTGACAAAAAGAAATAATTTAAAACTAATAAAAACAATAAAGAAAAAGCTAAAACAGAAATAATAATAAAACAGTACTGTTTTGCTAAAAACCTAATTTAAATTAACCTAGAAATAAAATACTAAATACTACTGGATAAACAAAGGTCCTAGAGACCAGGAGCAAAAAGAATTAATTAAAAACCTATTTTTAAACTCCCGGAATAAGCAAAACAAGCTTTAATTCAAATCTGATCTAACTCAATTTTTATAAATCCAAACATAGACAAGTTATATATTTTTGGAAACTACAAGAAAATTGTGATCTAACGCAAAAAGAATCAGCATCATTGGACTTCTAGATCAAAAGTTATAAGCTAAACAAGAACGGAACTAAATCTGTTACGGAAATAAATCTGAAAACGAAAACGGAGTTACCTGTACGTGAGGCAGAGATGGCAGAAAGGAGACGGCGATGTGGAGGGCTGCTCCGGCGAGGGGGCGAGGTCGCCGGCGAGGGGGGGGGTGGCGGAGGAGGGTCGGCGCTGGGGAGGTGGCGCTGGGCGATGGGAGGTTCCAGGAGAGCTCCTGGTGAGCGTTCTAGGCAGGAAAAGGAGGACGGTGGCAGAAGGCTACGGGCAGGGAGGCGTGGTGATGGGGAAAATGGAACAAGGAGAGGAGGAGGGGTTTTATAGGCGGTCTCGGGAGGCGCTGGGATGGAAAGACGAGGGAGATCGGGAAGGTGGAGATTCCTGTCTCCATGGATATGGAAAGCTTCTGTAACAGAGGAAGGAGATGATCTCTTGTTGGGCTAGAATAGGAAAGTGCTTAATGGGCCAGCAGGTTTTTCCTAATAAAAACGATTCCATTCCTATTTTTAAAATTAGGGAACTAAAACAATAAAAAGGAAATCAAATTAATTAGGAATAAAGAGTTTTTATATACTAAAATTATCAGAAAAATAAAATGTAGATGATGAGCATTATTCCACGGCCAAAATAAAAACTTAAAAAAATGTTTTTCAGAAAATCCCTAAAGGCTTTATTTCTTTTTGCAAATAATTTTTAAATAAAAACTTTGGTTTTTCTTGGCTCAAATATTTTCAAAAATGCCCCTGATTTTGGAGGGTCATTTTCCTCCGCTCTTTCTTGCTTGCAAGAATTTATTTTTCGGGTATTTCTCGGGAAGAAAAATAGAGAAGCAAGTGCAAATATTTGAAAGAATTAAATTGCAAAACTCCGTTCAAATTCTTTATAGTTGAAGAAGTCATGTCATCTTCTCTCATTGATTTTAATAGGATGAATTTGAATTTACTGAGAAGTGGAAAGTCATTTTATTCCCTCTCATTCAAAAGTTTTTAAAAAGGTTCAAATTTCACTCAAGTTTAATTCACTCAAGCAAACAAACAAACAATTCAATTAATTATATTAACATTCCAAAATTTGGGATGTTACAAACCTACACACTTAAAATGAATCTCATTCCTCGAGATTCAAGAGGCTAACAAGAAAAGGTTAGGGGTTGGGGTCTTCTAGCAAATGTATTGTTCAGAAAGGACAGTGGAGCTACCACACTAAAAATCAATGTCATGGTTCCAATAAACTCAGATATTTCCTCTAGAGGGCTGACAATGTATGTCTCTTCACATATCTTACAATAGCTCCTTCATTAAAGCTCTTCTGGCTGTAAGCATAGAGTTTTCCTCAAAAGCTTGGGTCGGTTCGTCAAAGTTGAAGTTCGTCTGAGACCGGATCTTCTTAGCTGATGGGTCTCGTGTCCATTCTAAACAACTATCGAAACACTCATGGTGGTTCATAATTTATGGTTTTCTCCTGCAGAAAACGGGTCTGGGTTGAACTTCACCGTATATCCTACGATTGGCAACGGTTGCTGTAAAGGGTTCCATCGTACTACCATTCTATGGTTTTATGGCTTATCGTGTCGACACTCTTCTAAGGTTTTCGAGGCTCTCGATTTTCTATCAACATATGATAGTTCATGATAAAAGTCTTCGGTATGGGGCCAATCCATCCCGTGCATTTCTGAATCATTACCACATACGTAAATATCGAATCACGTATTCTAACACTTGGGCATACTCACAAGCATTGCAGAAATTTCTCTTGTTCTCGAACTGGTTTCGAGTAAATCCATGGTTTCGCAAGCTGAACAAACATCTATCGTTATTTCACCACTCTCGTGTTTTTGCGTGACCTCCTACGTAAACTTATGCTGATTGGATCACCGATTCTTCCAAATTTATTCCTTTATCAAGGTTACATCTGTTCCTTCTCAAAATCCTCGGCCCGTGGGTTATGGCCCACTTCAACACTAGTGCAGCTTTAACTCATCCTTGGAGTAACTCTCTTGTTACACCTCCTTAAATCCAAAGAGTACTGCTTCTTCATACCATCATATCAAAAGCAAAACTCCAACTCTTTTTTTTTCGAACTACAGTCCGTGGAATATATATTTTCTTATCCATTAGTCTAGTCTTCTTCACAGGGTACTACCACCCTTAAAATGCACAAATTCTTCCATAGACCATATTTCTCATATCCTCGAAAATGGTCAAAATCTTTGTTCACAGAGTAACAACTCATAAAATTCAACATATGAAATCGTGTCACCTTAACTTTATTGATTTCATGAATCCATTACAAAGTCTGAGCACCCATTACATAACTCAACTTATTATTCTCATAAGCATGAAATGGCTTTCTATTACTCTTGTTTCCAATATTAAAATTCCAACTACTCAACTCCAGCTTTCATCTTGTCGGGACATTTAATAGCATAATGTCCTGCCTCCTTGCAGCGAAAACAAAAGACTTCCGACATGTCTCGGGGCTTCTTTGTGATTATGCGGGCTCCTTGGATTCTTGGCTTCTTTTCTGGACATTTACTAGCGTAATGACCTAAATCCTTGCACCTGTAACAAGTGATATGACCTAGGTCCTTCTCTGCAAAAAATTGCGTTGTTCTCGGGTTGCCTTCGTTTTCTCTTCCTGGATTTCTCCGTAATGACCAGAGCTTCTATTTCCTGAGGGTCAAAGTTCACTTCTGTTGTCGGGAAGTCTCCGAGATACTCTTGGCTTTCCTTCATGCAATACTCTGAAAATGTCCTTCTTCTCCACATGAATAGCAGGCTTGTGCGAAAAATCTGTTTAGGCCTTCACCATCGTGGTCTTCAATAACCTCCTTCATCACAAGTTCTTCTAAATTTTTCCTGCGGGCTTCTTTTCTGCTGCTTCATAACTTCTTGTACCTTGGGGTAAACTGACATTGAGCAGGGTAGTGTATTTCCTTCACACAGGAAACAAGTAACCTGCCCAATCGGGCATTCTTCGGCTGAGTGATTTTCCTCACAATGAGGGTATCCATCCTTGTGTTCCTCCTGGGTGTGTCCTATTTCTCCGCAAATCTTGCAGGCACAAGGTTTATTTCTTGGTGTATCATGGTGCTTCCGGATGAGACGTGATCTCAACAGGGTCTTCTTGAATTCCACCCAAGTTCTTGCTCCATTAAATCCTTGTATGGCTTGATGCATGTTCCACTGTGTTGCAGCACTTTCTCGTAAAGTAATCAAGAGCGTATTGAACCTCATACTTCCTTGGAACCAAATTGCACCCAAGTGATTCTCCATGTTCAATCCATAGCTCGCCTCCGCTGGGTTTTCGTCCGAGAGAATATCGTGCCAACTTCGCTCATCATCTATTGGGTCCAAAGTTTTGGGATGAGATATGAGAGAGGTGGGGAGGGATATACACACAATACAAACAATAGTTTTGAGGAAACGAGTTTTATTTTGGGGCTGTCGGAAAACATCAAACAATTGACAGCTCACAAATCGCCGCATCTAACATAAGTGTATAACAGGGGTTTGGTCTTCTAAAGGTCAAATAATTCATCAGAGTTTTCCAATTCTTCAAGTCTTCGGAGTCTTCTGTTGTTGCAGCTGCAATTCTTCCAACACATGGTGAAATCCTGGTTACTTTGAAGGGGTCATCAGCTGTCCGATATCTTTCTTGGAGCGGCTTCAGTTGATTCTTCATGTGGTCAAAAAGGAAAAGGTATATTCTAACTATTTGAGGTAAGAGGGACTATTTGATAAAAATCAGAAAAGATGAGAAGTAAGAGTTTTTTTGAAAATAAAGTTTTTTTTGTGAGACATCCTATCCTAGGGGCTTTCCGATTTCTAGGGTCACGTCCATACTAACATGTGCTCGATACCATTTCTCAGAGCAACCCGACCTCAGACGGTCAAGCCTACGTGTTCTTTGTCGCCATCCTCGGATCAAGATGTCGGCACACAAAGACATCAATGTATATATCAAAGTGCAATCACATGTATAATTAGCGTAAAACTAATATATACCTCATAATACTCAGCGGAAACAATCAAACGGGTGTGGAGTCCCATCAACGCCATCGGCAGGTTGAGTGTAGACCGTAACCCAGATCGTAACTCTTACTCGTCGAGGAAATATCTGCAACATGATACGTTGCAGCCGTGTAGGTCAAGACATTGAATGTACCGCAAGATCACAATAAGAGAAAACAGATGATAAACTATACTATATGCGGTATGGCTTTGTGGCTCAGATCTGAGTTTTGTTTATGTAAAAGCTGGTTTTATTTTACCTACATCAAAGGAATAAATGAAGTCTGTACTATGGAGTTTTCTATCATGACATGGTTCCGCCAACCGATGTCTCATAGCCCACAATCATCATAAGTTGCCCACAATTAAGTTATCAATCCGGTGTTGAGAGTTCCGAGATAGATCCAAGTCCAGATGCTCAAATTGTCCGTGAATCGGGACACGGCTAATCGATTAGGGTTTTAACCCTCTGCAGAGGTTTGTACACTTTACCCGCAAGATTCGATCCCTCTCTTTACGTTCTCGCACTTCGTGGTGTTTGAGAACAAGATGACCAAACATGGTCTTCCAAGAGTTCCTCCGACCACCGTCCGGTGCCCATCCAATCCTACCGTAGTTCTACATCTGCTAGCACCGTCCCAGCCAGATTCACCACTAAGGTCAACCAAGCCAGAGCCCATAATGACTTGCGGTTGCACAGTAAGCTTCCGGCAAGAAGTATTCTTCCGTCTCTTTGAGTCTGGGTGAAGCTTTCCGCAAGATGTCATGGCGCTTTCTCCATGCATCCGGCCATCCTTTGGGTTCTCCAGGTGCCCGTCAACCGTCCTTCACCCAAGAGTGTGTATTGAATTCTTGTCTTGAGTCTTGAAGTCTTGAGGCCTTGAAGATGCAGTCCTTGCAGATTCCATCATGGAGTTATCGTCATTGACGTAGATCCTGCATTCTCTCACCACTCTCGTGCACTCATACCAACCCGTCTACTATAGCGTAGCATTAAAATAAATAACGTCCCGGCTTGGTAACAGGGTGATGGGTTCCTACCTCATGCATACTACTCAACTACAAGGATTCAATAACACTACTGAGGAGTGGTTGCAAAGATGCCACTAAATGCAATAAAACATAGGTATGAAAGCATGGTCAAAGTGAACTTGCCTGGTAATACTTGATGAAGATAACAACAGTGTCAGAAAATGACTTGGTAGAACTAATCGTCACTCCGTTGAAAATCTATATAGTCAAACATAGCATTCATATAAGCAAACATCCTAGCAAACAATTTTAACACTCATAATAACAATTAAAACAAAAAAACTCAATAATAAAAATCCAACAAAGTCCAAAGAAGCTTCAAATAAAACTAGAAAGAAAAACTACTAACGAAAAATCTATGACTTTGCTACAAGCATCTAACATAGTTTTGCCCTAAGTAAAAAAACTAACAGCAATTAAAACACTAAACTAATAATTTAACAGAAAATAAAAAGTAAAACAACTAAGTTAAAAGAAAGTATTTTTTCATAAAATTTTATTTGCAAAAAGAAACAAATAAAAGCTTTTATAAAACTCTAACTATGACCTATAGAAGGTTTCATACAAAACTAAGGAAAATAAATTTTTTAAATAAAAATAAAATTTTTCCTGTTGTCTAACAGAAACACAAATAATTTTGTCAAAAGTGACAAAAGAAATAATTTAAAACTAATAAAAACAATAAAGAAAAAGCTAAAACAGAAATAATAATAAAACAGTACTGTTTTGCTAAAAACCAAATTTAAATTAACCTAGAAATAAAATAATAAATACTACTGGATAAACAAAGTACATAGATACCAGGAGCAAAAAGAATTAATTAAAACCTATTTTTAAACTCCCGGAATAAGCAAAACAAGCTTTAATTCAAATCTGATCTAACTCAATTTTTATAAATCCAAACATAGACAAGTTATATATTTTTGGAAACTACAAGAAAATTGTGATCTAACGCAAAAAGAATCAGCATCATTGGACTTCTAGATCAAAAGTTATAAGCTAAACAAGAACGGAACTAAATCTGTTACGGAAATAAATCTGAAAACGAAAACGGAGTTACCTGTACGTGAGGCAGAGATGGCAGAAAGGAGACGGCGATGTGGAGGGCTGCTCGCGAGGGGGGCGAGGTCGCCCGCAGGGTGGGGGTGGCGGAGGAGGGTCGGCGCTGGGGAGGTGGCGCTGGGCGATGGGGAGGTTCGGGAGAGCTCCTGGTGAGCTGCTTCTTGGCAGGAACAGGAGGACGGTGGCGAGGAGGGTACGGGCAGGGAGGGGGCGTGGTGATGGGGAAAATGGAACAAGGAGAGGGAGGGGGTTTTATAGGCGGTCTCGGGAGGCGCTGGGATGGAAAGACGAGGGAGATCGGGAAGGTGGAGATTCCTGTCTCCATGGATATGGAAAGCTTCTGTAACAGAGGAAGGAGATGATCTCTTGTTGGGCTAGAATAGGAAAGTGCTTAATGGGCCAGCAGGTTTTTCCTAATAAAACGATTCCATTCCTATTTTTAAAATTAGGAACTAAAACAATAAAAAGGAAATCAAATTAATTCGGAATAAAGAGTTTTTATATACTAAAATTATCAGAAAAATAAAATGTAGATGATGAGCATTATTCCACGGCCAAAATAAAAACTTAAAAAAAATGTTTTTCAGAAAATCCCTAAAGGCTTTATTTCTTTTTGCAAATAATTTTTAAATAAAAACTTTGGTTTTTTTGGCTCAAATATTTTCAAAAATGCCCCTGATTTTGGAGGGTCATTTTCCTCCGCTCTTTCTTGCTTGCAAGAATTTATTTTCGGGTATTTCTCGGGAAGAAAAATAGAGAAGCAAGTGCAAATATTTGAAAGAATTAAATTGCAAAACTCCGTTCAAATTCTTTATAGTTGAAGAAGTCATGTCATCTTCTCTCATTGATTTTAATAGGATGAATTTGAATTTACCGGAGAAGTGGAAAGTCATTTTATTCCCTCTCATTCAAAAGTTTTTAAAAAGGTTCAAATTTCACTCAAGTTTAATTCACTCAAGCAAACAAACAAACAATTCAATTAATTATATTAACATTCCAAAATTTGGGATGTTACATCGGAGGTGCCGTGCATTCGGTACTTGGATCGGTCGGATCGTGAAGACGCATTTACTACATCAATCAACAGCGTTGTTAAACGCTTCCGCTTAGCGATCTTCAAGGGTATGAAGATACACTCCCCTCTCACCGTTATGCATCACCATGATCTTGCGTATGCGTAGGAATGTTTTTTGAAATTACTACGTTCCCCAACAGTGGCATCCGAGCCTGGTTTTATGCGTAGATGTCATATGCACGAGTAGAACACAAGTGAGTTGTGGGCGACATAAGTCATACTGCTTACCAAAGATGTCGTACTTTGGTTCAGCGGCATTGTGAGATGAAGCGGCCCGGACCGACATTACGCGTATGCTTACACGAGACTGGTTTCACCGTTGGGAGCACTCGTTGCTTAAAGGTGACCGGCGGGTGTCTGTCTCTCTCACTTTAGTTGAACCGAGTGTGGCTACGCCCGATCCTTGCGAAGGTTAAAACAACACCAACTTGACAAACTATCGTTGTGGTTTTGATGCATAGGTAAGAACGGTTCTTGCTCAGCCCGTAGCAGCCACATAAAATTTGCAACAACAAAGTAGAGGACGTCTAACTTGTTTTTGCAGGGCATGTTGTGATGTGATATGGTCAAGACGTAATGCTATATTTTATTGTATGAGATGATCATGTTTTGTAACCGAAGTTATCGGCAATCGGCAGGAGCCATATGGTTGTCGCTTTATTGTATGCAATGCAATCGCTTCGTAATGCTTTACTTTATCACTAAGCGGTAGCGATAGTCGAGAAGCATAAGATTGGCGAGACGACAATGATGCTACGATGGAGATCAAGGTGTCGCTACCGGTGACGATGGTGATCACGACGGTGCTTCGAAGATGGAGATCACAAGCACAAGATGATGATGGCCATATCATATCACTTATATTGATTGCATGCCATGTTTATCCTTTATGCATCTTATCTTGCTTTGATTGACGGTAGCATTTTAAGATGATCTCTCACTGAATTATCAAGAAGTGTTCTCCCTGAGTATGCACCGCTGCAAAAGTTCTTCGTCTTTGAGACACCACGTGATGATCGGGTGTGATAGGCTCTCACGTTCATATACAACGGGTGCAAAACAGTTGCACACGCGAATACTCAGTTAAACTTGACGAGCCTAGCATATACAGATATGGCCTCGAACACGGAGACCGAAGGTCGAGTGTGAATCATATAGTAGATATGATCAACATAGTGATGTTCACCATTGAAAACTACTCCATCTCACGTGATGATCGGACATGGTTTAGTTGATTTGGATCACGTGATCACTTAGATGACTAGAGAGATGTCTGTCTAAGTGGGAGTTCTTAAGTAATATGATTAATTGAACTTAAATTTATCATGAACTTAGTCCCGTAGTATTTTTGCAAATTATGTTGTAGATCAATAGCTCGCGTTATTGCTTTCATATGTTTATTTTTGATATGTTCCTAGAGAAAACTGTGTTGAAAGATGTTAGTAGCAATGATGCGGATTGGATCCGTAATCTGAGGTTTATCCTCATTGCTGCACAGAAAAATTATGTCCTTAATGCACCACTAGGTAGATGCACCTATTGCAGGAGCGTATCCGGGCGTTATGAACGCTTTGGCTAGCTCAATATGATGACTACTTGATAGTTTAGTGCACCATGCTTAATGGCTTAGAATCGGGACTTCAAAGACATTTTGAACGTCATGGACCATATGAGATGTTCCTGGAATTGAAGTTAATATTTCAAGCAAATACCCGAGTTGAGAGATATGAAGTCTCCAACAAGTTCTATAGCTAAATGATGGAGGAGAATCGCTCAACTAGTGAGCATGTGCTCAGATTGGCCGGGTACTTCAATCGCTTGAATCAAGTGGGAGTTAATCTTCCAGATAAGATAGTAATTGACAGAATTCTCTAGTCACCATCACCAAGTTAGTAGAACTTCGTGATGAACTATAATATGCAAGGGATGACGAAAGTAATTCCCAAGCTCTTCGTGATGCTGAAATCGACGAAGGTAGAAATCAAGAAAAACATCAAGTGTTGATAGTTAACAAGACCACTAGTTTAAAGAAAAGGGCAAAGGAAAAAGGGGAACTTCAAGAAGAACGGCAAGAAAGTTGCTGCTCAAGTGAAGAAGCCCAAGTCTGGACCTAAGCCTGAGACTGAGTGCTTCTACTGCAAAGGAACTGGTCACTCGAAGCGGAACTGCCCCAAGTATTTGGCGGATAAGAAGGATGGCAAAGTGAACAAAGGTATATTTGTTATACATGTTATTGATGTGTACTTTAGTAGTGTTTATAGCAACCCCTCAGTATTTGATACTAGTTCAATTACTAAGAGTAGTAACTCGAAACGAGAGTTGCAGAATGAATAGAAACTAGTTAAGGGCGAGGTGACGATGTGTGTTGGAAGTAGTTCCAAGATTGATATGATCATCATCCACTAGTAGAAAAAGGGTCAAACGTGAAGTACATTAGTGCCGGTTTGTATTAGAGCCGGCACAAATGTATACATTAGTGCCGGTTCCAACGGCTAGCCGGGCCGCTCTCATTAGTACCGGTTCGTGGCTAACCTTTAGCACCGGTTCGTGCCACGAACCGCTACTAATGAGGGTGGTGGCAGGATGTTGTCAGTCTGGGCCCCCTCCAGAACCATTAGTACCGGTTCGTGCCACGAACCGGTACTATAGGTCCTCCTACATATAAACCCTTCGTCCAGCTCGCTCTGGTCTTCCCCCTTTCCCTCTCCTCTCCTCTCTCGTTCTTCCTCTTCCCCTCGAGCTCATCACACATTTTGCCCAAAATTTGTCAAGATTTGAAGGCCCCCATCCATTCAAGTGATCACAAAGGTTAGCAACTTTGTCCTTTCATCTCTCATTGCTAGATTAGCTCTTGCAATGCTTTATATAGTTATTAATTTGTGAGTTTAGTAATTTGGGAGGAAATATATATATGTGCTAGTATTTGATTTATATGCAATCTGAGGTCAAAATAACACTTAGTTTGATATGTAGGTGTGGTTTACTTAGTGCCTTCTAAATCTCTGTCAGAACCACTGGCCGATCGCCTGCACTGTCTCTGTCAGCCGGCACCACCTTGTGGTGAGCCTCTTGTTCATGAAATTCTATATAAAAAATTGATGTTTGTGTGATTTGGATATATAGTTAATCATGTAATAATTATCTTACCCGTACGTTGTTTGTTATACATAGTGCCATGGTTTTGATATCCGTCCCCGTCGGCCCTCGTCCTTGTTATGATTCGGATGTGGTATATTCTCTTTTAAAACTATTTGTTGCATTTTGTGTTTATGACAAATTATGCCCATCAAGTTGACATAGATATTTTTATCTAGGAGGTATGTGAACCGAAATTCCAACCGACCCTATTGTCGAGAGAGGTTAAATTTAGTTGAAAGAGAAAACGAGTACTTGAAAGAAAAATTGAAAAGAATTGAGGGGAGAAGATGGAATTGGAGTTGCATGTTGCCTACGCTGCCGATGATCACAAGATAAAGATGGAGAAAATGCGCTTGAAGATTAGGAAAGATTAGAAAATATGCCATCGATAGTGAGGCTTGGTATCATTATGCTTTGTTGGATCAATTGTTACCTTAGTTGTGATCTTGATCGCATTTGTCGTTGCATTTAAATGCTTTAGCTAGAGAGTTATTTGTTTGTTGTATTTAAGTGTTGTATGAACTTTATGTATGAACTTGTATTAATTTGGTCTATTCGGTGTTGTGTAATGAAGATGAGCCGCAATGGATGTATCGATGACCGATGCTCTCCCCAGTTTGTTGAGGGCGTGCATACTTTTCTCGCTTGTGGCTGAGGCAAACAAGCGGCGGATGGTTTTATGCCTTGTCCATGTGTCGCTGTAAGAATGGTCACAATTACTCTACGTCAAGAACCATTCACGTCCACCTGTTTGAGTCCGGTTTCATGCCCCACTATAATGTTTGGACCAAGCACGGAGAAAGAGGGGTTATGATGGAAGGCAATGAAGAAGAAGAGGACGACGACAATGACCTATCCCCGGCCATGGGTTCCCTGAATACGATGATACAACAATGGGGGAAGAAGCTGAGCCGTAATGCGGGAAGAAGCTGAGCCGGAAATGCGGGAAGAAGTTGAAGAAGAGGCATCGGATGAGCCCGTTGATGATCTAGGTCGGGCCATTGCCGATGCAAAGAGAAATCGCAAGTGATTTGGAGAAGAAGAAGTTGCAGCGCATGTTAGAGGATCACAAAAATTGTTGTACCCGAATTGCGTAGGTGACAAGAAAAAGCTGGGCACCACACCGGAATTTCTACAATGGAAGGCAGAGAATGGTGTATCCGACAAGGGATTTGGAAAGGTGTGGTAATGATAAAGGATATGCTTCCAAAGGACAAATGAATTGCCCGAGAGTACGTCTGAAGCAAAGAAGGTTGTCTGCCCTCTAGGGTTAGAGGTGCGGAAGATACATGCATGCCCTAATGATTGCATCCTCTACGGCGGTGAGTAGGAGGATTTGAACGCTTGCCTGGTATGTGGTGCATTGCGCTATAAGATCAGCCGCGATGACCCTGGTGATGTCGAGGGCGAGCGCCCTAGGAAGAAGATTCCTGCCAAGGTGATGTGGTATTCTCCTATAATACCACGGTTGAAACGTTTGTTCCAAAACAAAGAGCATGCCAAGGCGATGCGATGGCACAGAGAAGACCGTAAAGTTGAGAGTACCCGCTGACGGGTCGCAGTGGAGAAAAATCGAAAGAAAGTACGGGAAGGAGTTTGCAGATGACGCAAGGAGCGTATGGTTTGGTCTAAGCGCAGATGGCATTAATCCTTTTGGGGAGCAGAGCAGCAACCATAGCACCTGGCCTGTGACTCTATGTTTGTATAACCTTCCTCCTTGGTTGTGCATGAAGCGGAAGTTCATTATGATGCCGATTGCTCATCCAAGGCCCTAAGCAACCCGGCAACGACATTGATGTGTACCTAAGGCCATTAGTTGAAGAACTCTTACAATCGTGGAATGGAACAGGTGTATGCGTCGTGGGATGAGCACATGGGGAAGAATTTGACCTAAAGGCGTTGCTGTTCGTGACCATCAATGATTGGCCTGCTCGGAATCCTTTCAGTGATGACAAACAAGGGATACCGCGGATGCACGCACTGTTTGGATGATACTGATAAGCAGATATATTTGAATAGTTGTAAGAAGAATGTGTACACAGGACATCGCCGATTTCTTCCGAGCAGCATCCCGTGAAGAAAGAAAGGCAAGCATTTCAAAGGTGAGGCGGATCACCGGACGAAGCCTCGCCACCGCATCGGGCGCTGATGTACATGATATGGTCAAGGATTTGAAGGTGATATTTGGAAAAGGGTCTGGCGGACAACCTGTTCCGAAGGACGCGGGACGGACGCGCACTCCATGTGGAAGAAGAAATCTATATTTTGGGACCTGCCATATTGGAAAGACCTAGAGGTCCGCTCCGCGAATCGACGTGATGCACGTGACGAAGAATCTTTGCGTGACCCTGCTTGGCTTCTTGGGCGTGTATGGGAAGACAAAAGATACACCTGAGGCACGGGAGGACCAGCAATGTATGCACGGAGAAGACGGCATACATCAGGGTCATGCAAGCTACGCTCTTACCAAAGAAGAGAAGGAAATCTTCTTTGAATGCCTGCTTTCGATATTAAGGTACCGTCGGCTTCTCGTCGAATATAAAGGGAATAATAAACATGGCGGAGAAAAAGTTCCGTAACCTAAAGTCTCATGACTGCCACGTGATTATGACGCAACCGCTTCCGGTTGCATTGAGGGGCTTCTACCGAAAACGCTCGATTAGCCATTGTGAAGCTATGTGCATTTCTCAATGCAATCTCTCGAAGGTAATCGATCCAGAAATCATACCAAGGTTCTGGAATGATTTGGTGCAATGTCTTGTCAGTTTCGAGTTGGTGTTCCCACCATCCTTCTTCAACATCATGACGCACGCCCTAGTTCACCTATGCTTGAAGAGATTAACGTTTTAGGTCCTGTATTTCTACACAATATGTTCCCCTTTGAGAGGTTCATGGGAGTCTGAAAGAAATATGTTCATACCCGTGCTAGGCCAGAAGGAAGCATCTCCAAGGGCCATCAAAATGAGGAGGTCATTGAGTTTTGTATTGGCTTTATTCTTGACCTTAAGCCGATTGGTGTTCCTGAATCGCGGCATAAGGGCAGACTGGATGGAAAAGGCACGCTAGGAGGGAACAAATAATATGTATGGACGGACATTCTCTCACCGAAGCACACTACGCTTTCTAGAGAATTCCACCTTGGTGGCTCCGTATATGGATGAACACAAGAATTTGCTACGCCTCCAAACACCGGAGCGGTCTCGATGATGGATTACACGTGAACAAACCAGGTGTTTCGCCAACTGGTTGCAGACACGCATTACCATGCATGACACCTCTATTGAAGATGACCTGTACTTGCTGTCCCGATTACCATCTTGAATATAATGACTTTCAAAGGGTACGAGATAAATGGTAATACATTTTACACGATCGCCCAAGATAAGAAGAGCACCAACCAAAACAGTGGTGTCCGCTTTGATGCGTAAACCAAGACGGAAAGGAAACATATTATGGTTATATACGTGACATATGGGAACTTGACTATCGACGTGGTTTAAAGGTCCCTTTGTTTCGGTGCAAATGGGTCAATATGACACGAGGCGGGTAACGGAAGACCCGCGATGCGGAATGACAACAGTGGATCTCAACAATCTTATGATGCAGACGAACCATTCGTCCTAGCCAATGATGTGGCACAGGTTTTCTATGTGAAGGACATGTCTACCAAGCCAAGAAAAAGAAAAGATAAGGAAGCGAATGCATCGTATTTACGATGAGCCAAAGCGGCACATAGTTCTTTCCGGGAAGAGAAACATCGTGGGAGTGGATGACAAGACAGACAAGTCAGAAGATTATGAAAAGTTTGATGAAATTGCTCCATTCACAGTGAATATTGACCCGAGCATCCCGTTAAATGATGAAGATTTTCCATGGTTACGGCGCAAAGGGACACACGCGAAGAAAAAGTTTCACACCCAAAATTGGATGTGATCGGCTTCACTATCATCACTTTCTTCTGTGTTTCACACCCAGGAGGGAATGTCTGTAATAGTTAGGGTAGTTATGTGTTTTGGCATTTGAAACGGGAAGAAATTTTATGTGCAAACAAATTCTTTTCATGCATTTACTGATTTTTTTCCAGCTAAATGACCCTGAAATTGAAAAGCAATTCAAATGAACTTCGAGAAAAGGTTGAAAGTTGGCATGGTATCATAATTTCATACAAATAGCATGTGCAAGAAAGTAGAGAGGGTTACGGCAAAAGCTGGATGCACTTCTGTACAAAATGGACAATCTCTTTCAAGTATCGTGGTTTCCAAATCTGAAAACTGAATCTGTTACAAAAGGCATTTCATTTTTAAATAACCTAAGCATTACTAAATTGAATATAATGATAAAACACACTAATATTAAACATAAGAAAAAAGAATCACTGAAAAACTTTTTCAAAGTTAAGTTATTCACAAACTAGTGATTCACACAAATTTCAAATAATTCAAAATTTAAACTATTCAAATTTGAAATCTACCTGCACTAATGTAAAAGTTTGTAATTTTTTGTACCTAAAGCAAAAATATTCACAAAGAAACTCTAAATACAGCAAAAAACAACTCAAAAATAAATAAAACAAAAAAAATAAAACAAAAAAAAATAAAGCAAAAAAAAATTAAGAAAAAAAAAGCCCGCCTACTAGGCCAAAGCGGCCTGCATACGACTAGCGACACAACCTTTCGTTGGGCCAGGATGCAGGCCAAGGCCCAAGATGAGCCCACCAGCGAAGAGGGACAGGTAGGCCCAAGAGGCCTGGTTAGGAGAGGAGCTCGAGAGAGCTACCAGACCGGGCTTATAAACCAGTCGAGTAGCCCCTCGACTAGCGAGGTTGGACTAAACTTGCCACACCGCACTGCGCAATAAGATCTCTTTAGTACCGGGTCGTGGCACAAACCCGGTACTAAAGGGGGTTTTTATACCGGTTTGTGCCACCACCCGGCACTAAAGGGTCGCTTCCATGCCGCTTGGCCTGGCCAAAATAGGCCTTTAGTACCGGTTGGTGGCGCCAACCGGTACTAAAGGTGCCTCTATATATGCTAGAGTCACGAAAATTTCGTTTTCCGTCTACATTAGTTGCTCTGTTTCGCTTCCGTCTCTTGCCGCCGCCCTCGATCGTCTCCGTCGCCGCTGTCTCATGCCGCTTCGTCCCTGCCTCCCTGCCTCCGTGCCGCCGCCCGTCCCGTCGGTCCCGTCCCGCTTCGGCCGTCGCCTCGCCGTTACCTCGCCGTCGCCTCGCCTCGCTGGTCGCCTCGCCTGTCGCCTACGCCGCCGCCTTGCTGTGAGCCCTCCCAGCCCGCATACACACACAAGCATGTTTAATTAGTTTAGATAATTAGTCTTTAATTAGTTTAGATAATTAGTGTTTAATTAGTACACACACACACGTATTTTGTATGTTTAATTAGTTTAGATTATTTAGATTATTATTTTTCACTATTATATATGTATGAATGCATGTTAGATGGATATAATTAGTGTTTAATCAGTTAGAAATTAGTCTTATATAGAAATGTTAGAAATTAGTGTTATATAGAAATGTTAGAAATGTTAGAAATTTTAGTGTTATTTAGATTATTTAGATTAGCATAATTAGTGTTATATAGAAATTTTAGAAATTTTAGTTATCAAAATCCAGTCATTAAAAAAATGTTATTTTTTGCGGGCATATAGCTAGTATTTGTTCTCGACGATGCCCGGCCCGCATCCTCGCCGTCGACCTTGGGCGACGACGCCCAGCCGACCCATGTCCGGATCTGGGCTCCGCCCGGGCTGGTGTTGGGAGGTGCTGCTCGAGGGGCGCGCCGCTGATGAGGAACCCGGCCCCGGGTCCCGTCGTCGACCCTGATCTCGTTTGGTGGTGTTCGCGTGGGCCAGTTTGGTGCGGAGGGACCCGGCCCCGCCGGAGGTGATGCGTCGCCGTGTCGGGGAGGAGGACGAGCACGCCCATCGCTACATGGTTGCGTTAGAGGCGGCAGGGTTCTCCAATACGTGGCAGTTTCTTGAGGATCTCCTTCAGCTATGATCCTGTAAGGTTCCTTCTCTTTGGGTGTCCACCGCCCAGCGCGGAGGAACCGCGAGTGTCCTAGATTCTTACATTGTATTCGATCTTTTATTAGCTAATAGCCGTTGATGTACTATTCAATATTATATATTATTCGAGGCGATGTATTCTAGATTATATATATTATTCTAGACGATGTATTCGAGATTATATCTATTATTCGAGACGATGTAATTTGAATACTAAATTGTTTTATATTTCTTTTGGATTAGTTAAACAAAAGCTATGGCGGAACAATATCGACAGAGAGAGGAGAAATGCAGACCATGTTCGATATGATACTGTGAGCGAGATGATAATCGGAATGAAGAAGATTATGACGGCTCGAATTTCTAAACAACACGGAGAGGGTGATATGATATTCGATCATGACGACCAAATTGATGAAGTCATGAACTACGATTATGACGATGACGAAGAACATGTTGATCTTGAAACAACAAAGACGGCGAGGTATATATATTTATATAAGCAGGCATCCGTGATCATCACATGTTTTAAATGACTTGAAGATATATTAACGAATCAATCTTTTTCTTTCAGCCATCCGGATCGAGCAAATCTTCAGGCAAAATGGATTTAAACGAGGCCCGAACAAAAAGTTGAAGCCGAGCGTAAAGTACAATATTGAGGCATGCAGCCCTACTGGCAAACCATTAGCGCCTAAGAAGATTGCGGACAAGTTCGTTCGTCAGTGCGGAGTTCTTGTGAAGGACCAACTCCCGATCTCCCTTCAAGAATGGAGAGAGCCAACAAAAGATAAAAGACAAAAAGGCAAAGAGGACGCTGCTCCACGTCCAGATGTTACTTTTGTCGACAAGAATCAAAAATATCTGCATTGGGATACTCTCATGGAAAATTTCACCCTACCGGATCATTTCACGAGAAGCGGATGTGCAGGAAAGTCAAGGAGGCTGCTCTTAGGATGATGGCGATTGCATTCAAGAACCACAAGAATCGTGGAATGGAAGAAATGCGTCAAGGGAGGAAGGAAGACTCCAGTATTCAAGGGAACACTAGAGAACCAACGTGATCATTGGGACGATTTCGTGAAATTCAAGGATTCGGAATTAGCTAAGGAACGGTCGAGAATAAACAAGAAGAATGCCGAAAAAAAGGATAAGTTCCATAAGCTGGGGCCAGGTGGCTATGCAGTGGCAATGCCTAAGTGGGATAAGTCTGAGAAAGAGATGGAGGATGCAGGTGTCACTCCGGCTACTAAGAGCTGGCCCCCGTGGTCGTGGACTTGGTTCTATGCGCATGGGGGAGTTGGACCCGGAGGCGTGCAATGTTTCGACGAGGGCAAGTCTGAAGGGAGCCGACGATGTGATACTTGTTGCAATAGAAGAGGCACGATCGGGGTGTTCCATCCCAGAGAGAACGACAGCGAGCTTCTGGCGTGCCACTGGAAATCCTGAACACCCGGAAGAACACGAGGCAAGGGCGCTATTCCGTGGTATGAGGGTTTTTGAGAATGGAACATCGACTACGTAACCCGTGCGAGAAAGAAGATTGCGGAGGAGAAGAAGAGGAAGATGGAGGAGGAGCAGAGGAAGCGGGACTATGAACGCCTTCAAGGCCTAGAAGCAAGTCAAGCGGAATTGGCGGTCAAATTCAAGCGGCAGCAGAGGCAGATCGACTCACTTACCGATCAAAGGGGTCTCGGCAAAGACTAAGCAGCTAGCAGATGATCCAGCATTGGATAGCACCGCCCATCCATGCCGAGAAGCGGCGTGGGTTCCGTCCGGATGACGCAATGCTGGGTAGATACCCGTGGATGACATCACGAGAACACTAACTTCGAGCTACGTCAAAATGAAGAACATATCCATGAAGGTGGCGGACGGCTTTGCTTTTACAAATCCCCGAGGCAACCTTCCAAAGAACCCGATTCCGGGGCCGGGCTATGCTCGTGGTCTTGGTTGATGAGGTGGTGGACCCACCATATTCGAGCTACAGCTTGACATTGCTGGAGGTGACGGCGAGCGCTTTCTCGGAGAGGCCAAACATCGTATCATCCTATGGAAAAAGGATTGCATCATCTTTCGAAGGCCACCGACAACGCGTCAGCCGAGTCCTCATCAAAGTCCGCCACCGAGTCAGCAGACTCCCGCTCCTGCAAGTCCACCAAGTCGGGCAAAGTGTCAGGCCACTCCTCCTCCTCCAAGTCCGGCAAAGTGTCGGGACAATCCTCCTCCTCCAAGTCCGCCACAGCGTCAGACGTCCACTCCTCCTCCAAGTCCGCACAACCTCAGGCCACTCCTCCTCGTCCAACTCAGCCCGTCGGCCGTCTGCCGCCGCCTCGGCAATCGCGCAGAAGAGACACCCGCAGCTATGGTGCGTAGCTGTCTGGTCGAGGTAGTACAGAAGTACAAAGTGAGGCAAGCGATATAAATATGGTCCAAGCCTCAAGCCTCTTCCGCAGAGGTCTTATGACAGGTCCGAGGAGGAAATCACAGCCATATTGAAGGCCGAGGTGGAAGCCCATTTTGCACCGAAACAGCCACCGCCGCCAAGGGAGAAAGTGCCTGAGGAAACGATTGAACACTTCATTCGTATGGCTCAACCACCAGCTCCCAAGCCTGTTGACACAGACTATGAGCGCCACATCGTAGTTAAATCGAGCACGTCTACAAAGGGAGGCGAAACACGTCTACATCGGGATCGAGCAAACAAGAAGCAGCTATGCCAAAAAATGCGGAAAACCATTCCCCACTGGGAGAACAAAGTGCTGCAATCGATCTCCTCGCTTGTTGTGCCAACAACACGTGATAACACGCTACCAATATTATTGTGGGCAAACAGTTTATGTTCCCGAGGTGGGCAATGTGGTAATAACCAAGGACCATATAATGCAGGCTGAAGTTCTCAAGATCACTGTTGGACAACTCCTCGAGATCAAGAACATGCCTGTGCTTAGAGAGGATGAAATAAAACGGAAATATGTCCGGGGCCAACCTTTGGTCAAGCCAGACAAGGTCAAGAACCTCCCAACGAGAATGTATGAATTGCATCAATGGTACATGAACATTACCAAGATTTCTAATCGATTGTCCCTCATGGTGAATGTCAAGGAGGAGCATTACTTCCATGAGAAAGCTCTGTCTGCTGAGTATTCTGAACTGTTTGATTATACAATCAAGAGCGCCTTTCTCGACAAATCTATCGCCGATTGCTATTGTCTCGTAAGTGATTTCTTTCTGTAATTTAAGTCTCAAGCTAGCTGTAGTGATCCTTTTGATCCAATCATTACCTGTAATTATCATCAATATATTCTTTTCTGGTGTATATTATGCATGATGAAGAGTTATGAAATGAGAAAAGGTGGTCGCTTTGGCATTGGGTTCATTGACCCAAACACCGTTAATGAATACACATGGCTAATAAATCCACATCATCAAAAGGCCGTGAGGACAACATGCTAGAGTTCTTGAAGCGCCTCAAATACAATGAAGATATACTACTTCCTTACAACTTCCAAAGTGAGTCACCACTGTCTTGTACTACAAATTCTCTGTTTTTTCCTACTAGCTAGCTACATGTTTTTGCTTACATATGCCCGCTTAATTATGCAAACGTGTGCATGCAGATTTCACTGTTTCTTGTGTATCATTAAAGTTGACGCCGAACAGTTGAAATATCAACTCACTACTCAAAGAAAAAACTGACTATAACATCTTGTTTGGGATAGTCAATGTGTAATTTCAGTCATTATTAACTATATATCTCGCCTATTTAGTTCGTCATTTCATGATATGAACTATTTAATAACCCCTTTATTCATTTTCTTTGGCCATTGGCAGGGCTTGGGCAAGGTTCATCAGCGTCACCAAGGCGAATGAAAAAAAAGCTTAAATGGTTTCACCCAAGGTAAGTAATTAAGTAGTACTAGCTAGCTAGCTAGCTGCCATCTCTTTAATTATCATGCTTGATTTAATTATTATCGATCTGATCAAATTCCATTCTCGTAAAGGCCCTGAAGCGCATAGGGGACTGATCTATGTGCATTCTATGCTTATGCGAGAACATTCGCATGATGGCATCCGAAAGGAGCAGATCTCAAAGACGAGAATGGGTACGCTTGTCGTAACACTATTCACAATTTTTACACCATTATCGATATCTAGTCACACAACTAATACACATGCATATTGATCTCCTTCTTAACAGTTCAAAGAGGTGCGGAGAAGCTCCTAGAAACGGAGCGCCAGAGAAGCACTTCAAGAGGAAATAGCGGATTTTTGCTCGACCGTGTCATAAATCCAAGGGAGAATACTATTACCCGCCACCGCCCCCATGAAAACCACTTCCAATTGTCATCGTGGTGCTCAAGGCACCAATTAGGCTAATGCCACTGGCTCCAAGGCAACATGCATATATGTAGGAGAAATTGTATATAGCTATACATGTGTGTATGTGTGAATTAATTAATATGGTGGTTTGTGAGACATTGATGATATATATATGCATGATGATTGGTTCTACTAGAAATTCTATATATATATATATATATATATATATATATATATATATATATATATATATATATATATATGCATAACGTGTACAATGTAGTACCGTAAAATACCAGGAAACAAAAAAAGAATTAAAATGGAAACACAAAATTAAATGAAAAAGAAATCATAAAACTAAAACCCCCAAACCTTATAGTACCGGGTTGGTCTTACAAACCGGTACTAAAGGGCCTCGAGCCCCGGAGCTGGCTCGTGCCACGTGGTTGCCCTTGCTTAGCACCGGTTCGTCTTGAACCGTACTAAAGGGTGGGGGCTTTAGTGACCACAATTTAGAGCCGGTTATGTAACCGACACTCTGGAGCCTTCATTTAACCGGTGCTATTGCCCTTTGCTCGCACTAGTGATCGTGACACTCCCTATACTTTCGTGGATTAGTGTTAAACCTAAATAAGTGTTATTTGGTGTTTGCGTTGAGCATGAATATGATTTGATCATGTTCATTGCAATACGGTTATTCATTTAAGTTAGAGAATAATTGTTGTTCTGTTTACATGAATAAAACCATCTATGGTCATACACCCAACGAAAAAGGTTTGTTGGATCTCGATTGTAGTGATACACATATTCATAATATTGAAGCCAAAATATGCAAAGTTAATAATGATAGTGCAACTTATTTGTGGGCACTGCCGTTTGGGTCATATCGATTGTAATAAGTATGAAGAAACTCCATAAAGATGGACTTTTGGAATCACTTGGTTATGAATCATTTGATGTTTGCGAACCGTGCCTTTTGGGCAAGATGACTAAAACTCCGTTCTCCGAACAATGGAAAGAGCTACTGACTTGTTGGAAATAATACATACTGATGTATGCAGTCCAATGAGTGTTGATGCTCGTGGCGTGTATCATTATTTTCTGACCTTCACAGATGATTTGAGCAGATATGGGTATATCTACTTGATGAAACATAAGTCTAAAACATTTGAAAAGTTCAAAGAATTTCAGAGTGAAGTGGAAAATCATCGTAACAAGAAAAATGTTTCTACGATCTGATCGTGGAGATGAATATTTGAGTTACGAGTTTGGTCTTCATTTGAAACAATGTGAAATAGTTTCGCAACTCACGCCACCTGGAACACCACAATGTAATGGTCCGTCCAACGTCAGAATGTCGTACTTTACTAGATATGGTGCGATCTATGATGTCTCTTATCGGTTTACCACTATCGTTTTGGGGTTATGCATTCGAGACAGCTGCATTCACGTTTAATAGGGCACCATCTTAATCCGTTGAGACGACACCGTATGAACTATGGTTTAGCAGTAATCCTAAGCTGTCGTTTCTTTAATTTTGGTTTTGAGATGCTTATATGAAATAGGTTTTAATCATGATAAGCTCGAACCCACATCAGAGAAGTGCGTCTTCATATAATACCCAAAGGAAACTGTTGGGTACACCTTCTATCCACAGATCTGAAGGCAAAACATTCGTTGTTAAGAATGGATCCTTTCTAGAGAAGGAGTTTCTCTCGAAAGAAGTGAGTGGGAGGAAAGTAAAGCTTGATAAGGTAATTTGTACCTTCTCCCAAATTGAAACTAGTTCATCACTGAAATCGAGTTCGATGAGGCCTACACCAATTAGTGAGGAAGCTAATGATGATGATCATGAAACTTGAGATCAAGTTACTACCGAACCTCGTAGGTCAACCAGAGTAAGATCCGCACTGCAGTGGGCGTTAATCCTATTCTCGAAGTCATGTTACTAAGACCATGATAAACCTACGAACTATGAGGAAGCGATGATGAGCCCAGATTCCGCCGAAATGGTTTCGGAGGCCATGAAATCTGAGATGGGATCCATGTATGAGAACAAAGTGCGGACTTTGGTGGAGTTGTTCATGATCGGCAAGCCATATTATATAAATGGATCTTCAAGAGGAAGACAGATGCTGATAGTAGTGTTACTATCTACAAAGCTCGACTTGTCACAAAAGGTTTTCGACAAGTTCAAGGTGTTGACTACAATGAGATTTTCTCAACTGTAGCGATGCTTAAGTCTGTCCGAATCATGTTAGCAATTGCCACATTTTATGAAATATGGCAAATGGATGTCAAAACTGCATTCCTTAATGGTTTTCTTAAAGGAGAGTTGTATATGATGCAACCGAAGGTTTTGTCAATCCTAAAGGTGCTAACAAAATGTGCAAGCTCCAATGATCCATCTATGGACTGGTGCAAGCATCTCAGAGTTGGAATATACGCTATGATAAGTTGATCAAAGCATATAGTTTTATCTGCACTTGCGGTGAAGCCTGTATTTACAATAAAGTGAGTGGGAGCACTACCGCCTTTTCGATAAATATATGTGAGTAACATATTGTTGATCGAAATGATGTAGAATTTTCCTACGGAAAGCATAAAGGAGTACTTGAAAGGAGTTCTTTAAAAGAAAGACCTCGGTAAAAGCTACTTACATATTGAGCATCAAGACCTATTGAGATAGATCAAGACGCTTGATAAGTTTTTTCAATAAGTACATACCTTGTCAAGATTTTTGAAGTAGTTCAAAATGGGCAGTCAAAGAAAAAAGTTCTTGCCTGTGTTGCAAAGGTGTGAAATTGAGTAAGACTCAAATCCGACCACGGCAAGAAAATAGAAAAGAGAATGAAAATCATTCCTATGCCTCGATCCATAGGTTCTATAAAGTATGCTATGCTATGTACCGCACTCTATTGTATACCTTGCTCTGAATTTGGTAAGGAGTACAATAGTGATCTAGGAGTAGATCATCGGACATTGGTCAAGAACATCCTTAGTGAGGACTAAGGAAATATTTCTCGATTATGAAGGTGATAAAAGAGGCCGTCAGAAGAGTTACATCGATGCAAGCTTTTACATCGATCCGGATGACTCTAAGTCTCAATCTGGATACATATTGAAAGTGGGAGCAATTAGCTAGAGTAGCTCCGTGCGAGCATTGTAGACATAGAATATTTGCAAAATACATACGGCTCACGAATGTGACAGACTGCTGACTAAGCTTCTCTCACGAGAAAAACATGATCACACCTCAGTACTCTTTGGGTATTAATCACATAGCTATGTGAACTAGATTATTGACTCTAGTAAACCCTTTGGGTGTTGGTCACATGACGATGTGAACTATGGGTGTTAATTATATACAGATATGAATATTGGTGTTAAATCACATGGCGATGTGAACTAGATTATTGACTCTAGTGCAAGTGGGAGACTTAAGGAAATATGCCCTAGAGGCAATAATAAAGTTATTATTTATTTCCTTATTTCATGATAAATTTTTATTATTCATGCTAGAATTGTATTAGCCGGAAACATAATACATGTGTGGATACATAGACAAACTTAATGTCACTAGTATGCCTCTACTTGACTAGCTCATTAATCAAAGATGGTTATGTTTCCTAACCATAGACATGTGTTGTCATTTGATTAACAGGATCACATCATTAGGAGAATGATGTGATTGACTTGACCCATTCCGTTAGCTTAGCACTTGATCGTTTAGTATGTTGCTATTGCTTTGTTCATGACTTATACATGTTCCTATGACTATGAGATTATGCAACTCCCGCTACTGGGAGGAACACTTTGTGTGCTACCAAACGTCACAACGTAACTGGGTGATTATAAAGGAGCTCTACTGGTGTCTCCGAAGGTACATGTTGGGTTGGCGTATTTCGAGATTAGGATTTGTCACTCCGATTGTCGGAGAGGTATCTCTGGGCCCTCTCGGTAATGCACATCATTATAAGCCTTGAAAGCAATGTAACTAATGAGTTAGTTACGGAATGATGCATTACATAACGAGTAAAGAGACTTGCCGGTAACGAGATTGAACTAGGTATTGAGATACCGACGATCGAATCTCGGGCAAGTAACAAACCAAAGACAAAGGGAACAACGAATGTTGTTATCCGGTTTGACCGATAAAGATCTACGAAGAATAAGTGGGGGCCAATATGGGCTTCCAGGTCCCTCAAGTGGTTATTGACCGGAAACGTGTCTTGGTCTTGTCTACATAGTTCTCGAACCCGTAGGGTCCGTGCAACGCTTAATGTTTAGATTGATGATATAATATTATATGAGTTATGTATGTTGGTAACGAATGTTGTTGAGTCCGGATGAGATCATGGACATGACGAGGGAACTCCGGAATGGTCCGGAGATAAAGTTTGATATTTGTGATAATAGTGTTTGATCTCCGGAAGGGTTCCGGAATTCACCGGAAGGGGTTCCGGATGTTTCCCGAAATGTTTGGGTGCAAGAACACGTTATTTGGGCCAAAGGGGAAAGCCCACAAGGTTTTCGGAAAGCGCAAAATAAAGTGTTGCGGAGTCTAGGGGCCAGTCGCCAGGGGGTCCAGACGTCGGGAACCCTGGTGTCTGGCCCTGGAGTCCGAGAAGGACTCTTGCCTTTCAGGTGAAACCGACTTTGTGGAGGCTTTTACTCCAAGTTTTGACCCCAAGGCTCAACATATAAATAGAGGGGTAGGTCTAGCACCAAAGACACATCAAGAAACACCAAGCCGTGTCTGCAACCCGTCCCCTCTAGTTTATCCTCTGTCATAGTTTCCGTAGTGCTTAAGCGAAGTCCTGCGGAGATTGTTCTTCACCAACACCGTCCACGACGCCGTCGTGCTGCGGAACTCATCTACTACTTCGCCCGCCTTCCTGGATCGAGAAGGCGAGGACGTCATCGAGCTGAACGTGTGCAGAACTCGGAGGTGCCATGCGTTCGGTACTTGGATCGGCCGGATCGTGTGTAACGCCCCGGATTCGATGCGCCAGGTGTCCGTCAGTTATTCGCCGTCGTTGCCATATCATGTGCTTGCATGTTGCACTTTGCCATGTCATCATCTGCATTTCATATCATGTCATCATGTGCATTTCATTTTGCATACGTGTCCGTCATGCATCCGGCATTTTCACCGTTGTCCGTTTGCAATCCGGCACTCCTATGTTCCCCGGCGCCTTTTGCCTCTTTTTAGGTATGTGGGTATTAAACTTTCTTGGAATGGCCCGAGGTTTGCCAAGCGGCCTTGGTATACCACCGGTGAACCGCTGTCAAGTTCGTGCCATTCGAGGTCGTTTGGTACTCCAGCGGTTAGCAAGATGGCAATAAAGCCTCTTTCGTGTGCAGCCCAACACCTCTTCCAAAGTGGCCCAAAACCCAGCAAACTCCCCTCCATGCTCTCGGTCGTTCGATCACGATCGCGTGGCCGAAAGCCGCTCCTCATTTGGACTCTCCTAGCTCCCTCTACCTATAAATATGTGCTCCCCTCCCGAAAATCACGGTACAAACCCGAGTCATCCCACTCCACGCGCCGCCGGACACTTCTTCCGCCGACGGACACGTCCGCCTCTTGTCGCCTCAGCCAATTCCGCCGCCACATCAGCTCGCCGCCGCTTTTCAACCAATCCCCCGCCGCCACGTCATCTCCGCGGCTCCTCTCTCTCTCTCCTCCGCCCGCGGCCATGAACCGGATCGGGCCCGCCCGCGCCGCCGCCGTCCGCCCGCCTGGGCCCGCGCCCAGCGCCGCTCGCTCGCTCCGGCGCCGGTCGCCGGCCTCCGCCGCCCGTCGCTGCGCCACCGCGCCTCGCCTTGCGTCGCCAGCGGCAGCCGCCCGCCGCCCGTTTCCTCCACGGCGCGCTGCTGGCCCGGCAGCCGCGCCTCCGCCCGCGCCTTCGGCGCCCTAATCGCCCTGCCGACGCCGTCCTCGCCGAAACTCCGCCGGCAGAAACTCGGCCGCTACTGCGTCGCTCGCGCCGCCTGCCGGAATCCGGCCGGATCCGGCCAGATCCGGCCCGGAGAGCCCCTCATCCGCCTCGCTCCGACCCCGCCGGCCGCCTCTCCGGTCTGCTTCCTCATCTCCGGCGAGTCTCTCCGGCGAGATCCGCGCTGCATCAAAATCCGTGCCGAGAGGTTGACTTTCTTGTCCCCCGAAATCCCCTAAGTCCTTTTCTGGCATTAATTTTGTTGCATGTTGATCGCATCATACCTCTGTGCATGTAACCCCGTTTCGTGCGTATAATATGTCAAAGTGTTCGCCTCGGCGTGTACATCATTCCTCTCCATTGCGTCATTTTCATTTGAGCTCATCTTGATGCCCGAAATGCTGTTAGAAGAGGGCTATGTGATGTTAGTTTCAGATTCTTATCAGAACATGCACTTTTGTCATTTTTGCCATGATTGATGTGTGCATCCTATGAACTTGAGTGCTACATGTGTTTTGTAATATGCCATGCCATCTTTACGGGGGTGCTTTCCATGTATTTGTTTGATCTATGTGGTGACTAGCACAAGCATGCAAAGTAACCTCCGTGATGTTGCTGATTTCTGTGACTTAGTGATTTCTGCCAAGTCTGAGTCTGTTATATTTTGTTGTCATGTAAACTTGCTGCTACCATAAGTTCTATGCATAATCTGGAGATGTTCACGAAGGATGTTTTGTTATTCATGTCTTGTTCTATCCATCCATTCCCCTGGTTGCATTTATAGCCTCTGGTAGCTTGTTGTTATCTTGCTCCAAAATTGCTAAATAATGTTGCTGTCAGCCTGTTAACATTATGTTCAGTTTTGCCATGTGTTTTGCTAGTGATCCGTGCACCCTATGACTATGATATTGCCATGCTTAGCTTCATATGTATGCCATTTTGCTGTTGGTTACCTTATCATGCCATGTGTTGCTCTGTGGTGAGTGATTCAAGCTCACCAACATGCCTACTTGTTATCTGTTTATGCCATGCTCCAGTTTTGCACCAAGTCTGAATCTGTTTATATTTTTGCTATATTCACATGCTTGCAACTGTATATTCTGATCCCTTTTGGCTTATGGTCACTAAGGTACTTTTGTTATATGCTTTGAGTAGATTCATGCTAAGCTCTAGTTGGACTTGATAGCTTGCTGTAACATGTTTTTTCATAGCTCTAAACATGTTAACCTGATGTTATTTCTGCCATGTCCTGTGAATTCTGTTATTATTTGCAATGTTGCCATGTCCTTTTGACCATGTTCTGGTGATTTCTGGAGATAGTTCAATGTTCATGTTTTGTCATGCTTTACCTGTACATCATGCTCATCCCTTTTGTTCTCATGTTGAGATGCTGTAGCATAGTGTTTTGGTGCTTGCATTATGCCTAGTTGCTGTTTTGGACAGATTGTTGCTATAACTTGTATAGGGTGTATGTGTTGAACCGTTGCTCCGTTTGAGTGTGCTCTATATGAAACTTGCTTGATTTTGCATGTAGTTTCATATTACCATGTTGCATCCTCGTTTTGAGGTGTTTGCTTGATGTTTGTATGCATTTTGCATCAATGCCATGCTTATCTTGTTTTGCTCATATCTTCTAGGCCGTAGCTCCGAATTAAATGAACTTTATATGTAACTTGACTAGAATTTCGTGTAGATCATCCTGGTGCATCTTAACTTGCTGTTTACCAACTTGAACATAAGGTTTATTCAGATCTGGACCAATTTCGAAATTTGCATATGAGGACTTAACGGAATTGTTATATGTTGTTCCCGACCTCATTTAAACTTGTTTTGATGTGTTGTTCTTGTTTGCATCCTCTCTTGCCATGAGTAGCTTCATGTAGCTTTGTCATGCATCATGCTTGGTTGTGCATCATGTCTTGTTCATGTGTGGTGTGTTTACTATGTTGTGTGCTTCTTCTTGTTAGTTCCTGCTTTCGCTATGCGATCGTGAGAGGATTCGTCTACTCTTGGTTCGGCTTCATCCGCTCATCTTCTTCATGGACTCGTTCTTCTTCCTAAGCGGGACTTCAGGCAAGATGACTGTCACCTTGGATCTCATTACTATCATTGCTATGCTAGTTGCTTCGTTTCTATCGCTGTGTCTGCGCTACCTATTACTGTTTATCAAGCCATCCCAAATTGCCATGTCAGCCTCTAACCTTTGTCACCCTTCCTAGCAAAACCGTTGTTTGGCTATGTTACCGCTTTGCTCAGCCCCTCTTATAGCATTGTTAGTTGCAGGTGAAGATGAAGTTTGTTCCTTGTTGGAACATGGAGATGTTGTTCCTGGTTGGGACATGTTTACTTGTTTGGATATCACAATATATCTTATTTAATTAATGCATCTATATACTTGGTAAAGGGTGGAAGGCTCGGCCTTATGCCTGGTGTTTTGTTCCACTCTTGCCGCCCTAGTTTCCGTCATATCGGTATTATGTTCCCGGATTTTGCGTCCCTAACGCGGTCGGGTGATTTATGGGACCGCCTTGACAGTTCGCTTTGAATAAGACTTTTCCAAAGAAGGCCCAACATTGGTTTTACCATTTGCCTCACCACCACCTACTTTTTCCCTTGGGAGTCGCTCTCTCGAGGGTCATCTTTATTTAGCCCCCCAGCCGATTGCTTCTCTAAGTGCTGGTTCGAAACGAATGACTGCAGGGCCACCTCGGGAAACTTCGGGTTTGGTTTTACTCGTAGGATGTCTCATCCGATGTTGCCCTGAGAACTAGATATGTGCAGCTCCTATCGGGATTGTCGGTAGCATCGGGCGGCTTTGTTGGTCTTGTTTTATTGCTGTCGAAATGTCTTGTAGCCGGATTTCGAGATCGATCGGGTCTTCCTGGAGAAGGAATATCCTTCGTTGATCGCGAGAGCTTATCATGGGCTAAGTTGGGACACCCCGCAGGTATAAACTTTCGAGAGCCGTGCCCGCGGTTATGTGGCAGATGGGAATTTGTTAATATCCGGTTGTAGTAAACTTGAAGCAAACTCTTCTAAAATACACCAACCGTAATGCGTAACTGCGTGAGTGTCTCTTTTTCGGGTTGATCGAGAGGAGAACACGGTTTCTGGGTTATGTTTGGCGTAAGTAGGAGTTCAGATATCACTTCTTGATCATTGCTAGCTTCACGACCAGTTTCCTTTGTTTCTCTTCTCGCTCTCATTTGCGATGTTAGCCACCATATATGCTTAGCCGCTCTTTTAACCTCACCACTTTACCCCTTCCTTTCCCATTAAGCTTTGCTAGTCTTGATACCCATGTTTATGGGATTGCTGAGTCCTCGTGGCTCACAGATTACTACACCACCAGGTACAGGTTTGCGTTGATCATGACGTGAGAGCGATGTTGCTTGTTTTGGAGTTCTTCTTCTCGCTTCTTCTTGATCGGGGATAGGTTCCGGTCGGCAGCACAGGCTAGCAGGGTGGATGTCGTTTGAGCCTCTGTTTATGTTTCATCCGTAGTCGGATGTTGTTCTTGTATATGATGTTGATGTATTCTTGTGGCATTTGTGCCTTATGTATGTATCCCTACCTATTATGTAATGTTGATGTAATGATATCCACCTTTGCAAAAGCGTTTCAATATCTGGGTCTATCCTTGGTGGGACCTTGAGTTCCTTTTGGATAGGGTCGCATATTGGGCGTGACAAGTTGGTATCAGAGCCTCGACCGACCCTAGGAGCCCCTTGATTGATCGTGTAGTTTGGCCGCAGTTGAGTCTAGAATAAAACTTTTCGGAGTCTAGTTATATCAGAGAGTAGGAATTCTTTTTACTCCTCAGCCCCTTGGTCGCTCTGGTAAGGAATCTTGACGTAGGTGTTTGAACTACTCCTCTTCCCCTTCAAAATTTTCTTTAGGATCACGTGGTTAGTCTTTCGTTCGTTGGGTCTCAGCTCTTTTGATCCGGTGCATTTCTCGGCAAGTCGACTCGAGCCTCTTCATCGTTGTCAAGTTCAATCCTCAGTTGTCCTTGTTTTTCCCGCCCGCCCTCCCTTCTTCTTCTCGGAACCGGAGTCCGCTATTGAGTATCCTTCTACTCGTGCGAAGTCTTTGTTTTCTCTCCTCAATGATTTCAACCGGTGTTTTCTCTTCAGATATTCGTCGATTTCCACTTCCAAGTTGCCTTTGTTTTTCCCGCCTCCACCCTCTTCTTCCCGGAGTATGTCTCTCTCTCGACCATCTATCTCATTCGTGTGGAGCCTCTTCGCCTTTCCTCAATTATTTCAACCGTGAAGTCTCGTCTCCTTCGTCATTCTTCATCTCTTTCTTTTCCGGTGGATTCAATTCAAGTTTTTCGAGTTGATCACATTCTTTTCCTTGGTTAAAGTGTTTTCCCTGCTCGTTCGCCTCTCTCCAGTTTATCATTCCGGAGTTCCGAAGACATCTCAGGAGATTCGTCTGTGTTCCAATTAATTCGAGGTTGTCACCTCAGTCAAATATTTCAATTATTCCGGTGCATCATCTATCTGTTCATCAATCCTTTCCAACGGTGTTTTCTTTTAGTGGGCCCTAACCCACAGGTCTTTTCCCAGGATCTTACCTGACTCTTCTGATTTTCCCGGAGTTATTCCCAATTCTTTTCAAGTGTGACGTAAGAATGAATTTCATCAGTCACATGCCTTTTCCAAGATCGATTTCAAATCATTTCATTGTTGGCTCAACCTATCTGTTTTTCATTCTACCGGAGTATCTCAACAATTTTGGTGGTGTTTATCGTCGTTCTTGAAGACCGAAGTAGAGTTTCTCTTAAATCTTGTCCGTTCCCCCGGAGATTCATGGTGCTAGCTCGATGTTATCCTATCTAGTTGTTTCCAGTTGTGCAATTCTTTTCATCCATCCGGAGTATTTCAGGAGTTGTTTTTGCCATCTCGATCATCCGGAGGCCATCTTTTCGGAAGATTTCTTCGTTCTAAGTTTTCAGATTCGTTCTCCAATTATTCTATATCTGTGCCCTTTCTTTCGTCTCAATATTCTTCCGGTGCTTCGTTCCAGCATTAAGTCAATCAGTTCGCGATCTCTTCGTTCTCTTGTCTCATATTTTACCTCCATTATCTTCGTGGTTTCTAATTCTTTCCGGCGATTCGTTCTCTTCTCTTCGTTCATTTTCATTTCTAACGGTGGTTCGTTCAAGATTCTTTTTCTTTGATTATCATATTAATCCATTCGTTCTTTCCAATCCTACCGGTGGTTCATGAAGACCTTCTCAAGTTTGCGATATGTCACTTCTCAATCCTTTTCATCAAGAATAAGTAGTATGCAAATCCATTGCTCGTCATCAATTTAATTTGATGAAGGATAAGCATACAATAAATCTTATTCTTATTTCATCCAAGTGATTAATCTTTTCCTTCAGAGTTTGTTCTTGATGAATAAATTCTAGATCCAAGTGTTTTCACCTTTTCTTTTCCAGAGTTCAAATTTTCTCGGCCATTTCGTCGGAACGTCCATCTAAATAATCGCAAGGCTCATCTTATTCTTTCTTCCTTCGTTCTATCTCATCATCCTTTTTGTCACCGGAGTTCTTCATGGTGGCTCGTCATGATTTAATTCATTCTTCAAGAGTTCATCAAGATTTTGTTGGCGGAGTTCAAGTATCTTTTCTTCTCGCGTCTCGAAGTGCAATTAATTCTCCGTATTCTTACGAAGTGGAGTTTTGCATCTCTTCGTTCTTCTCAGCTATTCAATCTTTTTCCGCTTGTGGTCGGTTATCACCTCATAATTTTGAGATGTTTTCCATAAGTCCACATCAAGCTTATTCTTTCGTTGTTGATTTTCTCAGCAACTTCAGACTCAATCCTTCCTTCTAAGTTCTTTTCAATTCTTTCAATTCTTTCGGAGGCATTACGTGGCTTATGTCGTCAAGTATCATTCCATCCTCTCTAGCTCGTGTTCTATTCTTTCCTTATTCAGCCGGAGTGCTGCTTAAATCCTTTCAGTCTTATCCGTTTCTTTTCTCATTCTAACTACTCCGGTTAGAACGAGTGCTTTCATAGTCTATCCGATTCCGTGAGCTTTCGATTCTCGCCATTCTCGCCGTTCCTCTCTTCTTCTCGAGTGCTCTCGATTCATTGCTTCTTCTCTTGAGTTCTTGTTTCTCCTCATCCTTTTTCCCTGCCGTCTCGGTCCTAAGATCTCGGGACGAGATCTCTTGTTAGTGGAGGAGTGTTGTAACGCCCCGGATTCGATGCGCCAGGTGTGCGTTAGTTATTCGCCGTCGTTCCCATATCATGTGCTTGCGTGTTGCACTTTGCCATGTCATCATCTGCATTTCATATCATGTCATCATGTGCATTTCATTTTGCATACGTGTCCGTCGCATGCATCCGAGCATTTTCACCGTTGTCCGTTTTGCAATCCGGCACTCCTATGTTCCCCGGCGCCCCCTTTTGCCTCTTTTCGTGTGTGGGTATTAAACTTTCTCGGAATGGCCCGAGGTTTGCCAAGCGGCCTTGGTATACCACCGGTAGACCGCCTGTCAAGTTTCGTGCCATTCGGAGGTCGTTTGGTACTCCAACGGTTAACCGGGTAACCGTAAAGCCTCTTTCGTGTGCAGCCCAACACCCCTTCCAAAGTGGCCCAAAACCCAGCAAACTCCCCTCCATGCTCTCGGTCGTTCGATCACGATCGCGTGGCCGAAAGCCGCTCCTCATTTGGACTCTCCTAGCTCCCTCTACCTATATATATGTGCTCCTCCGAAAATCGCGGTACAAACCCCGAGTCATCCCTCTTCGCCACCGACACTTCTTCACCGACGGACACGTCCGCCCGTCGCTTAGCCAATCCCCCGCCGCCACATCAGCTCCGCCGCCGCCTTCAACCAATCCCGCCGCCACGTCATCTCCGCATGGCTCCTCTCTCTCCTCCACTTGTGGCCGGATCGAACCCGCCTGCCGCCGCTGCCGCCGTCCGCTTGCCTGAGGCATGCGCCCGCGCCCCGCCCTCGCTCCGCTCCGCCGCCGATTCGCCCGGCCTGCGCCGTCGGCTGCCAGAAGCCACCGCGCCTCGCCTTGTCTTGCAAGGCCACGCCAGAACCACCGCCGCTTGCTTTCCTCCACTGCGCGCGCTCTGCAAGGCTCCCGGCCGCGCCTCGCCAGCGCCGGCTGGCGCTTGATCGCCCATGCCGTCCTCCGCTGAAGCTCCGCCGCCCGGCGGAAACTCACTCGGCCGCCTGCGTCGCTCATGGCCGCCGGATCCCGTGGGATCGCCAGATCCGCCCGGAGAGCCCCTCATCCGCCTCGCTCGACCTCGCCGCCTCTCCGGTCTGCTTCCTCATCTCCGGCGAGTCTCTCCGGCGAGATCCGCTCTGCATCAAAATCCGTGCCGAGAGGTTGACTTTCCTGTCCCCCGAAATCCCCCAAGTCCTTTTCTGGCATTAATTTTGTTGCATGTTCATCGCATCATAACTCTGTTCATGTATACCCGTTTCGTGCGTATAATATGTCAAAGTGTTCGCCTCGGCGAGTACATCATTTCATTCCATTGCGTCATTTTCATTTGAGCTCATCTTGATGCCCGAAATGCTGTTAGAAAAGGGCTATGTGATGTTAGTTTCAGATTCTTATCAGAACATGCACTTTTTTCATTTTTTGCCATGATTGATCTGTGCATCCTATGAACTTGAGTGCTACATGTGTTTTGTAATATGGCATGCCGTCTTTACGGGGGTGCTTGCCATGTATTTTTGTGATCTATGTGGTGACTAGCACAAGCATGCAAAGTAGCCTCCGTGATGTTGCTGATTTCTGTGACTTCGTGATTTCTGTCAAGTCTGTCTGTTATATTTTGTTGCCATGTAAACTTGCTACTACCACGCGTTCTGTGCATAATCTGGAGATGTTCACTAAGGATGTTTTGGTACTAATGTCTTGTTCTATCCATACATGCCCCTGGTTGCATTTATAGCCTCCTGTAGATTGTTGTTATCTTGCTCCAATGTTGCTAAATAATGTTGCTGTCAGCCTGTTAACATTATGTTCAGTTTTGCCATGTGTTTTGCTAGTGATCCATGCACCCTATGACTATGATATTGCCATGCTTAGCTTCATATGTATGCTATCTTGCTGTTGGTTACCTTCTCATGCCATGTGCTGCTCTGCTGTGAGTGATTCAAGCTCACCAACATGCCTACTTGTTATCTGTTTATGCCATGCTCCAGTTTTGCACCAAGTCTGAATCTGTTTATATTTTTGCTATATTCACATGCTTGCAACTGTATATTCTGATCTCTTTTGGCTTATGGTCACTAAGGGACTTTTATTATATGCTTTGATTAGATTCATTCCGTGCTCTATTTTGACTTGATAGCTTGCTGTAACATGTTGTTTCCTAGCTCTAAACATATTAACCTGATGTTATTTCTGCCATGTCCTGTGAATTCTGCCAAGTCTGTGAACCTGTTATTATTTGCAATCTTGCCATGTCCTTTTGATCATATTCTAGTGATTTCTGGAGATAGCTCATTGTTCATGTTTTGTCATGCTTTACCTGTACATCATGCTCATGCCTTTTGTTATCATGTTGAGATGCTGTAGCATAGTGTTTTGGTGCTTGCATTATGCCTATTTGCTGTTTTGGACAGATTGTTGCTATAACTTGTATAGGGTGTATGTGTTGAACCGTTGCTCGCTTTTGAGTGTGCTCTATATGAAACTTGCTTGATTTTGCATGTAGTTTCATATTACCATGTTGCATCCTTGTTTTGAGGTGTTTGCTTGATGTTGGTATGCATTTTGCATCAATGCCATGCTTATCTTGTTTTGCTCATATCTTCTAGGCCAGAGTCTCAATTAAATGAACTTCATATGTAACTTGACTAGAATTTCGTAGATCATCGTGGTGCATCTTAACTTGCTGTTTAACAACTTGAACATAAGTTTTATTCAGATCTGGACCAATTTCGAAATTTGCATATGAGGACTTCACCGAATTGTTATATGTTGTTCCGGCCTCATTTAAACTTGTTTTGATGTGTTGTTCTTGTTTGCATCCTCTCTTGCCATGAGTAGCTTCATGTAGCTTTGTCATGCATCATGCTTGGTTGTGCATCATGTCTTGTTCATGTGTGGTGTGTTTACTATGTTGTGTGCTTCTTCTTGTTAGTTCCCGTTTCGTTGCGATCGTGAGGATTCGTTCGTCTACTCTTGGTTCGGCTTCATCCGTTCATCTTCTTCATGGACTCGTTCTTCTTCCTAGCGGGACTTCAGGCAAGATGACCGTCACCTTGGATCTCATTACTATCATTGCTATGCTAGTTGCTTCGTTCTATCGCTATGCTGCGCTAGCTATTACCTGTTTATCAAGACATCCCAAATTGCCATGTCAGCCTCTAACCTTTGTCACCCTTCCCAGCAAACCCTTGTTTGGCTATGTTACCGCTTTGCTCAGCCCTCTTATAGCATTGTTAGTTGCAGGTGAAGATGAAGTTTGTTCCTTGTTGGAACATGGAGATGTTGTTCCTGGTTGGAACATGTTTACTTGTTGGGATATCACAATATATCTTATTTAATTAATGCATATATATACTTGGTAAAGGGTGGAAGGCTCGGCCTTATGCAGTGTTTTGTTCCACTCTTGCCGCCTAGTTTCCGTCATATCGGTATTATGTTCCCGGATTTTGCGTCCCTACGCGGTCGGGTGATTTATGGGACCCCTTTGATTTCGCTTTGAATAAGACTTTTTCCAAAGAAGGCCCAACATTGGTTTTACCATTTGCCTCACCACCACCTACTTTTCCCTTGGGAGTCGCTCTCTCGAGGGTCATCTTTATTTAGCCCCCGGGCCAAGCTTCTCTAAGTGCTGGTTCGAAGCAGCAGATCATGGGCCACCTCGGGAAACTTCGGGGTTTGGTTTTACTCGTAGGATGTCTCATCCGGTGTTGCCGAGAACGAGATATGTGCAGCTCCTATCGGGATTGTGGCGCATCGGGCGGCTTCTGCTGGTCTTGTTTTATTGCTGTCGAAATGTCTTGTAGCCGGATTCCGAGACTGATCGGGTCTTCCGGGAGAAGGAATATCCTTCGTTGATCGCGAGAGCTTATCATGGGCTAAGTTGGGACACCCTGCAGGGTATAAACTTTTCGAGAGCCGTGCATGCGTTATGTGGCAGATGGGAATTTGTTAATATCCGGTTGTAGTAAACTTGAAGCAAACTCTTCTAAAATACACCAACCGTATGCGTAATCGTGAGTGTCTCTTTTCGGGGTTGATCGAGAGGAGAACACGGTTTCTGGGTTATGTTTGACGTAAGTAGGAGTTCAGGATCACTTCTTGATCATTGCTAGCTTCACGACCGTTCCTTTGTTTCTCTTCTGGCTCTCATTTGCGTATGTTAGCCACCATATATGCTTAGCCGATGCTGCAACCTCACCACTTTACCCCTTCCTTTCCCATTAAGCTTTGCTAGTCTTGATACCCATGGTTATGGGATTGCTGAGTCCTCGTGGCTCACAGATTACTACACCACCAGGTACAGGTTTGCGTTGATCATGACGTGAGAGCGATGTTGCTTGTTTTGGAGTTCTTCTTCTGCTTCTTCTTCGATCAGGGGATAGGTTCGAATTACGCAGCCCTGGGCTAGCAGGGGTGGATGTCGTTTGAGCCTCTGTTTATGTTTCATCCGTAGTCGGATGTTGTTCTTGTATATGATGTTGATGTATTCTTGTGGCATTTGTGCCTTATGTATGTATCCCTACCTATTATGTAATGTTGATGTAATGATATCCACCTTGCAAAAGCGTTTCAATATGCGGGTCTATCCTTGGTGGGACCTTCGAGTTCCTTTTGGATAGGGTCGCATATTGGGCGTGACATCGTGAAGACGTACGACTACATCAACCGCGTTGTTAAACGCTTCCCTTAGCGATCTTCAAGGGTATGAAGATACACTCCCCCTCTCGTTGTTATGCATCACCATGATCTTGCGTGTGCGTAGGAATTTTTTTTGAAATTACTACGTTCCCCAACAGGAGCCAATATGGGCATCTAGGTTCCGCTATTGGTTATTGACCAGAGAGATGTCTCGGTCATGTCTACATAGTTCTCGAACCCGTAGGGTCCACACGCTTAACGTTCATTGACGATATAGTATTTATGAGTTATGTATGTTGGTAACCGAATGTTGTTCGGAGTTCCGGATAAGATCAAGGACATAACGAGGAACTCCGGATTGATATATGGGATAATAGTGTTTGGTCTCCGGAAGGGTTCCGGAATTCATCGGAAGGGGTTCCCGATGTTTCCCGAAATGTTTGGGTATGAGAACACTTTATTTGGGCCAAAGGGAAAGCCCACGAGGCTTTTTGGAAAGTGCAAAAGGAAGTTTTATAGGAGACAAGAGGCTAGATGCCAGGAACCCTGGCGTCTAGGGGGTGGACGCCGGGAACCCTGGCGTCTAGCCTTGGAGTCCGAGAAGGACTCTTGCCTTTCGGGCAAAACCGACTTTGAGGAGCCTTTTACTCCAAGTTTCGACCCCAGGGCTCAATATATAAATAGAGGGGTAGGGCTAGCACCCAAGAGAGATCAAGAAACACCAAGCCGAGTGCCAGCAACCCTGTCCCCTCTAGTTTATCCTCCGTCATAGTTTTCGTAGTGCTTAGGCGAAGCCCTGCGGAGATTGTTCTTCACCAACACCGTCACCACGCCGTCGTGCAGCCGGAACTCATCTACTACTTCGCCCCTCTTGCTGTATCAAGAAGGCGAGGACGTCATCGAGTTGAACGTGTGCTGAACACGGAGGTGCCGTACGTTCTGTACTTGATCGGGATGGATCGTGAAGGTGTACGACTACATCAACCGCGTTGATAAAATGTTTCCGCTTATGGTCTACGAGGGTACGTAGACAACACTCTTCCCTCTCGTTGCTATGCATCACCATGATCTTGCGTAATGCGTGGGATTTTTTTTTGAAATTACATGTTCCCAACAAAGTGGCATCCGAGCCAAAGGTTTATGCGTAGATGTTATATGCACGAGTAGAACACAAGTAAGTTGTGGGCGATACAAGTCATAATCGCTTACCAGCATGTCATACTTTGTTTCGGGCGGTATTGTTGGATGAAGCGCCCAGACCTACATTACGCCAGACGCTTCGCCGAGACCTGGTTCTACCGACGTGCTTTGCACATAGGTGGTCGGAGGGTGTCGGTTCTCCAACTTTAGTTGAAGCCGAGTATGGCTACGCCCGGTCCTTGAGAAGGGTAAAAAGCTTGACACTAACTTGACGAACTATCGTTGTGGTTTTGATGCGTAGGTAAGAACGGTTCTTGCTCAGCCCGTAGCAGCCACGTAAAACTTGCAAAACAAAGTAGAGGACGTCTAACTTGTTTTTTGTAGGGCATCTTGTGATGTGATATGGTCAAAACATGATGCTATATTTTATAGTATGAGATGATCATGTTTTCTAACGAGTTATCGACAATGGCAGGAGCCATATGGTTGTCACTTTATTGTATGCAATGCAATCGCCTATAATTGCTTTACTTTATCACTAAGCGGTAGCGATAGTTGTAGAAGCAATAGTTGGCGAGACGACAACGATGCTCTGACGGAGATCAAGGTGTCACGCCCGGTGGCGATGGTGATCATGACGGTGCTTCGGAGATGGAGATCACAAGCACAAGATGATGATGGCCATATCATATCACTTATATTGATTGCATGTGATGTTTATCTTTTATGCATCTTATTTTGCTTAGATCGATGGTAGCATTATAAGATGATCTCTCACTAAATTTCAATGTATAAGTGTGCTCCCTGAGTATGTGCTACCTCTTGAGCACTGCATTGGTTTTCCGTTGAAGAGGAAAGGGTGATGCAGTATAGTAGCGTAAGTATTTCCCTCAGTTTTTGAGAACCAAGGTATCAATCCAGTAGGAGATCACGCACAAGTCCCACGCACCTACACAAACAAATAAGAACCTACGCAACCAACGTGATAAAGGGTTGTCAATCCCTTCACGGTCACTTCTCATTTAGAGTGAGATCTGATACAAATGATAAGCTAATATTTTTGGTATTTTTATGATAAAGATGCAAAGTAAAATAAACGGCAATAAAAATAGCTAAGTGCTGGAAGATTAATATGATGGAAAATAGACCCGGGGGCCATAGGTTTCACTAGTGGCTTCTCTCAAGAGCATAAGTATTACGGTGGGTAAATGAATTACTGTCGAGCAATTGATAGAATTGAGCATAGTTATGAGAATATCTAGGTATGATCATGTATATAGGCATCACGTCCGTGACAAGTAGACCGACTCCTGCCTGCATCTAATACTATTACTCCACACATTGACCGCTATCCAGCATGCATCTAGAGTATTAAGTTCATAAGAACAGAGTAATGCTTTAAGTAAGATGACATGATGTAGAGGGATAAACTCATGCAATATGATATAAACCCCATCTTTTTATCCTCGATGGCAACAATACAATACGTGCCTTGCTACCCCTGCTGTCACTGGGAAAGGACACCGCAAGATTGAACCCAAAGCTAAGCACTTCTCCCATTGCAAGAAAGATCAATCTAGTAGGCCAAACCAAACTGATAATTAGAAGAGACTTGCAAAGATAACCAATCATACATAAAAGAATTCAGAGGAGATTCAAATATTATTCATAGATAATCTTGATCATAAACCCACAATTCATCGGATCTCGACAAACACACCGCATAAAGAAGATTACATCGAATAGATCTCCAAGAAGATCGAGGAGAACATTGTATTGAGATCCAAAGAGAGAGAAGAAGCCATCTAGCTAATAACTATGGACCCGAAGGTCTGAGGTAAACTACTCACACATCATCGGAGAGGCTATGGTGTCGATGTAGAAGCCCTGCGTGATCAATGCCTACTCCGGCGGAGCGCTGGAAAAGGCCCCAAGATGGGACCTCACGGTATAGAAGGTTGCGGCAGTGGAAATAGTGTTTTGGCTCCGTATCTGATGTTTTCAGGGTATATGGGTATATATAGGAGGAAGAAGTACGTCGGTGGTGAAGGAAATATGCCCTAGAGGCAATAATAAAGTTATTATTTATTTCCTTATTTCATGATAAATGTTTATTATTCATGCTAGAATTGTATTAACCGGAAACATGATACATGTGTGAATACATAGACAAACGGAGTGTCAGTAGTATGCCTCTACTTGACTAGCTCGTTAATCAAAGATGGTTATGTTCCTGGCCATAGACATGAGTTGTCATTTGATTAACGGGCATCATTAGGAGAATGATGTGATTGACTTGACCCATTCCGTTAGCTTAGCACTTGATCATTTAGTATGTTGCTATTGCTTTCTTCATGACTTATACATGTTCCTATGACTGTGAGATTATGCAACTTCACATTTCTGGGAGGAACACTTTGTGTGCTACCAAACGTCACAACGTAACTGGGTGATTATAAAGGTGCTCTACAGGTGTCTCCAAAGGTACTTGTTGGATTGGCGTATTTCGAGATTAGGGTTTGTCACTCCGTTTGTCGAAGAGGTAACTCTGGGCCCACTCGGTAATGCACATCACTATAAGCCTTGCAAGCATTGTAACTAATGAGTTAGTTGCGAGATGATGTATTACGGAACAAGTAAAGAGACTTGCCGGTAACGAGATTGAACTAGGTATTGAGATACCAACAATCGAATCTCGGGCAAGTAACATACCGATGACAAAGGGAACAACATATGTTGTTATCGCGGTTTTGACCGATAAGGATCTTAGTAGAATATGTAAAGACCAATATGAGCATCTGATTCCACTATTGGTTATTGACCGAGAGCGTGTCTCAGTCATGTCTACATTGTTCTCGAACCCGTAGGGTCCCATGCGTTTAAAGTTTCGGTGGCGATTGTATTATGAGTTTTTGTGTTTTGATGTACCAAAGGTTGTTCGAAGTCCCGGTTGTGATCACGAACGTGACGAGGAGTCTCTGAATGGTCGAGACGTAAAGATCGATATATTGGACGACTTTGTTCGGACACCGGAATGGTTTCGGGGAGTTTCGGACATATACCGGAGTAGGGGCGGGGGGGGGTGTTACCGGAACCCCCCGGGGAGTTTAATGGGCCAAGATGGGCCTTAGTGGAGAAGATGAGGCAGCTAGGGCTGGCGCGCCCTCCTCTAGTCCGAATTGGACAAGGAGGCGGCGCCCTTTCCTTCCCCTCTCTCCTTCCCTTCCTCTCCCCACTACAGGAAACAAGTAATTTGCCGTCTGTGGATTACAGACGGCGAAGACCTAAATCTAGACGGCAAAGATTTTGCCGTCAGAAAGCAGATAGCAAACTCAGACGGTAAACATAAGTCGGCAAAGAATACTTTGTCGTCAGCATTTCATCGGACAGACGGCAAAGACTTTCTTTGTCACTTCATCTGCTTATTTGTCGACTGATAAATCACATACGGCAAAGAAAGGTACTTTTGCCGTCAGCCAGACTCCATCTTTGTCGTCAGCTATTCGCACATTTGCCGTCAGCCTCGTATATCACATACGGCAAAGAAAGGGGTCAATTTTTTTTAAAAAACATAGCATCCCAATGATGCGGCCAACGCATGCAATGCACTGCCTACATTTTCTCTTATTTTTATAAGAGGGAAAGGCCCAGCCGTGTTTATTTCCTTTCATTCAATGTTAGTCCAGTACAAAATGCAAACATGATCCCGAAAAAACTAATGTTACAGAATAGTCCTGAAAATTAACACAAAGGACCCTAAAAAGTAAAAGTAAAAAATCAATCGGGTCCTTCGTCTCCACTGTAGTGCTCTGTTCACCCCGGCGCCCGGCCCCGACGCTCACGGCACCGGTCCGCCGTGCTCCGCTCGCTGCACCGTCGTCCGACCCTGCTCAGGCCAGCCTCTGGCCAGCCCGCTGAGGCCCGGCTTCGCTCCCGGTCTTTGCGAGGAAACCTGGAGGGAGGTCGGGGATGGGCGGTGCTCGATCACCGGCGGCAGTCTTCTTTGGCCCGCACCCTCTGAGCCGACCGGCCCATGAAGCTCTCTCCCGGTGCCCTTGAGGAGGCACGCCCAGGTGGTCGAGGATGGGCGGCGCTAAACCGGCGAACCTCGCAAAGGCCGGAGCTCCAGGCTGCTCTAAGCGGCGAAACTCACGAGCTTCGGGGTGTGGGGCCAGCCGACAGGCTCGGTCTTGTGGCCGGAGGAGCTAGGAAGTGCGGATGGCAGCGGGTGAGGGCAGGCTCGCGGTGGAGCTTCACACGGCGCTGGCGAGGTGGCGGACGGACGAGCGGAAGGAAGAATGCTGAGCGCCGCGGCAGACGGTCGGACGGGCTCGCGAGCGTCGGCCGTAGTGTGTGGCTCCTCAGGGACGGACGGGCGCTGGGCTCAGTTTGCAGCTTCATGCAGGCGGGCATTGGCGTGGCGTGCGATGTGGCTTTCGAGGAAGGAAGGATGAGGGGCCGGGGCGGGAAAGGCGTGCGAGATGGAGAGAGGAGGGAGCACGGGGGAGAAGGAGATGGGACTGGGAGTCGTGACTCGTGGGTGGGGGCGTGGGGCAGGTACGGTCGTGGCGTCGTGGGTGGGGGCATGCGTAGGGGCGCGTGCATCATGGCGGTCGGTGGGAGCGTGCGTCCGATGGCTCAGAGTGGGTGGGATATGCGTCTAGGATGTTGCCAAGTCATCGATCCGTGTGATCGATCCGCGTGGTGTGCTTCTTCTTTGCCGTCTGTGAAACAAAATACAAACGGCAAAGAGGTCACTTTGCCGTCTGCCAAAAAAACACAAACGGCAAAGATTTTTTGCTGTCTGCCGAAACAAACACATACGACAAAGGTTATTTGCCGTCTGTGATTTTTATTGCAGACGGCAAAGTGAGCTCTTTGTCGTCTGTGATTTTCTCAGCAGACGGCAAAGTTTATTCTGCCGTCAGTTTTTCTTTACCGTCTGCTAATGACGGCAAACCCTTTCTTTGTCGTCTGCCCGACGAAAAGCTGACGGCAAATATGCCTCCTGACGGCAAATTAGCTGTTTCCCGTAGTGAGGGGGGCACCTCTAGACACAACAATTGATCTCTTGATCTTTTAGCCGTGTGCGGTGCCCCCCTCCACCATATTCCACGTCGATCATATCGTAGCGGTGCTTAGGCGAAGCCCTGCGTCGGTAGCATCATCATCATTGTCATCACACCGTCGTGTTGACAGAACTCTCCCATGAAGCTCTGCTGGATTGGAGTTCGTGGGACGTCATCGAGCTGAACGTATTCTGAACTCGGAGGTGCCGTATGTTCGGTACTTGGATCGGTCGGATCGTGAAGACGTACGACTACATCAACCGTGTTGTGCTAACGCTTCCGCTTTCGATCTACGAGGGTAAGTGGACAACACTCTCCCCTCTCGTTGCTATGCATCACCATGATCCTGTGTGTGTGTAGCGACCAGACCTCAAACAATCTGATCTCTGTGATCAGTGTCATCCACTGGATCGATGTCACGACACCACCACGATTACTCGGAGGATTTATAACAGAGTAGCAATCACACACTTATTACAACCGAATGTCTCAAGAGAGAACTTATTAAAATAAATATGGCTTAAGGCCATCTAAATACGATAACAGTGGAAGGCTTGGAAGAATAAGTGAGTCCATCAACTCCAACGGCATCACTGAGTATAGAACCACGACCTAAAAGCACCTTACAAATGAAGTGCGAAAAGTCTGCAACATGAAACGTTGCAGCGAAAACGGTCGACACATGGAATATCTTTGGCAATGTAACACATAGAGAAATAATGGAATTAATAGCCTATACTACATGCATATTTGGCTGGTGGAAGGCCCTATGGTTCTGATTTTTGCTTGAAAAGCCAATTTTCCCTCTTTGCCAAAGGAATAAATTTATTAACTATCATGGTAGTTGTGAAACATTGAGAATGGTTGACAGCATTCTCAATCCCAATTAAAAGTACTCATTAAAACCCAACAATATTAATTAGAAGTAACATGATGAGATTCACATGATATCCAAGTACTAGATACTCAAGATGTCCATAACTGGGGACACGGCTAATCATGATTAGTTTATACACTCTGAGAGTTTTGCGCACTTTTCCCCACAAGACTCGATCGCCTCAGATTGGATTTCTACTTTTCTACATGATGTTTGAGAAAGCGGATGGCCAAGAGACATAGTCTTCGAGCGCTAGCACCTTACATGTGGGTACACGGTACACCTACTTTCCCCTACATCTGCTAGTCTACCCGTAAGAGTTCGCACAAATTAATCAACTATGCGAGCCCATAATGGCTTGTGGCTGCACCGCGTAAGTTTCTAGTTTGAATAAACTCATGATCCCTTTGGGCACGGGTGGCGGTCCAGAAGAAATACAGACAAGTCCCGATAGAAACCAGGTGCCTCAATCCACCCAGGATGTGTGTTTAAGTTGCCACCTTAAATAAACCATTAATTAACAATCTCACATCGCATGGATACACTCGCCCAATCCACGTCTACTAGCATAGCATGGCATAAGCAAGCGTAGAAGTAACTCCCAAGGGTTTGAAAATAAAAGCAGGTAATAGGTACTACCTCAACTACTTCCCATCCCACAATATAATTAGATCCTAGTCAATGCAATGTTTGAGGATAGATCTAATGCATAAAAGCTGGGTAGTAGGAAAGGTATGATCAAAGTGTTACTTGCCTTCTTGATGATCCATGAAACCTAGAGACTCGAAGTAACGGTAGCGCACTCAAGGTATTCTATCGCGGACAAACAAACAAGCATACAATAAGTACTCATCTAATGCACAGGTAAAACTCAAATAGATCTAACCAGATTGTTAAACTTAAGAACTCCGGTTTGCAAAAGAATCAAATCAAGCGAAACGAAAAGTCAAGCGGCGGAAGAAAACAGCTTCTGTTTTACTAGTCTGGATCTAAGTCAAATTTTACAGAAACAAAAACTTGTTTAAGTTGATTATTTGGAAAGAGGGTTTGAGGCGAAACTCCGAGGCGCTTGAATCGCCTTGATTCCGATAAGCAATGAAAAGTTATACTAAAAGCGAAAATCGAATCCGGAATCGCGATCGGAAAAATCGCTTATTAAATCCTAGAAAAAGAAAAAAACGACGAACAGATTCGAATAAAAAAAATAAAAAAATAAAAAAAACAGAAGAAAACCGATCGTTTTTTAAAAAAAAGAAAAAAAACTGCGCCCAGAAATCAAAAGGCGTGGCGAACCTCGATTCGGCGTCAACTCCCAGGCCAGGTGGGTCAAGGCTGGCTCGGGTGGGTGGGGCTCGGGGTGGCCGCTATTTAAAAGGCGCCCCGGCGGAGTCCCGTTAGATGCGGCCCGTAAAGCGGTCTTGCCGTTTTTAATAAAACATTACTGTGAAAGAAAATCAAAAAAAGTACTAAAGCGGACTCCAAAAATCCCGAAATAAAATTTCCCCGGTTTCTAAAATCAAAGCGGATTTAATGAACATTTATTTGGGGCCTAAATGCAATTTTAAAACGCACATTTTTCCTAAATTCAAATAAAAGGCAAAAACTCCAAAATAAAATCTTATTTTATTTTATTTTTATATCTTCATTATTTCTTTATTTTGTGTAAGTAATTTTATTCCCTCTCTCATATTTTTGTACTAGAAATAATTGAAGATAAAATAAATAAAATCAATGATCCTATTTTCAAAATTTGAGAAAACTCAAATATGAAAATAATTAAAATCTAACTCTCCGTGGGTCCTTGAGTTGTGTAGAATTTTTCTAGGATCGAGCAAAATGCAATAAAAATATGATATGCATGATGCTCTATGTATAACATTCCAAATTGGAAAGTTGGGATGTTACAAACCTACCCCCTTAAGATGAATCTCGCCCTCGAGATTCGGGTTGGCTAGAAAATAGGTGAGGGTGGTCTTTAAGCAAATCTTCCTCTCGTTCCCAGGTGGCTTCATCCTCAGTGTGGTGGCTCCACTGAACTTTGCAAAACTTGATAACCTTGCTGCGAGTAACTCGACTGGCAAACTCCAGAATCTTAACTGGTTTCTCCTCGTAGGTCAAATCATCATTCAACTGAATTGCTTCTAGTGGCACAAGTATCTCTCAATGGTATATCAGCCATCTCTGCGTGGCACTTCTTCAAGCTATGAAACATGAAACACATCATGAACACTTGACAATCCTTCTGGTAGTTCCAACTTATCGCAACTTCTCCCATGCGTTCCAAAATAACGATAAGTTCCTACAAATCGGGCGCTAACTTTCCTTTAACACCAAAGCAGCTTAATTCCTCGAGTGGCGATACTCGAAGGTAAACTCATCTCCGACTTCAGATTCGCCTCATGCGTTTTGCATCCGCATAACTTTTACATCTTATTTGGGCTACCTTGAGCCTATCGCGAATCAACTTTACTTTCCGTTCAGACTCCTTAATCAAATCTGGTCCAAACAACTGGCGGTCTCCAACTTCATCCCACAATAACGGGGTTCTGCACCTCCTTCCATACAAGGCTTCGAAAGGGGCCATCTTCAAACTGGCTTGATAACTGTTGTTGTAAGAAAATTCCGCATATGGCAAATTATCGTCCCAGCTGGATCCATAATCCAAAGCACAAGCTCTAAGCATATCCTCCAAAATCTGGTTGACTCTCTCGGTTTGTCCATCCATGCATGGATGAAAAGGCATGCTAAACTCCACTGGTTCCAAAAGTTTCGTTATTTGCTTCCGAACTTTGAGGTGAATTGAGTTCCTCTATCCGACACGATACTCCTCGGAACTCCATGCAAACATACAATCCCGGTCATGTATATCTTAGCCAATTTGGCACTGCCATGTAGGTAGTCTTCTTTGGAATGAAATGAGCTACCTTCGTCAAGCGATCAACTACAACCCAAATTGAGTCATAGCCTGAAGCAGGTCCTCGGCAATCCCGTGACAAAGTCCATGCCTAGTTTATCCAACTTCCATTCGGTATCGGCAATGGTCATTTGTAACAATCCTGGCGGCTTCGATGTTCCTTGCCTTCACCTTCGACAAACATCACAAACTGCTACATACTGCAATATCCTTCTTCATTCCGGTCCACCGTAAAGTATTCTTCAAATCCAAATACATCTTGGTATTCCACAGGTGAATCGAATATGGTGAATCATGTGCCTCTTGTAAAATCAACTTCCCGATCTCCGGGTCATTGGGCACATAAACACGGTCCTCAAACCATAGGGTATCGTGCTCATCCTCACGAAATCCTTTTGCTTTTCCTTCGCTTCATTTTCTCCTTTATAGCGGCAATCTCTTTGTCATTCTTACGAGCTTCCCTGATTCTATCCATCAAAGTTGACTGAATCTCCAATGTCGCTACATAGCCTTCGGAACTATTTGAAACATAGCTCTCGAAGATCCTCGGCTAACTCCTTTGGTATTTCTCCGTCATTAACGTGTTGGCGTGACTCTTCTGACTCAACGCGTCTGCCTTAACGTTAGCCTTCCGGGTGATAATGCAATCTCATATCATAATCTTTGATGAGTTCCAACCATCTCCTCTGCAGATTTAACTCCTTCAAGGCGTGAAGATGTACTTTAAACTCTTGTGATCCGTATACACCTCACAATGATTTCCAATGAGAAAATGTCTCCATGTTTTCAACGCATGCACTACGGCTGCTAACTCCAAATCATGTGTGGCATAGTTTAGCTCATGAGGCTTAAGCTGTCGTGAAGCATACGAAACAACTCTTCCCTCCTGCATAAGTACTGCTCCAAGTCCTCGACGTGAAGCGTCGTAATAAACTTCGTAATCCTTGGTCTGATCTGGCAGAATTAACACTAGTGAGGTAACTAAACGTTTCTTCAATTCTTGGAAACTTGCTTCACATTCCTCAGTCCATATGAACTTGGTATCCTTCTTCAACAATTACATCGCATAGGCTTCGCCAATCCTTGAGAAATTTTCAATGAATCTCCGGTAGTATCCTGCTAGTCCAAGGAAACTCGGGATCTCTCCAACTGTTGTTGGTGCTTCCCGATTTGTCCACAGTGGCAACTTTAGTGGGGTCCATCGCTATACCTTCCCGGATATAATATGTCCGAGAAATCCAACTTCCTTCAACCAAAACTCACATTTGCTAAACTTGGCATATAAGCGATGTTCTCTCGAGCTTCTCGAGTACCAAGCGCAAATGCTCCTTATGTTCCTCTTCATTCTTTGAGTAAACCAAAATATCATCAATGAACACCACGACAAACTTATCCAAAACTCCATAAACACTTTGTTCATCAAGTTCATAAAATAGGCAGGTCGTTAGTCGGACCAAATGACATAACGGTATACTCATACAGCCCGTATCTGGTGGTAAAAGCCGTCTTAGGTATATCCTGCTCTCGAATCTTCAACTGATGATATCCTGATCGCAAATCGATCTTGGAAAACACCTTAGCTCCTTGTAATTGGTCAAACAAGTCATTGATCATCGGTAGTGGGTACTTGTTCTTAATGGTTACTTCATTCAATCCGCGATAATCGACAACCATTCTTAATGATCCATCCTTCTTCTCCACTAGAAGTACAGGTGATCCCCAAGGCGACGAACTTGGGCGAATAAAACCTTTATCCAGTAACTTCTTAATCTGCTTCTTAATTTCCTCCAAATCTTGGGCTGGCATCCTATACGGTCTCTTAGATATAGGCCCAAAGTGCACAGCAATAGTTCAATCGAAACTCAATGTCTCTATCCGTGGCATGCACAGCAACTCTTCCGAAATACATCGTGAAAATCCCTTACCACTTGTACTTACTCCTGCACAACTACTGATAAGCAATTTACCTGTGCCCTCCTCGGCTCATCTTAGTGATACATACTTGATTCTCCTTCCTTCCTTACAACCGTAAGCAAAATTGTCTTCTTGGCGCAATCGATGTTTCCTCCATACATCGACAGCCAATCCATACCAAGAATTACATCCAATCCTTGGGATTCCAATATAATTAAATCCGTTGGGAAAACATGCCTCCCTATACTTAGTGGGACTTGAAAACATCCTTGACTGGCCATATACTCCGCTCCAGGTGAGCTTACTAGCATGGGTGTCTTAAGAGTTTTAGTGGGTAGGCTAAACTTATCCACGAATCCCCTTGATATGTATGAATGCGATGCACCAGTATCAAAAAGAACAACTGCAGTAAATGACTCAACAAAAACTTAACTATTACTGCATCTGGCTGAGCTTCAACCTCCTCCACGGAAACGTGGTTCACTTGTCCTCTGTTGAAAGGGTTCGAAGCTTCTTTCACGAGCTTCCATTTCCATTTCCATTACAGCCTTCTGGACACTCGTTTGCATAATGCCCGATCTTGCGGCACTTAAAGCAAGTGATGTGGCTCAGGTCTACCTTGGATGGTGTTGGACGGGGTGGTGCGGTTTTGTCCATTGCTTCCTCCATTCCCGTTCCCATTCTTGGTGCCATTATGGTTGTGCGAGCTACCTCCTCCATGGGTATGCTGAAATTGTCCTCCACGGCTTCGGGGTAAAGCGTAGCTTCACCGAGCTCCGCATTATACTTCCCTGTCCATACTTCCTCTTACGATTTTCAATCTGCTCTTTGCTTCCCTTCAATCATGAGAGCACGATCTACTAACTCTGGGTAGTTATTGAAGGTGGCTACCATCAGCTGCATGCTAAGCTCATCATTCAGTCCTTCTAGAAACTTCTCTTGCTTAGCCGCATCGGTAGCAACGTCATCCGGGGCATAACGTGCTAACTTACTGAAATCATCCACATACTGGCCAACTGTCCATCCTCCTTGGCGCAAGTTGCGAAACTCACGCTTCTTAATGGCCATAGCTCTCTTTGAAACATGGGCAAGACGGAAAGCTTGTTTGGAAACTCGATCCCATGTGGCGGTGTCTCTGAGGTAAGTGGCTGTAAAATTCTCCCACCATCTTTGCTGCTGCAGGTCCTTCGAGCTGATGTGCGGCAAACTTCACCTTTCTCCATCCAGACATCCTGCAGTGGTCAACTCCCTCCCTACCTTACGGAGCCAATCATCTGCTACTATCGGCTCGGTGCTACTGGAAAACACCGGCGGATTCAGCCTTAAGAAACGAGTCAGATGGTCAACTGGTGGTGGTGGTGGTGGGTTGTTGTTGTTGTTGTTGTTGCCTTGGTTCTGTACCAATGTTTGAATCAAGGCATTACAACTGTGAATCAATGAGTGATCTCTCGGGAAAACAAATCCGAATCGCGTCTCGGAGGCATCTGAGGGTTTATAGAAAAGACGAGAGTTAGGAATAGAATGAGGTCTAGAGAAAAACACTACCCATATGCACATGAGACAAATCACACAATATCACTCCAATCAATTCAAACAAGGGCATACAACGATCTAACTATCGTTACAAAAGTCTTGCAACTAAGACTAATAAAATGGGGAAAATCTACTACTATTATGGTGGTCAACTAGAAAAATTGCTCGATGAAGACTCCATGATATCAACTTGACTTCATCTTGAAATCATCATCACTAGGATCGAGTCGGTGTAAATCGATGATGATGTAGTTATCTGGACAGGTGCTACCTTCATCTTCTCCTCCGGTGCTGAATTTCCCATGAGTTCTTCAATCTTCTCCTTAAGATGGCGGTTTGTCCTACTAGAGCTACAATCTCCTCCATGTAGTCCTTGCGAGTGGCCTTCAGTTCTCCTTCTAGTTCGATAATCTTAGCTCTTGCTTTGTTTTCAACTCCATCATGTCTGCGCTTTCCGGGTTCTCCTGGCGTCCGAATGTGCTGGTTTAACTCTTGGATGAAAGCTGCAATGGATCGGTCCTTCTTAGTACCAACTATCTCCCATTGTTTGTCTCGGCGTCATAAATCTGGTAGATAGTATCCTTGAGATCTTCTTTGTAGACTTCTCCAATGCGTCCCATGGCGATGTGAGCTGCCATGCTCTTTCCCAAACTCCATGTTCTTTGCATCAAAGGAAAACTCTATAGGCTCAAGTGATTGGCATAAGCGTCCTTCTGGAATGTAGACTTGAATCTTCCGGTAGCTCCTCTTGGAGTAAAGTGGCGTTGAAAGTCCGGTGAAACTTGGTAATCCTATATTTAGGTACTTAGTGACTTCCTTGGTGTCGTCAAAGGGTGTATCTTCATCCGGCTGGGTGAACTTGTTCCTTGCTTAGTCATCCTAAAGAATAGAGAAGGTGAGGAGTCGGAAAGAGGAGAAAGAGTAGTGATCTAGGGCTTAAGCTTAGTGGTCGTGTCCTACGATCGGCGTGTGCTCGATACCATCTCTCTGTGACAGGACCTCAAACGATCTGATCTCTATGCTCGGTGTCATCCTGGATCAGTAATGTCGACACCACACGATTACTCGGAGGAGTTATAACAGAGTAGCAATCACACACTTATTACAATCGAATGTCTCAAGAGAGAACTTATTAAAATAAATATGGCTTAAGGCCATCTAAATACGATAACGTGGAAGGCTTGGAAGAATAAGTGAGTCCATCAACTCCAGCGGCATCCTTTGAGTATAGAACCACGACCTAAAAGCACCTTACTGCGTCAATGCAAGAAAATACGCAACATGAAAGCGTTGCAGCCGAAAGCAATTCAAGACATGGAATATGCCGGCAATGTAAAACATAGAGAAATAATGGAATGAATAGCCTATACTACATGCATATTTGGCTGGTGGAAGGCTCTATGGTTCTGATTTTTGCGAAAAGCCAATTTTCCCTCTTGCAAAGGAATAAATTTATTAACTATCATGGTAGTTGTGAAACATTGAGAATGGTTGACAACATTCTCAATCCCAATTAAAAGTACTCATTAAAAACCCAACAATATTAATTAGAAGTAACATGATGAGATTCACATGATATCCAAGTACTAGATACTCAAGATGTCCATAACCGGGACACGGCTAATCATGATTAGTTTATACACTCTGCAGAGGTTTGCGCACTTTTCCCCACAAGACTCGATCACCTCCGCTTGGATTTCTACGCACTACATGATGTTTGAGAAGCGGATGGCCGAGACATAGTCTTTCGAAGCGCTAGCACCTTACATGTGGGTAGACCGTACACCTACTTTCCCCTACATCTGCTAGTCTACCCGTAAGAGTTCGCACAACTTAATCAACTATGCGGGCGCATAATGGCTTGTGGCTACACACGTAAGTTTCTAGTTTGAATAATCTCATGATCCCTTTGGGCACGGGTGGCGGTCAGAAGAAATACAGGCAAGTCCTCGATAGAAACCAGGTGCCTCAATCCACCCAGATGTGTGTTTAAGTTGCCACCTTAAATAAACCATTAATTAACAATCTCACATCTGTCATGGATACACTCGCCCAATCCACGTCTATTAGCATAGCATGGCATAAGCAAACGTAGAAGTAACTCCCAAGGGTTTGAAAATAAAACAGGTAATAGGTACTACCTCAACTACTTCCCATCCCACAATTTAATTAGATCCTAGTCAATGCAATGTTTGAGGATAGATCTAATGCATAAAACTGGGTAGTAGGAAAGGTATGATCAAAGTGTTACTTGCCTTTAGCGATGATCCATGAAACCTAGAGACTTCGAAGTAACGGTAGTAGCACTCAAAGTATTCTATCGCGACAAACAAACAAGCATACAATAAGTACTCATATAATGCACAGGTAAAACTCAAATAGATCTAACCAGATTGTTCAACTTAAGAACTCCTGTTTGCAAAAGAATCAAATCAAGCGAAACAACGAAAGTCAAGCGGCGAAGAAAACAGCGACGTTTTACTAATCTGGATCTAAGTCAAATTTTACAGAAACAAAAACATGTTTAAGTTGATTATTCGGAAAGACGGTTTCGAGACGAAACTCCAGGCGCTTGAATCGCACTGATTAGATAAACGAAGCGAAACATTATACTAAAAGCGAAAATCGGATCCGGAATCGCGATCGGAAAAATCATGGATTAAATCCGAGAAAAAGAAAAAACGACGAACAGATTGAATAAAAAATAAAAATAAATAAAAAAAATAAAAAACCAGAAAAACCGAAGAAAACTGATCGTTTTTAGAAAAAAAAAACCGGCTGAAATCGAGGCGGTGGCGAACCTCGGACGGCGTGCAACTCCCGTGGCTGCAGTAATGGGCTGAAGACTCGGGTGGGCTGGGGCTCAGGGTGGCCGCTATTTAAAAAGCGCCCCGAGCGGAGTCCCCTTCGAATGCGGCCGTAAAGCGATCGCGTTTTTTAATAAAACATTCTGGCCTTGAAAAAAATCAAAAGTAGTACTAAACGGACTCCAAAATCCGAAATAAATTTTCCCCGGTTTCTAAAATCAAGCGGATTTAATGAACATTTATTTGGGGCCTAAATCTAATTTTTGAAAAACGCACATTTTTCCTAAATTCAAAAAAAAGGCGAAAAACTCCAAAATAAAATCTTATTCGATTTTATTATTAAATCTTCATTATTTCTTTATTTTGGGAAAGTCATTTTATTCCCTCTCTCATATTTTTGAAGTAGAAATAATTGAAGATAAAATAAATAAAATCAATGATCCTATTTTCAGAATTTGAGAAAACTCAAATATGAAAATAACGAAAATCTAACTCTCCCGTGGGTCCTTGAGTTGTGTAGAATTTTCTAGGATCGAGCAAAATGCAAGATATGCATGATGCTCTATGTATAACATTCCAAATTGGAAATTTGGGATATTACAGTGTGCGTAGGAATTTTTTTGAAATTACTATGTTCCCCAACAGTGGCATCCGAGCCTAGTTTTATGCATAGATGTTATATGCACGAGTAGAACACAAGTGAGTTGTGGGCGACACAAGTCATACTGCTTACCAGCATGTCATACTTTGGTCCAGCGGTATTGTTGGATGAAGCGGCCCGGACCGACATTATGCGTCACGCTTCTGGCGAGGCTGGTTCTCCGGCGTGCTTTGCACACGGTGGTGGCTGGCGGGTGTCGGTTTCTCCAACTTTAGTTGAACCGAGTGTGGCTATGCCGGTCCTTGAGAAGGTTAAAACAGCACTAACTTGACGAACTATCGTTGTGGTTTTGATGCGTAGGTAAACGATTCTTGCTTTCAGCGTGTAGCGACCACGTAAAACTTGCAACAACAAAGTAGAGGACGTCTAACTTGATTTTTGCGGGGCATGTTGTGATGTGATATGGTCAAAGGCATGATGCTATATTTTATTGTATGAGATGATCATGTTTTTGTAATCGAGTTATCGGCAAATGGCAGGAGCCATATGGTTGTCGCTTTATTGTATGCAATGCAATAAGCCACCGTAATTGCTTTACTTTATCACTAAGCGGTAGCGGTAGATACGTAGAAGCAATAGTTGGCGAGGCGACAACGATGCTACGATGGAGATCAAGGTGTCGGCGCCCGGTGGCGATGGTGGTCATGGCGATTAGCTTGGAGATGGAGATCACAAGCACAAGATGATGATGGCCATATCATCTCACTTATATTGATTGCATGTGATGTTTATCCTTTATGCATCTTATTTTGCTTTGATTGTGGTAGCATTATAAGATGATCTCTCACTAAATTTCAAGATAAAAGTGTTCTCCACTGAGTATACCTTTGTTGCCAAAGTTAAATAAATCGTGCCAAGACACCACGTGATGATCGGGTGTGATAAGCTCTACGTTCATCTATAACGGGTGCAAGCCAGTTTTGCACACGAAGAATACTCGGGTTAAACATGACGAGCCTAGCATATGCATATATGGCCTCGGAACACCGAGACCGAAAGGTCGAGCGTGAATCATGTAGTAGATATGATCAACAAGTGATGTTGACCATTGAAAACTACTCCATCTCACGTGATGATCGGACATGGTTTAGTTGATTTGGATCACGTGATCACTTAGATGATTAGAGGGATGTCTATCTAAGTGGGAGTTCTTAAGTAATATGATTAATTGAACTTTAATTTATCATGAACTTAGTCCTGGTAGTATTAGCATATCTATGTTGTAGATCAATTGCTCGCGTTTAGCTCCACATTTTATTTACGATATGTTCCTAGAAAACTAAGTTGAAAGATGTTAGTAGCAATCATACGGATTGGATCCGTGATATGAGGATTATCCTCATTCTTTGCCTGAGAAGAATTATGTCCTTGATGCACCACTAGGTGACAGACCGATTGCGAGAACAGCAATCGCGAGCGTTATGATCGTTTGGCTAGCTCAATATGATGACTTCTTGATAGTTTAATGCACCATGCTTAATGGCTTTGAATCGGGACTGCAAAGTCGTTTTGAACGTCTTGGACCATATGAGATGTTCCAGGAATTGAAGTTGATATTTCAATCAAATACCGAGTTGAGAGATATGAAGTCTCCAACAAGTTCTATAGCTAAAAGATGGAGGAGAATAAGCTCAAGCGGTGAGCATGTGCTCAGATTATGCAGGTACTACAATCGCTTGAATCATGTGGGAGTTAATCTTCCAGATAAAATAGTGATTGACAGAATTCTCTAGTCACCATCACCAAGTTAGTAGAACTTCGTGATGAACTATTGTATGCAAGGGATGACGAAAACGATTCCCGAACTTTTCATGATGATGAAATCAATGAAGGTAGAAAACAAGAAAGAGCATCAAGTTTTGATGATTAACAAGACCACTAGTTTCAAGAAAAGGGCAAAGGGAAGAAGGGGAACTTCAAGGAGAGCGGCAAGTAAGTTGCTTTGCTCAAGTGAAGAAGCCCAAATGCGGACCTAAGCACGAGACTAAGTGCTTCTCTTTGCAAAGGGACTGGTCACTAGAAGCGGAATTGCCCCAAGTATTTGGCGGATAATAAGGATGGCAAAGTGAACAAAGGTATATTTAATATACATGTTATTGATGTGTACTTTACTAGTGGTTATGGCAACCCCTCAGTATTTGATACTAGTTCAGTTGCTAATGATTAGTAACTCGAAGCGGGAGTTGCAGAATGAACACAAACTAGTTAAGGGTGAAGTGACGATTTGTGTTGGAAGTAGTTCCAAGATTGATATGATCATAATCGTACACTCCCTATACTTTCGGGATTAGTGTTGAACCTAAATAAATGTTATTTGCGTTGAGCATGAATATGATTTGATCATGTTTATTGCAATTCATTTAAAGTCAAAGAATAATTTTTGTTCTGTTTACATGAATAAAACCTTCGATGGTCATACACCAAATGAAAATAGTTTGTTGGATCTCGATCGTAGTGATACACATATTAATAATATTGAAGCCAAAAGATGCAAAGTTAATAATGATAGTGCAACTTATTTGTGGCACTGCCGTTTGGGTCATATCGGTGTAAAGCGCATGAAGAAACTCCATAAAGATGGACTTTTTGGAATCACTTGGTTATGAATCATTTGATGCTTATGAGCCGTGCCTTTTGGGCAAGATGACTAAAACTCCATTCTTGGAACAATGGAACAAGCTACTGACTTGTTGGAAATAATACATACCGATGTATGCCGTCCAATGAGTGTTGATGCTCGTGGCGGGTATCGTTATTTTCTGACCTTCACAGATGATTTGAGCAGATATGAGTATATCTACTTGATGAAACATGAGTCTGAAACATTTTGAAAGGTTCAAAGAATTTCAGAGTGAAGTGGAAAATCATCGTAACAAGAAAATAAAATTTCTACGATCTGATCGCAGAAACGAATATTTGAATTACAAGTTTGGTCTTCAACTAAAACAATGTGGAATAGTTTCACAATTTTATGCCACCTGGAACACCACAGCACAATGGTGTGTCCGAACATCATAGTCGTACTTTATTGGATATAGTGCAATCTATGATGTCTCTTACCAGTTTACCACTATCGTTTTGGGGTCATGCATTAGAGACAACTGCATTCACGTTAAATAGGGCACGATCTAAATCCGTTGAGATGACACCGTATGAACTATGGTTTGGCAAGAAACCAAAGTTGTCATTTCTTAAAGTTTGGGGTTGCGATGCTTATGTGAAAAAGTTTCATCCTGATAAGCTCAAACCCAAATCGGAGAAATGTGTCTTCATAGGATATCCAAAGGACACAGTTGGGTACACCTTCTATCACAGATCCAAATGCAAGACATTCGTTGCTAAGAATGTATCCTTTCTAGAGAAGGAGTTTCTCTCGAAAGAAGTGACTGGGAGGAAAGTAGAACTTGATGAGGTAACTGTGCCTGCTCCCTTATTGGAAAGTAGTTCATCACAAAAATCTATTCCTGTGACTCCTACACTAATTAGTGAGGAAGCTAATGATGATGATCAAGTTACTACCGAACCTCGTAGGTCAACCAGAGTGAGATCCGTACCAGAGTGGTACGGTAATCCTATTCTGGAGGTCATGTTACGTGACCATGGCGAACCTCTGAACTATGAGGCAGCGATGATGAGCCCAGATTTCGCGAAATGGTTTGACGCCATGAAATCTGAGATGGGATCCATGTATAAGAACAAAGTATGGACTTTGATTGACTTGCCCGGTGATCGGTGAGTCATTGAGAATAAATGGATCTTCAAGAGGAAGACGGACGCTGATAGTAGTGTTACTATCTACAAAGCTCGAATTGTCACAAAATGTTTTCGACAAGTTCAAGGTGTTGACTACAATGAGATTTTCTCACTCGTATCGATGCTTAAAAGTCTGTCCGAATCATATTAGTAGTTGCCGCATTTTATGAAATCTGGAAAATGGATGTCAAAACTGTGTTCCTTAATGGATTTCTTAAAGAAGAGTTGTATATAATACAACCAGACGGTTTTGTCGATCCTAAAGGTGCTAACAAAATGTGCAAGCTCCAGCGACCCATCTATGGACTGGTGCAAGAATCTCGGAGTTGGAATATACGCTTTGATGAGTTGATCAAAGCATATAGTTTATCTGAGACTTGCGGTGAAGCCTGTATTTACAATAAAGTGAGTGGGAGCACTACAACATTTCTGATAAGTATATGTGAATTCCATATTGTTGACCGGAAATAATGTAGAATTTTCTAGAAAGCATAAAGGAGTATTTGAAAGGAGTTTTTTCAAAGAAAGACCTCGGTGAAGCTGCTTACATATTGAGCATCAAGATGTATAGAGATAGATCAAGGCAGCTTGATAAGTTTTTCAATGAGTACATACCTTGACAAGATTTTGAAGTAGATCAAAATGGAACAGATCGAAGAAAGAGTTCTTGCCTGTACTACAAGGTGTGAAATTGAGTAAGACTCAAAAGCTCGACCACGGCGGAAGATAGAAAAGAGAATGAAAGTCATTCCTATGCCTCAAGCCATAGGTTCTATAAAGTATGCCATCTTGTGTACCAGATCTATTGTATACCCTACTTGAGTTTAGCAAGGGAGTAGAATAGTGATCTAGGAGTAGATCAACTTTGGACAGTGATCAAATTATCCTTAGTGGAATAAGGATATGTTTCTACCGATTATGGAGGTGACAAAAGGTTAAATGCGTAAATGGTTTAAATCGATGCAAGTTTTGACAACTGATCCAGATGACTCTAAGTCTCAATCTGGATACATATTGAAAGTGGGAGCAATTAGCTAGAGTAGCTCCGTGCAGAGCATTGTTGACATAGAAATTTGCAAAATACTTACGGATCTGAATGTGGCAGACCTGTTGACTAAATTTCTCTCAGAAGCAAAACATGATCACACCTTAGTACTCTTTGGGTGTTAATCACATAGCAATGTGAACTAGATTATTGACTCTAGTAAACCCTTTGGGTATTAGTCACATGACAATGTGAACTATGGGTGTTAATCACATAGTGATGTGAACTATTGCTGTTAAATCACATGGTGATGTGAACTAGATTATTGACTCTAGTGCAAGTGGGAGACTGAAGGAAATATGACCTAGAGGCAATAATAAAGTTATTATTTATTTCCTTATTTCATGATAAATGTTTATTATTCATGCTAGAATTGTATTAACTGGAAACATGATACATGTGTGAATACATAGACAAGCAGTGTCACTAGTATGCCTCTACTTGACTAGCTCGTTAATCAAAGATGGTTATGTTTCCTGGCCATAGACATGAGTTGTCATTTGATTAATGGGATCACATCATTAGGAGAATGATGTGATTGACTTGACCCATTCCGTTAGCTTAGCACTTGATGCGTTTAGTATGTTGCTATTGCTTTCTTCATGACTTATACATGTTCCTATGACTATGAGGTTATGCAACTCACATTTCTTTGGAGGAACACTTTGTGTGCTACCAAACATCCTGGCATGCTTGGGTGATTATAAAGGTGCTCTACGGTGTCTCCGAAGGTACTTGTTGGGTTGGTGTATTTCAAGATTAGGATTTGTCACTCCATTTGTCGAGAGGTATCTACGGGCCCTTTCGGTAATGCACATCACTATAAGCCTTGCAAGCATTGTAACTAATGAGTTAGTTGCGGGATGATGTATTACAGAGCGAGTAAAGAGACTTGCCGATACTTGAGATTGAACTAGGTATTGAGATCTGAAGCGATGATCGAATCTCGGGCAATGCTAACATACCAATGACAAAGGGAACAACGTATGTTGTTATGCGGTTTAATGATAAAGATCTTCGTAGAATATGTAGGAGTCAATATGAGCATCCGAGGTTCCGCTATTGGTTATTGACCGGAGACCTGTCTCGGTCATGTCTACATTGTTCTCGGACACTGTAGGGTCCGCATGCTTAAAGTTTAGGTGGCGATTGTATTATGAGTTTTGTGTTTTGATGTACCAAGGTTGTTGAGTCCGGATGTGATCACGGACATGACGAGGAGTCTCGAAATGGTCGAGGCGTAACGATCGATATATTGGATGACTATGTTTGGACAGGAATGGTTTCGGGAGTTTCAGACATATACCGAATCTTAGGGGGTTACGGAACCCCGGGGAGTTTAATGGGCCAAGATGGGCCTTAGTGGAGAAGAGGAGGGGCGGCTAGGGCTGGCCGCGCGCCCCTCCCCCTCTAGTCCAAATTCACTACAAGAAATATGTCAACTTGTGACCTTGACTATTGGTCACTGAATGGTCATTATTTTCCATTTGTGACCTTTTTGTGACCAAAAAGCAGGATGGTCAAAGGTGGCGATGCGTAAACTGAATTTAACGACCTTCTACTTGAGAAGGCCGTGAGCGTTCTGACCAAAATATGCCTACTCTTGTTTTGGTCACTAACAGCCTCCCCAGGCCACGTAGGCATCCGACGTGGCAATCTGATGTGGCACAAGAATCAGCCCAGTCCAATTCGGTGTTTATATGGGCCGAGCCCATTAAATCAGCCCATTTATATTTTTTTCCTATGAATTTTTTGTCAGCTTCATGGACCAAGCCCAACATTGCAGCCTTTTTATTTTTGGCCCATGGCCTTCATTGCAGCCTTTTTATTTTTGGCCCATGGCCTTCTTGTCTCAACAGTTTCAGTTTTTTCTTTTTTTGTCGTGGTCACATTCTTCATTTTCCAATTTAACATAAATAAATACACAATATTTAAATTGGCACCGAGAAAACACACAAAATACTTCAAATATTACCGGCCGGTGTTGTCTTCTTTGTACAAATAATTACCGATCGATATAGAGTTCTTTGTGTACAAATAACTCTAACATACACTTTTACAAGCTCTACAAGTGTTATGTTCTTCAGCAAGTGTAGAAAGCTGTACAAATAACTCTAACATACAATAGTGGAAGTCACAGTTACATGCTCCACAAGTTCAATAACATGGTACTTTATAAGCTCTACAAGTGTTATGTTCTTCAACATGGAGCTCCTTCGACAAGCGGCACCACAAACTAGGCACCTGCTCTTCTTGCAAGCTGTGAGGAGGTGGATGCTGCGCCATGGTGTGCTTGATGATGCACATGGCCATGATCTTCTTGCCACTATTGCATCCGTATTTCGATGATGGGGGTACCAATGCATACAAGTAGAACAAAATTACCGCATTAACCCACAACTTCAAGTACAAGCTAAGTATGTATCAAGTGACAACAAAAAGAAGTTTATATGCTAGTACAAAATCACCATAATTAAAAAAATTATATGAGAATGAAAACAATCATCAGTACTGGATTAAACACAAAGCTATCTTCGTATGAGCAAACAGGATATCTTGTTTTCATATTCTCAGTAGGCAAGTACAGTCTGCTTCAACCCATGTTCTAAAATAGATGTTTATCCCTCCCAGGAGTACATTTGATGGTTTATTATGGGACGGAGGTAATATGTATCAAGTAACTACAAAAACAAGTTGAGTAAAACAGTAAAAATGCTGCATGGAACAAACTTCTTTTATATGGGTATGTTTCAATTGCATACAACAAGACAAGTCATTAATTCAATGTGATTATCAATTCAAATTGCTGAATTGCTGTAGCATATCCTCCAATGACAGATTATTAGTAGTCTTCCTAGGATTCAAGATGCATTATGTTGTCACCAAACTTTCAGAGTGGGCATCAGCGCAGATTACAAACAGAAAACCATACATCATCGATGGACTACCTAACAATACCAGCTTACCAGAAACACGGGGCCGGTGTGCATGCGTGGCGAGTGCAGGACCGAATGAACCATGGCGGCAGCAGTGATTATGGGTGTTGAAGGGAAGGCAGAGTGGGCAGCAATAGCAGTGATTACCGGGAAGTTGTGGTGAGCGAACGCATACAGGCTCCCACGAGATGACCTCCATCCATCGCCCGCCGCTTTCCCAACCCTCGCTGCACCCACCCACGAGAATATGGTATGTAAGATGCACCGCAACACATTCATACATGACAATCATTAGGAACACGATAAAGAGAACTACACTAAAAGAATAATGAGACACATTTGTTATAAGCTGGTCCGTTTGAAGACTAATTGTAGAAAGGAGCATGAAATTGCTTCAATTTTTCTTTTCGCATACAGTGCAAATGTCAACATGAAACAAGGAGCTCAAGGAATCAATCCCCAACACATCGATCAGCATTTGCAACTAATCGGACCACGGCATAAATAACGGGCCACGATATACTAGTATTGAACTACTACTGCTACTGCTCAGTACATCAGTATCAAAGAGTGGAGTTCGGCTACCATATATACATGTAATAATAAACTACTGTACTAGTAAAAGAGGGAACACAAAAGGCAAATATTGGAATAGTAGAGCAGAAGCATGGAAGAGGGACAATTGATCTCTTGGCTAACAGCTAAAATCCTCTGGGCTATGAACTTCAACCGGGACAGTTGATCTCTTGGCTAACAGATAACAACAAAGAAGTGCCCATACAACCAATTTACTGCCCTATAATGATTATAAGAACTAGAAATAAAAGATATATCATAGTACTAAACATGCAGAAGTAGTTTGGTACTGGGACATATAGGGGCTGTTTGGATTGTGCCCCATCTAGCCCTACCAAATTATTGGCATGGCCAACTCAGGGGCATGACCAAAAATTGGCAGATTTCGGCTGTTTGGATTGTAGCCCACAACACTTGCCAACTTTTTGGCAAAACCATTGGCTATCGTTTGGTTTGAAGCCAAATATTTGGCAACCTTGACTGGACCATGTTTGGTTTAGTTTCAAAATTTGGAATTTGCATCCCACAAGTAAATAAACACATATGTATACTACCACTCACATAGATCACACGATGTAAATACAAATTTTCAATTTACAAACTCACAAAGAGACACAAATTGTATGCATGCATTTCGAGAAATTGACAATGACATGGTTCAACTAATACATTAGATAGCTCACATAATTGTTCGATACATCAGATTAATCAAGGAGGCAAAAATAAATTTCACATAGTAACAAGCCCTTTACCAGACAATGTAAGGGATAATAGTCAGACATGCATCAAACCTGCTCCATATAAAGAAAATATGATGCACCCAGCCCGCTCCATATATAGACAAAATATGCATGATGTATGTTACCCATGCTCCTAGCGATATAAGCAAAAGGAAGACACAAACTCCATCTAATCATGTGGAAAGTCAGTGAGCAGTTGCAGATCCACCATTGCCACCATCTAGTCACAAGGATTGGAGTCCTCCTCGCCTTGACCTTTGAGCTTTTGCTTCACCTTGTCCTGATGATTGGTCACAAACATAAACAATTTGAAATGATTAATCAAGTGCTCGGGATGCAGTCTAGTTCAGCATACAAACATCCATCTTGGGCAACTCTTGAAGCGTAACTACTAAAACAATTGTGAACCTGAGATAAGTCGAAGAATCTTACAAGGATAAAATAAGTTACATAAATTCATCAAAATAAAACACTCGTCTACGTCTCATTTCTAAACCAGAGAGCCAAGAGAAGAACTATAACAGATGTAGTTATCTGCCTCAACATGCTGTAATAATATTAGCTCTGTTGATCCATGTCAATCTGGGTTAATACAAAATGTAAAAAAATTGAATGAGCCAACTTGGTACATCATTACAAATGATTACTTGCTAAGAGAAACAAGTCAGAAAACAAAGCTGCATATAACCACCTAAATATTATGGTCAAGTACTAATTATCAAACTGGCATATCCACTTGTCTGCTACTCCCTATGTAATCAAATGCAAGACATTTTAGGTCACTTCACATATTTAGTAGTTTGTAAGTAGAAGAATAGAAATTTGAAAAAAAAATGGTGGAGCCGCACTGAGATCACGGCACATAACAGGTGTTCAAATCAATGGAAAGCAAATGTATTTTGGAGATGGTACCATCCCTCTCTCAGAATAATCAGAGCCCAAAATTCCACATGCTGATCGATTGATATGCCAAACAGGGGGATCGGCTGAGGGGCTCACCGCGGTGCGGATGACGAGCTCGGGGAGGCCGGAGACGTCCCGAGACAGCGAGGCGGCAGATCGATGGGGAAAGGCGGCGGCTGACAGCAGGAAGAAGCTCGGATCCAGCGATGTGGGGCGCCCAGCTTGAATTGGTGGCGTGAGTCGATCACGGAGGGGCTGCGGAGCTCGTGGACACCTTCCCATGTCAGCGGATCCATGATGTGTGGTGGGTGAGGAGGTGCGGATCGGCGAGATCCACCCATCATCATCACCCTTCTCGAGGTTCTTGATGCTCTGGAGGAGAGGGTGATGCGGGTTGATGCTTGGTGCTGCGCCTCCTGCGGGCCCTCGGCCGGCCTTGCCGGACTTCATCGGCGGGCCCTTGGAGTGGAGGGACCTCTAGCCGGGGAGGGAGGGAGGTTCTTGTGGGGTGGCCGGAGTGGATCTTGATCGCCCGGTGAGGAGGTGGCCATGGAGGAGGTGGTCGCCGCGCTCGAATGGATCTGGGATGTAGGGAGAGGGGAGAAGGAGAGGGTAGGGGCGCCGGCTGTGGAGTAGAGGGCGGCAGGGGGCGGGGGCGGCGGGTCGTCGATGGTGGCGGTGGGGGCGGCAGATCGAGATCGGGGAGGGGGCGGCGGCGAGGAGATGGGGACGAGGGAGGAAGGGGGCGACGGGGGGAGGGGTCGATCTGACCTAGGGTTTGGGCTGCGGGTGGGGGTATCTCCTTTTCTTTTCATTTTTTTCTTTTTTCTATAGATAGATGGATGGATGGATGGATGTGGGATGGAGAGATGGATGGATGGATGGATGCCATGACATCGATGCGTGGACAGAGTTATGATTGGTTCAGAAAATCAGTAATGTAAAATAGTTTTCAAATACTAAAAATAGAGGGATTTTATGAAGTAGCTATCAAAAATATTTTGCAAAAGGGGACCACACAAACTTTCACTAGAGTTAGACCACATTTTGTGGATTAGGACCAATTTGTATGCATTTTTCATATTTCTAGCTATTTTTAATCATTTTTTGAGTGGCAAAAATGTTTTTTTGTGAAGAACCAACCAAATAATTTTTGCAAAATTGCACCAAATCAATTTTCTAAAATATTAGGCCATATTTAATGCACAATTGACCAAATGGTTGGATGTCAAAAATTTCCATCCACCTCTCGTGAAAAAGACAAATTTCTGCCGGTTCAGCTGGAAGCGGGTCAAATTTGAACTGCAGTTGCCTCATAGTTTGCTCTTTATTTTTTCAAAAAATCATTTTTAGGTACAAAAGTATCTATTTAGTCAGAGAAACACCAAAAAAAATTCCAAGATTCAACCACTAGCTAGGAACGGTGATTCCCGCCGTTTTGACTGCATTTTGAAACGGGCATAAAAATTAAAAAAAAATCAAAAATTGGAAAACCTTCGGATTGTGTCATTATATGTGACCAAGTTTCCAGGAAAAATAATAAACTTGTAATAAATAAATTATTTTTAAAAAGTGTTCTCAGAAATGAGCTATCATGTGTGAAGATTCATGGCTTTCAAGCCAAATGATCAATCTTATGGCCACATTCATGGCATAGTTTGTTCAAATGATCTCATATTGTGCACAAGGGTGCATCTTGGAATTCAAACAATGTTGCCTAAGGGAGTTTTCACTTTCATTGCACAAAAGAACCATTTTCCATTTTTGATTTGCCCCAAATGAGGTTTTTTGTGAAGGACCTACCAAATAATTATTGCAAAATTGGACCAAATCATTTTTCTAAAATACTAGGCCATATTTAATGCACAATTGACCAAATGATTTGGTGTAAAAAGTTTTGATCCACCTCTGGTGAAAAGGACAAATTCCCTCGGATTTAGTTGGAAGCGGGTCAAATTTGAACTGCAGCTGCCTCATAGTTTGCTCTTTATTTTTTCCAAAATCATTTATAGGTACATAAGTACCTATTTAATCAGAGAAACATCAAAAGTTTTCTAAGATTCAACCACTAGCTAGGAACGGTCAAGCCCGCCGTTTTGACCGCATTTTGAAACGGGCATAAAAAATTCAAACAAAATAAAAAAATTGGAAAACCTTCGCATTGTGTCATTAGATGTGACCAAGTTTCTAGGAAAATTAATAAACTTGTAATACGGAAATTATTTTTAGAAAGTGTTCTCGGAAATGAGCTATCATGCGTGAAGATTCATGGCTTTCAAGCCAAATGATCTCATATTGTGCACAAGGGTGCATCTTGGAATTCCAAACAATGTTGCCTAAGGGAGTTTTCACTTCCATTGCACAAAAGAGCCATTTTCCATTTTCCGAGTGCCGCAAATGAGGTTTTTTTGTGAAGGACCTACCAAATAATTATTGCAAAATTGGACCAAATCATTTTTCTAAAATACTAGGCCATATTTAGTGCACAATTGACAAAATGGTTGGATGTAAAAAGTTTTGATCCACCTCTGGTGAAAAAGGCAATTCTCATGGAATTAAATTTGAGCCAGGTCAAATTTGAGCTGCAGCTGCCTCATAGTTTGCTATTTATTTTTTCCAAAAATCATTTATAGTTACATAAGTACCTATTTAATCATAAATACATGGTTTGGTGGCGATACGTCGAGGTTTATCACGGTGGCCGAGGGGCCCTAACTCTAGAAATGGCGTAAACTTCGCATGCCGCCGCATGGTCACCGATGTGACCGTGGCGTTCTGATATTGATTACAGGCTGCCTAGGCATGTCTAGTGGGTTGGGCACTCCCAGGTAGGTGCTAGGAAGAAAATCACAACATAAGATTATCATGAGGAGACCGATCGATGCTCAAACATGAATAAGCAGCCAAGTGTTTGATTAGCGGTACGGGCAATGTCCATGGCTAATGGGTGTGAGTTTTGGCTGAGGATGATCAATTACTAAGAAGACCGTCTTCACGAATTTTCAGCTCAAAAGGAGGAGCCTAGGTGGTACTTGCTTTGCAAATTACCACACTGGACATAAATATGAATGTTGAAGCCGGGCTCAAAATTATGAATGGATTGAGCTGGCATTTGGTGGAGGATGGTTATTTGGGTAGACGAAAGCACTGTAAAAATGGATACCATTTGGACATGCCAAAGTGGTACTTCCTTCACAAAGTGTTTTTCTAAACAGAATAGGAAAATGAATATTTTTTAATTATTTTTGAACTACATAAGGAAGGTTTTTACATATTTAACGTAAGATATGACCCAAAGAATTTATGAGATTTTTTGGGAATTTTGGGAATGACAAATATAGTTTGCTTCACAACCTAGGGCAAAAGCGCCACATGGACATGACACATAGGCAAAAGCCCGATGAGGTGGCGCCTAGTCATAGCAACCCACCACAATTTAGAAGGTTATGACCATCTATATTGGTCATGATCAGCTAGAAATAAGGCAGCGGACCTGTGCTATCTGCTTTATGACCATTTAGGTATAAGGAAATTACGACCATTACGACCAAAATGGTGCGTTATTGTTTAGGGTTTGGAGCCCCAGAACAGCTTTTGACCAATTGGTCTGAAATGGTCATAGATCTATGACCAATTCTTCCAGGGTCACTGACAGAAGGTCACTAGTTGACATATTTCTTGTAGTGATTGGACAAGGACGGGGGGAGGGGGGGCGCCTCCTTTCCTTCTTGGCGCACCCTCCCCTAGCCGGCCGCCTCCTCCCCCTGGTCCTTTATATACGGGGGCAGGGGGGCACCACTAGACACGAAAATTGATCTCTTGATCTCTTAGCCGTGTGCGGTGCCCCCCTCCACCATATTCCACCTCGATCATATCGTAGCAGTGCTTAGGCGAAGCCACTGCGTCGGTAGCATCATCATCACCGTCACCACGCCGTCGTGTTGGCGGAACTCTCCGTGAAGCTCTCTTTGGATCGAGTTAAGTGGGGCGTCATCGAAATTTGAGCGTGTCGACCTCGGAGGTGCCGTACGTTCGGTACTTGGATCGGTCGGATCGTGAAGACATACTACTACATCAACCGCGTTGTGCTAACGGTTCCGCTTTCAGTCTACGAGGGTACGTGGAAAACACTCTCCTCTCACGTTGCTATGCATCACCATGATCCTGTGTGTGCGTAGGATTTTTTTTGAAATTACTACGTTCCCCAACAGGCGGAGCAACATGGGCCCCATGAGGGTGGAGGGCGCGCCTCGGGGAGGGGAGGCGGGCAGGCGCGCCCCTTGCCTCGTGCTCTCGTTGATTGCTTTACATAGACTCCAAGTCCTCTGGATCACGTTTCTTCCGAAAATCACGTTCCCGAAGGTTTCATTTCGTTTGGACTCCATTTGATATCCTTTTCCTTCGAAACACTGAAATAGACAAAAAAATAGCAATTCGGGCTGGGCCTCCGGTTAGTAGGTTAGTCCCAAAAATAATATAAGTGTATAGTAAAGCCCATTAAACATCCAAAACAGAATATAATATAGCATGGAACAGTAAAAAATTATAGACACGTTGGAGACGTATCAAGCATCCCCAAGCTTAATTCCTGCTTGTCCTCGAGTAGGTAAATGATAAAAACCGAATTTTGATGTGGAATGCTACTTAGCATAATTTTCAATGTAATTCTCTTATTTGTGGTATGAATATTCAGATCTGAAATATTCAAGACAAAAGTTTAATATTGACATAAAAATAATAATACTTCAAGCATACTAACTAAGCAATTATGTCTTCTCAAAATAACATGGCGAAAGAAAGTTATCCCTAAAAATCATATAGTCTGGCTATGCTCTATCTTCATCACAGAAAGTATTTAATCATTCACAACCCCGATGACAAGCCAAGCAATTGTTTCATACATTTGATGTTCTCAAACTTTTTCAATCTTCACGCAATACATGAGCGTGAGCCATGGACATAGCACTATATGTGGAATAGAATGGTGGCTGTGGAGAAGACAAAAAGGACAAGATAGTCTCACATCAACTAGGTGTACCAACGGGATATGGAGATGCCCATCAATAGATATCAATGTGAGTGAGTAGGGATTGCCATGCAACGGATGCACTAGAGCTATAAGTATATGAAAGGTCAACAAAAGAAACTAAGTGGGTGTGCATCCAACTCGCTTGCTCACGAAGACCTAGGGCATTTTGAGGAAGCCCATTGAGGGAGTCCTGGATTAGGGGGTGTCCGGATAGCCGGACTATCACCGTTTGCCGGACTCCTGGACTATGAAGATACAAGATTGAAGACTTCGTCCCGTGTCCGGATAGGACTTTCCTTGGCGTGGAAGGCAAGCTTGGCAATACAGATATGTAGATCTCCTACCATTGTAACCGACTCTGTGTAACCCTAACCCTATTCGGTGTCTATATAAACCGAAGGGTTTTAGTCCGTAGGACGAACAACAATCATGCCATAGGCTAGCTTCTAGGGTTTAGCCTCTCTGATCTCGTGGTAGATCTACTCTTGTACTACCTATCTCATCAATATTAATCAAGCAGGAGTAGGGTATTACCTCCATCGAGAGGGCCTGAACACAGGTAAAAACATCGTGTCCCTTGTCTCCTATTACCATCCGCCTAGACGCACGATTCGGGACCCCCTACCCGAGATCCGCCGGTTTTGACACCGACATTGGTGCTTTCATTGAGAGTTCCTGCAATAGCCGTCACCTATAGGCCCGATGGCTCCTTCAATCATCAAGAACGACGCAGTCCGGTGAATTTTTCTCCCGGACAGATCTTACGTATTCGGCGGCTTTGCACTGCGAGCCAATTCGCTAGGCCATCTGGAGCAGATTGAAAGCTACGCCCCTGGCCATCGAGTCAGATTTGGAAGCTTGAACTATATGGCCGATGTTCGTGGAGACTTGATCTTGACGGCCAGTTGAGCCGCGGCGGCGTCTTGCGTCTTGTCTCGATGGAGTATGCGATCTAGCTTCTGCCGCGGAGCAGTGCTCACTGGAGGCCGCACCGGATGCCCGCTCAGGCCCTTAATCCGGAGCGGTTTACGCCGATCGAGGACGGTTGGTTGGACACCGCCTCGGGGCTGAAATCTCTGACTATTGAGCCAACACCATCCACATCGCTGCGAAGCTTCGTGACTCCCAGTGCCGGGACTCCTTTCCGGACTCCGAACCTCCGCGCCCATGCGGTCGAATCCGGCTGGCGCCGATATGGAGTTCACCGCCCGCGGGCGTCTTCAGCCTTTTCGCCCTTTGGCGATATCCTGAACTCATTAAAGTCTCTCTCTTTGTCGAGAGCCACGGCGAACTTCTGATCGGGAAGGTTGGGATTCGGACAACGAAGAAATTCAACGCCCACCCACAACCCACTATGTAGCCACTTGTCGATGATTTAACCGACATGCTCGACTTGATTCCGAAGACATCGACGGTATGGACGACGGTGCGGAGATGATCGAGGACCAGCGCCAGGCAGAACCTTTGGAAAACCACCTCATCATATGACATATACATGGTGGACATCCCAAAAGATGGGAATGGCGATGGAACAGCGGAGGATGACCCCTCAAGAAACAACCAAGCGCCCGACGTCGTGGCGCCGCTCTAAATCCCGCCACGGTAAAAATGGTGATTCGGCACGAGAGACAATAATACCGGACGGATTGCCAAAGGCGACCCCCTCCAAGCAGGACTCAGACACGGGAGGAGGGAGAAGCAAATCTGCCGCAGCGATGTGGCGAGAAAGAGAGGTAGAGGGCGATAATTATGCACCCCCCTCGAAGGCGAGGCAAGCCTCGGCGGCAATGATTTAAATTCGTCGTGCCGGATCCCGTCAAACAAGAGCCTTTTAAAGGCAGGCTCATAGCCACGGCAAGCAGCCTCAAGAAAAGCAGCAACAACTTAAAGCTGACCAAGACACGCTAGCTGACCGATGGACCGAAGTCCTTGCAGCCGAAGAGTACGAACTCGAACGCCCCTCCAAAAGCTATCCCAAACGCAGGCCGTTGCCTCGATTAGAGGAGGAAGCACCCGCGTCACCAGCGCACGACATGGCAGATCGGCCACCCCGTGGCCGCGACAGAGAAGCCTCTCGGCCCTCCGCTCAAGCCACGCCCCGATGCCGCTCAAAAAGTTCAAAGGCATGGGAGAACGCGCCGGACTTGCGAGATATACTGGAGGATAAGGCAAAGCAAACAAGATCGATCTACAGATCGTGGGCGTAACGACTCGGGATGATTACCGTCACGCCGGATCTGACAACCCGGCCGGGCGAACCACGATGAGACAAAGCTCATATGAGCTACGTCGTGATATAGCCCAATCTGAGGCGCCGCACACCCACTATGCTTCCACAGATGAAGTAATGGATCATCAAATCCCTGAGGGCTTCAAACCTGTAAACATCGAATCATACGATGGTACCACAGATCCTGCGGTCTGGATCGAGGACTATCTCCTCCATATCCACATGGCCCGCGGTGATGATCTACATGCCAAGGACCAGCTCGGCATTGGCTCAACAGCTTGCCAGCAGAGTCAATCGGTTGTTGGGAGGACCTGGAAGCCGCATTCCTCGATAACTTCCAGGGCACATATGTGCGACCACCAGACGCCGATGACCTTAGGCATATAATTCAGCAACCCGGAAGAATCGGCCGAGACAATTACGGACGCGGTTCCTAACAAAGAAAAATCAGATGAATCATTTGTCCGGATGCACGAGGCGCTAGCAGCAGCCTTCAAACACAACATCCATGACGAATGGCTAGCCCGGCACCTAGGACAGGAAAACCCGAAATCCATGGCAGCCCTCACCACACTCATGACCGCTTTTGCGCGGGAAAGGATAGCTAGCTAGCTCGAAGCAACAACAGCCAAACACCACAGTAGTTTGGATACCAAGGATAGCAATGGCAGGTCGGCGTCGCAATAAGCATAAACACCGCATTAACGGTGACAATGCTAAAAATCTGACGATAAATGCGGATTCGGAGGCTCTAAACCGGTCGTGGAAGAAGCCATTCAAAGAAATACCCGGGGTCCGTCCAACTTGGACCGAATACTCGATCGCTTGTGCGGATACATGGCACCCCGAAAAACCAGCCAACCACACCAGCGAGGATTGTTGGGTGTTCAAGCAAGCGAGCAAGCTAAGCGCCGAAAACAACGACAAGGGGCTGCATAAGCGATGGCGAGGAAGAGCCCGACCGCCCGAACAATAGAGGACATAAGGGCTTTCCCACACAAGTGCGGACGGTGGACATGATATACACAACCCACATACCCAAAAGGGAGCGGAAATGTGCACTAAGGGACGTATATGCGATGGAGCCAGTCGCCCCGAAGTTCAACCCATGGTCTTCCTGCCCGAACAGCTTTGATCGAAGGGACCACCCCACTAGCATCCGTCACGGCGGTTTAAATGCGCATTGGTTCTTGACCCAATTATTGTGGATTTCACCTCACCGAGTCTGATGGGCGGCGGCAGCAACTTTGAACCTGATTTATCGGGATCTGATTACACAAAATGGGCATAGACCCGTCAAGAATCAAACCCACAAAGGCGACCTTTAAAGGCGTCATTCCAGGTGTAGAGGCCAAGCTATGCAGGCTCCGTTACACTTGAAGTGGTCTTCGGATCCCGGATAACTTCCGGAGTGAGGAGTTAATCTTCGACATAGTCCCGTTCATGGCGGCTATCACGCCTTGCTCGGGCGAACCGCATTCGGAAAATTCAATGCGGTGCCGCTTTCTGGCGTACCTCAAGCTCATGATGCCGAGGCCCTCGAGGCGTAATCACGGTCAATGGAAACACGAGCGCTCCCTCACGAAGGGAGGATTATACGGCCGCCCTTGCGGCCGAAGTGCGTAACAGCCTCTTAAAGGCAATTCTCGATCCGGCCAATAAACAATCGGACAACATCAAAGCTGCGCCCGGAGTAACCTAGAGCAAGACCGCTGGCACGTTACGAACAAGCGTGTCACGGCCCCAATCCCAGCCCTCGCGAACTCGCGAAGCCGATTACTGGCGCCGCGTAATTGCGCTCTGAAGCACCATGGGCATAGGGGACAGGCTACGACCACGGCATGCCCAGAATGCGGCTAGACCGCACTAGGGGCTCCTGTTTGTATCATTCCTTTTTTTATCTTTTTTTTCTCTTTTTCTTTTTACTTTCAGGACTCTGTTCTCCAGAAGCCCTGTCCGGCATTCGTGCCGACTACACGATACAACAGCCAGGGAAGCAGAAAACTGCGTCAAGTGTCCAGGTGGTCTCTATTACGAGTAGTACACCTGTTTTACATACCACACCGCAAACTTACCCCACCGGAAGAGGACATATCTAAAGTCCCGTACCTTGCTTATCGCCAAATTTGTATCGTTACGCTTTTATTTGTAGTTTCTTTTGAATAAACAATATATAGCTCTTGCCTAATATTGCATTCTTTCCCATTGTATATGTTCATCTATGACATTGTGCAGCCGTACAATTTAGTACAGCCACCACACGAGGGCTTATGTACCCCCAAAAACATGGTGTGACAAGTCCGAACACTTTCACAAGTCGGCACCCGAACTTATAGCATTATATGCATCGGCTCCGAATCATGTCTTGGGTCAATAGTTGGGTTTGCCCGGCTCCCATGTTTTGGTACCTTACGTTCCGTTATATCGACTAAGGTAGCGTTGGGAGAACCACTGCGATTGTGCCCCGGCTGAGCTAGGTTGAGCACCTCAGTGGAGAAAGCTAAAACTGACAGTCATGATAAGGTGAGAGCCGGTCGCTGTTCGAGAGGTTTTTTCGGGTCCCTAAAGACTTATGCCGCTTAGGCGAGGAGCCGGCATTGTCCCGCCAAGCGTGGATAGCACCCGAACTTCGGTCTTCGAATACTAGGGGCTTCGCGAAATTTAAAATTATAGAATTCTATGGCTAAGTGAGAGTGTTCAAGCACTATAAGTCCGGTTGCACAGTTACGTTCGTTGAGCGCCTCCTCGAAGGACCCAAGAATGGGAACAAGAGCGCTCAAGTTTATCCGAACACCCCATCACTTTCGTGGCATGGGGCTGAAGCCAACGACTTGCCATCTCTCTCAGATTTGATAAACAGCCGCACAAAAGGTAATATTTTAAATTCACAAGTGTTGCTTAGCGCATATGAACAAGTTTTCAGCGTACAGGATAACAAATGCGAGTCTATGCAAAAATTACATCTTTGGAGCATTCACCCGCTATAAGGCGGGCACCCTTCAGGACGCCCTCATAATACATTTCGGGCTTGCGATGCTCCTTGCCCGGTGGTGGTCCGTCCTTCACAAGCTTCTCACCGTCCAGCTTGCCCAGTGCACCTTAGCACGGGCAAGGCCCTCTGAGCACCTTCGATGCAGAGCGGAGGCGTTTGATGACCTCAAGCCTTGGACAGGCATCCACTAGCCGCCTTACCAGCCCGAAGTAGCTCCCAGGCATGGCTTCCATTGGCCACAGCCGAACTATGAGGCCCTTCATGGCCTGTTCGGCGACCTTGTGGAGCTCGACCAGCTGCTTTAGCTGGTCTCTCGAGAACCTTTGGATGTCCGGCCTCGGCATCTTGAGACCAGAACACCTTTTCAAATCGAGCTCCCTCCTCGGCCGCGGTGAAACAACGACATCGGACACACTATGGGGCGAATCTGCGAATGCTCTGGAGAGCTCAGTTTGGGTAAATGTAACGGATAATTCACCTTCACATGCTTGCTTTGCATAAAGAATGCCTTACCCGCCGCTATCTTTCTCATCGCCTGAATTTCCTGGAGGGCTTTTTGGGCTTCGGCCTTAGCGGCTTTGGCACTCTCAAGAGCCAAGGCGAGCTCAGACTCTCGAGTCTTCGAGTCACGCTCCAAACTCTCGTGTTTTTTCACGAGAGCCTGGAGCTCCTGCTGTACCTCCGCCACCCGCGCCTCCTGCTCCTCTCGCTTGGTGCGCTCATGCCGCTTTGCTTTCGGCCGTGGACACCGCTTCCTTCAGGGTCTCCACCTCGTTCGTGGCCCCTGCAATACCCACGTTATTCCTATCATTTTTGCAACCAAATCCTTTCTATAAGGTATTAATTTAATAAGGTATTACTCACCTTCCTTGTCCTCGAGCTGCTTCTTGGCAAGGCCGAGCTTGTCTCGGACCGCTCGAGGCTCTACCTTCAACATGCGGGCCTCCGCATGATCGGTCTGGCCGAGAGGTCGCCAGCGCAACTGCATTCCCATATTGACATATTTATGTTAGACTCCTGCGTATATCTTTTTAGATCCTCGATCGGCTTTTCTTTCCGAACACCGAACTAAGCACCGAGGGCTACTCTGTCTATGCGGTAATATTTTACATATTCTAAACTTACCTCAAAGCACATTAGAAGGCTGATGCAGGCTTCAGTCAGCCCGCTCTTGGCGGGTGAACTTCTGGATCACCGCACTCATGATAGTGCGGTGCTCCCTCATCGATGGGCGCCGTTAAGCGCCTCCGGCCAAGCTATCCGTGCCTCCATTTGGGCCGGAGGTCGCCAGGCGTCATGATCTTGCCCTTCTTACGAAGGGGCCGCTTGCGGACTTGGAACCTTGAAGGTTCAGTGCGAGTCGACACAGGGACGGACTTAGAGCCCTCCGGGGTTTTGCCCCTTTGCGCCCGGAGTCCGGGAGGTCGCCTTGCGGCGCCTCCTGGACCACCTCCTCCTGGTTGGGCCCCTTTTGGGACTCCACCGCGGCGTCGTCTGCGTCACGAGGGGAGGAGGCGGCCGGAAGTGAAGTGCTATTCACATCCGACGAATCTAGGGAGCCGCTCGGCAATGACGTGAGCTTCGTCCTTGGGTGAGCTACATGGTTATATTCGGCGTTAGAAGACACTATCGACAAATAAAAAGTCATTACTTATTCTGGAATCCGGACACTTACATCTACGCCGAGAACTTGGCCCTTGATAGCCCTCCTCCTGCGTCGTTATCGGCGTTGGTGGAGAAAGTCCGGAGGAAAGGTCCTTCCTTTCTTGGACCCTCCGGCCTCCTCGATCGAGGCGGCCTTCCTTTTCTTCTCTCCCCCCATTGGGAGAGGCTTCCTTCCTCCTCCTCGTTCTCGGGAGAGGATTCAGCCTCGAGTCTCGGCGGTACATGGCGCGAGAGCTCCTTGAGTTCCGTGGCCTCCTTTTGGCCTTCTTCTCCGGCACCACGTAGGTGCCGGAACTAACAGCCCCGTCAGCGGGCATCCGGCTGGAGTCTTCGGCAAGGGGCCGACGATTAATCTGTTCGGACGTCTTCAACCCGATCTGTCAAAGGTTAGGGAGTTTTAGATCCCGCATAAAGTCAAACTATGAAAAAGAGTCCCATAAAGGGCAAAATAACTTACCTCGCTGGCTTGGCAGCTGCGGCGGAATCCAGCGATCTTGATGGCGGATCACGGGAGCTTCGGCGCCCTTGAGCGGCACCTTCCGGGCATCTTCGTGCGTGAGTGTCGAAGAGCGGCTCAAAATCGGTGCTGTGCGGATCAAACTCCCACAAATTGGCGGCCCGTTGCTGGCATGGGAGAATCCGGCGGATGAGCATAACTGGACTACGTTGACAAGCTTGAGCTTCTTGTCCACTAGGTTTTCGGACACGAGTTTGGAGTCCGGTCGACTCTTCCGAATCACTTACGTCGGGCCGTCTCTTTCCATGATGTGAGCCGTGTGGGGAAGCCAGATCTGGTCGGGGCCGCCGCCCATTTGGAATCCGCAGCGGCTCGGTGATGTAGAACCACCCGATTGCCACCCCTTTATGGTCTCCACGAAGGAGCCCTCAAGCTATGTAACGTTGGGCATCACGCCGCCATGGCGCCCTCCGCACTCCGCTGTCGGCCGCCCACTATCTTGACAGCGCTAAAGGTCTTCAACCATAAACCGAAGTGGGGCTGGATGCGAGAGGAAGGCCTACTTGACGATAGGCGTCGAGATATTGAGGATGAAGTTTGGGGCGGATAGTGGAAATCCGGGCCGTAGTAGAACATGAGCCCCGGACAAATGGGTGAAGTGGAAAACCTAGTCCGGGAGGAAGTGGGTGAGGAACACCACCCTCTCATGGGGCCTGGGGGTGGGGATGAGCTGCCCCTTGTTGGGGAGCCGACGCGATGTCATGCCCGGACAAGTATGTCGATGTGCCCCTCCGTGGCGGAGGAGGCCATCCACTTGCCTCCGCTCGGACATGGCTGGAGAAGGTTGAGGAGGATGTGCAGACTTGGTATTTGGGCTTCGAGTCGCGCATGAATGGATGAGCAAAGGAGGAAGAAGGCGTGGGTGAAAAGGTGGATCCTTATACCCTTATATGGAGGGCCGAAGCTATCGTCCCCCACCAGCCTGTTAAAACTCACTTATCTTCCAAGCCTTGCGTAAATTAATGGCGCGGTTGGGTTACCCACATCCGTATTGATGAGAATCCCGGAATAAGGGGGACACGATCTCTGCTTTGACAAGATGTGCCAAGGAAACCGCCGCTTCACGCTACCGAGGTGAGTACGATAAAACGATTCGAACAAAGACTTGGCCGTGGCGTGATGGCACTTACTGCGAATACGTCGGCAGATTGATTTTGTGTAAATATTATTCTCTCTACGGTGTTATGTGGAAATTATTTTGCAGAGCGGACACTATCCTTGTGTTCAAAATCTTCTATGAAGTATTCGAGGAGGAACCCGCCTTGCAATGCGAAGACAATATGCGCTTGGACTGCCTAAATCACTGAAGCACTGGTTCGAGGGGCTCTTTGAGGAGTCTGGATTAGGGGTGTCCGGATAGCGAACTATCACCGTTGGCGGACTCCTATACTATGAAGATACAAGATTGAAGACTTAGTCCCGATGTCCGGATAGGACTTTCCTTGGCGTGGAAGGCAAGCTTGGCAATACGGATATGTAGATCTCCTACCATTGTAACCGACTACGTGTAACCCTAACCCTATTCGGTGTCTATATAAAGCGAAGGGTTTTAGTCCGTAGGGACGAACAACAATCATGCCATAGGCTAGCTTCTAGGGTTTAGCCTCTCACGATCTCGTGGTAGATCTACTCTTGTACTACCCATATCATAAATATTAATCAAGCGGGGTAGGGTATTACACACGCCGAGAGGGCCCGAACCTGGGTAAAAACATTGTGTCCCTTGTCTCCTGTTACCATCCGCCTAGATGCACAGTTCGGGACCCCCTACCCGAGATCCGCCGGTTTTGACACCGACACCCATCATTGGAATATACAAGCCAAGTTCTATAATGAAAAATTCCCACTAGTATATGAAAGTGATGAAGGAAATATGCCCTAGAGGCAATAATAAAGTTATTATTTATTTCCTTATATCATGATAAATGTTTATTATTCATGCTAGAATTTTATTAACCGGAAACATAATACTTGTGTGAATACATAGACAAACATAGTGTCACTAGTATGCCTCTACTTGACTAGCTCGTTGATCAAAGATGGTTATGTTTGCTAGCCATAGACAAGAGTTGTCATTTGATTAACGGGATCACATCATTAGGAGAATGATGTGATTGACTTGACCCGATACATTAGCTTAGCACTCGATCGTTTAGTATATTGCTATTGCTTTCTTCATGACTTATACATGTTCCTATGACTATGAGATTATGCAACTCCAGTTTACCGGAAGAACACTTTGTGTGCTACCAAACAACACAACGTAACTGGGTGATTATAAAGGTGCTCTACAGGTGTCTCCGAAGGTACTTGTTGGGTTGGCTTATTTCGAGATTAGGATTTGTCACTCCGATTGTCGGAGAGGTATCTCTGGGCCCACTCGGTAATGCACATCACTAAAGTCTTGCAAGCATTGCAAGTAATGAGTTCGTTGCGGGATGATGTATTACGGAACGGGTAAAGAGACTTGCTGGTAATGAGATTGAACTCGGTATTGAGATACCGACGATCGAATCTCGGGCAAGTAACATACCGATGACAAAGGGAACACCGTATGTTGTTATGCGGTTTGACCGATAAAGATCTTCGCATAATATGTGGGAGCCAATATGAGCATCCAGGTTCCGCTATTGGTTATTGAACGGAGACGTGTCTCGGTCATGTCTACATAGTTCTCGAACCCGGCGTAGGGTCCTTGCGCTTAAAGTTTCGATGACGGTTATATTATGAGTTTATGAGTTTTGATGTACCAAAGGTTTTTTGGAGTCCCGGATGTGATCACGGACATGACGAGGAGTCCCGAAATGGTCGAGACACGAAGATTGATATATTGGAAGCCTATATTTGGATATCGGAAGTGTTCCGGGTGAAATCGGGATTTTACCGAGTCTGGGAGGAGTTACGGAACCCACGGGGGGTTTAATGGGCCATAGTGGGCCTTAGTGGAGAAGAGGAGGGGCGGCTAGGGCAGCCCGCGCGCCCCCTCCCCCTCTAGCCCGAATTGGACAAGGTGGGGGGGGCGCCCCCTCCTTCCTTCTTCTCCTCTTCCTCCTTCCCCCCTTCTCCTAATCCAACAAGGAAGGGAGGGAGTGATACGTCTCCGTCGTATCTATAATTTTTATTGTTTCATGCCAATATTATTCAACTTTCATACACTTTTTGGCAACTTTTATACTATTTTTGGGACTAACATATTGATCCGATTGCCCGATGCGGTTCACATACATTGCATGTTTTTGGTTTACTTAGAATATCCATATCAAGCGGAGTCAAAGCGGGATAAAAAGCGAGACGGAGATACTTTTCGGAATATTTGGAAAATCTGGAGGAAAAATCAACGCGAACCGATGTCCGAGATGGGCACGAGGTAGGCGCCCCCTAGGCGCCCACGACCCTCGTGACCCACACAGCAAGGCGGTTGGCGCTCTTTTTGCCGCAAGAAAGCTAATTTTCAGAAAAAATCACGGCAAAGGTTTGAGGTATTGAGTTACGGATCTCCATATATACACGAAATGGTGAAAGCGAGCCGAGCAGGCGCGAAGCAGAGAGATATATCCAATCTCGGAGGGCTCTCGCCTCCCGAGCCATAGGAGACAAGGACGGAGGAAACCCTTCTCCCATCTAGGGAGGAGGTCAAGGAAGTAGAATCTGAAGGGCCCCTCTCCCTTCTCTTACAGTTCTTATTTGGAGCAGCCCGTGGCCATCATCATCATCACGCGATCTTCAACGACACCTCCGCCATCTTCACCAACATCTCCATCACCTTCCCTCCCTCTATCTCAGCGGTCCACTCTCCATGACCCAGCTGTACCCTCTACTTGAACATGGTGCTTTATGCTTCATATTATTATCCAATGATGTGTTGCCATCCTATGATGGCCCGAGTAGATTTTCGTTGTCCTATCGGTGGTTGATGAATTGCTATGATTGATTTAATTTGCTTGTGGTTATGTTGCTGTCCTTTGGTGCCCATCATAAGAGCGCGCGCGTGGATCACACCATAGTGTTAGTTGTATGATGATAGGACTATGTATTGGAGGGCAAGAGTGACAGAAGCTTCAACCTAGCATAGAAATTGATGCATACGGGATTGAAGGGGGACCATATATCTTAATGCTATGGTTGGGTTTTACCTTAATGAGCGTTAGTAGTTCTTGGGTGCTTGCTAATAGTTCCAATCATAAGTGCATAGAATTCCAAGTAAGGGATGACATGCTAGCAGTGGCCTCTCCCACATAAAACTTGCTATCGGTCTAGTAAAGTAGTCAATTGCTTAAGGGACAATTTCACAACTCCTACCACCACTTTTCCACACTCGCCATATTTACTTTAGTTGTGTTTTTATCTTAGCAGCCCCTAGTATATTTTTGCTCTCTTTATTTTCTTGCTAGCCTATCCGAAAACACGTACAAAGTACTTCTAGTTTTATTCTTGTTCTAGGTAAAGTGAACGTCAAGCGTGCGTAGAGTTGTATCGGTGGTTGATAGAACTTTAGGGAATATTTGTTCTACCTTTAGCTCCTCGTTGGGTTCGACACTCTTACTTATCGAAAATTGTTGCGATCCCCTATACTTGTGGGTTATCAAGACCTTTTTACTGGCGCCGTTCTTTGGGGAGTTATAAGCGTGGGGTGAATATTCTCGTGTGAGCTTGTTTGCTTTATCACTAAGTAATTTTTATTTGCTGTTCTTAGTTGTTTTATATGTTTAGTTATGGGTAGGAAGCATAAAATACCAAAAAATTAGTTGTACCTACTGCTCCAATGGTTGAAGAACCACTCAAAATCTATCACACTCTTGAAGCTTTTTACTTGGATCATCTTGATCCCTTTGTGCTCGTCTTGAAACCCCAACTAAGCTTAGTTGAGGGCAAATCTTTAGATGAGCATGCTTGTTATGTGCGACACCATTATATATCTGAAAAAAGGGAAACTATTATGGGATCAAATTCAACGTTTGCAATGCTATGCTTGGACTTTATGTGAATTATATGATGTTCCTTGTTGTTCTGAAAACCCTAAGAAACACCTTCCCTACCAATGCTTGTTTAGTGATAATGGAATCGTATCTTCATATTCTAAGGGTGTTTATAATTACTATGATGTTCAACAAATTTAAGAATTTGTTGCTTTTAAGGGTGCTTATGAAATTTCTTCTTTGATTGAAAAGTATGATGCTACTTTCTACAAATCTGAAAATTTTGCCATACTTGAATATTGCTATGATAATTATGCTTCTAATGCCTATGTTAAACTATATATTGAGGCCTACCCGCTGTCCAAGAAGAGATTAATATTTTGCGAGGAAGCTATGGAAGAAGAAATTGATGAAACTGTGAGCTCATTGGATGAAAAAGATGATGAGGAGAGCGAAGAACAAAAGGAGGAAGAGCGGATTGATCACCCGTGCCCACCTTCTAATGAGAGTAACTCTTCAACTCATACATTGTTTAATTCCCCTTCATGCTTACCGAAGGATGATTGCTATGATCCCGTTGATTCTCTTGAAATATCCCTTTTTAATGATGCTTGCTATGCTTGTGGCCAAGATGCCAATATGTATTATGCTTACGGAGATGAACTTGCTATAGTTCCTTATGTTAAACATGAAATTGTTGCTATTGCACCCACGCATGATAGTCCTATTATCTTTTTGAATTCTCCAAACTACACTATATCGGAGAAGTTTGTGCTTATTAAGGATTATATTGATGGGTTGCATTTTATCATTGCACATGATAATTTTGATGAATATAATATGCATGTGCTTGCTGCTCCTACTTGCAATTATTATGAGAGAGAAGACTATATCTCCACCTCTCTATGTTTCCAATATGATAAAATTGCAAGAAACTGCTTATACTATGCATTGGCCTTTACTATGTGTGCATGAATTGTTCTTTTATGACATGCCGATGCATAGGAAGAGAGTTAGACTCCGTCATTGCTTGATATATGTTGCTTTGTGCTAACTACTAAATTACAAATCACTGCTAATTCAAATTGGCTTTGATATACCTTGGGATCCGGGTGGATTCACTACTTGAGCACTATATGCCTAGCTTAATGGCTTTAAAGAAAGCGCTGCCAAGGAAACAACCCGGAAGTTTTAGAGAGTCATTTATTTCTGTTAAGTGCTTTCATATAGTTTAAAAACAACAAAAATAAAGAGGGGAACCCAAAACCTTTTCTAAAAGGAAAGTGAAACTGAGAAAGACAAGCATTGTTGAAGTGGGAGAGCCCCTTGAACTTTGTTCATGCTCACGGCAACTTTGTGATTCTTGATTACAGAAACTTTTCAACAAAAATAATTATCCCCTTGTACAATTCCATTGTATTATAAAAATAATGTGCCAAGGTTTGCCTTTAGGATGTTTACAATGCTTGTTGGTTTGTGCGGTGCAGGACAGAAACTTTGTCTGTAGTGCGCAAATTTTACTTTTTTACTGGAACGTCAAATGGTTCTGATTCTTTTTGCACTGTATTTCTGTACAAATTGTTTATTTTTCATAATTTTGGCAGAATTCTGCAAGTATCAGAAGTATGGTGAATGTTCAGATTGCTACAGACTGTTCTGTTTTAGACAGATTCTGTTTTTTGATGCATAGTTTGCTTGTTTTGATGAAACTATCAATTTATATCAGTGGATTAAGCCATGAAAAAGTTATATTACAATAGACACAAAGCAAAAACAAAATATGAGTTGGTTTGCAACAGTACTTAGAGTGGTGATTTGCTTTATTATACTAACGGATCTTACCGAGTTTTCTATTGAAGTTTTGTGTGGATGAAGTGTTCGATGATTGAGAAGGTTTCGATGTGAGAAGAAGGAAGAGAGGAAAGAGCTCAAGCTTGGGGATGCCCGAGGCACCCCAAGTAAATATTCAAGGAGACTCAAGCGTCTAAGCTTGCACTACAAAAAAAATACACTTCCGTGATGATACGTGTTTGTCACAGTAGGTCGCGTTTTTTGTCATGCATGTACATCCATGACAAATTTATAGCGAATCAAGATAGTCATACGTCTTTGTCAGTAGAAGTGTTCCATGACAATACGAAAATTATCATCACGGAAGTGTCCACTTCCATGACGATAAATCGTTCGTCACAGAAGTTCTTTCGTCAAGGTTGACCGACACGTGGCATCCACCGTAACGGAACACCGTAAAGCTATCGGTTCCGGTTTTGGATCCGATAACCCGTTAATAGCCCGACCAATGGGGATTTTCCGCGTGTAAAATCATCATTGGCTGGAGGAAAACTGCGTGTCGGCTCACCGTTGGGACAGATGTCATCCACTCATTGGGCGGAAGACGCCTATAGTGCGTCGACACGTGTACGGCCCAACAAAGGCCCATTCTGTGAAAAGGCGGCCAGAAAAAATTAGCAGGCCATCCAATATAAGGCCTACTTGTGTCAGGTCCATTTAAGCCCACGGCCCATACGAGATGAGCCAATTAGGCCCGTCAATGTACCGTTAAAGATTTGACACCATAGCAGCCCATCGTCAGTTCGAGCCGTTAACGACCGCTATATATGGGCTCAATATCAGCCCGATGAGATTTCGGCCTGATAACGGCCCATTTAATGGATGGGCCAATTTTCGGGATGTACATGTTTCGGCCTTTTAGCGGCCCATTTACATGTTGGGATAGTTTCGGCGGTGTGTCTTTCGACTGTTGACGGCCCATAAATCGATGGGCCATTTGCTATCGGACCTGAGTTTACGCCTTTTAGCGGCCCATTTAAGTGTTGGGCCAATTTTCTAGCCGGTGTCACTTTCAAATTTCGTTGACGGCCCATAAATCAGTTGGGCCATTTTAGTCGGACCTGAGTTTTGGCCTTTTAGCGACCCATTTAAGTGTTGGGCCAATTCCGGCCTGTGTGACTTTTCGTCTGTTAACGGACCATAAATGAGTTGGGCCATTTGTAGTCGGACCTTAGTTTTGGCCCTTTAACGGCCCATGCCCTTCATGGTCCAATACCAGCCCGGTTTCTCTTTCGGCTGCTAAAGGCCCACAACCTGATTGGGCCATTTACAATCTGACACGACTTTCGGCCTCTTAGCGGCCCATCGTCTTCATGGTCGATACAAAGCCCATTTGTCTCTTCGGCCTGCTAAAGGCCTACGGATTATCAAGTTAAGCCATATGTAGCTCGAACTTAGTAACGGCCTGTTAACGGCCCGTGAAATAAACTGGGGCCACCTGTTGCCCGCTTCGATGTTGGCACATGTAAATGACCGGGAGGTAAGAGCACGAGCATTAACTTCGGCCTAAAGCGGCCCATTAACTTAATGGGCCCACTAAAGTTCATTACATGTCTTTAGGCCAAATTAGATAGTTTGAGCCCATTCTGACGAGCAATTATGCACAGGACCAAAACCGATCACGCAAAGTCACGGCATCTGAGGGCATAACGTTGCACATCCGGCATATATTACAGAAATTACATCCTTTGGGCAATCAAAGATTCATGCACATGCAAATAAATGAGCAGAACCTAACCATCTACAACGTCACAATCTGCAACCTCAGCACAGATGACGCCCATAAGCATGTGGGCAAGTTCTTTCTGCTTTGCTACACTTTCTCTGAAAACATTGATCAGTGGTTGTGTATGCGACTCTACACCTCTGATTCATCCACCATTTCCATCATTGCTTCAGCCATTAATTGGTTCACAAACATACATTTATTCCTGTTGCACTCGAGGCGGAGGATCTTTGAACAGATTCGAGATGGTGATTTTGGCGGGCTTGTATTATTGATAGTGGAGAGTGTCTCGACCCTTTGCATCATAACATAAATTAGGGCCAGGAACCAAACAGATTAATCATGAGTTATTGCCATATTACCTGTCATAGATTTCTTTGGAAAGAAACAATGGGGTTGCCTTGCTGTTTTCGAGTTTGTCTTCTTATCTTGACCTTTGCACAAAATTAACACACTAGCATTGCTATCATTGGCCAAGTCGGATAATAGGAAAGCAACATTGACACAACGAGCGTTTGGGCAAGTAGCCTACACCAAATTAACACAATATGACACAGCTATCATCGGCCGGGTAAGGTAATACGCATAGCAACATTGACACAATGAATGAATGGGCAACGAGTAGCACTACAATTCAGTAATGTGCGTGATATGAGATAGTACATTCATGCAGCTCGATATGCAAAACTACCGAGCAGTTTTCCTTACAAAAATCAACATTGGCGCCTTTAGAATTTTGCTACAACTAATTTTAGATCAGATAAAGGTTAGATTCCACGCCGATTAACAAAATACATGTTGATGTAAAAATATAGTGATATACAACAGTGCTTACATCAGCATTGGAGCACGGAGATTTCCCATAAGATATTTTCCTCGAATATGATCCCAATGGAGGAAGTCTTCTATTGTTTAACCTTATTTTCTAAAAGAGATGGGTAAGAAACATGTAGAAAATATGATCGAATGCTATAAAATTTCATGATGCGAGGATACGCTGCGCTTCTTAGAATGGAGTTGACATTCTTTTCTTTGAATTTGGAGCGGACTAGTTCTTTGGTACTTTGGAATCTGCTTATTATCGATTGGGAGTTGGGTTTCTCTGTCTTTGGAAGCGATATCTATGAAAAATGGAGTTGGTTTATTATCTCCTGGCGTTTGGATCTTTTGCAAAGACCTGGTTTGTAACCCTTGATTCTAATGAGCCGTCTTCCCCTTGCATGCCTTATATAGAAGAATGGTGATTCAGTTATAAAACATGCTACAACAGAGATGGAATAGAGTCTTTGAAGAATAGAAAGGCATGACATATTGAAATGTATTCCTCCATCCGGAAATAAGCAGACGAGTCTAGGCGTATTTCAGTTCTAGATACATCCAGGTTTATCCATTTCTCGACATTTAATCCGGACGGAGGGAGTATGATGTAAGAGCTAGGGATACTGACAGGACAACACGGTAAAAAACTACGAAAAACCCATTGCAGAACCAAAGTATTCAAACCCACCGATATGAGATAGTACACTCATGCAGCTCGAGGATGCAAAACTACCGGGCGATTTTCCTTACAAAAATCAACATTGTGGCCTTTAATCATACATTTTGCTACAACTAAATTTAGATCATATAAAGGTTGGATTCACGCCGATTAACAAAATACATGCTGATGTAAAAATATAGTGATATACAACAGGTACTTACATCTACATTGGAGCATAGAGAATTCTGCAAGAATCTTTCCTCACAAAGCGATACCATTGCAGAAATTCTTCTATCTGATAAGCTTATTTTCTAAAAGAGAGATGGGTAAGAAACATGTAGAAAATATGATCAGCATGCTATAAAATTTCATGATGCAAGGATACACACGCTTCTTAGAATTGAGTTGACATATTTTTGCTCATTTGGAAGCGGACTAGTTCTTTGTGCTTTGGAATCTGCTTATTATCGATGAGGAGTTGGGTTTCTATGTCTTTGGAGGCGGTATCTATAAAAAGCTGGAGTTGGTTTATTATCTCCTGGCATTTGGATCTTTTGCAAAGGCCTTGTTTGTAACCCTTCAAATTCTAACATAGTCGTCTTCCCCTTGCATGCCTTGTATAGAAGAATGGTGCTTTAATTATAAAACATGCGGCAATGAAGAGATGGAATAGAGTCTTGCGAATAGAAAGGCATGCCATATTGACATGTATTCCCTCCATCCAGAAAAAAATGGATGGGTCTAGGCGTATTTCAGTTCTAGATACATCGTTTTTATCCATTTCGGCAACATGTAATCCAGACGGAGGGAGTATGGTGTATGAGCTAGGGATACGACGGACAACACGACAAAAAAAGTAGTTGAATGTAAAACTATATGCTAGCGGAATACGTGCAGAAATAACCAAGGCAACATACCCGTGTATGATTGGGAAAATAAGATGGCATTACAGCGAGCACTTGAAACGACACTTCAATGTAAAAAAACATGGTATGGCGAACGGATGAAGTACATCTTGATGAATAACAATGCATAAGATATTCGGAAGCATGATGTCCAAATTAAGCGAGATGGCATTGCGATAGAGTAGAATAATGATTACTTGAATTTGAAAACATGTTATCATGAATGGAATAGAGTCTTGAAAAACAGGAAGGCATGGCATATTTACATGCATTATCAACATGCTAAGCACATGGCATTTACCTTGAGTAGATACACTCCACGACATTATATGCATGTTGTACCCATATCACGGGCCAAGTTAGAGCAAGGACCTTGTGGGGTGAAGAGGATTCATCATCTTTACGCAAGTCTTCTGAAGAACTGCCTTTACATGTTCCATCATATTGGGTATCGGTGACATCAAGTTTATTGGCCTTTACATTGCACCGTGAGGTTCTTGTGGATATGTCGATGTGTGCAATTATATCGACATGCATGGAAGACAACTAGTAGTTAGATTTATGTAAATGAGTGCACATGGGAGCGGCATAAATAGTAGGACTGGGGTTAACTAGCAGCAACAGGTCTCATAAACTAAAGGGAGAACAGGATGAAAGCTACGAGAATATGTATCGTTTGTACTCAAGATTAACTAGATGACACACAAAAGTATTGAAGAACAACATAGGTAATACTAGAAGTGGTATAATACTATAATCACCAGCCTGTGGGATAGCATTGGCTGATGGATGATAACTATGGAACAACTTTACCTAAAGAACAAGTATCTTAGCTGAACTATGGAACAGCGTGAACTCATGAACAAGACCCGTAAGAGATCAGCATGAATATATAGTGAAATGTGATGATCTATTTTCCGTGCTTAGATGAATAACAAAGCCATAAATGGTGCACACAAGTAAGATGAGGATACAACCTATCGGCTGCCATCCATAGGAGTGAGCATCATGTCTTGACTTGTCGATAGCCTACTGCGGTTGTTGTGGCTGTCCATGTCGAACGCGTGCATTCGATCTGAGGAAGCTGTTGAGTGGGGCTGTAGCTCCCTTACGGTGTATGCTTCCCTTGTTGGAGTAGCTGCGGTGAGTCGGAAGGCGGTGTGTGCGAAGATGCGGATAACGCATAAAGTTAAGGCGACATATCTCTTTGATCAGAAGAAATACACTAAGAGATCAACGACAAAGATGCGAGAGTGGTCACCGCGTCTGTTGATGAAGACTAAATTAGGGTCCTGCGATTTTATTTTATTTTAGTGCTGTCCGATCTGTGGGATGGCTTGATGGCCGTCTTGTGCCTCCGGTGACACTGTTCGGAATCTTCCCGAAGAGCCAGCGATCAGCAATGAGCGGCCCGCCTCCCATGTCGTGGCCCCGTCAAACCCGCTCCGCCGCACCGCCTTTGTTGTGGTTGCGCCGCCCTCGGGCAATCCACAAAGACTCCCGTCATCAAGATCCGGCGGCCGATACCTTCAACCCATGCACCTCTAAAGATAGCCATCTAAGCGCTGCTTCAGCGGCGAACTTGCGACCCCGCACCCTTCGTTAGACACCAGCCAACCGGCAGCCTAGGAGCTCCGCCCGCCTCGGGGTGCTACTTCCCATTAGAATCGATTGGCCCGAATAAAAATTCAGACAAGCGGCGCCTAAATAAAGTGATTTCAGATGAGGTGCGACCTATCTGGCGGCATGGTGAAGTAGGTAGGTCCGGCTGCCCGGTCGGTGAGGCCGGCGTTCTTGATGGTGGCCGGAGGCGAGGAAAGAAGCGATGCAGCGAAGGTCGGCGGCTCTGTGAGCAGCGCCGGAGACTACGGGCCGGATCCGAAGATGGAGCCGCTCGGCGCCCGTGAATTTCTTGGCGAGGTGGAATTAGCTCCGATGCAGTTCACGCATGGCCGTCATCGAGCAGCACCAGCCCGCAGATAAGAGTCACACGGCCCGGTGCAGCGGCAATTGGACAGCGTCTCCGGCATTAGGGAGGAGGCGGCTGTGAAATTTGTGCGGTGGGGGCACCTTGGAGGTGGGGCTGAGGTTTGTGGCTCGGGAGAAAGGAGCTTCTGGGGAGAAGGTGATTTGGCACCCACGAGGTATGAATGAGGCGGCGGGCGGGGATTGGGAGGGAGTGGAACCATGTCTTACGGACGAATTTATGCGAAATGTGAGGGAGTTATAGTTCTACCCTTGCCTATAGGCTTCTCGGCTTGGAGTACGTGTCTTGAGGGTCGGGGATAGTAGAGTAACTTTGCTTCTCCCAAATAGTGGGCGGGGCGATTTCGGGCGGAGGCGTGTTTTGAACTATAGTGGGCGCGAGCAAATTGAGGCCGAGGAGGCGTGTTTTGAAATAGTGGGCGTGAGCTATTCGAGGTGAGACAGGCGTGTTTCTTGACCATGGTTTATGAAATATTCGGCACATGTCATTTCGGCCGAGGAGAAAGCGGCGCTTGGATGAAGTTCTGAACCTACCCTCGATGTACAGCAGGCGATTGATGCGTGTCCCACATAGGGCCGGTAATTTCGCGTCTCCCATTTATTTGCTCGGCGAATTCCACCGGCGGAGAGGATGTTTAACGGTTCATTCAAATTTTGGGAGAAGCGAGAATCCACGTCTACCTTACCTAGTCGATTCGAATCAAATTTTGAAATATTAGCTTGCCACTTCTTTTTAGATGGAGAGATGATGCTCGGGGAGTAATGTGTTTTTACATGCTCGATGCTAGCGATTTACTATATGACAAATAGTTGACCCACTCAAAAAGCAGCGAATCAAACCCAAAATGAAATATCTCGATTCAATGAACTAGCTTGTTCGATAGGTCAAAATAGTGAACTAAATCCAAAATTGAACACCTCAATCGAGTAGCATGTCGTACAGTATTATAGTACTCCATGAACATGTTGAAAGTCAAATGAATGAACTTGTTTGATATACGCATATATCCGTTCATGTGTGGATTGCAGACAACATGGTCTCCAATTTAAATATTTGAATGCAAGTTTATATCAGTCTTTGATGCATAAAAGCGACCTCCCCTCTCCCGGACTCCTGTTCTCTCTCTCTCTCTCTCTCTCTCTCACTCTCTCGCCGAGCAATCTTAGGTTACATGCTTGCGCATCCAAACACAAAAACCTTGTTGGTCCCTCTCCTTTCTCTCTCTCTCTCTCTCTCTCTCTCTCTCTCTATGTGTGTGCGTGGGGGGTGGGGGGGTCTTTCTTGTCGCATTCATATATACACCATCTATAGGTCTCTCTACACACTATGTATGTGATACTCTAGCTAGTCCAAGCTAGATATCTTGGAGTGCACTCATAAATGCACTTTTACAAATTCCTTGGCCCTTTGCCGTAACTCTCTCACGCACCACTATGTCTTCTCAGAGCTCTTCCCCCCCCTCTCTCAAACTCTCCATCCACACAGGTCACACATACACATGCATATCTCACTACTTTTCGATAGGCCCATCTAAAACTCTATCTCTCCCCATCGTTCTCTCTCCATCTCACACGCCTTTTACACACACACACACAATCTCATGCCCAGCTAGCCAAGTATGATGGTCTCTCACTCAATTGTAGGCACGCAGTCCCCGTATATGTATATGACTAGCTAATCTTAGTCTCCATCACAAACATGTGCATGGTCTATCTCGATTTCTCCAGGGGCATCTTTCTATCGCATACGCACTCCCTCGATCTCCCACCCTTATAGTCCCCTCACGATCTCGAGGGATCTCTCTATCACAAACACACCCTCTCTCCTCCCCATGCGTCCATGCCATCCATGTGTCCCTCTAGACCTTTTTTCCTTGTTTGACAGACCTCTATTTGACATCTGCTGCAGGGGTGTCTATCTCCGTTGCAAACAATCACATACTAGCTATCTTCGTGTATCTCCTCGCCTAAGCTTTTCCATCTCGGGAGATGCATGCGTGATATGTTAGCATAAGAAACGAAAAAACACACTCTCTGTCTCTAATTTATCGTGTTACATCACTTTCTCTTTCACACACATACTCTTTTGCACACTTACTCATTCTCCTTCACACGCACTTGATCTGTCTCATTGAGGCACTCACCTCCGTCCATAGCACATAGATTTATTGAAAAGTCAAACATCACAAAGTTTGACAATGTCGTGGAGAAAAGAATTACATCTAGTCGACAAACATATACCATTAGAATCACCATGAGATGTAGTTTTGTATGATGTATCTTTGGTATTGTAGATATAAATAACATTTGCATAAACCTGATCAAAGTTTCCAAAGTTTGACTTCTAAAAAATTTACATACTGCTTGCATTATCGGCCGGATGGAATATCTCTTTCCCCCTCTCAGCTATCGGCGCACCACGCAGCCTTATCGGGGCTCCTCAATCTCTCTCAAACTTTATTGGTCAGTTTGGTTCGTGACCTGACCCTCATGCCTTGATGGTCGGTACTTTGCACTGGTGTGGGCGTGAGATGTAAAATATTTCTGCCTAGCCGGGCTTGGGTGGTCTTGAGCGTTTGGTTCATGCCTGGGCCAGGCAAAGCATCAACATCCCATCAATCAATCCATGCATCAATTATTTAATGCTAATATCCATCCATGTTGTTGTTAGCCTCGTGGCACTTGCGACGAACCGCACGGCCAGCGTTAATCGATAAGCTTGGGCCGGGCTACTTGCGATGTCACGGAGTTCAGCCGAGGCTAATTAAAAACAAGGGAACCCAGCCAGGCGGGCTTTCTTTTTCTGAGGTAGCAACCAAACAAGCGAGCATGAAATCCAGCCACAACCCCGAGGCCACATAAAAGATGCTCATGACGCAAGCCAAACGGGCCTTATATCTCCCTGGTTCACACATACACATGTCTCGCTCGCGCTATACATATAGACCCATAGACCCATCCAACACTCTCCGCCCTTGTTCTCTCTCCATGTGACACGCACCCTCCTAAGTACCATAATCCCTCACTCCATCATAGGCTCTGTTTGGATCCATGGGTTAGAGTTAGTTTGGGTTAGTTTGAGTCAACTAACCCAAAAGATCCAAGCAGGAGGGTTAGTTTAGGTTAGATGCATCTAACCCATCCAAAAACTAACCCATCCAAGAGGTGCTTATTTGGGTTAGTTCTTCTCGGCACCACTAATAAATACTTTTTCTCTCGCTCTCCCATGGCAGATCCTCCCCACTTCCTCGAAGCTTCTCGTCCTCTCCCTCCCTCCCTCTACTTTTTACGCCCATGAAGGTGCCTCGCCGTTCAGCGCTCCATCTAACCCTGCCATCCAAACACCTCTTTACTTAGAGTTAGTTCGAGGTTAGAATCTAACTCTAACCTCTAAGCGAGTTAGAGTATCCAAACAGGGCCATAGGCAAGCACTCCCCCCCTCCTAAGTATGATTATCTCTTACTAGCCATCGAGGGAACACACGTATTGTCTCCTTCCATCCATATGTCTATCTCGATATCTTCGGGGCATCTTCTATCACACACCTTGTCACTCGATCTCCCACCCATGTAGTCCCATCCACGATCTCGGGGATCTCTCTATGACAAACATACACTCTCTCCTCCCCATGTCTGCATTTTCTCCATCGTCTCTCTCGACTGTCTCCCTTGTTTGTCGAGACCCCTCTTGGCCACGTGCTAGGGGTCTTCCTCTCTCGGTTCCAAACAACCACACACTATCTCCTCACCTTGCCTCCGTTATCGAAGATGCTTGTGTGATATTTTTGCATAAGACACGCTAGCTTTTTCTATACTTTTATAGTGTGTTGTCCATGTCTCTTTCACACACGCACACACACTTTGTTCACTCTCTCTCTCTCTCTCTCTCTCTCTCTCTCTCTCTCTCTAAATCGGGGACTACTGTCACGTCCATAAGCATATGGATGTTTTGAAAAGTCAAACCTCAAAAAGTTTGACTAGGTATATGTGGAGAAAAACATTTACATCTGGAATGATCATTAGATTCATCACAACATGTACTTACTTCATACTATCATTTATCTTTGGTATTGCCGATATAAGTAATTTCTTTATAAACTTGGTCAAAGTTTCAAAACTTTGAATTTAAAAAAATGTTGTAACTACATTATCGAGCGAGAGGGAGTAGCTCTTTCTCTCTCTCTCTCTTGCTATCTCTCACGGGCCTCACATCACTCGAACTCTCTATCTTACCGGATTATCGCTCAACGTAATGTGTCAGTATAGCTCTATATATTGTTTAGTTGACGGTCAGCCAATCCACATGCTGCGTTGTCATTTCGTGTTACCTGTATCTTGGTGTCTTTGGCCCATGCGGCAGTGGGTGAAAATAAAGTAAACTAGAAGGCCCACATCGACGCACGGCGGTGAAAACAAAGTTGAAACCACTCGGGGTAGCACCCACTTGCAGCTAGTAAATTGAGGCGCGTGAGGACAAACTTCTTGCAGCGAAGGGCGCTTTTCGCGCACAATTCACCAGTATGCGGCCGCATGCGCGAAAAGGATGCACTTTCGCGCACACCGGCACACAACACACACCGGCACACGTGTACACGGTGTCACCGCCGATTGAGATGGAATGGCGAGGCAGCCAACAAGCGGAGGCCGCTCGAGCCAAAACCGCATCCGTGAGCACGGACTTCATCGGCGGCCTCCTGATGACATCTTTGCTCGTCATCATCGGCCTCCTCCACACCAAATCTGCCGTGCGGACCGCCACTGCTCTCGGCGGTGGCGCCCCTCTGGCGGCTGCGTCCCCTCGGCCTCACCGTTGGCAGCTGCCTCTGCGGCGGGGGATTGCAAGCACTTATGGCCGCGGTCTCCAAGATCCTTTCGCCGCACCACAGGCCAGCCCGAGACGCCTTGACATCCGCATGTTCGGTACCAGCGCAAGGTCCAACCCAAGTTCGGCGAGTGGTTCTTATCCCCGCCCTAGATCAGCTCGAGGCTCGACTTTGAAGGCTGGGCGATGTAAGCTCTCTGCACGCCGTCCGTGCTCCGCCTCACGCCAATGCTTTGCGCCGTGCCGGCTTCAGCTCCTGCTATCTTCCCAGTTAATGCGCACCGCCCTACTTCTCCCTCAACTCAAGCAGCTCGACCTCTTCGACGTTGTCATCTCGAAGAAGGCTATGGAGCACCTGCTCCGCGGCTGTCTTGCGCTCGAGTACCTTCGTCTTGAGCGAGATCCACGGGTTCATTAGCCTCCACATCGCCTCGGCGAATCTCCGATGGATTTATGTGTCTTCTTGGCCCGCAACAAGACATCAATTGGGAAGAGATCACTCCAGCTGTTCCACGTTATGGTCATTGAGAATCGCCTTTCCTTGAGAGATTGCTTGTATCGGATCTAGAAGGTCCAACAAAATTGAGGGGGTCATTAGTGTGCCTTGAAATTGTGGCGGCGTTGGTGGACTCGTCTGTCAAATTCTCCTAACTCTTTATTGGATCCGTAATCGTTCGGGTACAACACTCATCTTCTTCTCCGTCTTCTTGAAATTCAAATTTTAAATTTCTTCTTGATGTATTCGACCGTCTTCGAGAAAATGATTCCCACAAGCTTGACCAGGTCCATGCTTACCCGGTGAAGATCTTAGCACTAAAATCTATCATTTAATCTGGATCAAGTGTTGGATTCCTTACATGCTTTCCATGCAGGAGAAGCTACTCATCGAGGTGAAACTTCTTTCCTATTAGTAAGCGGTAATCCTGGCGTAGCTCAATTTTTCGTAATTTTCCCAAATTACGATGACAAGTCAATAGTGTTCAAAACTACATCTACGCCTTTGCCGAAAGAAATTTTTTTAGTATTTTTTCTCCGTGATCACCTGCATCATTTTTATGCTCTACTACTATAGTAGCGTAGGCTAGTCATAGTGGAAAGTAACTTAGACTACTCCAGCAACTCTATGGTTACCCTAAGGGCAAGTACTACCTCCGTCCTGGTTTACTCTTCCAATTTTGTAGAATCAAAATTTGACCATAGATTTAGCCCGACAAAATGTTAATGCATGTCACTAAGAACTATATCGTTGGATTAAGTATTTGAACATAATTTCAAATGGTGTAATTTTAGTGACATGCATTGGCATTTTCTTAGGTAAATCTATGGTTAAAATTTTATACTAAATCTGAGTAGTATTCCCTCCGTCCCAAAATTCTTGTCTTACATTTGTTTAGATACGGATGTATCTAACACTAAAATGTAACTAGATACATCCGTATTTAGAAAATTTAAGACAAAAATTTTGGGACGGAAAGGAAATCTAAAGAAAGTGGGCTATGTAAGAGGCCAAAACATGTGCCAAATTCACTTGTGATGCATTTGGCATCGATGCCCTCCATTGCTCACCTGGTGCCCCAATCTGGAGCACCTACTTTGCTCGGTGCCAAATTAACTCACGCAATGAAAAAACACTGCGTGGGAGAGAGAGAGAGAGAGAAGGTGAGGCAATAAAAACACTTGTTTGGGAGAGTAAGAGGCTGGTGTAGTTGGTTTGATTGATTTGTTCATACATGTGGATTGCATGTGCCTGGCGGTGCCAACTCTCTCACATCAGCGAGGCCGGTGCCAAAATCTTTGATTTGACATCGATCGTATTATGTTGCATACTTTTGCGAAATATGGCATCGGCCACATAGTGAAAGGCAACAAATGCCCGAGCTCTTCACGTGCTCCTAGTTAAATGAGAGGAAAGCGAGAAGCGAGAGAGAGAGAGAGAGAGAGAGAGAGTGAAAAATATCACTAGCCAGCCAACCCTATCCTATGGCGAATGATATTGGTACCTCTTGATGACCACGACAATCTTATGCAGCCGGCTGCTCTAATATATTCTCTTCTTTTGCGGATAAAAAAGACCGAAAGTGAAAAATGTGTTGCACTATAACAATCTCATGAATGCCTTGATCTCCATCTTACAGAAATTGATTTGATCGACTACCGAGGCAGCACATCTGAGATTAAATTGGCGAGTTCTTTGTTACGGAGGCAAGTGTGCTCAAAGGTAATGAGGTTTGGCGTTCTCTGGCGCAACAATGAATGGCGTGCTGATCACCCCAAAGCGTCTAAGCCTAAATGACAAAGTCTCGCTTGAAGCTGAATTTGTTTTTGAAACATCAAGTGGCGGAGACTACGAAAACTTATTTGCCCATTAGTGACTTGTCGAGGCGGTGGATTTTAGTTAAATGCGATAACCTTTGCATCCACCTAAAGTAAGAAAGTTCTTCGTGAACTTCCTAGTAATTCCCTCTTCCTAGGTGCAACATTACTCCTAACATTTGTAATATCGGTTTGAAACTTGTAATATTGTAGTGTCCTATTCCTGCGTTTTCAAAATCACGGGAATCAAAGCAGGTCCTGAGTTGGTGATGATGTTGTGCCTCCATCTTTCACCCGATGGTCGTCTGATCTAGATCTGCGCATACAAAGCTCAAGCTTCTCCATTTTTGCAAAAAGATACCCGCACTTGTTCCCTATTTACAAACAACTCATTATCTCTCACAATCAGCCTTATCTCCTCCCCACCACATCTAGAAGGCCGTGGAAAAATCTGGCGCGATGGCCGCTGCCGGAGCAGTCCACCCCAATCTTGGTGTTCCGTGCAATGCGAGCATCTATACCGGAAATTATGTCGAGCGAGGGCTGGTTGTAAGCAGGCTAGCTCTACAGCCATGATGATAGTATTTGCAGGGCAGTGAGGCTGACTATGGTATCACAACCACAGGCGCCTATACTCAGAGTTTCATCTCCCGTGGCGAGGTCTTGTCACTTCCTTTGTGAGGCGGCCGCGTAATAATTTGACCAGCGGGTGATGCGGTGCTAGTACTCCTAGGAGTACTACATTGGTAATACTACTACTAGTACTAGTAGCACCACCGTCTGGATTTAGGAGTACTACCACGTCCATCTGGATTTTAGTATTTGACTAGCAATATCTAGTAATGCATGTCACAAAATGTACTACTCCCTCTATAAATAAATACATGGTGATTTATTCCTATCGTGAGAGAACTTAATGTTTTCTTGCTAACAAGAGTCTTAATAGGATTACATGCAATGAACTAAACCTTTGCTTGTCATGTTTGGTAGTCTCAAGTCATTGAAAGCATGCACGGCCCACATCTCTCATTGGTTGATATGTCACAAAATAAGAAACAAGGAGGGAGTTAATGCACCATGCCTAAGTGTTTTGGGATTATTTGGTTTTTAAGTAATGTGACTTACACAACATTTTTGTTTACATGCATTAACATTTTATTAGTTAAATCAAAGGTCAAAACTTGGTGCAAAATGCAAAGGGACCAATAAACGATGAAACATCAAACTTCTCTCGTTTGGCCCCAACTAGAGGTCGGTGAGATGACTATCTTGCACCCGGCATGACGAGAGCGCGGCAACTTCATGTGACTTCTGACAGCTGCCTTTGGGTGAATGACCACGTGGGCCCGAGGGGGTGGCTGGCCCACCTATCATATAGCCAAAAGGCGAGTGCGATGAAAGGCGAGGTAATCACGAAATCCCTCGCACCTCGCTTACGCTAACCAAGGGCAAGAGTGATCACTTTCGAACCATAAGATCGGTTATTTGGTAGAAGCTAAGCTAGACCCATGGAGGCGATGGCGCGAGCATCGACCCGGCTGTGCCGAGATGGTCCACAGCAGCCTTGACATGCGGCAACAGCGAAGCGTCTCTAGGTAGTATTGCTTGAAGGCGAGCCGCGGTGAGGGCAGCTTGGGCGGCAACCGTCTCCTTGTTCCCGGCGAGGTCCTCGTTGGTTTTCCTCGACAAGTTCACCCGTCGTCAAATCAAGCTTCATGGCAGACTGACTTTGGCGTAAACCTTGACCCGACACGCCCGGGCTCTGCGATGCCGCCACCCTCAATAGCCACTATCGTGACAACCTCTTGGCCTTGCTTTGGTGGCCCTGCGGCTGCCCGCCGTCAGCGGAGAATATCCACCTTGAGGTCGCGCTTCGCCCTTGCGCGTATCCAGCGCGGCAAGACACCATGGACATAATCACCCGTCTCGCAGCACATGCAAGAGGAGGGCGATAGGATGCTGGCCTTCTTGGACCCGCGAGGAGCAACCTTAGGCGCCTTACTATTCGAAACACGTTGAGCTCGCCGCCAATGCCGCTGCTCCTCACACGTCGGTTGGTGACCGGCGCACTAGGGGCGTGAGGATGTAGATTGATGGATCCGTATGTATTTTTATCTTTCCGTCAAATCCATGTAGTAGTATATGATACTCACGGTAATTATCTTACCTTCGCATCAACTTCATAATTTTAAATGCGTACTCCATGCATGAACGGCACCGAACCAAACTTCTCATTATTCTAGGCAAAATCGTTATTCTCTATCTATCGATCGGCGCCATGGAAGCAGAACCAAAAATTTTACAAATTCTGAGTTCAAAAGGAAAAAGCCTGCCGTGTTAAGCGTCGCACCCCCACATGGTTGGTCCGGCCACGCTACTCAGCGGGGAATGCGTGCGGTGTTGCATTTTCACTTACAAGTGGGACCGTAGTTGAGCAAACCGACTATCGGCAAACCTCCACCCGCCCACCGCGATGGTGAGAAAAGCGGAGGGAGAAGAGATGGGCGTAGCCACGGACTCCAAGAAAATTGGTGTCGGATGGGACTCGTGTGGGTGGCGTGTGCCGTAGTGCTAGACATGAATGCTAGTTATGGCCCATGCCACCCCACTATATCGAGCCTATATCGAGGTATAGTACGTAGAACAAATTTCCTGCAGTCCGTGCATAGCACTCCTCTATCTCTCTTCTCAGCCCAGCCGGCCGGATCTTGCGTGGAAACCCATCGTCTGTTTGCTCACATGCGGTCCCACATGTCGTTGAAAGCATAAGCGGACCTTGAACCTGCACATCTTTCACCTCGGCGTCTTTGGTGATGAAAAGCGAATCAAGAAAAGATCTTCGGTGGCAGCTTTTGGAGTTACTCAAGAGTAGTAAGATTCTATTTCTGATTTAACCCAAGATGCACATCTCGTGGCTTCAACTTATCAACTACCACTCTATTTTCTTTCATGACCACGACCTGGATGCTGGATGTCCCACGTGTCGGCAAAATGAGGAAGAACCCGACCAAATCTTCAGTTTGTGCTCTCGGATTAGACTAGTTTGCTAACTTAAAATTTTTATTGTGTACTCCCTCCATTCCAAAATACTTGACTTCCATTTGTCCAAAAATGGATGTGCCTATATACTAAAACATGTCTAGATACATATATATTTTGACAAATAGAAGGCATGTATTGTACAGCGGAGGGAGTAGAATGGATGCAAGTTTTTGTATTGGGAAGAAGAGTACATCCATATATTGATAGGCGCAATTTAGTAGATGTTCTATCACTTTTAGCTAACACAGAGGCTATAGATGAGATTAGTGCACTTGTTGATACTCCTACTTGGTATGCGTGTTGCTTTGGCTTAGGCCTTGAGAGAAAAGCGGAATGGGAGGAGTACTAGAATAGAGGCTAGACATGAGACTAGATGCACGAGAAGCAGCGTCTACTTCTTTACACTCGAAGAAGAAAGAAGCCACGAAAGATCGAGCCTCCATGAGATCAACAATGAATGCATCGAGAAGGCACTAATCCAACTTACGGGAGTAGTAAAATGTATTCTTGTGGTTCTTGTTTTCTTTGGTCTTGCTTTTCTAGTCAAAATTATCGTTGGAGTTAAATTGCAAAGCGTAGGTCCGTTTGAAGGAGTCGTGCGTTGCGATTGGCCTTACAAGTGGGACCCTTGATTAAGGAAACCGACTATCGACCAAACCCCACCTGCGCCGCCCGGCGCAATGGCTGAGTTAAGAGAAAGCGATGAGGTTGAAGAGATTGCTCTAGCACGGACTCCAAGAAATATGATGTCGAGATGGAAGTCGTCTTTGGTGGCGTGTCTGCCGTCTACTCCTGGGCGTGAATGCTTGATACGGCCCATGCCACCTACTACTCCTACTAGTTAGTACTACATAGTACTACTAGTATCGAGATTCGAGGTGCTAGTTCACGTGGTCTGATGTATGGCTACGATAAAAACACCCGCATACGACAGCGCATAAAGCATGTGAAGCTAGTACAAATAGTGTACTACTATTGTTGATTAGCCCCATCAGATAACCTGTTGCAATGCCGTACAATTATGTATTGAGAAAATAATTTTTGCCTCGTCGCACCACTCACTCCACGAAGCAACTTCGAAAGCCATTCATAAATTTAGTAAGTTTATCACGGGCATATCATTTTATTACATACAACAGGTCATCAACCCGACGCCGACAGCGAGGATACATTATAAATACTAAAGTTTTCACCACACAACAAATAACAAGCAATGAAATGAACTTCAACTCAACCATTCCTCGGCGTTGGAAAGCGCTTGCTTTGAACCACAAGTGATTCTACTGGGATGGGCCATCCATTGTGGATGGAGACCAACGGGGTGATCATCCGGTGAAGCGGCCTACTATATCGATGCAGGGTGAGAACCACCCAAATGTCGAGGAGTATAGACACGGTTGCTTCTCATAAATGGTAGTAACGTTGTGTCGGCAATGATTGGATCGCCTTTCACCATCATTGGATAGTTTTGTCCAAGGAAGGCGAGTTTTCTCCAAGACTATCAATTCTGTACCGGGGAGAATGAGTTGGCGCTAGCACACTAGTATCCATCCGAATACCATGCAGCGGGTGTTGGAATAGGTCCGGAGAGTGCGACCATGGAGACTACACTGCTTCCTTAGCATAAATCATCATCGATGGGCTGTATACACATGAAGAGGTGATCCATCGAATTAGTTGCGAGGCGCCAAATAGTATATAGGTGCTTTCGTCCTCATGCTCATGATCATCACCCATCATCATCTCCCCTTGGTTATAAAAATCTTCAAGTATAGGTGGTGGAATGTTCACATGACCTTGGAAACACAAGAAGAAGGTTAATTAAGTAAAGGCTGGCCATAGTGGGGGTAACATAAGTAGTATCATGCACTTGGGACTTCATAAACATGCTTATGTGGCGGGCAATTAAGGAAGAGAGAGATGGTTATAGTAACATCGTGAATCTTTAGTAACATAATAAGTGTGATGCTACTATGTGTCATGCATGGCAATAAATGAGACCACCTATGATACTAATCTAAGATACTATGCACTATAGAGGTAGTAACATAAACTAGTAACATATGCATGTTACTAGTCTAAGTTACTCCCCACTATGACCAACCTTGCTAACCCGCATGCATGTGGATGAAACAATTATAATTACGGTGGAAGACAAGCGTCCGAAACAAGCGAGGATACCATGCAAAAACGATTGCCTCGGTGGTGGCAGCAAACACAAGGCCCTACGTATTGAATTGCATCACGGTACTCATCCAGGTGTCTGAAACTGATTTTTGAGCAACATCCATCCAGTCAAGCAACCACTGACGGCGGCAACAAGCATGTAGAAGATAGCAACAACTTCATAGTTGTTGTAATTCCAAGCGGTTGGGGACTCGACAAATTGCTATCTTTCATAGAAGACAATCACCATGATTGTATTTGAGCGATGCGTACAATACCGGTGTGCTCAACCTACTTGAGGCGGTCTGCTGAGATTTTTGGAAGTGGAACCCGGTCACAAGTGTACACATTCACAAGTTCCCACTAGCAGTTGGACCCAATGTAAACAACCCAATCTCCATTTGCGCTGCCCAAGCCTTGCCCTCAAGTGATGGCATCTTAAACATCATCACGTATCATTATCAAGCGGCATCAACTTGCACGGCGAGGCCTCCCTCGTGTGGCGCCGATCATCGAGTCACAGCCCGCGAAGAAGATAGGGGAGATCAAACCGCTCCTTGACTCTTGGGTTCCTTGTAATGATGTTATTAGTTGAGTCGAGAATGGAAGCTTGAATGAACCTGCCATGCTGGCAAAGAGGTGATGGCGTCGCCTGCCGATCAATGAGTTCCTCCACCATGTCATCTTTTGAGATCGGGGCAAGAATAACGAAGTCGTTTTCCGTCCTGTTCCTCCATGGAAAACGATCGAACAATGGCAGAAGAAAGGGTGAAAGGGCTGAAGGAAAATGGAGGAGGGAGAGGAAAGGCGTGCGACGGCCCGATTCCAAATCCGAGGAAGGGAAAGCGAAAAGTCGGTGGGCGGTTGCGGTTGCCACGCAGTTCACGAAGAAGCGCCCGGCCTACCGTCGGTTAATACTCCTACTACCATACGCCGGGGACCACATGTGAAGCAGAGACATGGTGTGTAATTTCTTGCAAAATCTTGATCTGCGCCGCGTTGGCCGAGGTGCGCATTGGTTATCGGCCTTTATTTTTTTTAATGGTAGCGCCGTTCGGTTTGAAACACGACTAAGCTGATGCTGTACTGTGCGGAGAAAATATAAACTACTCTACCACTACTCCACCTCCGGTACTAGTAGTATAAAAAGAAGATATATAGGCTGGAGCTTCAGCGCTTTCTTGCCAAGGGCTGCCCACTTGCTTCTCACACTACCACCCTCTCTCCGAGATCTAAAAAGCTGACCCCTCTCTCCCTCCTCACGGTGGTCCGCAGATCCGCCCGGGGAAGAAAAAAGGGCGTGCTGACATTAGCCTTTTCGTGGTCGGCCCGGCGAGTCCACATAGCGGCGACAAGGCCGTCCTCTCTCAGACCTAAGCGCCTGCCAGCGGGATCGCTGCCGTGCGTAGTGTGTGCGGAGGGCAGCGACCCTGGCGAAAGCCACTTCCGCCGGGCCTCGGGTATGCTACCTCTTTTGAACCATACCCTTGTTCTATTGCCCCCACATTTGGCACGTCGTTGCATGTGGATCTTTTTCCACTCCACCGTCTTCCCTAATTTGCTATCCTACTGCTTTCTACTGGCCCGCATGAGGCGAAAACCATAATTTGCACTATTAAAGGAAACCCTACTTCATGCGAGACTAATGCATATGCAGGTTGAATAAGGAAAGGAAGGGAGGCCCATGTCTGTCCAAGAGGTAGGCATCGAACCCGCATCTAGGTTGAAAAGGGGAAAATCAGTAGCTAAAGGAGGCAGAGTCTCGTGTCTCTTGGTTGAAAGAAGGGTGAAAGGCATGACAACGCAATGAATAGAGAATGACCCGGTCGATCGGTTTGTTGTCCTCACATAGGAAAAAGGTGGCTAAAGAGAACAAAAATGGGGCGTAATCCACATATGCTTTGCACGGATATTTTGTTGCTCTGGGCATCCATACCTCCCTCACCACTCTGCGTCCGTGGAGGTACATCGTACTAGTGCGCCTTGTGTCCAGGAATGGGCCTCCCATGCTCTTATTGCCACTTTTTTCTTGCTGTTAGTATAACGCCCGTGATCCAAGTCAAGTCAAAGCAATGCTACTACTAAAGTGATGCCACATTTAACTAATACCGCTCTCAGGTCTAATGCCACGAGATAAATTTAAGCGGTTGCCATTTAATGTCCTTTGGATCATTTCGAGGTTAAGTGTTGATTGTGGATGTATTAAAGATTTTTCAGCTAAGGCATTCTAATCGCATTGTTGCTGACAGGAATACCAACGATGAAACTTATTTACTACCTTCAGATTTTTGCCTTTGTTAATGCTTATAGATTACATACCTCACTTTCATGAGATAAGTTAATTTTTTTTATGCAGTGTCACCAAAAATGCCAAAGGCGTTGATGTCATTTTATTTTGGTTAGCTGCATAGACAATTATGAAGACAAGAGGAAAGGTCAAGAGTGGGCACCTCCTCCTCCGGTACTGTTCTCTTGATTATCAAGAGGAAAGATCAAGTTTTTTATGTTTGATCGATTATCCAAGATTGGGATAGCAATTTTTTAAAGGCCCCGAGTTAGAAATGATATTTACCTTGGAGGTACATGGTTTGCAATTTTTTTATCTTGTCATTAGTTAATAATGCTGAATTACCTTTAGACTTTTGTATTTGGTTTAATGCTCATGCTAGCTAGTATACCAATGCTCAAACTTGTTACCTTTACATTTTGTATTGTTAATTCTTATAGAAACCTTCCGATTGCTAGAGTTTATTGAAATACATCTGTTAAGTAAAACCATTGTCTTGTACCTGTAATAAAACTAACTACTCTCTATTGTTGCATAGCCCTTTGGATTAGTGTATATTTGTAGTATTAGAATGGTGTTGCATTAGCGTATGGACATAAATAAAAGTGTGGCAAGCTTTCCGGAGATATGTGCTCAAGAAAGCTACTACATGTTTTCCTAAATACTAGGCGTTTGGGTACTTTAAATTGAACCCAGCGAATGGCGTCTTATATTAAGAAGGAAACGAGAGGGTGTAGAGTTCCACTCAAATTATCGGTAAAGCTAGTCACACCTTTGTTAAAATTAATGTTCATTATGTTATCGGAGGAGGTCATATGTTTGTCTCTAATGCCATGTCTACTACATACTCGACATCATGATGTAATGTTAAGTCATTTCCTTTTTATGCAGTGTAACTAAATTGTCAAAGCGGTGATGGCATTTTATTTTAGTAGAACTGCACAAAATTTTCTTAAGAAGAGGAAAAGGTCAGGGAATGGCTCGATTTTTTTAGGAAAAAAACTATGTATGCCTTCTGACATCGGGCCCATTGTTAGCTTTATTTATTCCTTCAAGCAGGTGGTTAGAAGCTTGAGTCTTGCTACACCTTTTCCCATTAAGAAATTGGAATGCTTATATTTGTAGTCTATGCTTCAACTAGTACCACTTTCATAGTAACACTTTCCAAATATCTATACAAACAGGGGATGCTCGATTTTAGTGGAAGGCTGCACAAAAGAAGTCCAAGGTTCAACATTAGGGCATGTATTTTCCAAACCTTTATATCCAATTGGTGGCACTATGAGCTGTTCATTACGAAGGTACATGGTTTGCTACTATCTTGCTACTCTTTGCACTTTGCCATTAGATAGTAATACTAGTGGTTTTGCATGTGAATTTATTGGCAGGGTGGACCTACATTGGAGAGTGCGAGGACAGGATTCAATGATTGGATGCTCAATTTTAGGTTGTATCGATTTCACCTCTTCCATCACTGCGAACATGGTGTGGTATATGTTTACTAGCTGCTTGATATTTGTCGCGAGACAGAGATGTCTGCCCATTGCTATTTGGCAAACAAACAAAAGTGTCCATAATTTTGGTTGAGCGCACAAGAGAATAGTATAGTCCTTGCATGCGGTGCCATTTGAAAAATAGACACAAAGATTGGATTGTCACTTCATGGACTGCCCGAGAAAAAGTAATCTTTGTACTATTTACTTGGCTAACACTTGGTGCTTCATTGCTTTGGTGCGATTATACAATGGGCATCATTTTCCCTAAGTTAAAGTTTGTATTCTGATTACGAAAATAGTCTACATGGTGTGATCGAGAGAAGACCAAATCATATTCTGATTGGATGTTCCTCCATCATGTGTGGTTCATTCTCATGGTTCCGGTATTGTTGGTGAAACCACTTACGTTTGCAAGAGGAATTGTAGACTTCACAAACAAATTTGTCTCTTCGATCTTGTCTTGAATGTTGTGCCAAGACAAGCATCCATGTTAGTAGGAAGAAGCAGATGTTTTTCTAGATCTTTGCTTTTGGAGCTACATATTTGTATATGATCATGAATCATTGAGATGCATTAACATGTTGATCTTATGTATGGGAATGACGTACTAGTTAATTTTAGTTGCGTACACTTAAGATCCGAAGTGGCTGATCTTTGCTTTTGGAGGCTACATATTTGTATATGATCTGTGAATCATTGAGATGCATTAACGATTACTTATTTCTATTAAGCTCGGTGTTTACAAATTCTTGATCGATCACTAAGCTAACCTACAAATGCGCTTTTGGCAGTTTTATTTGCGACGCAAGATGCGAAGTGGCAGTTTTGAATAAAAATGCCTACCTACGAAGAAAGCCCGACAAAGCTACACTGCCGATCCCTACTCGATCCTACGGATAAATAGCGTATCACGCACGTACTACCTCCTTTCGGTTTGCGGGGCTCAATTCCAAGCGACCTACTCGATCCTACGAATAAATAGCGGATCACGCATGCGTACTAGTACCTCCTTTCAGTTTTGCAGGGCTTAATTCAAACCTCTCACCAACCAAGGTACTTTCCTCCCGTCCGGGTTTATTAGTCCCGTGAGCAAGCAGCAAGACCAAGGCATGGCAATAATTAACGGCATGCGAAGTTTAAGCCCTAATTAATTCCAGCGATTGAAGTGGCTGCATGACCTTCTCTAAAATTTGCGACTCGTTGCATGCTGCTTGTCGTACTCTTTGCTACGGCGATTACGAGTGCACCTGCATGCAGCGGCGTAATTAAAATGGCAGCTAAGCCCGATCTCTGCGAAAAAAAGATCGCTTTAATTGTTGCGGGCTTTTTAAATCCGTGAAATCATTATTGACAAGGAGGAGATGATTGAGTGCACTCGTTTGACCGCCATGCCGGCGTGTGACCCGAGCAGGGGCGGGGCGCGATCATAATTTTAGTTTCCCTAGTTTTCCACGGCAAATGGCGGCGCTAAGCCATTATGCATTGAATTTGATGACCATCGCGCTACCTTCCCCCTATAAGTACTTTTTCCGGCATTCTCCGGTGCCACTGTGACCCAACTTCGCCATATCCTGATAAGCCCCCACCAGCCAGCGTCGCTCTTCGCCCGTCGCCATACCCCTTGCCCGTCATCCAGCGGTGGCGGCGCAGGGCGGTCACCGCGGAACTAGTGTTCAGTTTTTTCACGGAAGGCGGAGCAGAGGAGGAAGGCATTCTATCTGTCTTTAGATATGGCAATGCAGCGCGGTCGAGGAGTTGTTGGGCGCGACCGCGCATGGCGGAGGAAGGAGTTGTTGGGCGCTTGACCGCTGGCGGAGGTAAGCGTATAACACACCGATTGCGCCGCCGGCGGGACATGGAGCAGCGACGCCTTGCCCGGCTTTCACGAGTGACGCCAGGCGCCCACGCAAGCGGGCCGACTACGTGGAAGGCGGTGCCCGGCAAATAGCCACAGGCTGTCCCGGGCGGCATACCGCAGCGTTCGCGACGCCGATTTTTACTACCAGCTCGTCAAGTGGGTTTCCGGCTTGGAAGCTTGAACCGGTGGACCACGCCCGGCATGGAAAAGGCGGCAGCAGCGTGCGAGCAGCCCTATCTTCGCACCTCTGGCAAATTCAAGAAGCGGCGCGGATGAACCGGTGCGGCGTTTAAGCGTCATGCCGCCCGGCATCGTCTGGTTAGCTAAGTAAGTTAGTACTTGTCTGAGTGGGAGTAGATAGTTAACTTGGCTATGATGGTTGTCAGCGTGGAGAGTCGATTACTCTATATGTGGATCGAACTGTTGCTTTGCTCACGGAATGTTGAACTTTCCGTTTGAGCGTATAGAATGGGCTGTTATTTTTTTTTTGGTGATTGTATTTGTCCTCCGCGAGGTTTAGAGGCTGACTTGTGGGCCCTAGCAAGTTGGCGTACACAATCGGGGAGATAATTGTGCGTGGAAGGGATGACAGCGGGGACCCGCCATGGTGCATGGCGATACACAAGCAAGTGCCTCGCTTATTTCAAGCCAATAAAAAATTGGCTCCTCCTAGTGGATTTACGACATCTGGGTCCCATGCCATTGTCAGCGTAGTCAATAAGCGAGAATTGCACAATGGCCGGTGACACGAGGACCCGACAGCTTTCGCCCTAGTTATTTTTGTTTTGGGTTAATTTGATAAATGCCTCAGAAATGCCACTTTGCAATTTCAAACTTTGAAAAATGCCATTTCATGCCATTTCTAGTGGCATTTTTGAGAATTTGGAGTGGCGTTTTCAAAGTTTGCAAACTAATATGGCGTTTTTTCAAAATTTGCAAAATTGCGGTGGCATTTTCAAAGTTTGGAAATTGCGGTGGCATTTATGAACGCCATAATTGGGTGGCATTTTTGAGGCCAGGCGAGGGGTGTCAAGCTGGGCTGTCTTGGGACACTCACAGCTGTCTAGAGAGCCTTTTCTTTTATGTTTACCATAGACCAACCCAGTAGTTTTTTCTTTTTTGAAAATAGGCTAGCCCAGTTTTTTTGTGATTTGTCAAGTAAGTCACTTTATCGGGCTGTTGGGCTGAGCGAGGAGAGCTTCATTCGGCTGGCGAGAAAATAACCTATCGGTAATAGAAATGGGTTTGCATGCATTTTAAAACACATCGAGCTTGACAATTAGTTTCAAATATCTTTTTTCATTTCGAGATTTTAAATTGCATTGATTTTATGCGTGGACAATTTATTGGATTTATATTGATATACATTTATTTTAAAATCAGTCTGAATGTGACTGACTCGAAATTTAGGGATTAAAAAAGCAGTTGAGACCCGCACCGACATATACAAAATTTCATATAATTTTTTAACCGTGGCCATAATATGGGCTGTAATGCTCTAAAAAGAATATGGGCTCCAAAAAACCCGTAAGAATTAGAAAATGGGCTGTAAACTATTTGAAATAATGGCGAGATGGGTTTTATCTTTATTTTCCTGATTTGAGGCTTTCCACCGGATGGCACATATCTTTGTATCTTGTTGGATGTCCATCGAAGCGGCCGTGCTTCTTCAATCTCTGCTCTTCCTGCTCTAGCCGCTCAAACAAGCGCCCGGACTGCCTCACTCCTCAGCGGCCATTGTCTTTTGCATGAACCTCCTACGCCCCACCCATTGCTGCTCCCATCATTTTGGCTGGCTATCCCTCTACTCACCCTTAGTCCCACATGTTGTTATTCTCTGGCGGCGAGGGCGAACGATAAACCCTCGTACTCCTCAGCGTGGAAATAAGCGCCAGTATTCCCACAGCTCCGTGTCGTTCCCTTCCTAGGCCTCGCCCGTCGTCCCTTTGCCACTGGTGCTCTCGGCGCGGCTTTGGTCGCGTGGTCAATGAGCGACATCCATCGGAAGTGAATTTGTCGTGGAGGGCGGCAATTTGGGTCCCTTGAAAATGCTACCTCCTTATTACGCGCAAAATAATGATTCCTCCACGACATCCGGGACCCACGAAAGGGCCTACGTATTTCGTGAAAAAAATGTTACACGCCCGGCTGACGGCTCGGACCCACCAGCTATATCTTCTCACGCAGCAGTGCCTCCTTATTCGCCAAAAAAGAATACCCCCCTGCTAATTTGGGACCCGGTATAGTGGGCGTACTAAGTTAATGAGGGGAGACGAAGGAGCTTTATCAACTTAGTCAATATCGCGATTCTAGCTCATTGACCGTGCGATGTCCATCCAACGGCCGTAGTGCTTCTTCAACCTCTGGTCTTCTTGCTCCGAGCCCGTAATCTGCAGCCGGTCGATCGCTGCCTATCCTGCCTCCCGTGGCGGTTGTGCTTGAGGCCTCACCGCCCATACTACTCCCACGCTGGCCAGGCCATCCTCCTCCACTCCTCACCCCACCCCATTGTGCGGCGGCGACGTGCCGCCGAACCAGTGAACCCTCGTACTCCTCTCGCGTGGGCATCCAACGCCGCGTCTTCCCGCTCCCGTCGTCCCTTCCTGCGGCCTCGCCGTCGTCCACCGCCGTGGTGCTCGGCGGCGTGGTAAATGTGGTCAATGTAATTAAGCGATTCTATCGGAAGAATACTGATCGTGGAGAGGGCGGCAGGCTGGGTGCCTGACGGCGGCAAGGAAGTGCCTCCTTATTGCGGAAAATAATTATTCCTCCACTGACGGCGGGGACCCACGGACGGGCCACGATGTATTCGCAAAAAAATGTTTGCCCACGACTGCTGGGGACCCACCCAGACCCACCGTGTTCGTGAAAAAAGCGTTCCCCACAACTGTCGAGCTCGGACCCACCAAAGTGCCTCCTTATTACGCACAAAAAATGAATACCCCAAAGGCCATTTGGGACCCACCTTGGTGGGAGGGTGACTTAATGGGCCTACTAAGTTGAAGGGACGGAGGGCTTTGTCAACTTAGTCAATATAAGCAATTCTAGCTCGATTGTGACCGTGATGTCCATCCAACTTGGCCGTGGTGCTTCTTCAACTTATGGTCTTCTTGCTCCGGCCGCCCAAAGCAAGCGCCTGGGTCGGGTACCGCATGCTCCCCGCCTCCGAAGTGGCGGGATGTCTTCGGGAGGCCTCCTGCTACGCCCTACTATTTCCCACGGCTGGCTAGGCCCTGGCGGCGGCGCAGCCTACTTGCACGCGGCTGAACTAGTGAACCCACCGTCTTGCCCGCGTCTTCCCGTCTCCGGTCGTCCCCTTCCTGAGCCTCCATGAAGTGGGTCACCGCCACAATGGTGCTCTCGGCGCGGCGTGGTCAACGTGGTCAAGAACGATTTCCATCGGACGTGGACTGTATGTGGAGAGGCTGATAGCTGGGTCCACGACCGCAAGAAGGAAGTGCCTCCTTATTACGCGCAAAATAATTATTCCTCCACGGTAGGGGACCCACTTGGACGGGCCATCGTATGTAGCGAAAAAATGTTTCCCCACTGTCTGCTGGGACCCACCAATTACATCTTCCATGCGCAAGGAAGTGCATCGAAGAAAAAATGATTAAGCCCCCACGGCTGCTGGGACCAACCCAGCTACATCGTCGCCGCAAGGAAGTGCCGGTCGGGACCCACCTGGTCGAAGCGTGCGTGGCGTTGTCATTACAGTGCGACGTGTATGCGTACATCTTTGGTCGATGTAGAAAGCGGCGCCGTGTCGTAGATGTAGAGGTGCTGCGTGGCGTAGTAAGCGGCGCCGCGTAGCATGTAGCGTCGTCATTACAGCGGCGAGGTGCAAAAAAGAAAATCTGACCCGCGTCGTACATACGGGCAGGGTCTCGAATGCCTACTTTCGGCGCGTCACGATACATGGCTGGGTGGAGCGGAGCTGCGTGGTCGTCGTGTTGTAGAATAGCCGCCATTTGGAGTCGGAACGGAATGCGTGGTCGTGTTCATTGGGAGGCTTGGGCGGAACAAGCGATGGAAGCGAGGCACGGAATACCGCTGGCAGAGAAGCGACCTTGTGTTCGGCCGACCACGTTGAAGCGAAGTCTGTTGATCCGGGGAGGGCTTGGCGTCTGCATGAGCGGAGAAGCGGACCTCCCTACGGTCAAAGCAGAGGTCTGTTGATGCGGGAGGGTGTGGCGTACCGCCAAAGCGGGCCAAGCGGACCTCCTACGGTGAGCAGGGTCTGTTCATCACGGAGAGGTGTGGCGTGCCAAAGCAGACCAACAGACCTCCCTACGGTCCGAAAGCAGGGGTCCTGTTCGCCGGGAGGGGTGTGGCGTACCGCCAAAACGAGACTCCACAGGATACTATTCATCTCCACCGTCGACCTCCTCCAGCCTCCACTTCTCCCGTCGACCTCCTCCGGCCTCCACGGGCTCTGTTCATCCAGCCTCCACCGCGCTTACTCCAAAGACTCTTTGTTCAACCACCCCTCTCCACGGGCACCCCTCCACCGTCTCACTGCTCATCCAGCCCTCCACACACCACGGGGTCTGTTCAACCACCCTCCACGGCCACCCCTCCACCATCTCTGATTCATCAGCCCTCCACACCACAGGTTCTGTTCATCCAGAAGCAACGCCACCGCTCCACTATTCATCCAAACCCCCCCATAATGCTAACTGTTCATCCAATCGATCGGCTTTAGTTAGCGGCATGGCGAAGAATCGCTCCATCGGGTTCGATTAACAGCCATCGATCGATCGCCGAGTTCAAGAACGCGTAGTAATCTGCGGTGCACCGCTCGGTTTCGATTAGAGCCCAACGCCTCGCTTCGGTTTTGATTAGAGCCAACGCCCTACTTTACTGCAGCAGCGTCGTCACGAGAGAAAGCAGCGCATCACTCCGCCCCGACCTCCCACCGTAACCGCAACTCCCGAAATTTTCCTCCCCTACGCTTCTACCATGGTTTTTTCCGTCATGGGCCAGCCCAAAGAATGTCATGCAACGCGTCTCCGCCCGCCCAGGGAAGAAAAGCCCATTTTCCATCATGATTTTTTGTCATAGAAGTAGGAGCCCACCACATCTATGATGATACCGGGTTTTGTCACAATTATGTCGTCATAGAAGTGTCATATGTATGACGGAAAAAAAATTCCTTGACCCAAAATGTCACGGATGTGTCTTTTTTTGTAGTGTAGGTCTTTGTGAGCAAGCAAGTTGGATGCACACCCAGTTAGTTTCTTTTGTTGAGCTTTCATATACTCATAGCTCTAGTGCATCCGTTGCATGGCAATCCCTACTCACTCACATTGATATCTATTGATGGGCATCTCCATAGCCCGTTGATATGCCTAGTTGATGTGAGACTATCTTCTCCTTTTTGTCTTCTCGACAACCACCATTCTATTCCACCTATAGTGCTATGTCCATGGCTCACGCTCATGTATTGCGTGAAAGTTGAAAGGTTTGAGAACATCAAAAGTATGGAAACAATTGCTTGGCTTGTCATCGGGATTGTGCATGATTTAATATTTTGTGTGATGAAGATAGAGCATAGCCGCACTATATGATTTTGTAGGGATAACTTTCTTTGGCCATGTTATTTTGAGAAGACATGATTGCTTTGTTAGTATGCTTGAAGTATTATTATTTTTATGTCAATATTAAACTTTTATCTTGAATCTTTCGAATCTGAACATTCATGCCACAATAAAGAAAATTACATTGAGAAATATGTTAGGAAGCATTCCACATCAAAAATTCTGTTTTTATCATTTACCTACTCGAGGACGAGCAGGAATTAAGCTTGGGGATGCTTGATACGTCTCCAACGTATCTATAAATTTTTATTGTTCCATGCTATTTTATATTCTGTTTTGGATGTTGATGGGCTTTATTACACACTTCTATATTATTTTTGGGACTAACCTACTAACCCAAGGCCTAGTGCAAATTGCTATTTTTGCCTATTTCGATGTTTGCAGAAAAGGAATATCAAGCGGAGTCCAAACGGAATGAAACCTTCGGGAGTGTGATTTTTGGAACAAACGTGATTCGAGAGGACTTGGAGTGGACGTCAAGCAATCAACGAGGCGGCCACGAGGTAGGGGGCGCGCCTACCCCCCTGGGCGCGCCCTCCACCCTCGTGGATCCACCGACCTACTTCCTCCTATATATACCTACATACCCCGAAAACATCCAGGAGCACCACGAAAACCTATTTCCACCGCCGCAACCTTCTGTACCCGAGAGATCCCATCTTGGGGCCTTTTCCAGACCTCTGCCGGAGGGGGCATCGATCACGGAGGGCTTCTACATCAACACGATAGCCTCTCCGATGATGTGTTAGTAGTTTACCACAGACCTTGGGTCCATAGTTATTAGCTAGATGGCTTCTTCTCTCTCTTTGGATCTCACTACAAAGTTCTCCTCGATCTTTTGGAGATCTATTTGATGTAACTCTTTTTTGCGGTGTGTTTGTCGAAGTGCGATGAATTGTGGGTTTATGATCAAGATTATCTATGAACAATATTTGAATCTTCTCTGAATTATTTTATGTATGATTGGTTATCTTTGCAAGTCTCTTCAAATTATCCGTTTGGTTTGGCCCCTAGATTGATCTTTTCTTGCAATGGGGAAGTGCTTAGCTTTGGGTTCAATCTTGCGTTGCTTTCGATCCCGATGTGATGAAAGGGAAAGCGACACGTATTGTATTGTTTCCATCGAGGATAAAAAGATGGTGTTTACATCATATTCTTGAGTTTATCCCTCTACATCATGTCATCTTACCTAATGCGTTACTCCGTTCTTATGAACTTAATACTCTAGATGCATGCTGGATAGCGAGCGATGTGTGGAGTAATAGTAGTAGATGCAGGCAGGAGTCGGTCTACTTGTCACAGACGTGATGCCTATATACATGATCATGCCTAGATACTCTCATAATTATGCACTTTTCTATCAATTGCTCGACAGTAATTTCTTCACCCACCGTAATACTTATGCTATCTCGAGAGAAGCCACTAGTGAAACCTATGGCACCCGGGTCTATTTTCCATCATACAAGTTTCCAATCTATTTTATTTTCCAATCTTTACTTTCAATCTATATCATAAAAATACCAAAATATTTATCTTATTATTATTATCTCTATCAGATCTCACTCTCGTAAGTGATCGTGAAGGGATTGACAACCCCTTTATCGCGTTGGTTCTTGCGGGGTTCTTATTTGTTTGTGTAGAGTACGAGGTGACTTGGTGTGGCCTCCTCTTTGGATTGATACCTTGGTTCTCAAAACTAAGGGAAATACTAATCTTTGCTTTCTTTGCATCACCCTTTGTCTTCAAGGGAAAACCAACACATGCTCAAGAGGTAGCAAGGGTGTCAAATTCCTCAAGGACCATTTGTGTGGAGCTTGTGAAGCCGGAAAGATGACCAAGGCCAAGCATCCCTCAAAGACTATCATGACTACCACTCATCCATTTGAATTGCTTCACATGGATCTCTTTGGCCCTACTCACTATGCCACATTTACTAATGCTGCATCTTTATATGTCTTTGTCATTGTTGATGATTATTCTCGACATACATGGGTGCATATCATCACACACAAAACTGAAGTGCAGGAAGTCTTCAAACGATTTTCCTCGAGGGCTTCAACCAACTTTGGTGTGAAGATCAAGCACATCAGAAGTGACAATAGAACTGAGTTCAAGAACACCGGTCTCGATGACTATCTTGATGAACTTGGTATTACTCATGAGTTATCTGCTCCTTATACTCCTCAGCAGAATGGCGTCGTGGAGCGCAAGAACAGGACTCTTGTTGATATGGCCGCACTATGCTTGATGAGTACAAGACGCCTCGCTTCTCGGCACGAGGCAATTGATACCGTGTGCCACATCATCAACAACAGAGCATATCTTCACAAATTTTTCAAGAAGACTGCATATGAACTCCTCACTAACAAGAAACCCAATGTGAGTTATTTCAAAGTCTTGATTGCTAAATGCCGGATTAGAGATTGATACGTCTCCAACGTATCTATAATTTATAAGTATTCATGCTATTATATTATCAACCTTGGATGTTTTATATGCATTTATATGCTCTTTTATATGGTTTTTGTGACTAACCTATTAACCTAGAGCCCAGTGCAGGTTTACATTTTTCCTTGTTTTAGAATATCACGAGAAAAGGAAAACCAAAGCGGAGTCCAATTGACTGAAACTTGGCGGAGCTTATTTTTGGACCGTAAGAGGGCCGTAGATTAAAAGAGTTGGGCGAGAAGGTCCCGGCTGCCCACGAGGGTGGGGCGCGCCCACCCACCTGAGCGCGCCCCTATCTCGTGGACAGCCGGAGACCCCCACGACTTGTTCTCGACACCAAAACCTCTTATATATCTGAAACCTCCGAGAAATTAACCTAGATCGGAAGTTCCACCGCCCGCCAAGCCTCTGTAGCCACGAGAAATCAATCTAGGCCCTCTCTGGCACCCTGCCGGAGGGGCCATCATCACCGGAGGCCATGGAGGAGGATCCCGGAGGGGCCATCATCGCCATGAAGGCCAAGGACCAGAGGGAGAACCTCTCCCCATCCAGGGGGGAGGCCATGGAGGAGGAAGCACAAGGGGGAGAACCTCTCCTCCTCTCTCTCGGTGGCGCCGGAGTGCCATCGGGAGGGGAATCATCGCCGCGGTGATCGTCTTCCTCAACATCACCATCATCATCATCACCCTCGTCTCTTTTACGCGGTAAACTCTCCCGCACCCCGCTGTAATCCCTACTTGAACATGGTGCTTTATGCCACATATTATGATCCAATGATGTGTTGCCATCCTATGATGTTTTGAGTAGATATCCTTTGTCTTTCGGTTGATTGATGATCTAGATTGGTATGAGTTGTATGTTTTACTTTGGTGCTGTCCTATGGTGCCCTCCGTGTCGGCATAGCGTGAGGGATTCAGCTGTAGGGTGTTGCAATATGTCCATGGTTTTGCTTATTATGCGTGTTGCGTGAGTGGTGAAACACAAACACGGATAAGCGGGACATGGCGTATGGGAATAAAGAGGACTTGATGCTTTAATGCTATGGTTGGGTTTTACCTTAATGATCTTTAGTAGTTGCGGATGCTTGCTAGAGTTCCAATCATAAGTGCATATGATCCAAGAAGAGAAAGTATGTTAGCTTATGCCTCTCCCTCATATGAAATTGCAATGACGACTATCGGTCTTGTTAACAATTGCCTAGGACAATTCCATTGCGGATCCACCATTATTCCACAGTCGCTATTTATAATATTTAGTAATATATTCTAACCTTATGATAACAGCACCTACTTTTATATTTTAGCTCTCCGATATCATGCAAAGTTATCCTCTTCATACACACAACGTAGTTTTATTTCTCGTTTCTAGTTGGAAGCAAGCGTTTGGTATACATAGAAATTAAATGTCCCGATGGTAGATAGGGCTTGAGAGAATATTGATCTTACCTTTAGCTCCTTGTGGGTTCGACACTCCATACTTATCACTTCCACCTTTGGAAATTGCTACGATGATTCCCTTCACTTGGGGATTATCAAGCTCTTTTCTGGCGCCGTTGCCGGGGAGCAGTAGCGTGGGGTTGGTATTCTCGTGTGTGCTTTTTTGGTTTCTTCACTAAGTAGATTTTGTTTTTCCTTTTTGTTTCTTTTTAGTTGTGGGTGAAACATATAAAAAAATTAGAAGAATGAAAATACAAAAAATTTACTTGCCTCTCATGCCTAAAAAGTTTTTCAAAAGAGAAGTGATTGGAAAGTTATGCATTGAAGAAGTGAGGGTCGACCTTGGGCACTTGTGTTCATGCTCACGGAAACAATGTAGAATTTTTCATGGAAGTTTCTCTGTAAATAATTATCCTTGTATATATCCATTGTATTATAAAAATAATGTGCCAAGTTTTGGTTTTAGGATGATTAGATTGCTTGTTTACTATGTGCAGAACAAAAACAGAAACTTTGGCTGTAGCGCGTGATTTTACATTTTTTACTGGATACTCAAATGGGTCTGAAACCTTTTGCACATTACTTCTGTACAAATTCTTCAAATTTTCAAATTTATTTCATAATTGTTGGAGTTACAGAAGTTTACTAAACATCCAGATTACTACAGACTGTCCTGTTTTAGACAGATTCTGTTTTCTATGTGTTGATCGCTTATTTTGATGAATCTATGGGTAGTATCGGGAGGTATGAACCATGGTGAAGTTTGAATACAGTAGATATAGTTCTAATATGAAATTGGAATGAGTTTGAAACAGTACCTAAAGGTAGCGATTTGCTTTATTATACTAACGAATCTCATAAAGTTTTTGTTAAAGTTTTGTGTGGATGAAGTGTTCGAAGATCGAGGAGCTATCAATATGAGAAGAATAAAGAGAGGCAAGAGTTCAAGCTTGGGGATGCCCAAGGCACCCCAAGTAAATATTTCAGAGGATACACAAGCATCTAAGCTTGGGGATGCCTCAGTTGGCATCCCATCTTTCTTCTTCAACAAATATTGGTATACCTCGGTTTTTGTTTTGTTCACATGATTTGTGTCATTTGTCTTTTTCTTTTTCTTTAAGAACCATGATAATATGAGATGTCCATTCATCAATTTATAGAATACTTCTTGTGCTTCACTTATATCTTTTAAGTATGATCTTATGGAAATTGCTCTTTGAGCTTCACTTAAATCTTTTGAGTATGGTTTTATAGAATGCTTCGTGTGCTTCACTAATATATTTTGAGCTTGGATATTGGTTAGTCTATGTTAATTGTATAATTCTCCATGAACTTCACTTATATATTTTGGAGTATGAATAATACTATCATCTAAAGCGGGTTTGGAAGAGTGTCAACCTTAGGAACTAGTGATCCCGCTATTCCGGATGAGAATAATTTTGCTTATGTGGAGAGTATAAAATTTTCTATGCTTTTAGATCATGAAAGAATGCTTTATGTGATGGTTATTGTTGAATTAATGCATTATGCTACTTAAAATTATTATGAGGGAGGAATATATGCTTGTAGGAGTTGCAATAATATCAAGTTTCCTCTCTATGTGCTTAAAGTTTTTAAGTTATACTTGTTTTGCCTTCCTTTGCTAGTTGATTCTTGTTCCTATAAATTATGTGTTCACAAAATCCCTAGGAATAGGAAGTTGGTTAGATTCAAATGTGCTAGTCCTATTCTTCATGATGCTCTCTTTATGTTTCAATTCTTATCTTTTATTTGAGCATCATTGAAATCATCATGCCTAGCTAAAAGGCATTAAAGAAAAGTGCTTGTTGGGAGACAACCCAATATTTACCCTTACAGTTTTTGTGTGTTTACATGATTAAGATACTGTAGTAATCATGTTTTCTAGCTTTTGTTTCAACTAGCAAAAGGGCCCGTGCGTTGCAACGGGAGAAAAAATCATTACATTTGATTTGATTTATTATGACCCAAAATCAATTATTTCATCCCTTAGAATTGAACTTCTAACCATGAATCCCGTTATACACTTCTAATATTAGGTTTTAAATGATAAAAGAAATTCAACCATGACAAATGTGCACCTGTTAGTTGCGAGAAATTCTGTTGGTACCAAATTCTTCAACATATATTGAAAATAAGTATACTTGTACAACTTCTACATTCTTGAAAGAAGAACGGGTTGGTTGTTTCAAATAGAAGATCTCTGAAAACTTATGGACCAAACTAAATATGAATGTAGGAAATAAGATACACAAATTAGATTATGCTAGGTAGACCTTATTTTCATGACCAAAACGAATGTACCTTGTTTATCATGTTGCTTCAGAGTAACTCGCATACATAAGCAAAGTTAGCACAGAACCAATAGAAGTAAGATAACCACTACAGAGTTCAATCAGACCTCTCACATTACAAAAAAATTTGCCCCTTCCTTTTGGTTCACTTTTCTTTACAGCTTTTCTTCTTGTTTGGCATTCTATGACCATCTAGACAGTATTTTCAGATAATTTTGTTGTCCCTGCTACTAAAGTTCAGTTCTAGACACGTTTAACTCCATGTACTACGCTTCTACGCCAAAAATAATGTACTGCTATCCTGAAGCAATTAAAAGCGAGAGCCTTCCTCATGCAATCCAACTGGTTCAATGGAACCGACATTCTCGTAGATAGTGAGGTGCTTGTCGTGACTTCATCAGTTTCAAAACCTACCGGTTTATTCTCTTGGTGCTTATAGAGGTATGATATGCATGTGTACTTTTATACGGCCGAGTGTATGTACGAGTTCTATAATTTTTTTATATTCGAAAGCGAGTGTGTTATTACTATCTTAATTTTGTTGGGAGAATGTTAGTTGTTTGGTTTACAAGATTATATTTCTTCTTGTTGCACTATTTTTTAACACAATCTGAAAGTAGCGCTCAAACATCTGCCAGTATACACTCACCCCTATGAACGTACACATGCACACCTACCTCTATGAGCATCTTGAGATTTACGAAGTCACCGTAGGCGTCTTGTCTTCAATGGGAACGTCTCTTCCACTAAAAGCGCATCGCCGGAAATCCTAAATTAAATCTAGAAATAATGCGAGCATCAGGATTTGAACCTTGGTGAGCTAGAAATACCACTGTCCCTCTAACCATCCAACCATTCATCTGAACACAAACATTTCATGTAGACAACATGTGGCGCCCCCGACTCGACCGTACACTAATCATACACGCAAATGTGTATGCGATCAAGATCAAGGACTCACGGGGAAGATATCACAACACAACTCTAGACACAAAATAAAATAATACAAGCTTTATGTTACAAGCCGGGGCCTCGAGGGCTCGAATACATAAGCTCGAAAACACAAGAGTCAGTGGAAGCAACAATATCTGAAATCTGAGACATAAGTTAGACAAGTTTGCCTTAAGAAGGCTAGCACAAAAAGCAACATCGATCGAAAAAGGCGAGGCCTCCTGCTCGGGAGCCTCCTAACTACTCCTCGGTCATCGTCGGTCTCCGCGTAGTAGTAGGCATCGGTGGCATCTCGCTCTGAGCTCCGCATCTGGTTTCATCAACCGGAAAAGAAGAAGAAAGGGGGAAGGGGAGCAAAGCAACCGTGAGTACTCATCAAAACACTTTCGCAAGCAAGGATCTACACTACATATGCAACATTATCAAAGGAAGGTCAGATATGTGGGACTGCAGAAATGCCAGAATAGAGAGAAGGCCTAGTCCTATCGAAGACTAGCATTTTCTGGAAACCACCATCTTGCAGCAAACAGGAGGGAGTAGAGTAGCATAACGTAAAGTAGTAGTGTTATCAACCTCGGCCAGAGATCCTTTCTCGACTCCCTGCGAGAAAGATATCCCAGAGCCATACTATCCAGTTATCATCACAATCCAGTTCTCATCGCAATCCATTGCTCATATCCATGTCTCATCTCAACTATCCAGTTCTAATTGTATCGATCGGGATACAACTCCAAGTGTCCGTTACTGTAGGACAGGCTATCGATAGATGTTTTCTTCCCACTGAGGGTGCACCAACTTACCCACCACGCACAGCTTAACTCCGGCGGACACACTTTCGAGGTCATGCCCGCCTCGGCCAAACAATACGCCGCAACCCGACCTAGGCTTAATAGAGAGGCCAACAGACGGACTAAACCTATGCCCCAGGGTCATGGGCCATCTCCCGGGAACTCCTGACGTTGCGTGGGCGGCGGTGAGCAGACCTAGCTACCTCCTTCAACAAAGGCGGTAACTTCAGCAGTCCAACCCGCGCCAGCGCCGGCCGACGTCTATTAAGCTTGGCTGATGTATATGACGCAGAAGGCCCATACTATGCCCACGTGATGGTTAGTGCTATCGGGCGAGGCCCTCGGATCAAATATCCAAATCGTAGTGGATTAGGAACGCAGCCGTAACAAGCCGAGACTCACGAAGATGTGACCCCGTTGTCTCTGCCTCGAGGACTTGCGGCAGCGGGTTAGGAATTCCAGCCACGCCTAAGTAATTATCTCGCGGGCACCCTCCAGGTCAACCCATCTCCACATCACTCGCAATTAAGCACGCGCGGGTACCCCTCAGGGTCGACCCGTCTTTCCAAGTAACAGTGGTAAAAGTCCAAGTAATCGTGTGTCCAAACATCAAGGGGAAAACCCGAGGAATCACCCCCGGTGAATTCCATTAGATGTAATCATCAAGGTGAACGTAAGAGGAATCACCCCCGAGGTTCACACTTGAGGGGTTGCACTGACAGTCGTGTCGGAAGTGGTTAAGGAGGAAATCACCCTTGATGACCACGGCCGGATAGCTATACTACGGGGTTAATATCAGAAGTGCTTTGTCAGAGGTTTCACCCTCGGTACTCGATAGTAACCCAAAGAGTGTCGAGCAACTAAGGGAAGTGATGTGCGGTGTCGGGGCCTGTTCTTGATCCCGTTGATCGGGTCTTGATGAAGCGAGGGCAACAAGGACAAGGTGGGGGTCAGCGATGGGTCTCTAACCAACCTATACTAAGCGATTTAGGATAAGCGGGTAGGTAACAATAGCGTGTTACAATAAACGAGCTATGCAGCGAATAATAGGAGCAAACAATAACAGTAGCAAAATCTAGTGCAAGCATGAGAGAATGGAATGGGCGATATCGGGATGCTCAAAGGGGGCTTGCACGGTTGCTCACAGCAAGGAGGGGTCGTCGATGACGAGTCGATCACAAGGGCGACATCGATCTCGGGGTCTCTAGGAGAGAAGAGGGGAAGAAAGCAGTAAATATAGAACAAACATAGCATCACAAAGCATAACATGGCAATATGTTGTGCCGAGTGACCTAACGTATGGCTACACGATAAAAGGTGATGGGGAAATCAACCGGAATGCTTTCCGGTTGGGACACGTGTCACACTGACGACCGGAGGAATGTCCCATGTTCAGCATGCTAGGGGCATGTGACAGATGAACGGACCGCGTATTCGGATTCGTTGGATTTTTACGAGCAACTTTCATATAGAAAACATTTTCATCCGAAAGTTCTGATTATTTTATATGAATTTTCTAAGTTTCAAACATATTACGGAATTATTTATATTAACGGAAAAGGAATATGACGTCAAAGATGACGTAGGAGTGACGTCAGCAGTCAACAGGACGTTGACTGGTCAAAACTGACATGGGGGACTCACCTGTCATAGACAGTGGGTTAAACAGAGTTTAAACTAATCTAAAATTAGTTAGTAAAACTATTGGGCCCACTGCTGCTAAGGTGTCTAATTAACTAATCTAATTAGTTTTAATTATTAATATGTTTTAATTAGAGGATTGCGGTGGGACCCTTGCGTCAGTGGCCCAGGGCGCCTGCCAGTCAACCGGATTGACCCAGGTCAGCGGTTGACGAGGCAGAGGCCCCCTTTGGCGATGACCGGTCGGGCCCGCCCGTGCCACGTCGGCGGCCGGCGTCTACGCCCGCCCGGCGGCGCTAGAACAGCGGAGCTACTTTCGGGCCTCGTCGGAAGCAGCGCTAAAGGCGGCGTTTAGCGTCTGATTGGCACCGTTCAAGCAGCGCACGATGTCGCGTCGGGTGGTGGTGGTGGCTTTCGCCGGGGCGGCGGAATAGCCATCGGCGGCGAAACACGCAGGTGGCCCGGGCGTTCGAATCACGTCGGGAATGGGCTAGGGCACGGGGAGGCGAGAGGAAGGAGCTGGCGGGCTCCTAGGAACACCAGAGCACGATGGAGGGCTCGGACGGGGCCACGGCCGCGGTGGCCACGACGGTGATGGAGCGAGGCGACGGTGAGCTACGCCGGTTGTGGCGAAGCGAGCTAGAGAGGGAGGCGGCCTCACGTGAGAGAAGGGAGAGGGGAGGAGCTCACCTTGCAGACGCACGGTGGCCCTCGGAGGCTTAGTAGCAGCCGAGACGTCATGAGTCGAAGGAGATTGACGGCACTGGTGGAGATGGAGACGAGGATGAGCAGCGCTCTGGTGCTTCCAGTTCAATAGGGGCGCCAAATCGAAGGAGTCGAGCTGGCGAAGCTCAACGACAGGTTCAAGGGCAGGGCCGCCCGGTGGCCTTGAGGACGGGTGAGAGGCACCGGCGGCGACGTCGGCCTCCTCTTCAAAACGAAGGAGAGGGAGAGAGAGAAGGAGAGAGTAGGTGAGGGGCAAGTGGGCGAGTGGGTGAGGGGAGGGCTCGGCGTCAGCCTTATCCTCTCCATGCGCTTTGTGGCGGGATGGCCGGGCGAGGTGGTCGGGTGGCGCCGAGGCGTCCCGGCCATCGAACAAAGGAGAAGGGGGAAGACGATAGCGAAGGGAGGCGGCCTAGCTCGGGCAGGTTGACTCGGGTGGGCGAAGCCCTTTGGGAGGCCAGGGCTCTGGCCCCTTTCTTTTCTTTCCGCTTTCCCATTTTCTTTTCCAGCAGCTTTTGCATTTTCTTTTAGCTACCATTGACTTTGCAAAATTATGCCACCGCCAAAACAAACTCAAAGAATTAAAGTGCAATCGCCTCAAAAAGGTTGGGAGGCTTTTGGAATAGTTGCCAATTTTATAAATCAAAAAGGGCATTTAATTTATTGCTTAGGTCAACTGCTTTAAGTAGCTTAGGCCACTTAAACCTTTTGCAAAAATGTTGGTTCACCACCAATATTAGTTGTGGATTATTTGGCACATGATGAACATTTTGTGTTCATGTCTCGAGCATTTTGAATTTCACTCATAACATTAAATTGAATTCAAATGGAATTTAAAAGAGAAAGGAGACAATTATGATCGAACACTTGTTTAGCAAAATGAATAACTTAACCCCAGGGGGTTATTTGTAGCATCATTACAGGGGTGTTACAACTCTCCTCCTCTAAAAGAAATTCTCGTCCGAGAATTAAGAGGTAGAAAGGGAACAGGTCGGGGTATTCAGCAGGAGGTTATCCTCGCGTTCCCAAGTGGCTTCATCCTTAGAATGATTTGACCATTGCACCTTGAGGAACTTGGTAACCTTCTGGCGTGTCCGACGTTCAACTTCTTCAAGAATGCAGATCGATGCTCCTTGTATGTGAGATCATCTTGAATTTCAATCAATTCCGGATCCACTTCACGTTAGGATCCTTGAAGCATCGACGAAGTTGCGACACGTGGAAGACATCATGAACATGAGAGAACCGAGGTGGCAACTCCGGTTGATAAGCCACCGATCCACGATGGGCGAGAATACGGAAGGGACCAATGTAGCGGGGAGCTAACGCCCTTGACTCCAAACCGATGAGTGCCTCTCAAAGGAGTGACACGCAGATAAGCTTGTTCACGGGTTGATAAGTTGAACCCGATGTTTCCGGTCATAGTTGCTCTTCCGGCGGGGACTGGGCCATATTGAGATTATCTCGGACAATGTGAACCTGCTCTTCAGCTTGTTGAATAATGTCTGGACCAATGAGGGCCCGTTCCCGCTTTCTGACCAATTCAGAGGGGTTCGACACTTACGTCCATAGAGCACTTCGAAGGGTGCCATCTTCAAGCTGGCTTGATAGCTGTTGTTATAAGAGAACTCCGCATAAGGGAGAGATTCTTCCCACTTCTTTCCGAAAGAAATAACACAAGCCCGAAGCATGTCTTCAAGAATTTGATTGACTTGCTCGACTTGGCCTTGGGATTGGGGATGATAAGCAAAGGCTCCGGGTAATATGAGTTCCCATTGCCTCTTGGAAACTATCCTGAAATTTGAAGTGAATAAACCGCCACCCTCGAATCGATCTCCTTCGAATGCCATGGAGTGACACAATTCTGAGATATACAAATTTGCTAATTGACTAGCGGTGATTGTCTCCTTGATCGCGAGAAAGTGAGCAACTTTCGAGAATTGGTCGATGACAACAAAGATAGCATCGTTACCTTTCCGAGACTTGGGAAGGCTGTGACGAAATCCATTTGGATCTTATCCCACTTCCATTCGAGAATCGGAAGCGGTTGTAGAAGTCCAGCCGGTTTCTCGATGTTACGCTTTGGACGGCGGCAAACGTCACATTCTTCGATATATCGAGCAATGTCTTGCTTCACTTTAGACCACCAGTACTTCTAACGGATGTCTAGATACATCTTGGTACTTCCCGGATGAATAGAGAGAGGGGTGTTATGCGCTTCTTTCATCACCTTCTCTGTCATAAGCTCGAACCGGGGTACTACAATGTGATCTCTCAAGTATAAGGTTCCATCTTGACAAGTGAGAAATCTCTGGATTTCTCTAAGGCAAGATCCTTTTTCATCAAATCAACGTGAGCATCTTTGGCTTGAGCATACTTAATTGCTTTTAGAAGAGTTGGTTCGGTACAAGGTTATTCGTGAGAACCCTGTGGAACTAGTTGAAGGTTTAGCTTGCATAGCTCTTCATAAAGGTGGGGTTGAGCTTTGTAGACCATGTGATTATTGCAATAAGACTTGCGGCTCAGGCATCGGCCATTACATTAGCCTTACCAGGGTATAAGATATACCGCATGCTTGTAGTCCGCAATAGCTTCCATCCACCGCCGACGGAGGTTCAGATCTGGTTGAGTAAATAGGTACTTCAGACTGATGATCGGTGAAGATCTCATAGCGATTACCGAGAAGGTACTGCCGCCATAGCTTCAATGCAAAGATAACCTCTGCAAGCTCAAGGTCATGAACCGGGTAGTTTTCCTCGTGAGGACGCCTTGACGGAAGCATAAGCAATCACCCTGCGCTCTTGCATGAGAACACAGCCTAATCCTTGACGTGAAGCGTCACAATAGATGACGAAGTCCTTGCGAGAATCGGGAGGAGCAAGCACCGGGCAGAAGTCGACTTTGTCCTTGAGTGCCCGGAAACTTTCTCGACATTTGTCTCGTCCAATCAAACTTAACGCCTTTGTGAAGCAGATTAGTCGCTGGCTTGGCGATCTTGGAGAAATTCTCAACAAAGCGGCGACAATAGCTGGCAGTCCGAGAAAGCTTCCGACTTGCTTGGCAGGTCTTCGGAGGGTCCGATCAAGAATAGCCTTTGAGCAGCTCACGGGTTGGCCAGCAATACCATACTTGGAGATAACATGACCAAGGTAGGTGACTTCGTAACCAGAATTCACACTTGGAATACTTGGCATAAAGTTGATGCTCTCAAGCTTCTCGTAACAAGACGAAGATGTTCAACATGTTCTTCTTTATTCTTCGAATATACCAGGATATCATCCGGATAGACTCTGACGCATTTAACTTGTCGAGGTAATCCATGAATATGTAGTTCATCGACGAGAGAATGTAGCTGGAGCATTGGTTAAACCGAATGACATGACGGTGTACTCATAAGAACCATAACGAAAGTGATTTAACGCGGTCTTTGGAATATCCTCTTCACGAACACGGATCTGGTGGTAACCCAACCTCAAGTCGAGTTTAGAGAATATCGATGATCCAGCCGATTGATCATCTCTGAGATCATTGATCCGAGGAAGGGATATTTGTTACGAATTGTAGCTTGGTTGATAGGACGATAGTCTTGGACCAAACGGTTCGTACTGGCCCTTCTTCTTGGACGAAGAGAGAAGGTGCTCCATAAGCGAGGAACTTGGACGAATGAAACCCTTGTGAAGAGATTTGTCGATTTCCTCCTTAAGTTCTAGGAGTTCATGAGGCGGCATCTTGTAGGGCCGTTTGGCGATAGGAACGGTGCCTGGTTTCAAATCGATGACGAACTCAACAGCCGGGCAGGGGGTATTCTGGAAGTTCTTCCGAAATACGTCTTGGAAAGTCGCGAACAACTGGAATCTTTTCAATTCCCTCAAGAGGTGCTGCGTTCAACGCATTCAAAGCATAAAGTCGTGCTTCAGCGTTTTGAACAAGCTGAGCATGGTAGGTTACTATCTCATTGGAAGGATGTAGGAGATGAACGACTTTGGTGGCACAAACGATAGAAGCGGTATGTGCTTTCAACCATTCCATTCCTGAATGAGGTCAATGTTGGAAGACTCGAGAATAATGGGAGAAACATGAAATTCCAGCCCTTCAATTTCAACGGGACGTCGCGACCAATCATGGTAGTTCGACACCCGACCAGGGTGCGCATTCACCACTGAGTGTTCATGGGCTCGCATCGAATGTCGTGGTGCGTATGCAAAATTTTCCGACATGAATGGATGCGAGGCTCTGAATCGAATAAACAGAAGCTTGGTCTTGAATTAACGAGAAGAGTATCCATCACGGTGGCAGGTTGATCTTGAGCTTCATTCGCATCAACATGATTAGCGACCACGACCATAAGGTCCGGCATTGTTGTTATGGGGCTGATTGTTACGACCGATTGAAGGCGAGCCACTGATCCTGATTACGAGGGCATTTCTCGAGCAGTGACACGGAAGGCCACACTTGAAGCATAGACCATCATTGGGATTGGGAGCAGAAGCTTGGGTGGTACAACCAGTAGGGGCTGCCTCTGCGGTGGAGGAGGCGGGGCGAGGTGCAACATAGGACTGTCTTGGTGCAGTGCGGTTGGATGATACATGCCGTGGGGAATCCATATCCGACGCTTCGCTACCGACGGGCCCGAAGATGAGCCAACGTCGCGATTTCACGCCTAAGGGATCCCCTCGTGTTCCCGAAGACCGGTCTCAACCTGAATAGCCTTGTTCACCAAGGTGGCAAAGTCGGCAAGGTCATGAACGAGCAATGCTAGCTTGATATCGTGGTGAAGTCCATCACGAAACTTCTCTTGCTTACGAGCATCGCTTGCAATATCTTCTTCAAGATAACGTGACAAGTCCAGAAATTCCCGTTGATAATCATCTACGCACTTGTTGCCTTGGGTGAGGTTCTTGCGGAACTCTCGCTTCTTCCTGTCCATTGTTCCTGAGGAATGAAAGCAGGCACGGAAGGCAGCTTGGAAATCCGCCAAGTAATGACCGTTCCAAAGCAGGTAGGGTACGCCTGTGGCTGTCCCACCATTGAGCAGCAGGACCCTTGAGGAAGAAGGATGCGAAGGTGACATAGTGGCGAGGGCAACACTAGCAGACTCCATTTCATATGTGATGTCGCGGAGCTATCATCGACATCAAGGGGTTGAGTTGAGCTGCGGTAAATAGTTGGGTTGAGGCGCATGAAGTCCTGCAGAGTTACTGGGGTTGGCTGTTGATTCAAGTTCGGACGAGGAAACTGAGCCATCATTCCTTCCATGAACTGGCGGTTCAGCTCAAATTGTTGCATCATTCCAAAGAAAGAATTGAGGCGGTGGTGGATCATTGGCACCACGGCCACGACCAGCCGGTCTAACCATCCCGCTAACATGTAACAGGGGTAGTTCAGCATTGAGCATTTGCAAAGACAAGGATCATTCATGATGAAACATGCATAAGGAAAGATGTCGATGGATACCACTTCGTAGTCAACACGACGGTGTGTGTACTATTCAAGAGGCTATTCTAAGGAATAACTATGGCTTTATCCAACTTCGGGTGAATGTGGTCACGGGATCCTAATGTTAGTAAATTCGTTTAACCCGAGTAGAAGAGAGTTCAGAGTCCCAGAGTATAGACGAGGAGTAAAAGATGCTAATACCACCCGATGGCGACGTGGGCCCGTAAGCCACACAGCCATGTTAGTAAAAGTTTTTCGGTGACTAGACTCAACTTCGCCAAGGAGTTGGAAAGGGGCTACCTACAGCAATCGGCTCGATACCAACTTGTGGCGCCCCGACTCGATCGTACACTAATCATACACGCAAATGTGTGCGATCAAGATCAAGGACTCACGGAAGATATCACAACACAACTCTAGACACAAAATAAAATAATACAAGCTTTATGTTACAAGCCGGGGCCTCGAGGGCTCGAATACATAAGCTCGAAAACACAAGAGTCACGGAAGCAACAATATCTCATGTGACAGACATAAGTTAGACAAGTTTGCCTTAAGAAGGCTAGCACAAAAGCAACATCGATCGAAAAGGCGAGGCCTCCCGCACAGGAGCCTCCTAACTACTCCTTGTCATAAATCGGTCTCCGCGTAGTAGTAGGCATCGGCGGTGACATCTGGCTCCTGGGCTCCGCATCTGGTTTCATCAACCGGAAAGAAGAATAAAGGGGGAAAAGGGGGAGCAAAGCAACCGTGAGTACTCATACAAAGTACTCACAAGCAAGGATCTACACTACATATGCAACATTATCAAAGGAAGGTCAGTATATGTGGATCGGGCTGAAATGCCGTAATAGAGAGAAGGCCTAGTCCTATCGAAGACTAGCATCTTCGAAACCACCATCTTGCAGCAAAGCAGGAGGGAGTAGAGTAGCATAACGTAAAGTAGTAGTGTTATCAACCTCGGCGAAGATCCTTTCTCGACTCCCTGCGAGAAAGATATCCCGAGCCATACTATCCGATTATCATCACAATCCAGTTCTCATCACAATCCATTGCTCATATCCATGTCTCATCTCAAGTATCCAGTTCTAGTTGTATCGATCGGATACAACTCCAAGTGTCCGTTACCGTAGGACAGGCTATCGATAGATGTTTTCTTCCTGCAGGTGCACCAACTTACCCACCACGCTCGCTTAACTCCGCCGGACACACTTTCCGAGGTCATGCCGGCCTCGGCCAAACAATACGCCGCAACCCGACCTAGGCTTAATAGAGAGGCCAAGACGCGGACTAAACCTATGCCCCCGGTCATGGGCCATCTCCCCAGGAACTCCTCAAGACGTTGCGTATGGGCGGTAGGTGAGCGAACCTAGCTACCTCCTTCAACAAAGGCAGCGCCACGCAGTCCAACCCAGCGCGCCGCTTCGGTGACGTCTATTAAGCTTCGGCTGATGTATCTGACGCAGAACGCCCATACTATTCCCACGTGATGGTTAAGCGCTATCGGGCGCAGGCCCTCGGATCAAATATCCAAATCGTAGTGGATTAGGAACGCAGCGGTAACAAGCGAGACTCATGAAAGATGTGACCCGTTGCCCGTCTCGAGGACTTGCGGCAAGGGCTAGGAATGCCGGCCACGCCTCGTAATTATCTCGCGGGCACCCTCCGGGTCAACCCGTCTCCACATCACTTTCGCCAATTAAACGCGCGGGTACCCTCGAGTCGACTCCATCTTTCCAAGTAACAAAGTGGTAAAAGTCCAAGTAACCATGTGTTCAAACATCAAGGGAAAACCGAGGAATCACCCCGGTGAATTCCACTAGATGTAATCATCAAGGTGAACGTAAGAGGAATCACCCCGAGGTTCACACTTGAGGGGTTGCCTGACGAGTCGTATCGGAAGTGGTTATGAGGAAATCACCCTCTATGACAAAGACCGGAAAGCTATACTACATGGTAAATATCAGAAGTGTTGCAGAGGTGTCACCCTCGTTACTCGATAGTAACCCGAGAGTGTCGAGCAACTAAGGGAAGTGATGTGCGGTGTCGGGCCTGGTCTTCGATCCCGTTGATCGGGTCTTCAATGATGAAGCGAGGCAACAAGGACAAGGTGGGGGTCAGCGATGGGTCTCTAACCAACCTATACTAAGCAGTTTAGGATAAGCGGGTAGGTAACAATAGCAAGGTTACAATAAAGCAGGCTATGCTGCAGAATAAGGAGCAAACAATAACAGTAGCAAAATCTAGTGCAAGCATGAGAGAATGGAATGGGCGATATCGGGATGCTCAAAGGGGGCTTGCCTGGTTGCTTTCACGGCAAGGAGGGTCATCGATGACGTGGTCGATCACGAGGCAACATCGGTCTCGGGGTCTCTGGAGAGAAGAGGGGAAGAAAGCGGTAAATATAGAACAAACATAGCATCACAAAGCGTAACATGGCAATATGTTGAGCCGGGAGTGACCTAACGTATGGCTACACGATAAAGGTGAAGGGGGGGGGGAAATCAACCCGGAATGCTTTCCCGGGTTCGGACCTAATGTCGACAGAGGACCGGAGGAATGTCCCATGTTCAGCATGCTAGGGGCATGTGACAGATGAACGGACCGTGTATTCGGATTCGTTGGATTTTTCTCGAGCAACTTTCATATAGAAAACATTTTCATCCGATTACAGATTATTTTATATGAATTTTCTAAGTTTTAACCATATTCTGGAATTATTTATATTAACGGAAAAGGAATATGACGTCAGCATGACGTAGGAGTGACGTCAGCAGTCAACAGGACGTTGACTGGTCAAAACTGACATGGGGGACCCACCTGTCATAGACAGTGGGTTAAACAGAGTTTAAACTAATCTAAAATTAGTTAGTAAAACCACCGGCCCACTCACTGCCGTGTCTAATTAACTAATCTAATTAGTTTTAATTATTAATATGTTTTAATAGAGGATTAAGCGGTGGGACCCGCCCGTCGGTGGCCAGGGCCTGCCAGTCAACGGACGGGTTGACTAGGTCAACCTCGAGGCCGAGGCCCCCAGCGATGACCGAGGTGGGGGTGGCCCGCCCAGCCACGTCGGCGGCGTCTCGCCCGCCCGACGCTAGAACGCCCGGAGCTGCTGAACCTCGTCGGAACGCAACGCTTAGAGGCGGCCCGGTTTAAGCGTCTTGGTTAAGCACCGCTCAAAACGCTGCACACGATGCCGCGTCGGGTGGTGGTGGTGGCTACGCCCGGGGGGCGGCCGGAATAGCCATCGGCGGCGAAGCACCAGCGGCGGGCGTTCGGAATCACGTCCGGAATGGGCTAGGGGCACGGAGGGCGAGAGGAAGGGCCTGGCGGGCTCCTAGGAACACCAGGAGCACGATGGAGGGCTCGGGCCAGGGGGGCCACGGCGCGGTGGCCACGACGGTGATGGAGCAGGCGACGGTGAGCTACGGCGGTTGTGGCGAAGCGAGCTAGAGAGGGAGGCGGCCCTCGTGAGAGAAGGGAGAGGGGGTGAGCTCACCTTGCGGCACGCACGGTGGCCCTCGGAGGCTTAGTAGCAGCCGAGACGTCGCCGAGTCGAAGGAGATCGGCAGCAGCGGAGATGGAGACGAGGACGAAACGGCGGCTGCGGTGCTTCCGGTTCAGCGGAGGGTGCCAACGAAGGAGTCGAGCCTGGTGAAGCTCACCGACAGGTTCAAGGCAGGGCCGCCGGTGGTCAGCGAGGACGGCGAGGCACCTGGCGATCAGCGGCTGCTCTCCAAAAGCGAAGGAGAGGGAGAGAGAGAAGGGGAGAGTGGGTGATGGGGCAAGTGGGCGAGTAGGTGAGGGGAGGGCTCGGCGTCACCTTATCCTCTCATGGCGCTGTGGCGGGATGGCCGGCCGAGGTGGTCGGGTGGCGCCGAGGCGTCCCGATCGGTCGACAAAGTGGGAGAAGGGGAAGGCGACAGAGGGGAGGCCGGCCTAGCCTGGGCAGTTGACTCGGGTGGGCGAAGCCTTTGGGAGGCCAGGGCTCTGGCCCTTACCCTTTTCTTCTGCTTTCCCATTTTCTTTTTCCAGCAGCTTTTGCATTTTCTTTTAGCCACCATTGACTTTGCAAAATTATGCCACCGCCAAAACAAACTCAAAGAATTAAAGTGCACCAGCCTCAAAAAGGTTGGGAGGCTTTTGGAATAGTTGCCAATTTTATAAATCAAAAGGGCATTTAATTTATAGCTTAGGTAAATGCTTTAAGTATCTTACGCCACTTAAACCTAATGCAAAAAGGAAGGTTCAACACCAATAATAGTTGTGGATTATTTTGCACAAGATGAACATTTTTGTGTTCATGTCTTAGCATTTTGAATTTCACTTATAACATTAAATTGAATTCAACTGGAATTTAAAAGAGAATGGAGACAATTATGATCGAACACTTGTTTAGCAAAATGAATAACTTAACCCCAGGGGTTACTGTAGCATCATTACACCGGGGTGTTACACAACATATATGCTCTTTGTCTAAAACAGATAGTAAAAAACTGCATGCACATATATTCCCATGCCAATTCTCAATAAGAAAACTTTTCTATGCTTCCCGTGAGTAAACTTCTCCGCCGGCCTGTAAACAGTTAACACACACCCATCATTCATCAATTATTAAATCGGAGGTCGAGCGGCCGCCACGTACATAGCCCCATCACATGTACGCCTCGCTTCTCCTGGGCATTCGATGTCCCTCATCCACATGTTGTTGCTTCATCCTGTCCACCGCTTGTGGAGATAAGAGAGCCATCGAGGGAGAGATGGTGGCGGTCTGCCCAAATCTTGCTTCAGAAGGCGGCGAGTCTTGCTCCGATGATTCGACTTGGTGGTGAATCTCTAGCCCTCACTTCTTCTGCCATCGAGTGCCTTCATACATTTGCCATCAAGCGTGTTCCCGCTGCGCCTCAGCCATGACCGGGCTCCTTCCTACTTTCCTTTTTCTTGTGGAGATAATTCTTTTGCATCATCCTCTTCATCTCTGCTTATCAATTTTCACGGCCGCTTGTTTCGATCACGAGGGCATGCATATATAAAGCGATGAGATTAGATGTAAAAGAGCAATGTGGGATTATTAACTGAAAGGAGAACATATGGCTTTTGTATAGGTGATTCAAGTGCACGCACTATCGTTGGGTAGCCCACTACAGGTAAAAATAAAGTATGAATCCTTTTTTACAGAGCGGCCGAGGCGGAACACATGTATCTGCTACGGCAGCCCAAAGACGTGGGATAGGAGAAAGCGGACGGGAATTTTAGTACCACCTCGAAAAGGAGCGGAAGAAAATAACTTCAAACTGAAAGCATAAATTCACGAGAAGAAGCGTATTGTGACGGTGAACCCACGGAGTCAATCCGTGCTTTATTATTAGGGAAAGATAAAGTGCCAAGTAAGACCTTTGAGAAGACTTGGGTGAAAGTTGATGTGATCTTGCTGTAAAAAATAGAAACTTTGCGCTCACGAGATTAGCTACCATTTTTTATAGAAGAGTGCTTTTGAGTTGATTATTTTTGCAGAAGATTAATAGACAAATTCCTCACGTACACCAGTTTATTTCATAATTTTCGGAGTATCAGAAGTATGGTTGCTGTTCAGATCATTACAAACTGTTATGTTTCTGACAGATTTTGTTTTCATTGCATAGTTTGCTTGTTTTCTAGTTTCTATGGCTTATATTTCTCAATATAAATTGTAGAAATGATATGGTACAGTAGACATTGTGTGGGTACAATTATTAACCTTGTCTTTGATAGTACCAAAGTGAATGGTTTACTCTTTATCATACTAACCTATCTCACGAAGTTTCGTTAAGTTTTGTGTGATTGAAGTTTTCAAGCTTTGGGTGAGATATTGTAACATTCCAAAATTCTAAATTTTGGAATTTTATAATAAATAGATAGATTTGATTTGGTGTTTGTTTGATTGTGTGAAATTGAGTGAAATTCGAAACTTTTTGAAAGTTAAATGAAGGGAGTAAAAGGACTTTCCCAAACTTTCATTTTTCATTTGTAATCTTTGGGAATTCAAATTCTTTTCATCACAAAACTCTAGAGAGAAGATGACATGACTTCCTCCATTGAATTAAATGAAAAGGGTTTTTGAAAAGATTTGAATTTAATTTGGAAATATTTTCAACTTCAGAAACTTCAAGCAACTCAATGATTTTCATGAGAGAAGATAAAATGACTTCTTAAAAACATATGAAATATGAGTTGGGAGTTTAAAAGAATCTAATTTTAAAGTCCCTTTGAAAATTATTTTCAATTTCGACTTATTCGGGTTTTATTCAAATTATTTTTCTCCAAAAATAAAATATATGGAAAATAGGGTAACATGATTCCCTAAATAGAAAATTGGAGAGAAATAAATTTGAAATCGTTTTGGTATTTTTAAATGATTTTATTGGATTTTAGTAGAGCAGAGCACTTTGCTTGAATTATTTAAGTTTGTGTGGATTCTATTTGACTCTATAAAAATGTTAAGCTTGTAGGAAATATTTTTCTGAAAATTTTGATATAAAATATGCCTAGGTTATAGTTTATGTTTTTTTCGCCTTTATTTTAATTTTTGTTGTGTTTTTCTAAAAAAAAGAACTTCCTCCTCCGCCGACTGGGCCCTCTCACCCAGCCCAGCCCACCAAGACCGCCTTCCTCCCGGCGGATGCGCCAAGACGCTGTCGCTGGCCACAGTGACCGACCGGCCACCTCCGCGCCGCCTGCCCCCCTCCTCCACGCAACCCCTCGCCCCCTCCGCATCTTGCCGCCTCATGGGAAGCCGTCGCCTCGCTTTCCGTCCGTCAGCCGAGGACCACCGCCGACACCGCCATCCTCCTCACATGACACGCCCTCCCGACTTCTCTGTTGCCCTCCTCGGCAGCCAAAGCCCTGCGCCCATGTGAGCTACCGCCGCCGTCCGTGGAGTTCGTCATGGAGTTCGGTAAACCCTAGCCCGATCTGTCCTCGTCCGTCGGATCTCGAGCCAACGGATCGGATTTGCTCTCTGTTTACCTAATCTAGCGAATGGTTCGTCCGTTAGCGTTCGTTAAAGAACGTTCCCTTTTTAGCCTTTTTCTTTTTTCTGTTAATTTCGGTCAGGGACCTGTATGTAATTAGTTTCTTCATAGATTAGTCCCTAATATTAAAACGATCACAACTTTTTGCTCATTAGTCAGAATTAGATGAAACCAACGCCCACTTTTTCTTTACGATCCCCTCTTTCCAGTAAAACAACTTAAACATGTTTTTGAAAATTTAAAATTTGAAATTCAAACATATTTGATGTGAATCTTCTTTTGATCGTAATTTGAGTTTTATAACTCCGTTTGAGTTGATTCTTTTTGCAAATTAAAGCTCTTGACTTAAACTTTCTGATAAGGCCAAATACACCCAATTTTGGTACTGTTAGAAATTGTTTTCTGTTGCAAGAGTTAATTGCTTGTTTTCGAAGTTTTCCGAGTTCTTTTCTTTGATTCTTTTGAGTGAGTGCTTATATATGAAATTGCTTGCTTACGATAGATTGACCGGAGAGTGACGAGTAGATCTATCAGAGGTTATGAGTGCGAATCATCTTCATCAACAGTACAGGCAAGTTCACACTTTGATCATACTTTTCATTACCCAGTTTTTATGCATTAGTTTCACCCTCAAACATTGCATGGTTAGGAATTGATAACATGTGGGTATTGGGAAGTAGTTGATGAGGTAGGAACCTATTGTCCTGCATTCAAACCTTGGGAGTTACTTTTACGTTGCTTATATTTCTATGCTATGCTCGTAGACGTGGATTGGGTTTGAGAGTATTCATGGCAGATGTGAGATTGTTTACTTAATGGTTCAACTTAAGGTGGCAACTTTAACACACATCCGGGTGGATTGAGGTACTGGGTATTCGAGGATTGCCTGTTTTTGATGGACCGCCACCTGTGCTCAAAGGGATCATGAGATTATTCATGCTAGAAACTTCCGTGTGCAGCCACAAGCTACTATGGGCTTTAGCATAGTTGATTAAGTCGTGCGAACTCTTACAGTGGTAGACTAGCTGATGTAGGGGAAAGTAGGTGTAACGATCTACCCATCGTAAGGTGCTAGTGCTTCTGAAAAACTATGTCTTTGTCATCCATTTCTCAAACATCATGTAGTGCGAGAATCCCAACGAAGGAGATCGAGTCTTGTGGGGAAAAGTGCGCAAACCTCTGCAGAGTGTATAAACTAACACTACTAGGAAAAGGGCTATAGATGAAATGGACACTAATGGCGCACCAGACATGTGGTGCGCCACTACTATATACTAATGGCGCACCATGTGTTGGTGCGCCATTAGTGTCCAAATACTAATGGCGCACCACATCCACGGTGCGCCATTAGTAACAAATTTTTTTATTTTTTTTCAAAACTAGTAATGGCGCCCCAGGGGATAGTGGCGTGGTACTAGTGGCACACCAGTGGTGCGCCATTAGTAGGCAAAACTGGTGCGCCACTAGTAGGCCTTTTCCTAGTAGTGTAATCATGGTTAGCCGTGTCCCCGGTTATGGACATCTTGAGTATCTAGTACTTGGATTTTCCTGTGAATATCATCATGTTACTTTAATTAATCTTGTTGGGTTTTAATGATGATGTTACTTAATTGGGATTGAGAATGCTGTCAACCATTCTCAATGTTTAACAACCACGATGATAGTTAAATAAAATTTATTCCTTTGCAGTAGGGAAAAATTGGCTTTTCGCAAAAAAAGTTTATAACCATAGAGCCTCCACCAACCAAATATGCATGTAGTGATAGCCTTTATTCATCATTGCTCTATGGTGTGAATTTGCCAGTACATTCAATGTACCGACACTTTGTGGCTGCAACGTCTCATGTTGCGTGATCTTCGATTTAGTAAGTGATACGTTAGGGTTACGATTTCTACACTCAACTTTGCGTTGGTGTTGATGGGAATCCACAACCTTGTTGTTACTTCCATTGTTTGGATTGAGGTAATAGTATTTACGTTACTTTATACATGTGATTTACCTCTGTTATAAATCCTCGTGTCTTTGTGTGTCGAGATACCGATCCACAGGATGACACTTAAGCACGTAGACTTGATCCATTCGGTCGGTCGCTACAAGATGGTATCGAGCACATGTTGATCAGAGGACGTGACCCTAGAAACCAGCAAGCCCATAGGAAAGATTTTCTCTACTACTTCATTTTCAAAAAGATCTTTTACCTCTCTTCTCTTCTGAGCTTATTCAAATATTCCCTTTTAGTGAGACCATACCCCTTTCCCCTTTTGACCACATGGAGATTCGACTAATGAGACCACTCCAAGAAGTACAAGATATCGAACAACCAAGACCACTTCGGAATGAAGAGTATTTTACCGAGCAATTGTTATAATTGGAACTACAACGGTTGAAGACTCCGAAGACTAGGAGAATTTGAAGGCCCTCAGAGAATTTTTCCAGATTTGTATGACCTATGAAGGCACCCCTTATGGAACCTGGCATACTATGGAAGCTGTCAATACCCGAGATCAAGGTGTATCGGAGAAAGACTGGAACATGGAGCGTTAGAACTCAAAGTTTTTGTCAAGAAAACCCTAAGGTAGGAGATATCAACTATGGAATGATAAATCATGGAAATGACAAGAGCATAAACATGGACATTCATGATGTTATCGTTCGCCTATGCTATTGTCACCACGCGGAGTTAAGCATGCAGATGCATGGAAAGATTGGATGGTAGAAGGCTGATGTAGCATCCGTCAGCAAAAGATGAAGTTTTAACCTTAGCCGGTGTATCACCAGGATCTGGAGTATTACATCATGAAGTTTAAGATGGACCTTCGGGAAGCTGTATTTGATAAGGAAGCAGTTAAGGAACAACTCAGACCCGTGGTTGAAAGTAGCCAAGCTGGAGGAGCAAAACCTCGAGATACCGGAGATTCGTCAGGAGCTGAAGGATAGAAGGACGTGGTTCATACCAAGGATGTTGAAATCCAGATGTTTGGAACGCAACTCCAGAAATATTAAAGGATGTCACTAGAGACTTCGCGTCAACAGAGATCTGGCATAGGAACTTGAGAAGGACAAGCATGATCAGAAGAAGCCATCGGAGACATGAACAAGACTTGAAGAGTTTGGTGACGTTGAAGATTTATTGACCATTAGAAGACCAAACCCTGTTATATACCTACGTTAGATGCGACGATTGTGAGTTGTCATTTGTTTGTTGTTTTTTTGACAGCCACATTAAAATCTGTCTTTTCAAACCTACTGTTTGTATTGTGTGTATCCCTCTCTATCTCTCTTATCTCACCCCAAAACCCCTGGACCCAATAGAGGATGAATGGAGATGAACTCATATTATCTGGACTGATGAGTCAATTGGAGATGGACCGATGGATTCAGAACATGGAGGATCACATGAAGAATAACCCTATAACTGGAAAGGATATGGCCCAGCCATGCTCTTCAATGCTTTGAAAGAGGTGCTGCTACTTGGTGGAGGATGTACCAAACCAACAATGGATGGCAAGGAGTAACTACTTGGGAAGAGTTTAAGTTGACTCTCCTAAAGTCTCGGCTTGTGTTCCAGAAGATGAAGTCTTATGGAAAGGATATGGAAAAACCCTGTGCATGCAAGCTTTGTGGAGAAATAGGACACAACCATAAAGATCACAAGGATGAATGCCCTAATTGTGAAGGAAGTCACCCAGCTGAAGAATGCCCAACTAGGCAGATTACTTGTTTCTTATGTGAAGGGACTACCCACTACCCTGCTCAGTGTCACATCTACCCCATGGCACAAAGAACCATCCAACAGAAGAAAGAAGCAATGAAAGAAGCCCACATGGAACTTTTAGAAGAACCTGTGATGAAGGAAGAGGTGGAGGACACACCCGAAGAAGACCCAATTATACCCTGCACCAAGTCTTGTTATTCATGTGGAGAAGAAGGACACATCTCCCGGAATTGTCTGAATGAAGATCTAGTAGAATTCCCGACAGAGGAAGTAGAGTATGACCCACAAGAAATAGAAGCCCTGATTGGAAGGGAAAAGTCCAGGAAGAGAAGTAGATTGGATTCCAGGAAGGACCTGAGTCATATCACCTGTTTCAGGTGCAAGGAGTCAGGGCACTACTTCAGCAGTTGCCCAAAAAGAAAGCCGAGAACCCAAGGAGGCTATGTAATCATGAGGAAACCTCGAGACTTGTCCGAAGTGATATGTTTTCGTTGTAATGAAGCAGGGCACTTTGCCAGGGATTGTCCCAAGAAGAAGGAGACTTGTTCAGCAATGTAAATGTAATAGTAGTAGTGAGAACATCTCTTCTGTATTGAGATGTTGAGTTGAGGCATGTAATGGAAATACATAAGATTGTAGTAATTGGAGAATCAATAAAGTTAGCATCGTTGGTACTGACTGGATTTTATGAGTAGTTACTCTATGAAGAAGGATTTTGACCAATTTCGAGGGTATGAGAAATATGGTCTATGGATGAGATTGGAGCATTTTAAGGGTGGTAGTACCCTGTGAGGAGATTTGACCCCTGGAAAGGATAATGATATTCCACGGAGTGGATTTCAAACTAAACAAGTATGAGTTTTATCTCGATATGTTGGATACCCCCAAGTGTATGAAGGGAGGAAGAATTATTGGATGTCAAGGAGGTATGATGTTGGTAATATGGAGCAACTGTAACTCCATGATGAGTCTGAGTAATCACGTCTTAGCTTGGTACTAATAGAAGGAAGGGAGACAGTATAATTGGATGGATTTAAGAATGCTAGGAAATTGAATGTTGGAATAATGATCGGTTGCCCCGAGGATGATTTCAAGGTTTGCAAGTGATGAGATGGACCATAACCCACAGGCCCCAGGACCTGCCAAGAAGCAAGCACACTCTTGCTGAAGTAAAAACCCTCGAAGAGGATATGCCTTTATCAGCAGATGTTTCTTAGGAGGATACGCAAAACCTGAGAGTTGTGAAGGACCGATAGTTGTTTGTCTGGCTTGCAGAATCAATGGATTATCCGAACTCGGTTCGTCGACAAGAGAAATTCTGCAATGCTTGTGAGGATGACCGAGTGTTAGAATGCGGAATTCGCTAAACCATATTCAAGATAATGATTTGGGTGCGGGATGGATTGATCACCATACCGACTTACTCTTATTATTCACCTTGCTATATGGGATGGTAAATCTGAGTGACTTGCCTATAGTATAGAGACGACGATATTAAACCTTGTTGAACCTTAGAATGGTATGACAATTATTCCCCTTGTACAAGGCAGCTATTGCCAATCGTAGGACATACGGTGAGAATGAAGCCCAGACCTATTTCCTGCAGGAGAAACCATAAATTGTTGACCACCATGAGATATCGATAGTTGATTAGCATTGGCGCCAGACCCGTCAGCTAAGAAGAAGCAGTCACAGAATAACCTTATCAAGATGAAAGGACACAAGAATTGAGGAAAAGGTTATGCCACTATCGGAAGAGCCCAGAGAAGGAATTTTCCCGAGATCTGAGAAGACCGACACTGTCAGGAATAAGGATGGAGTATATGAGTTTTGATGGAACCATAACAATGCTTCTAAGGGTGGTAGCACCCGAGACCCCGGAGACGATTGATTGATTTTGAAGACCCCCTACCCTAACCTATTTCTTGCTACCCTCTCCTAATCTCGAGGACGAGATTCATTCTAAGGGTGGTAGGTTTGTAACATCCCAAAATTCTAAATTTTGGAATGTTATAATAAATAGATAGATTTGATTGATTGTTTGTTTGATTGTGTGAAATTGAGTGAAATTCAAAACTTTTTGAAAGTTAAATGAGAGGGAATAAAAGGACTTTCCCAAACTTTCATTTTTCATTTGTCATCTTTGGGAATTCAAATTCTTTTCATCACAAAACTCTAGAGAGAAGATGACATGACTTCTTCCATTGAAATAAATGAAAAGGGTTTTTGAAAAGATTTGAATTTCATTTGGAAATATTTTCAACTTCAGAAACTTCAAGCAACTCAATGATTTTCATGAGAGAAGATAAAATGACTTCTTCAAAACATATGAAATATGAGTTGGGAGTTTAAAAGAATCTAATTTTAATGTCCCTTTGAAAATTATTTTCAATTTGGACTTATTCGGGTTTTATTCAAATTATTTTTCTCCAAAAATAAAATATATGGAAAATTGGGTAACATGATTCCCTACAATAGAAAATTGGAGAGAAATAAATTTGAAATCATTTTGGTATTTTTAAATGATTTTTATTGGATTTTAGTAGAGCAGGAGCACTGTTTGAATTATTTAAGTTTGTGTGGATTCTATTTGACTCTATAAAAATGTTAAGCTTGTAGGAAATATTTTTCTGAAAATCTTGATATAAAATATGCCTAGGTTATAGTTTATGTTTTTTCGCCTTTATATTATTTTTCGTTGTGTTTTTCTAAAAAAAATAACTTTCTCCTCCGCCGACTGGGCCGACCCAGCTCTTCACCCAGGCCCAGCCCACCCAAGACCGCTTTCCTCCCGAGCTGGAGTCCGCCATGAGCACGCCTGCTCGGGCCACGTGGACCGACCGGACACCTCCGCGCCGCCTTGCCCTCCTCCACGCAACCCCTCGCCCCCTCTACATAAGCTTCGCTGCCGCCACTTTTCCTCTTTCTTTTGTGCCGCCCCCTCCCACATCTCATGGCCGCCCGGAGCCTGCCCGTTTCGCTTGGTCCCGTCACCGAGGACCGCCGACACCGCCATCCTCCTCACCTCGGCCGCGCCGCCCCTCCCCGACTTCTCTGTTGCCCTCCTCGACGAAAAGTTGCCACGCCCGCAGAGCCACCACCGCCGTCCGCCGGAGTTCCTCGCCGGAGTTCGGTAAACCCTAGCCCGATCTGCCCTCGTCCGTCGGATCTCGAGCCAACGGATCCGATTTGCTCTCTGTTTACCTAATCTAGCGAACGGTTCGTCCATTGGCGTTCGTTAACGAATGTTCGCTTTTTAGCCTTTTTCTGTTAATTTCGGCCAGGGACCCGTATGTAATTATTTTCTTCACATATTAGTCCCTAATCTTAAAACGATCACAACCTTTTGCTCATTAGTCGGAATTAGATGAAACCAACGCCCACTTTTTCATTACGATCCCCTCTTTCCATTAAAACAACTTAAACATGTTTTTGAAAATTTAAAATGTGAAATTCAAACAGATTTGATGTGAATCTTCTTTTGATTGTAATTTGAGTTTTATAACTCCGTTTGAGTTGATTATTTTTGCAAATTAAAGCTCTTGACCTAAAATTTCTGATAAGGCCAAATACACCCAATTTTGGTACTGTTGTAAATTGTTTTCTGTTGCAAGAGTTAATTGCTTGTTTTCGAAGTTTTCTGAGTTCTTTTCTTTGATTCTTTTGAGTGAGTGCTTATGTATGAAATTGCTTGCTTATGATAGATTGACCGGAGAGTGACGAGTAGATCTATCAGAGGTTATGAGTGCGAATCATCTTCATCAACAGTACATGCAAGTTCACACTTTGATCATACTTTTCATTACCCAGTTTTATGCATTAGTTTCACCCTCTAACATTGCATGGTTAGGAATTGATAACATGTGGGTATTGGGAAGTAGTTGATGAGGTAGGAACCTATTGTCCTGCATTCAAACCTTGGGAGTTACTTTTACGTTGCTTATATTGCTATGCTATGCTCATAGACGTGGATTGGGTTTGAGAGTATTCATGGCAAATGTGAGATTGTTTACTTAATGGTTCAACTTAAGGTGGCAACTTTAACACACATCTGGGTGGATTGAGGTACCTGGGTATTCCAGGATTGCCTGTTTTTTTTATGGACCGCCACCCAAGCTCAAAGGGATCATGAGATTATTCATGCTAGAATCTTCCGTGTGCAGCCACAAGCTACTATGGGCTCTAGCATAGTTGATTAAGTCGCATGTAACTCTTACGGTGGTAGACTAGCGTATGTAGGGGAAAGTAGGTGTAATGGTCTACCCATCGTAAGGTGCTAGCGCTTCTGAAAGACTATGTCTCGGTCATCCGTTTCTCAAACATCATGTAGTGCGAGAATCCCAACGGAGGAGATCGAGTCTTGTGGGGAAAAGTGCGCAAACCTCTACAGAGTGTATAAACTAATCATGGTTAGCCGTGTCCCCGGTTATGGACATCTTAAGTATCTAGTACTTGGATTTTCCTGTGAATCTCATCATGTTACTTTAATTAATCTTGTTGGGTTTTAATGATGATGTTACTTAATTGGGATTGAGAATGCTGTCAACCATTCTCAATGTTTAACAACCACCATGATAGTTAAATAAAATTTATTCCTTTGTAGTAGGGAAAAAATTGGCTTTTCGCAAAAAACTTTATAACCATAGAGCCTCCACCAGGCAAATATGCATGTAGTGATAGCCTTTATTCATCATTGCTCTATGGTGTGAATTTGCCAGTACATTCAATGTACTGACCCTTCGTGGCTGCAACGTCTCATGTTGCATGATCTTATGACGAGTAAGTGATACGTTAGGGTTACTATTTCCACACTCAACTTTGTCGTTGGTGTTGATGGGAATCCACAACCTTGTTGTTACTTCCGCTGTTTGGATTGAGGTAATAGTATTTACGTTATTTTATACATGTGATTTACCTCTGTTATAAATCCTCGTGTCTTGCTTTGTGTCAAAGATACCGATCCAGGGATGACACTTAAGCATAGAGACTTGATCCATTCGGGTCGGGTCGCTACAGATATCGATATGAGGAGAATAAGGAGTGGAAAGACCCTAAGCTTGGGGATGCTCAAGGCACCCCAAGGTAATATTCAAGGAAGACTCAAGCACCTAAGCTTGGGGATGCCCCGGAAGGCATCCCCTTTTTCGTCTTCGAAACTATCGGTATACCTTACTCGGAGCTATACTTTTATTCGTCACATGATATGTGTTTTGCTTGGAGCGTATTTTAAATTTTACTTGCTGTTTGAATAAAATCATTGGATCTAAATTATTGCATGAAAAACAATCCTCCCATGGCTAGTTAATTATTTGACTACTCAGTGTTCTTCACCTATATCTTTTGGTGTAGTTTGTCATTTACTCATGTGCTTCGCGTATATCCTATGAGTAAATGGTTGAATGAATCGAGTGTCATAAATCTGAATTTATATATGTTTCATATGCTTATAACATGGGGAGTAATGACTTCAGACATAATAAGTATAGGTAGTAAACTCATTGAAATTTAGCAAACATAGAATTGGTCACTTGAACAGTTCATGAAAGAATATTGAAGGAAGAGAGATTTCACATATAACTATACTATCTTGGACATCTTCTGTAATTGTGAGCACTCATTAAAACATGACATGCTAAAAGGTTGATGTCGGACAAGGAAGACAACATAAGGGGTTATGTTTTCTTATATCCGAAATAAAGTATATTGTCTTGGATCATCCAACATGTTGAGCTTGCCTTTCCCTCTCATGCTAGCCAAATTCTTAGCACCAAGTAGAAATACTAGTTGTGCTTCCAAACATCCCTTAAAAGCGAGTTTTGCGGAAGAGTCCACCATACCTACCTATGGATTGAGTAAGATCCTTCAAGTAAGTTGTCATCGGCGCATGCAATAAAAATTGCCCTCTAAATATGTATGATCTGTTAATGTGGAGAAAATAAGCTTTATACGATCTTGTGATGTGGAAGAAATAAAAGCGGCGGACTGCATAATAAAGGTCTATATCACAAGTGGCAATATAAAGTGACGTTCTTTTGCATTAACATTTTATGCATCTAACCATAAAAGCGCATGACAACCTCTGCTTCCCTCTGCGAAGGGCCTATCTTTTACTTTTATCTTCTACCTTATGCAAGAGTCATGGTGATCTTCACCTTTCCTTTTTACATTTTATCCTTTGGCAAGCACATTGTGTTGGAAAGATCCCGGTATATATATCCAATTGGATGTAAGTTATCATGAATTATTGTTGTTGACACTACACTTGAGGTAAAATGTTGGGAGGCGAATCTATAAGCCCCTATCTTTCTCTGTGTCCGATTAAAACTTTGAACCCATAAATATAACGTGAGTGTTAGCAATCGTGAAAGATTAAATGGTAGTTGAGTATGTGGAGTTTGCTAAACCAAAGCTCTGACATAGAACATTCCTGAAAATAAGATGAATTGCAATTGTTTGATGACTAAGAATATAGTTTGTTCGTTTCAAGAAAGTTTATGATCTATACTTTAACACGTGAATAGCTTGTTATTGATCATGAAAAGTTTCATGAAGATGAGCTACTGATATGACATATAATGATGCTAGAAAAAGTGATTGGAACTATCATTGATAAAACTTGTGCACTTGCTAGCATTCACACTTCATAAATTATTTCTTTTATCATTTACCTACTCGAGGACGAGCAGGAATTAAGCTTGGAGATGCTGATACGTCTCCAACGTATCTATAATTTATGAAGTATTCATGCTATTATATTATCAACCTTGGATGTTTTATATGCATTTATATGCTATTTTATATGGTTTTTGGGACTAACCTATTAACCTAGAGCCCAAAGGCCGATTCTTTTTTTTCCTTGTTTTAGAATATCGCAGAAAAGGAAAACCAAATAGAGTCCAATTGGCCTGAAACTTGACGGAGCTTATTTTTGGACCAGAAGAGGGCCATAGAGCAAAAGAGTTGGGCCAGAAGAGTCCCGGGCTGCCCACGTGGGTGGGAGGCGCGCCCACCCCCTGGGCACGCCCCCTACCTCGTGGACAGCCCGGAGACCCCCCTGACTTGTTCTCGATGCCAAAACCTCTTATATATACAGAAACCTCTAGATATTAACCTAGATCGAAAGTTTCGCTGCCGCAAGCCTCTGTAGCCGTGAGAAATCAATATAGGCCCTCTCTAGCACCCTGCCGGAGGGGGCCATCATCACCGGAGGCTATGGAGGAGGATCCCGGAGGGGCCATCATCGCCATGAAGGCCAAGGACCACAAGGAGAACCTCTCCCCATCCAGGGGGAGGCCATGGAGGAGGAAGCACAAGGGGGCCGGAGAACCTCTCCTCCTCTCTCTCTCGGTGGCGCCAGAGTGCCATCGGGAGGGGAATCATCGCTGCGGTGATCGTCTTCATCAGCATCACCATCATCATGGTCACCCTCGTCACTTTTACGCGGTCCACTCTCTCGCACCCCATTGTAATCCCTACTTGAACATGGTGCTTTATGCCAAATACTATGATCCAATGATGTGTTGCCATCCTATGATGTTTTGAGTAGATATCCTTTGTCTCTCGGTTGATTGATGATCTAGATTGGTATGAGTTGTATGTTTTACTTTGG